>OY757017.1:28298940-29012690 GCA_963580285.1 Lucinisca nassula
CTGCGTGTCCATTGAGCCGGGGTTAGTATCACATTCAAAACAACTAGGACATTAGTATTTCTCAGACTTAAGGTGGATGTTGCATCCAGGCAGACACATGATAATGCATACGAAACACTGGTTCTCCCTCGGCTAAAGTATATATTGGCGGTTGGGCTTCCAAATGTTATTTCAGATTTAACAGGTTGAGAAGGTCAAGAAGACAACAGTCAAGCTTGTCAGCAATGGGGATGCCAAAAATGCGGATTTAATCTGACCTTGCTTTACCTGGTGAAGTGAATATCTTGAGAGGTGCTGTGACAACCTCGTTGGATATTTAGCCACATTGAACTTCATCTATCTATCTATCTTTTGTTCTTTCTTTCGTCGTATACTGCCTACGCTAAAAAGGGCATTTTCGGCAGGTGTACATTACATTTACTCCAGATTTGCAGGATGAAAGCCTACACTGTAATCATGTTACTACGGTGGGGATCTTTCGCCTGCACAGGGGAAGGTTCTCCCTGCACAGGGGACCTCCAGTTAACGTCGCGATCCGAAGGACAGTGCACTTTGTGACATTCATCCGTCAGCCTATCCAGGTTATCTTGTAGAATGAGGCAGTCATAAGAATATATAGGACGCAGTCATTAGCAACAACGGATAGATTACTTGATAGAATCACGGAGATCATCAATGGAACACCAAGTAAAGGACCGATTCAAGAACCCACCCTTCAGGTACACCTTACAAAACAGGGAATGATAATTTAAATAGCTTACGCTTGGCCATTTAGCAGTTCATTGTTGCGAGCGCAGAGAGAATGGTGCGCTTATCCACCTTTGAATGGATCATCATATCATGTTGAAATCTTATTGATACAAATTTCCTTTCTCCTACCGACAGGTAGCGACTTAGGTCCGTCGTGCCGTTTTATCTTCTGGTAACGCCTGCTATTGACTCGATGTTCATGTTTAAAATGTCAAAGGTAAGGAAGGCGGAAAGAAATCGATGGGAACATAACGGGTAATGTATTCTTTCACACACCTTGCCAGGAAATAAAAGGTTAAGAAAACATCTTGGCCCAGGTGGCAGCTGTAAAGTTTACTTGGGGTAATTCGATGGACCGTCCTATACCACAAGAATTAGCTTTTACAAAACGCTTAGCACATATTAGTTTGTGTAATTATAGGATTGCATAGTCAAATAACAAAGCTGTTCGTGAGTATGCTTTAATAGTGCGCTAGTAAATATGGAAACTTGTATAATAGCCAAAGATTCCAAAAGTTGATTCCAGTTTCATATATAAACGAAACTAGCAATCTTGTACTATGACAACCAGGAAACGAAAAAACAGTAGAACAGATACATCTGCTTTCACATTGAAGGTTAACCTTATTCCAAGTCAGCCAGCTAGATTTTTTTTGTACAAAAGTGAAAACAAGCGTGGTAGCTCAGTGGTTAGTACACTTGCCTATGATGCTACAGGCCCCCGCTTCGATTCCCGGCAGCGGTAATAAAATTGCGGTGTCCGAACACGGTCCGCTGGCATCATTTGGAAGGATGGATGCCACAAAGTACACCGTCCTTCGGATCGGAACGTTAACTGGCGCCCCTGTGCAGGAAGACCCATCCCGTGTGCAGGTTAAAAATATCCCTATCGTAATTACAAGATTACATTATTATCCTTGTGCGTCCCCAGCTTCAGTATGCTTCAGCCAAATGGGACCCCATACATAAAGGAACACTCATAAGGTTGAAATGGTCCAGAGACGTGCAGCTCGATGGACCATGAATGACTATGCCAGAAAAAACTAACGTCGCTTCATTATTACACAAGCTGGACTGGCAACCCCTTGACGAAAGACTTTCAGTGGCACGTCTTTGTCTTTTCTACAAGATAGTGAACGGCCTTGTGGCACAGTCCCTTCTTTATTATGTCCAGCCTCGTACTCATAGGAATTCAAAGTACTGTCATTCTACGACTTTCGTCAAATTCATACTGACAAGTATACATATACGTATTCCTTCTTACCACTGAAAAAGGCAAGACAATGAATTTTCTTATTCTATCGTAGCCTGTGACATGAGAGTAGAATTGTGCAATAAGATGAATGAACTTTTTATAAATACGAAAGGTTATGGTCTTTTCTAGATCTTTGGTCTGAATACTACCGATCTTTTTATTTTATTTTCGCCGCTTCTGAAACTACTGGGCTGAATGAACGAAATTACACATGGAGTCCCCGGGATTAGAAACTGAAAGTTGTTCATAAGATCTGGGTCCCATGATCAAGACGGTCACCATGCCCATACCCGGTAAAAATTTACAAATCTTCTTTTTAGAAAGCTTGAAGCTTGGTATGCTGCATTGGGAGACTGTAGCCCTACCGGATTTATTAACTTGGTTTACCTTGCCTAATTCTACGTCAAGATCAACAGTATTTGAATGGAAAAGTGGCAAAACAGTGTATTTCCCCAAAGTTACTTTTTCAAAAACAACACCAAGACACGCAATTTAATTTTCACTTCATTGCAGCTTGTATTAAGTGTCGTGTGGTAGCGATCGAACGTTTCCCAGTGCATCATCATAGTATAGATTATATTTCTATTTAAATGAAATCACCGAGCCAATTTTGATGTCTTTAAAAATACATGAAATACTGCTCAAATAATCATCTTAGAGCGTAAGCAGTCCTACGACGTAAAGTGATGCTTTTTTAAGAGGCTTTATAAAATCTGTGTATATTACTTCCCCGTTTCTAAAGGCACTTTTATACAAAAAATCAGATTTAGTCCCACCTAATTAACGTTACTACCCGATTAATAAATGTGCCACGAATTATTTTGTTTTTGTTTGTTATTCAACATTTAACGAACCGCATCTGTCATACAAAATGTTCCATGAAAACAAAAATTGAAGAAAAAGTTGAAATATTCATTCACAGCTGTTACGTTTATTGATAAAACATGGGAATCAAATGCTAGGCGGGCCGTTTCAGCTTTTTTAAAAGCTATCCTTGTATCTTTTTATTTTGGACAGCCATTTGGCCATTTTTATGGGAAATAAACTGTCCTTTAGGCTATCCGCTAGTGATCATCACGGTTTTCATAAGGGTCTAGTTATTTCATGTTCGTGCTTCTTTCCCTTTGGTGTCTCTGATAGCAGGTGTGGGGTAATGGTAACGATTCCTGGTCACTGCCTTCACTTTTATTATGGTACAGAAATTGTTCCTGGCGTCAAATTACTAACATACTGTGACATAAAAAATATTTCTCTTTTGGTGTCTCTGATAGCAGGTGTGGGGTAATGGTAACGATTCCTGGTCACTGCCTTCAGTTTTATTTTGGTACAGAAACTTGCTCCTGGCGTCAAATTACTAACATACTGTGACATAAAATATATTTCCCTTTGGTGTCTCTGATAGCAGGTGTTGGGTAATGGTAACGATTCCTGGTCACTGCCTTCAGTTTTATTTTGGTACAGAAAATTGTTCCTGGCGTCAAATTACTAACATACTGTGACATAAAATATATTTTATTTCGTAAAAGAAGGCTACAAGCTGAAAAACAGTCTGTAGTACCAATGGTTAGGAGCGCTGACTCTTAGACCATTACGAAAATACACCTATTCAAATACATTCTAAGCTATTTTAACCGAAAAAATGAAAATATTATGATGAAAAATTGTGATATTGTTCTTATTTCTGCTCAAAATACAGATACGGGTTACTTGTTAGAACCGCCTCGTTGAGGCGGTTCGTTAGGGGAGGGAGTACTTTTTAGAACCGCCTCATAGAGGCGGTTCTGATGAGGCGGTTCTAACGAGAATCCACAATCTATATTTTAGAACAGCAATAAGAAGGTTTAACCTTGTGAACCCCATTTTACTATATAAAAGTGGGGTTCGATGGTGTCAAAATTATATAGGCGTGTTTTCGTGACGCATTAGGTCTATCACCACGGTGGTCTCTCACCACCTCTTCGAGCCACATATGTGACAACATGCTAACCTATGGAAGGTCGGGTTGTTCCTTTCCGATTACTCAGCGTTTGGCCAATCCCAGATTTATGATTGGCTCCATTTAAGTGGAATAATATTGAAAGGGCCATAAAACCAAATTAAAATCACAACGTACAGTTTATTATAGCCCCGCTTTGAAAAAGTGGGGGCTATATTGGATTTGGCTTGTCCGGAATTCCGTCTGTCTGTCTGTCTTTCTGTCTGTCTGTCTGTAATATTTGATAATGGGTACCTTGTGACAGCAACTCCTCTTACAGTTCTAGGTCAATCCTTTTGAAACTTTACAGGTGTTTTCATATAGGTCTGAAGATGTGCATATTCTTTTTTCATTATCCTTAAATAATTTTTTCACTTATTTAACCTTTTTTAACTTAGACAGTTTTTGAGATCTACTAATGTTAAGATGTATAGGGAGTAGCTACCTTGTGACCGCAACTCCTCTTACAGTTCTAGGTCAATCCTTTTGAAACTTTACAGGTGTTTTCATATAGGTCTGAAGATGTGCATATTCTTTTTTCATTATCCTTAAATATTTTTTTTCACTTATTTCACCTTTTTTAACTTAGACAATTTTTGAGATCTACTTATGTTAAAATGTATAGGGAGTAGCTACCTTGTGATCGCAACTCCTCTTACAGTTCTAGGTCAAACCTTTTGAAACTTTACAGGTGTTTTCATATAGGTCTGAAGATGTGCATGTGCTTTTTTCATTATCCTAAAATTATTTTTTCCACTTATTTCACTTTTTTTAACTAAGACAATTTTTGAGATATATTAATGTTAAAATGTATAGGGAGTAGCTACCTTGTGAACGCAACTCCTCTTACAGTTCTAGGCCGATCCTTTGACACTTTTCAGGTGTTTTCAAAGAGGTCTTAAGATGTGCATGTGGTTTTTTCATTATCCAAAACTTATGTTTTTACTTAGACTGTTTTTCAGATCTAATAACGCGAAAAGTCTATAAGGCGTAGGTACCTTGTTAGGGATTTAACCCTCTCACAAGTCTTTACCTTTAATTCATGAGTTTTTCTCCTCTGACAGGGCTATAGCGGGGCTATAGTCAGTTCCTCTGACAGTTCTAGTTTACATCGACAAATTGACACTAACCGACAGTTTAAATGTGTTTTGTTTCCTTGTTACAGCAGAATTTCGATGGCTCGAACAACGATGGCTCGTTTACCATGGATGAGTCGAACCAATTCTTGAGCCCATAGCGAAATCCTCTACATAAGAAATAGTGGGAGATAATTAAGGAGATTTTAGTCTTTTATCTGGCAAATGTATGCTGTGTGTACTCCTTAGAATCGCCTCGATGAGGCGATTCTAAGGAGTACACACAGCATACATATTCATTATAGAACACCGAAAATATGTCTGAAAGTATCTCCTTATGCCTCCTGGCAGTAACCCTCAGTGGCTCGAACTACCCCTGTCTCGAAAAGATTTTCGAGGTCCCAAAGGTGTTCGAGCCATTGAAGTTTGACTGTATTTGGTTTGTTTGTTTTGTTGGTGTCGGGGTTTAACGACACGTCAAGTTTTGTGGGTCATTCTGTGTCGTCTCCCGGAGAAAGGTGGGAAATAGAAAAGACAGCAGAAGAGATTACAATGGACAGGAGAGAAAGAGAAAAAATGAATGGTAGTGTAGAAACTGAAGAGATAACATCCACCCTCTACCCTTACCTACTGCAAGGACAGCAGGTCGCCTGTATGAGTTGGACCCCATTCAAGGAAGTTACACAACATCTTCGTCTCACCCAACCACCGTTACATAACGAAAACACGCCAATACAAATATTGTAAATGTTACCCCCGAAAAAACAACAACAAATTTTTGGATGAAAAAATGTGGTATTTTTCTAATTTCTGCTCAAAATTTAGATTGTGGGTACTCGTGAGAACCGCCTCATCGAGGCGGTTCTAACGAGTACCCACAATCTATATTTAAGAGTAGAAATAAGAAAAAAATGTGTTTACCCCTGTAAACCCCAGTTTTTCTATATAAAAGTGGGGTTCGAGGGGGTCAAAATTATATAGGCGTGTTTTCGTGATGTCACCCAACAACGGTTAACTAGTTATTTTGTTGTCATTAAAAGTACAAATTGGTATGATAAACAACGAATTTGTGCTGCAGTTTGGTAACAGATAAGACTTTTTCAAACAAACAACCATGCTTACAGAAAGCTACAAAAATAACTTTAGTACGATGTACTGTCCGTCGAGGAATAGTTGACAGTGACGTCACGACTTGGTTTTGTTCTGAACAATGCAAAGCTTATGGGGCTAACGGTAAAATAGCTCAAATAGTCAGCTACGTCACTGCCAGCTATTTGTTGGCGAACTATACATTATCAAATTACTAACATACTGTGACACAAAATACGTTTTATTTCGTGAAGGAAGGCTACAGGCTGAAAATCTGTAAAACCAAAATAACAATACAACACACAATGTATTTAAATTAACAAAACTGTCACTACCCGATAGTTTAAATATTTACAAAATAAAGGGCACATAAATAAATAAATAAATAAATAAACAAATAAACAGTAGGCCTAATCCTCCGAACTTTGGGCGAGAATCTAACAAATAAATAGAGGGCTATATAGAATCGTCTCAGAGTTGCGGAATTATATCTGGTCGAACCATTATGTTCGCTTTTTAGGGTAGTTCCATGTATCTGGTTTCTATTTGCTACTGGCCGGTCTATGTAGCTGGCCTTACCTGGTCGAACCCTTATGTTCGCTTTTTAGGGTAGTTCCATGTATCTGGTTTCTATTTGCTACTGGCTGGTCTGTGTTGCTGGCCTTACCTGGTCGAACCTTTATGTTCGCTTTTTAGGGCAGTTCCATGTATCTGGTTTCTAGTGTAATACCGCTTGTTTCTCCAGCTCATCACGTGAACAAGTCCGTTAGGAGGCCCCTAAACCCCACTTTATATTGAGAACCTGGGGTTAACGGGGGTAAACATTATTTTTCTTATTTTTTACTCCAAGGCATATGTTATGGATACTCGTTAGAACCGCCTCAATCAGAATCAGAATCAGAATTGTTACTGGTGACACGTCAAATGACATTCATACACCAGGACCTGTGATATGGGAAGTTAGTCCCTAGCTCTAACCAAAGATGTAAACTTAGCTACACAATCCTCAGCACCTTCAGCCGTCAAAATAATAGAATCGGGAAGGGCATTCCAATCTCTAATGGTTCGGGGGAAAAACGATTCTTTATAAATATCCGTTCTTGCAGTAAGGGTCTGAAACGTCATTGAATGGTGTTTTCTACAATGCCTAGCTGGGGGAACAAGGTCATCTGTTGGAATGCTGGCAGCACCCTTTAGACCTTTGTATAAGAGTATGAGCCTACTGTCTCTTCTCCTTTTCTTGAGAGACTCCCATCTTAATTTTCCTAGAATTCCAGTCATGCTCCCAGTTTCAAAGCAATAATTTCCAGTTACAAATCTAGCAGCTCTATTCTGAACTTTTTCAATTTCTTCATTTAGGACCACTCCGCTTGGGTCCCAGATGCAACTACCATATTCCAAGATTGGGCGAACAAGTCCCCTGTATGCTGTTTCTTTCACATCCTGAGGACACTGATGAAGATTTCGCCTCAGGAAACCAAGTGTTCTATTTGCCTTTGTACACATATTGCTAATGTGTGTATTCCATCTCAAATCGTGAGTGATTGTCACACCAAGGTATTTAATGGAATTCACATTTTCGAGGACCGTTCCCTCTAAGGTGTAAGAAGCCTCAACTTTATTAGATCTCTTCCTTGTTATCTGCATAATATTGCATTTAACTGGTTGAAATCTCATGCCCCATTTTCTGGCCCAACATCCTAATCTATCTATGTCAGCCTGAAGTTTCAGTGAGTCATCTGTATCTCTAATTTCCCGGTAACAAACACAGTCATCTGCGAACAGTCTTATTTCTGAGTCAATATCAGTGGAAATATCATTGATGTACAGGGAGAACAATAGAGGACCAAGAACGGTCCCTTGTGGGACTCCAGACAAAACTGGCGCCCATACTGAAGATTCACCATTAACAACAACACGCTGTTTTCTGTAGCAAAGGAAGGAATCTATCCATTTAAGAGTCTTCCCACCAATTCCATAACCAAATAATTTGGATTTAAGTAGTTCATGAGGAGGGGTGTCAAAAGCCTTCTCAAAGTCCAGAATAAATGTGTCCACCTCCCCCCCTTTGTCCAGGATTTTTGCCCAATCATTAATAACCGTGCTCAACTGAGTTTCGCAACTATGCCTTTTCCTAAATGCATGTTGTCTGTCTGACAAAAGTTTATGTTCATCCAAGTGGGCCATGATGTTTGAGCAGACTATGTGTTCAAGCAATTTACATAGAACACATGTCAGTGACACCGGGCGATAATTACGAGCAAGAGCCCTGTCCCCTTTTTTGAAAAGTGGACAGATGTTCGCTAGGAGCCATTCTTTGGGAATTTCACCCGTATCGAGAGACTGTTGGAAAAGATGAGCAAAAACTGGACCTAACTCGTTTGCTAGTTCCTTCAGGACTCTAGGATGAAGCTCATCAGGCCCTAAAGCTTTAGAAGGGTTCAAGCCTTTAAGTAATTTGATCACTCCTGCAGAGGATACAACAATATTTTCCATGAAAGGGGCCGATCTTCCAGTCAATGGAACCTCGTTGAACTCAGTTTTATTAAATGCATCATTGAATTGACCAACCAATTCCTCTGCCCTTTCAGAGTCCGATTCAGCGACCCGTTCCCTCCTCTTTTATTAAGGGGTGGGATACCTTGCCTATCTTTCTTCTGGCTATTGATATATCTGTAGAAGTCTCTGGGATTCGCCTTTACATCACCTACCAAGTTATTTACATACTGATCATGCTGATTTTTGATGTCATTTTTAATTTCTCGTCTCAAGTTTTCAAATTTTGCTCTGAGTTTACCACTTCCCGACTTTTTTGCCTTAGCATGAATCTTATTTCTCCTCCGAATTTTTCTTCTTATTTCTGGTGTGATCCAAGGAATTGAAGATACAGACCTGCTAGTTTTGGAGGGGATATGATTTTCGGACGAAGCTTGAATGAAAGACTTTATCAAATCAAAGTTCTCCTGGACAGACCGAGCGTCTGAATGACCATTAAAGTATTTCTCTCTTGCAAATTTTAGGGCATCCTTCCTCATAGTTTCATAGTCACCCTTTTGATATAAGTACAACTTTCTACGAGGTTTCTTTATAGGTGGTATGAAGATTTTCAAAAATCCAGAGACAATATCATGATCACTTAGTTTGTCCGGGGATTGAATATCCCCAAACTGTCCTGGCAAAGTTGTAAGAATCAAATCCAAAGTGTTTCTATCTCGAGTAGGGAAGTCAACAACCTGTTCCAAGCCATGATCATTCATGATGTCGACCAACACCTGTCCCTCTGACGGACTCAGCATCGTGCCTTGTTTGCTGAGCCTATCTGGCCAAACAATCTCTCTGAAGTTGAAGTCGCCTAAGACATGTACTGCAGGAAGTTTTTTACCCTTATTCTGAGACTTAATGCGATCAAGCTGATCTTTAAATATGTGGAAGTTTTCGACAGTGTCGTTAGGTGGTCGATACCAACTTGCAATAAAGTGGGAAGTTTTGTTTGCAAAAACCTTAACCCAGACAGATTCTGAATCGTTTTCCAGTTCCATGAATGGCATATGAGGGATATCTCTGTGAACGAGCAACATCACCCCGCCGCCATGAGTGTTTCTATCTTTTCTGTAGACACTGTATTCGCAAGTTTCAGGGAAAAGCTCCGAAGTCATAATTGAACTGTCAATCTTTGTTTCCTGAATAGCCACAATATGTGGTTGGTGAGTATCAAGGAAAGCTAAAAGTTCAAGTATCTTTCCTCTTAAACCGTTAATGTTAATACTGCAAAGTTTCAAACCTTTTACAAAATTCGGCTTTCTCATGTCAGTAGTCGGAGATTTAACTCCTTTCTCCTTTGACAGAGGTTCAAATTTATTTCTTTCTTCCAGTTCTATAGGTTCGCTGAAGAACGAGTCAGAAAAATTAAAAAACTCGCACTTCGGGCATATCCATGAACAACTCGAGTTAACCAGTTTGCCATACTCGGCGTCTGAAAGGAAAGCGCAATCAGTGTGAATCCACATTTCACACTGGTCACACTGAACTGCCTTATGCTCATTTAGAACATCACCACTGCAAAGGCCACAGTCTGCCTTGCAATCTTTGCAATACCAAGTTCCAATTCCAATTTCAAGCTCTAGCAATTGGTTTTCATCCAATTTAGAACACGAGGCATGAAAATGCTTTTCACAGTCCTCACATTCTACCCATTTCTGAGAGTCTTTGCAATATTTTTTGCACAGCCCACAGCGAAATCTTGGACCGGGGTTAGTTTCAATGTCTCCGGCCAGGATCAATAGAATGACCAAATTTGTTCCACCTGAGGACTTAAAGTTGCGTAAGCCCTCCGAACGTCGTTTGTTTCCTAGCTTCCTAGTTACAGCCAAGTACTGAGAAGTTTTATCGCAGTGTTGCTCTTTTGCAATCCTGCATTCCTGATTTCCATCATCCGGTTGGGTTCTGTTACTTAATTTCCAAAGGGTGAACCAAAGAATCAAGACCATGGGAAGTAGGGAGACCTTCATTTTAATATAAAGGGCAACTTTGAGTCAACAATACTACGAGATAGTCTGCCAGCTGTACGGACAGTCCACACTCGCTGACAAGCTGATAACACAAGGCTCTTCCAAATGAAAGTAACAATTCTGAATCCGAGTTTTTAACAAACAGTGTACTGACAGCTACAAAGGACTATTCAGCACCCTGTTCTAAATTTTATACAGCTCAACACACTCAAATATCTGACAACTCACCGGCTCTTCAGAAAAATGAATGTGGCAAGCCTCCAAAGAATAATTCAATTTTTGCGTTTACCCCACCCACTGGTGTGGTAATGGCGGGAAATTATGTCAACAATGAAAATTAATCTACAAATGAAAAAAATAATAATCTACGATAACCAGCAATAATATTTTGCTGGTTTGTTTGTCTGATATGAGTTAGACAAGAAACCAGAAACAATAAACAAGAAAAAAAACTTCTCTTTTTCTAGCTCCAAAATTTTTGTGATCCGCCAGGTCAGACGGATCGCCGTGAACCATATATATATATGAGCATGAGTTGCATGTTTGACATAACCGCCTCAATATATATATATGAGCATGAGTTGCATGTTTGACCTGAACAGTCTGTTTTAAAACAGGATAAAAATATATATGTTCTATCAAGCGCGAGGAATAACAGGCAGGAGACATATTATACCATATAGTTTATGGTTATATATGCTCGTCATCACAATAACAAGTCCTCGAAACGAAGACCCCTCTAAACCCCACTTTATAGAGAGAAAAGTGGGGTTTACGGGGGTATACATTATCTATCTTATTTTTGCTTAAAAAAAGATTGTGGGTACTCGTTGAGGCGGTTCTAACGAGCACTCACAATCTGTGTTCAAACTGAAATAACAAAAGATGTTATCATTCTTACCGAAAATGTATAACTTCTGACACCATGTTGGACGACATTATTTCAAACGGACGTGTTTTCCTAAGGTAATTTCAAACACTGACATTTCGTTTGGTTTGGATTGAGGTTTAACGTCCCCGCCAACACTTTTTAGGTCATAGACGTTGTTTCCAATTTTGTGGGACATTTACCCGACGTTGAGATGAAATGACATCTCAAGCCCTGCCGCCAAATAAAACCAAAAGGCTTATATGCTTTGGACGGTCTGACTCACATCACTTTGCCTAGGCAAGCTTAGTCCTTCTGAGCAGTTTACCAGTACTCATGTGTGGTCAGCTTCAGCTCTGCGTGGAAGCACCATGCAGCCCAATTATTTCTCCAAGTTCCGATGGGCGGGGCCTGACTGGACTGACAGATCATTCTGTTTCAATGGAATCTGTAGGCGACTGTTTATAAGACACGTCATGAGAAAAATTGTTTTGCCATTTGCGAACAACAAATGTACGGACCAGTCTGCGCACCTAATCATACTGGTCTGTTCCTTTGTGTTCGCTTCTTGGCTAGTATAATACCGCGTGTTTCTCTAGCTCATCACGTGAACAAGTCCGTGAAATGAAGGCCCCTAAACCTTACTTTATATAGAGAAAACCTGGGGTTTACGGGGGTAAACATTATTTTTCTTATTTTTACTCCAAGACATAGGTCGTGGGTACTCGTTAGAACCGCCTCAATGAGGCGATTCTAACGAGCACCCACAACCTATGTTTGCAGTATAAATAAGAAAGGTGTCATGATTTTTCATCCGAAAGGAGCCATTTTAATACACAATGGCTTACGGGTGTGTTATCGTAATGTTTGCTACTCGCGCTTTATTTAGTGCAAGGGAAACAACTCATAGAACTATTTCATATTTTCTTACGCCATAGTTGTCTCTCTTCAAAACAAATGAATTTAAGGATTATGATGATTTCGTGTTAAACGATGCGCCAACACTCTTTGTGGGCCATAAGCGTCAAATACGATGGTTCAGATCAGCCTGCGAATCCGCGCAGTCTGATTAGCACCTTTATGATCGCTTTTTAGGGTAGTTCCAGGTATCTGGTTTCTATTTGCTATATACTTGCTGGTCTATGTAGCTGGTCTTACCTGGTTGAACCTGTATGATCGCTTTTTAGGGTAGTTCCATGTATCTGGTTTCTATTTGCTACTGGCTGGTGTGTGTAGCTGGCCTTACCTGGTCGAACCTTATTGTTCGCTTTTTAGGGTATGTCACAGGGTGAAATTATGGAAACTGGAGGAGCGCTTGCGTTTAGGACTTTCTAGTCGTCTCCAGTTATTTTCCCCTATTGGTCGTCGTTTTTCATACTTCATATACTCATATATTTCATATTTCATTAAGCATTAAGCATTCCTGAGTAGCGTATATCAACTTCCGGTGTCCTTATGTAAGGCTCGCGCGCTTTTCACTTCACTGATTAACACCGCATGCGCACATTCTTACCTCAGCCTTTGTCAGTCTTTCTTTGTCCCTGGCGAAGGTAGGTCTCACGACCACCTGACGGACACAATCTTTATGTAATTCCTAATTACTTAGGATATTCATAATATTTATTCAGGTATGCGTTTACTTTATTTCATTATCTTGTTGAACATTTGTAAATTATCATAATTGTCATTATTTCATGAATATTCGTATCTTGCATTTCGATCTCTCGACCTCGGGGTCAGTCTTTCTTTGTCCCTGGCGAAGGTAGGTCTCACGACCACCTGACGGACACAATCTTTATGTAATTCCTAATTACTTAGGATATTCATAATATTTATTCAGATGACGAGGTCGAGAGGGAGAAGGTTCTCCTAGCTTCAAAAACACGAAATCATCAAACAGCTAGAGTTGTCATTCTTTGAACCCCGAACCCCCTCGAGAAAGCGGGAGAAGGTCATTTCAACGTCATCCATCATCATGTGGCCACAACCACCTTAATTCATTCATCAAACAATCAGCCCGTGACAGCAAATCATCTATCCCCGTGACACTGGCGCCCAACTAATGGTTCACCCTCTCAAGTGATCCCCCCGAAGACGGAGTACCAGCATCTACCCACTTTCGGTGACGTCACAAGACACCTCGTTCTAAACATGTTTGCCAGGACTTACTAAGTATTTTTCTTTTAATTGTGTATTTACATCATGGTACGTACCAGTGTGACTTTTTTTTAGTGCTTCTTTCTTGATTTATTCATACATTCTGTGCATTAGCTGTCTGTTTATCGGTAACACCGAATTAGGTCATCATGTACTTTCTACTTTCGTTTTCGACTGTGTATTGACTTTCATGTTATGGAATTTTTTCAGTGACATTTTATTGCTTTAACATGGAATATAGCGACTTTCTTTTCTGTCTTCACATAAGACAGACATATTATATCAGTGACAGTGCTCAGTAACTCTCTTTCTTTCTTTAACTGAAAAATTGCATCTGTGGTGTACATGTACAGTTTGTTTACATGTACATTGTATGTACATGTAGATAAACCTGCTTGACTTGTGCAGTGTAGACCTGCCAACTGATTTGATGTAGCTCTCTTTCTTTACATTCTAAAACTGACCAGCAGATGCAGTGTGTTCAGTGTTTTGTGACTTTATTGTGTTAATTTTTTTTTTTTTGGCAAACAGTGTGGACCCCTTTTACAATATAATGGAAAGGCAAACAGTGTGTACCCCTTAATAGCAATGTCCATGTGTCCATGTCTGTTTGCTGTTCTCATTCCGTCTTTCTGAGACACATTTTCAAGGCATCTGACCGCATAGTTCTGTTTCACACAGTGAAGACTTGGATCATGCCGTGTGGACCCTGATCAGACTATTAGGCGTCATTTATTATTTTATTGTATCGGGTATTCTGAAAGATGCCGTGAAGATCAGAAAGCCATTCATAGGCAAAATGCATACTTTTACGTGAAATTTAAGCCTTTTGTGACATTTTGCTATTTATGTACATGTATCCTAGATGTTTTCTATTTTTCTGATACTTATCATCCATTTTTCAGTTGGTGATTTATCTTCTTCGCACAAGTCAAGGTAACACCTAACCTCACCTTACTAGCACTGGTACTTTCCTTTTGTTGTAACTGCACATGTAGAAGATCATGAAGACTGCTTTCTGGTAAGACTAGTTATACCATATTTTTATATTCATTCATTTGCTTCATTGTACATGTTCCCCATCAGTCCATTAATCATTGTCTTGGAAAGCAAACCCCTGAATCAGATATGAAAGTCCGTCTGGTGTTTTTCTCCGGGTACTCGTGTTGTCTCCTCCATTGAAAAAAAAAAAAAAAAAAAAAAAAAAGTTGGCTTATTCATGCAAGCCCATGCAAGCCTCACTTACTCAAGTTTCCGTCTTCACCGAACAACTATTATAGTATGCTAACATCATGTTTTGTGCAAATGCAGTGTTGTTGTTTTAAGATTAATTCATTTGTGCAAATTAGGTGAATGTATTATTGTTTTCTCTTTGCTCTGGTACCCAGCTCTATAGTTGTGTCACATACTACATAGAATTTCTTCCTGTTGTGAAAATTTTCACATCAGTTAGATCTTCTTTATTTGTGAGTATACTTAATAAGTTATATTGATGTAAGTGATGAACCCTCTCACTTTTGAATATTTTTATAGTTTAAAAGTGGTACATATTGTGACAGGCAACTTATTATGTGGACAAGTCCATGTAATGTTGTGTTAATAGTCTAGCAAAGCTATTTATAACTGCCTGTGATTATTTTTGTGCATTTTTTGTGTTACATGTACATTTTTGTCACACAGTGAACTATAGGGCATTAATCCATAGAATATTGGTATATTGTATGGAATGTTGTGGGTACCAGATGTACTTTCGGTATTTTGAAATTATTTTGCATTGCTGCCATTTTGGACGAAGACTTTCTATGGTGATGTCCATGGAATACAGGTAAACCCTGATAATTTGAAAATTTGAAATTGAATTAATAAATCAATTTTCATTTTTTTCATTTTGTTTACTTATCTTCAATTGTTTATAGTGAATCATGGCAGAAGGAGGTGAAGGCATTAATTTTAAATCTTTATGGCCTGAAAAGGACATAGACTTCATGGTCGAGATGTTAAGGCGTACAGGCCGCTTTGACATAATTCCTCGCCATGAAGAGGAAATAGAAGAAGAAGAGGAAGAAGAAGAGATAGAAGAGGAAGAAGAAGAAGATAAAACTCAAGCTAGTGAGCTTGAATACATAGGGGCTACTAGCACACCTGTGGTGCCTGCTTTAACCACCCAGCCCCAATTTAAAGTTGTTCACCCACCCACACCCATACGGAGGTATCATATTCAACCCCAGCCCAACCCAATGTCTCCAGTTGCCCCGCCCACAACCAGACAAAGGAGTTCTGTTTTCCCTCCCCCACCCAAACAAATCAACCCAGTTGTCCCACCCACACCCAAACCAATGACCCCAATTACCCCAGCCCTACCCCAAGAATCCCCACTTAGACCCCTGGAGTCAAAGCAAGTTCCTTTATATGGCAACCGCTCTCCCAGCCCACCTGCAAGACCCCCATACCCTAAAGAGTTCCAACACCTGTTGCCCAGACAAGAGCCTGCAGGTATACTTCGTTCTCCTGTTAACATTAAACAGGAGTACAATCCTAACCCTCATTTAAGGGATTCATATTCCCATGATAGGCTAGGCCCATCTGTTCAGCCAGACCATAATGATGGTTTGAACATGCCCCCTCCCAATCCTCTCAGAGATGAGCCCAGGTATCCCCAAAAGCAGGGCCACAGGGTAACTTTTAGTCCTGAGCTTCCTTTCCACCACTCGAGAAGAGAAGCATATTACAATGCCCCTAAACAACAGGTGGTGAGAGAGGAACAAAATATTTCACCTCTGCCATTTGGTAAAACATTTTCACATGAAAAAACTAAAAATTTAAATCAAAATGAAAAATCTACAAAAGGCGACTATGTTACGCGACCTCCCCCTGTGGAAATAAAACAGGAACCATGCCCAAGTCAGCAATATTGTTCTTCTTTTAATCCATTGCCACCCTCAAGTTGTACATTACAGGGTCAAGGCTCTTTTAATAGTACCCTCAATAACTCTTTGTTAGCAGGCATGCGGGTTCCGCAACTTCCATTCTTTTCTGGTGAAAATCAGAAAGGGGATGTTTCCTTTGAAGTTTGGAAGTTCGAACTCAACTGCCTGATCAGGGAATCAGTTTACCCTGAGTCTTTTATTTTACAGGCTGTGAGAAAATCTTTAAAAGGCAAAGCCAGAGAGATTTTACTCACAGTTGGTGAAACTTCTTCACCTACAGATATTTTAACCAAACTTGAGGGGATATATGGCAATGTTTCCTCCTGTGAAGTTTTACTTCAACAATTCTACCTGGAATCACAACTGCCCAATGAATCAGTTGCTGATTTCAGTGTTAGAATTGAAAATTTATTGAGGCAAGCCACTCGAAACAGAGTTATTGACCAGCATATCAAAAATGAAATGCTGTGTTCAAAGCTTTGGAATGGCCTGAAAGACCCACTTTTAAAGAACTCCAGCAGGTTTAAGTTTGAAGCTGATAAAAACTTCAACAGCCTGCTGAAGTCAATCAGATCAATAGAACAAGATCTGAGTACATCTGCCATTACAAAGCAGATGTCAACTTTGACATCATCTGTCAGTGACAGCCAGCATGTCAAGGTTGACAAACAGTCTAAACAGATGGCACAGTCTTCTTCTGACACTACTGGTCAGAAGTTAGACAATATTGCCAGTCAGATGAAACTGCTTAGAGAAAGGATGGATGGGCTTGAGAAGAAATTTAGTGAGGCATGCCTTGCTTCTAACTCGCCGGGCCCATCCACTCTTTCACCTAGTCAAGGTATACCACCTACCCCTCCTGCCCAACGTGGTTCCTTCTCTCAACGTGGGTTCTCTGCCCAGCGGGGTTCTTTTCCTCGTGGTAGGGGCTCTTCTTTTCCAAGGAGAAGAGGTGGCTCTTACCATAGAGGTGGAGGCTCGTTTGGCAGAGGCCAATTTCAACAACAAGGGGCTAATCAGCACAATTTTAAAAGTGCTGATACACAGACTGACTCTGGTTTGAATCATTCAAACTAGAAGGGGTCTTTATTGCGGAGCAAAATAAGGACTCCCCTTTGAACTCTGATAGCTCCAACACTGATCCAACCTTATTTTCACGTATGGTTGGTTCAACAAATACATCAGAGATTTTTATTAATGGTCAGTCTTGTTTAGCCCTTATTGATTCTGGATCCATGATCACAACAATTTGTGATGATTTTTATCAACAAATGGATCCAAGGCCTGAGCTGAAAGACATTGCTGATTTTAATTTGAATATTAGTGGAGCAAGTGGCTCAAAAATACCTTATTCGGGATATATTGAAGCGGAAATAAAAATTCCTGAGGTAGAGCATATTCCTTTGGTTGTTCCAGTTCTAGTTGTGCCGACTACCAGATACTCTGGCCAAGTTCCTCTGATAGTTGGTACAAATATTATTGGTTCACTCAGGGAAGATGTTGCATCGGACCCAAATATTTCGTCTGCATGGAATATTGCATTTTCCGCTCTTTCATATTCCCAAACAAGGTTTGTTAAATCTACCAACAAAACACCAGTTATTTTAAAACCCAATGAAACCCGAACATTAACGGGTTTGGTTAGAAATACTTCCACCATGGAAAATGCCGTCACAGAAAACAATATTTTAACTTCTGATTTTAATGTTTGTCCTCGTTTGGTTTCTGTAAAGCCCAATGCAAAGACAGCTAGAGTCCCTGTTAGAATATGTAATCTTTCAGCCAGGCCTATTACAATAAAACCTAGAAGCCAATTATGTGATTTACATGAGGTAAAAGTTATTGAAAATGTAAATCCGTTTTCTACTTCATTTTCTCAGCGGGCTAGCACTAGTGATAGTCATGCTGAGGAAATCAAAGTAGATTTGTCGGCGGAGAACTTAACTCCTCAACAGCATACCCAGGCTTCTGATTTACTTAGCCAATGGAAACATATTTTTTCCACTGGCCCTACAGATCTTGGTTTCACCAACCTGGTGGAGCACGAGATCAACTTAAGTGATCCTACTCCTTTCAAGGATCCTTACAGGCGTATACCTCCTGCAATGTTTGAGGAGGTACGCCAACATTTAAAGGAAATGTTGGATGCAGGGGCTATACGAGATTCCCAAAGCCCTTTTTCTTCCAACATTGTTCTGGTCCGGAAAAAAGACAATAGCTTACGCTTTTGTATTGATTTCCGGAAACTGAACAACAAAACCATTAAGGATGCCTATGCCTTGCCAAGAATAGAAGAGACCATTGACACATTGTCTGGCTCAAAATATTTCTCCAAACTTGACCTTAGGTCTGGCTATTGGCAGGTTGGAATCAAAGAAGGGGATAAACATAAGACTGCATTCTCTGCCGGCCCCCTAGGCTTCTTTGAATGTAATAGGATGGCCTTCGGTCTTACAAATGCACCTAGCACATTTCAAAGGCTTATGGAGCGCTGTATGGGGGACCTACACTTGAAGGAATGTCTCATTTACTTAGATGATATAATCATCTTCAGTAAGACATTCGATGAACACATCACCAGGCTGCAAAATGTGTTCAAACAGCTTGAGCAGCACGGCTTAAAGCTCAAAGCCTCCAAGTGTGAGTTTTTCAAGACCCAGGTGCAGTACTTAGGCCACATTGTCAGTGATAAGGGTGTCCAGACAGATCCTGACAAAATTGCAGCGTTGAAAGAATGGCCTGCCCCTTCCAATATACAGGAATTGCGTAGTTTTCTCGGTTTTGCGGGATATTACAGGCGCTTTGTCTGTAATTACTCCAAAATTGCGAAGCCTCTCAATGACCTGTTAGTAGGACACCCAACAACCAAGAAAGCCAAGCGATCTAAGTCCGCAGTTCCTTGGTCTTGGGGGCCTGATCAACAAACAGCTTTCGATACAATAATCGAAAAGCTTACATCACCACCAGTTTTGGCATATTCAGACTATAGCAAAGAGTTCATTTTGAACATCGATGCTAGTGGTGATGGGCTAGGTGCTGTTCTATACCAAGAACAAGATGGTGTAGAACGTGTCATAGCCTATGCTAGCAGAGGTCTTAGAGCCAGTGAGTGCAATTACCCTGCACATAAACTTGAATTTTTGGCCTTGAAATGGGCAGTGTGTGATAAATTCCATGATTACTTGTATGGAAATAAATTCACTGTTAGAACAGACAACAATCCATTGACGTATGTTCTAACAACGGCTAAGCTAGATGCCACAGGCCATCGTTGGCTAGCCGCACTGTCCAGTTATAATTTTAAGCTCATTTACAGGTCCGGCAAGAAAAACCAAGATGCCGATGCCCTCAGTAGATTACCATCTACTGATAAAGGGGTCCTGTTTAATGACGCTATTAAGGCCATCTGCCAGGCGGTATTAGCCCCTAAAGAGGAGGCGCCGGCAGTTGAATGTGTATTGGTTGCACAGCATTTTGACCTCACTGGTGAAGAGGTTGGCTCTGACTCTGGTTCAGATTTCAGTCAAGTTGACTGGCGTGCTGAACAAACCATTGACGGCACGTTGAGCAGAGTGAAGACCATTCTTGCCTCTGGACATAAACCTACCAAGAGACAGATTGCTCTTGAGGAGACAGAATGTCAGAAAATCTTGAAGGATTGGGACAGTCTATTTTTCAAAGACGAGGTACTTTACCGTCGTCACTCTTTACATGGCACCTCTGTAAACCAGCTGGTATTGCCTGAGGTTTTCCGGGAGATAGCACTTAATGGTCTGCATGATGAGGCCGGCCATCAAGGCAGAGACCGCACTATGTCCCTGGTAAAATCTCGGTTTTACTGGCCTGGGATGGATGGTGACATTGAAAAGAAAGTCCGAAACTGTCCCAGATGCATCCGAAGAAAGTCTCGAGAGCGGGCTCCAGCAAAACTTGTGACTGTAGAGTCCACTTATCCCATGGACTTGGTATGCATGGATTTTCTGTCTCTTGAGACATCAGCGGGTGGTTACGAAAACATCTTAGTAATCACAGACCATTTCACCCGCTATGCTCAGGCCATACCAACCAAGAATCAAACGGCCAAGACAACAGCCAAAGTTCTCTTTGAAAACTTCATTTGTCACTATGGATTTCCATCCCGTTTACATAGTGACCAGGGCCGCAATTTTGAGAGCCAGGTTATTAAAGAGCTGTGTTCCATTGCTAACGTTGACAAGTCTAGGACTACACCCTACCATCCCATGGGTAATGGAATGCCTGAGCGCTTTAACCAGACTCTGCTCAATATGTTGGGTACTTTGGAGGATGACCAGAAGTCTAACTGGAAGTCCTACGTTGCGCCCTTGGTTCATGCCTACAACTCAACCCGTCATGAGACCACTGGATTTTCCCCGCATTATTTAATGTTTGGGCGACACCCTAGACTGGCGGTTGATGCATTTCTAGGCATAAATCCAGAGAGTAGGCATGCTAACCAGACAAAGTTTGCAGCCGATCTGAAAAAGAGGCTCGACTTTGCCTATAAGACAGCTACCAAGGAGGCCCGTCGCCAGGGCAGAAGGCATAAGGAAACTTATGACCTCAAAGCTCGGGATGCCCAGCTTTTGCCCGGTGACCGTGTACTCGTTCGCAACGTCGGACTGAGGGGAAAGTGCAAGCTGGCAGATAAATGGGAGAAAGATGTGTACTTGGTTGTTGAACAGCCAAATACAGAGGTTCCTGTGTACGTTGTCAAACGTGAACATGGGAGGAGCATCCGAAGGATGCTGCACAGGAATCTCCTTCTTCCATTCATGGCCCTTCCAGCATCCAAACAACGCTCCGCGGATACAGATATATCACCAAATAGCAGTTCTCAACCGTCACCGGTTGAGTGCACAACTGCCGGTGATATCAATGTTCCGAGTGGAGCGGCAGGTAGTGCAGCCTCACCTGCACCAGACTCTGCAGTTCCAGATAGGTCGAACATGCTGGATGCACCGGTATCCCCTAGTGTGGTGATACCCCCAGAGAGATCGTCATTGAATCCTTTGGCGAAACCCTTCAGTCCTGCTCCGGGGTCTCAACCAGAATTGCGACCTCAAACACGTCCAACAAGGCATATGCAGAAACCAAGGTGGCAGACAGGAGGGGACTGGTTATTTTAAATTTTCGTATATTTTAAACTGACTTAACAGCTGACATGGTTTCCTGGTTTCCTGTGCGTGTGTTTTATTTTTTTATTTGAAATGTCGAGACGACATTTTTTCACAGAGGGGGAGGGGAGCGTGTGACAATTACGCTAAATATATTCTGGAGAGAGGCTTCGGAACAAAAAGTTTTCATTTAAACGGGTTGCTGGGTTGCAGTCGAGTGACGATGCATGGCTTGTCATGGCGTCTCTGGAGAGCTTGTATGTTGTCAGAGTGCTCTTGGCACGTGCCGCACTGGAATGCAATTCTGCTGACCCTTTGTTTTTTCTTAAGTTCAGCTTCTGCTTGGTTGCAGTTGGTTGACGGTGCATGATTTATCATGGCGTCTCTAGAGAGCCTGTGTGTTGTTAGAGTGCCGTTGATACGTGGTGCACTTGACTGCAAACTAGCGAGAAAGTTCTAGTAGGAAAATTGTATTATTGAAAATTTCGCCTTGACATGATTTCGTGCTTGCTTGGACATGGGTTGGTTACAACCTAGGTGGGGGCTATCCCAATCAGACCGTGGCCGGTTCGTGCTTCTGGCTTGTGCTTTCGTGGAAGGGTGAATAATTTCGTAAGAATTGAACAGTTCTGTTATATTTCCTCTCTCCAGTCCAGCGCGTAAATAATGTATTTTTATATGACACTTCCATTTTGGCTGTGTTTTAGGATAAGCAATTTTAGCCTGGTTTTAATGTTTAGCCGTTTGAAGCTAAACCAGTAAGGAGTGTCCTATTACGCGCTATCAATAAAAGATTTTTTTGTCTAAGTTCTGTATATAAAGTTTTATCTTTTGCGCTGTGCATACTGTGCAGCATTTATGACAGCGCATTTTGATAAGGGTTTACCTGGTAAAGTGTTAGATATGTTAACTTCACTAGCTCGACTAACATTGGAAGCAATAGCTTCGGCTCCTATTTTATTACCAGATTGATATCTCTAAACATAATATACATCTGGTAAATTATTAAATGGAAAGGTGAAGTTAAACTTGTGTTTAAACTCATTCAAGTAATTTGTTAAGTTAAATGTCGGGACGACATTTCCCGAAGAGGGGGAGAATGTCACAGGGTGAAATTATGGAAACTGGAGGAGCGCTTGCGTTTAGGACTTTCTAGTCGTCTCCAGTTATTTTCCCCTATTGGTCGTCGTTTTTCATACTTCATATACTCATATATTTCATATTTCATTAAGCATTAAGCATTCCTGAGTAGCGTATATCAACTTCCGGTGTCCTTATGTAAGGCTCGCGCGCTTTTCACTTCACTGATTAACACCGCATGCGCACATTCTTACCTCAGCCTTTGTCAGTCTTTCTTTGTCCCTGGCGAAGGTAGGTCTCACGACCACCTGACGGACACAATCTTTATGTAATTCCTAATTACTTAGGATATTCATAATATTTATTCAGGTATGCGTTTACTTTATTTCATTATCTTGTTGAACATTTGTAAATTATCATAATTGTCATTATTTCATGAATATTCGTATCTTGCATTTCGATCTCTCGACCTCGGGGTCAGTCTTTCTTTGTCCCTGGCGAAGGTAGGTCTCACGACCACCTGACGGACACAATCTTTATGTAATTCCTAATTACTTAGGATATTCATAATATTTATTCAGATGACGAGGTCGAGAGGGAGAAGGTTCTCCTAGCTTCAAAAACACGAAATCATCAAACAGCTAGAGTTGTCATTCTTTGAACCCCGAACCCCCTCGAGAAAGCGGGAGAAGGTCATTTCAACGTCATCCATCATCATGTGGCCACAACCACCTTAATTCATTCATCAAACAATCAGCCCGTGACAGCAAATCATCTATCCCCGTGACAGGTAGTTCCATGTATCTGGTTTCTATTTGCTGCTTGCTGGTCTGTGTAGCTTGCCTTACCTGGTCGAACCTTTATGTTCGCTTTTTAGGGCAGTTCCATGTATCTGGTTTCTATTTGCTACCGGCTGGTCTGTGTAGCCGGCCTTACCTGGTCGAACCTTTATGTTCACTTTTTAGGGTAGTTCCGTATATCTGTTTCCTATTTGCTACCGGTTGGTCTGTGTAGCTGGCCTTACCTGGTCGAACCTTTATGTTCGCTTTTTAGGGTAGTTCCATGTATCTGGTTTCTATTTGCTACCGACTGGTGTATGTAGCTGGCCTAACCTGGTTGCTAACCTTTATGTTCGCTTTTTAGGGTAGTTCCATGTATCTGGTTTCTATTTGCTACTGGTTGGTCTGTGTAGTTGGCCTTACCTGGTCGAACCTTTATGTTCGCTTTTTAGGACAGTTCCATGTATCTGGTTTCTATTTGCTACTGGCTGGTCTGTGTAGCTGGCCTTACCTGGTCGAACATTTATGTTCGCTTTTTAGGGTAGTTCCATGTATCTGGTTTCTATTTGCTACAGGCTGGTCTGTGTAGCTGGCCTTACCTGGTCGAACCTTTATGTTCGCTTTTTAGGGTAGTTCCAGGTATCTGGTTTCTATTTGCTATATACTTGCTGGTCTATGTAGCTGGTCTTACCTGGTTGAACCTGTATGATCGCTTTTTAGGGTAGTTCCATGTATCTGGTTTCTATTTGCTACTGGCTGGTGTGTGTAGCTGGCCTTACCTGGTCGAACCTTTATGTTCGCTTTTTAGGACAGTTCCATGTATCTGGTTTCTATTTGCTACTGGCTGGTCTGTGTAGCTGGCCTTACCTGGTCGAACATTTATGTTCGCTTTTTAGGGTAGTTCCATGTATCTGGTTTCTATTTGCTACCGGCTGGTCTGTGTAGCTGGATTTACCTGGTCGAACCTTTATGTTCGCTTTTAAGGGTAGTCTATGTATCTGGTTTCTATTTGCTACTTGCTGGTCTGTGTAACTGGCCTTACCTGGTCCAAACTCCCGAAGAAAGGTTTTTGTTTGTGACGGGGATCAGACATATATTACAGCTAAACTCTCAAGCCTTAGAGGACATATCATATATCATATATCATGTCATATCATATCGTAACATATCATATTACAGTAGTCATATTACAGCTACACTCTCAATCTTTACAGCACATATCATATTATATTATATCATATCATATCATATCAAAGTAGTCACATTACATCTACACTCAATCTTTAGAGCACACATCGTATCATATTATATCATGTCATATCATCTCATATCATAACGTATATTACACTAATTAAATTACATCGACACTCAATCCTTAGAGCACATATAATATCATATTATACCTTATTATAGCATAGCATAACATATATTACAATAGTCACATTACAGCTACACTAAATCCTTAGAGAACATATCATATCATATCAAAAACATGTCCGTATGACAAAGTGCACTATTTCATATCTCAAAAAACGGCAATATTTTTGATGAAAATTTGTGGTATTTTTCTTATTTTACGCAAATCACAGGTTATGGGTTCTTGTTAGAGCCGCCTCACGATTACCCACAGCCTGTCCACGAAGCAGAAATGAACAAAATAATGCATATTCCTGTAAAGCCCAGTTTTCTCCAAATAAAATGGCGTTACAATGGTGTTCATTCCATGGGCTTGTCAACATGGCGTGATTATTATGTAATTGTCACGTTTAAAAAATAATGTTCACTACACAGCATTTTTTCACATTTGGGTTTAAAATATTCAATATAAGTGCCTGTAAGGACATATACTATCATATCATATATTATCATAGTATATCATAACGTATTTACAGTAGTCACATTATAGCTACGCTCAATCCTTAGAGCATATATCTTATAATATCAAAAACACGTCTGTATGATATAGTGCACTCTTTCATTTCTCAAAAACATCATTTTTTTATGAAAAGTTGTGGTATATTTTTTCTATTTTTGACACCAATCATAGGTTGCAGGTGCTTGTTACAACCGCCTCACGATAAACCACAACCCGTGTCTTGGAGCAGAAATGAACAAAATAATGCATATACCTTGGAAAGCCAAGTTTTCTCCAAATAAAATGGCATTACAGGGGTGTTACAAATGCAATTACACGGATTTGTCAACAAAATAATGCATATCCCTGGAAAGCCCAGTTTTCTCCAAATAAAATGATGTTACAGGGGTGTTCATTACACGGGTTTGTCAACAAAATAATGCATATCAGTGTAAAGCCCAGTTTTCTCCAAACAAAATGTTGTTACAGGGGTGTTCATTACACGGGTTTGTCAACAAATAATGCATATCCCTGAAAAGCCCAGTCTTCTCCAAATAATATGGTGTTACAGGGGTGTTCATTACACAGGTTTGTCAACAAAATAATGCAAAACCGTGTAAATAAAAAACAAATATGAGTTCCTTTAAGAGCAATGAAAACATTCATAAGAAAGAAGGTGTGTCATACTACGTAGTTTCGGCTAATAAAGCCTCATCAGTGATCCTGTAATGATCCGGCAAAGAAAGCCAGAGGAAACATACTGCAATTTTGCGAATTTCGAATAGGCAGTCCATTCAAAGACTGAAATAAATCAAAACGGGGTCCAAATAATTAAAAACCTGTCTAGAATATGAGTCTAAACCAATAATTTATTTCCGATTTCTCAGAATATTCACGCTGATCTCAAAGGACAAAAAGTAAAATGTAAACAGCACTAAGGCTGATGTACGGGGAGACGTTTTACGGCCGCCACACGGCACAACACCAGCTGCAGTGAAGGCAAATAAAAATCAAATATGAGTTCCTTTATGAGCAATGAAAAAATTCATAAGAAAGAAGATGGGTCATACTGCGTAGTTTCGGCTAATAAAGCCTCATCAGTGATCCTGTAATGATCCGGCAAAGAAAGCCAGAGGAAACATACTGCAATTTTGCGAATTTAGAATAGGCAGTCCATTCAAAGACTGAAATAAATCAAAATGGGGTCCAAACAATTAAAAACCTGTCTAGAATATGAGTCTAAACCAATAATTTATTTCCGATTTCTCAGAATATTCACGCTGATCTCAAAGGACAAAAAGTAAAATGTAAACTGCAGTTTTAAAGCCCAGTTTTCTCCAAATAAAATGGTGTTACAGGGGTGTTCATTACACGGGTTTGTCAACAAAATAATGCATAACCGTGTAAAGCCCAGTTTTCTCCAAATAAAATGGTATTACAGGGGTGTTCATAACACGGGTTTGTCAACAAATTAATGCATATCCCTGTAAAGCCCAGTTTTCTCAATATAAAATGGTGTTACAGGGGTGTTCATTACACGGGTTTGTCAACAAAATAATGCATAACCGTGTAAAGCCCAGTTTTCTTCAAATAAAATGGTATTACAGGGGTGTTCATTACACGGATGTGTCAACATGGTGTGATTATTATGTAATTGTTATATTTTAACAAATACAGTTCGAACAATTTGACATGAGATTGGTGATCTCTATTATCATAATTTCACACCCGACTGAATGTATATATTGATATTTATCTTCGCCGTTTTCCGAAGACGTTTATATTGTTATTCAATACATAGAGGTCAGTAAATGGGTCGCCATTCACGAGATGCCAAAAATTCACGAGAAGTTTACGAAAACAATAGGCGATAATACTAATTTATTCTTTGCATAGATGTCAGTTTCATGTCAAATTGAACCAGCTAAACATGATTACTAAACAGCATTTTTTTTCACATTTGGGTTTAAAATATTGAATATCAGTTCTCAAAGATATATCAGTGCCCATAAGGACATCTCAAAGATGCGGGTCCTATTGATCCCCCCCCCCTCCCCCTACTCACTAACCCCATACTCACTAACATAACATATAATGGGCGGGACGATGATATGGTAAAGTTCAAAGAATTTGACATGAGACTGGTGACCTCTATCATCATATTTTCACACCCGACTGAATGCATATATTTACCTTCGCCGTTTTCTGAAGAGGTCGATATTGTTATTCAATACAGAGAGGTCAGTAAAGGGGTCGCCATTCACGAGATGCCGAAAATTCACGAGACGTTTAAGATAACGATAGGCGATAATACTAATTTATTCTTGCATAAAGGTCAGTCTCATGTCAAATTGAACCAGCTATAATAGTTACACAAATTTTCATCTGAAACATGACCCCCCATCCCCATTCCCACCCACACACACCCCAGCTCCCACCGACAACCACAGCACAAGGAACTTTTGCTATGTACAATGTAGAATATGAGCCGTAAGAAGCAGAATGTGACTTATGTCACGTGCAATAGTCGATAACTCTAATCATGTTAAACACCCTATTTAGTCAGAAGACAGCCTCTCTGTCTATCTTGAGAAGCTTTGATATTATGGCTAATCAGCGCCCAGGGAGCAGACAGTCAGGTTACACACCCACTTTAGTCAGAGTACAGCGAAATCTTTCTGTCTTAAGAAGCTATGGCTTATCTAAACAGCTCCCAGTGAGATAAGAATAGACAGGAACTCAAATTAGGTAACATGCCAACTTAATGTTTGTGTTTCTTTCCCTTTGGTGTCTTTGATGGGTGGAGTAAGTTAATTATATCGATTCCTGATCTTTGTTTTACTTCTACTTTAGTCAGAGCGCAACCAGCTCTTTCTATCTTAAGAAGCTTTGGCATTATGGCTTATCTATACAGCTCCTAGTGAGATAAGAATAAACAGGAACTCAAATTATGCTACAATCCCGCTTTAGTCTGAGCACAGTCAACTCTTTTTATCTTAAGAAGCTTTGTCATTATGGCATATCTTTACAGTTCCCATTCAGATAAGAATAGACAGGAACTCAAATTAGGTTACACACCCACTTCAGTTAGAGCACAGCTAGCTCTTTTTATCTTAAAAAGCTTTGGCATAATGACTAATCTATACAGCTCCCAGTGAGATAAGAATAGACAGGAGCTCAAATTAGGTTACACACCCACTTTAGTTTTAGCACAGCTTGTTCTTTCTATCTTAAGAAGCTATGGCATAATGGATAATCTATACAGCTCCCAGTGACATAAGAATAGACAGGAACTCAAATTAGGTTACACACCCACTTTAGTTAGAGCACAGCTAACTCTTTTTATTAGCTCACCTGAGCACGAAGTGCTCAAGGTGAGCTTTTGGGATCGGTCTTTGTCCGTCGTCCGTGCGTGCGTGCGTCCATCCGTCCGTCGTCAAATTTTGCTTTAAACAACTTCTCCAAAACTGCTGGACAGATTTTGATCTAATTTCACAGGAATGCTCCTTGGGTGATCCTCTACCAAATTGCTCAAACTGTTCCGCTCAGGTGCACAAGATGGCCACCAGGGCTAAAAATAGAAAACCCTTTAAACGACTTCTCCTGCTTAACCAGTGGATGGATTTTGAAATTGTTTCACAGCAATGTTCCTTGGATGACCCTCTACCAAAATTGCTCAAACCGTTCCGCTCGGGTGAACACAATGGCCACCAGAGCTAAAAATAGAAAAACCTTTAAACAACTTCTTCTCCTTAACCAGTGGATGGATTTTGAAATTATCGCACAGGAAGGGTTCTTGGGTGCCCTCCTACTAAAATTGCTCAAACCGTTCCGCTCGGGTGAACAAAATGGCAACCAGATCTTAAAATAGAAAAAAAAACCTTTAAAGGACTTCTTCTCCTTAACCAGTAGATGGATTTCGAAATTACTGGACAGGAATTTTCCATGGGTGACCCTCTACAAAAATTGCTTAAACCGTTCCGCTCGGATGAACAAAATGGCCACCAGAGCTAAAAATAGAAAAACCTTTAAACGACTTTTTCTCCTTAACTAGTAGATGGATTTTGTAATTAATTCCCGAGAATGTTTCTTGGGGGACCCTCTACCAAAATTGCTCAAACTGTTCCGCTCGGGTGAACTAAATGACCACCAGAGCTAAAAATAGAGAAAAAAAAAACCTTTAAACACTTTCTCCTCCTTAACCAGTGGATGGATTTTGGAATTATTTCACAGGAATGTTCCTTTGGTGAACCTCTACCAAAATTGCTCATACCGTTCCCCTCGGTGAACAAAATGGCCACCAGAGCTAAAAATAAAAAAAACCTTTAAACGACTTCCTCTCCTTAACCAGAGGATGGATTATGAAAGTATTTCACAGGAATATATTTTTGGTGACCCTCTACCAAAATTGCTCATACTGTTCCGCTCGGGAGAACAAAATGGCCGCCAGAGCTTAAAATAGAAAAACCTTTAAACGACTTCTTCTTCACCAGCGGATGGATTTTGAAATTACTTCACAGGAATGTTCCTTGGGTGGCCCTCTACCAAAATTGCGAAAACCGTTTAGCTCGGGTAAACAAAATGGCCGCCAGAGCTAAAATAGAATAACCTTTAAACGCACTTTTCGCCTTAAACAGTGGATGGATTTCGTAATTATTTCACCAGAATGTTTCTTGGGTGACCCTCTACCAAAATTGCTCAAACCGTTCTGCTCAGGTCAACAAAATGGCCACCAGAGCTAAAAATAGAAAAACCTTTAAATGACTTCTTCTCCTTAACAAGTGGATGGATATTGAAACTATTTCACAGGAATGTTCCTTCGGTGACCCTCTACCACAATTGCTCAAACCGTTCCGCTCGGTTGAATAAAATGGCCACCAGAGCTAAAAATAGAAAAAAACTTTAAATGACTTCTCCTCCTTAACCCCTAGATGGATTTTAAAATAACTTCACAGGAGTATTCCTTGGGTGCCCCTCTACAAAAAGTGCTCAAACCATTCTGCTCTGGTGAACAAGTTGGCTGCCAGAGCTAAAAATAGAAAAACCTTTAAACGACTTCTTCTCCTTAACCAGTGGATGGATTTTGAAATTACTTGACAGGAATGTTCTTTGGATGACCCTCCACCAGAATTGCTCAAACTATGCCGCTCTGGTGAACAAGATGGCTGCCAGAGCTAAAAAATAGAAAAACCTTTAAACAACTTCTTCTCCTTAACCAGTGGATGGATTATGAAATTATTTGACAGGAATGATGTTTGAGGTTTTTAGCTGTGGTGGCCATCATGCTCATTTAAGCAAAATATTTTTAGCAATTTTGTTAGAGGGTCACTCATGGAACATTCCTATAAAATTGCTTCCTTTTAGAGACAGATGTCTTTTGAAAGTTTTGTCCCCCACCCACCTTGGCTGCAAGGTGCTTCTACAGGAGTATTGGTAAACCACTTTGAAGGTTTTAGCCTGTCTAGGAAAAGTGGTGCGAGTGCAACCATGTATTAACATTTAAACCCCATTGGTTTCATTGGGCGGCAGGGCTTGAGAGGTCATTTCATCAAAAATGACTTCTACTCCTAAACAGGCAGACTGATTTTAAATTAATTTCACAGAAATGGTCTTTGGGTCCAACCAAAATTGCTCAAACCCTCCACTCGACCACATATTACCCACAATTCCGTTTGTACAACAGGATCAGGTGAGCGATCCAGGGCCATCATGGCCCTCTTGTCTTAAGAAGCTTTGGCATTATGGCTAACCTATACAGCTCCCAGTGAGATAAGAATAGACAGGAACTCAAATTAGGTTACAAACCCACTTTAGTTAGAGCACAGCTAGCTCTTTCTATCTTAAGAAGCTTTGACATTATGGCTAATCTATACAGCTCCCGGTGAGATAAGAATAGACAAGAACTCAATTTAGGTTACACACCCACTTTAGTAAGAGAACAGCCAACGCTTTCTATCTTAAGAAGCTTTGGCATAATGGATAATCTATACAGCTCCCTGTGAGAAACGAATAGACAAGAACTCAAATTAGGTTACATACCCAGTTTAGTCAGAGCACAGCTAGCTCTTTCTACCTTAAGAAGCTTTGGCATAATGGCTTATCTATACAGCTTAAAGTGAGATAAGAATAGACAGGAACTCAAATTAGGTTACACAACCACTTTAGTCAGAGCATAGCCAACGCTTTCTATCTTAAGAAGCTTTGGCATAATGGCTTATCTATACAGCTCCCTGTGAGAAACGAATAGACAAGAACTCAAATTAGGTTACATACCCAGTTTAGTCAGAGCACAGCTAGCTCTTTCTACCTTAAGAAGCTTTGGCATAATGGATTATCTATACAGCTTAAAGTGAGATAAGAATAGACAGGAACTCAAATTAGGTTACACAACCACTTTAGTCAGAGCATAGCCAACGCTTTCTATCTTAAGAAGCTTTGGCATAATGGCTTATCTATACAGCTCCCAGTGAGTTAAGAATAGACACGAACTCAAATTAAAATACACACACCCAGTTAGTCAGAGCACAGTAAACACTTTTGAACTTGAGAATTTTTGACATAATGACTAATCTATGTAACACCCAGAAAAGACTCGGATCAGACCGCGCCTGACTGCTCAATTTTGTTAGAAATTTAAAAGTTCATTAAGTCATGGCGGGGCTCAAATTTTCCATCGGAAACATGACGCATAAGCAATGTCATATCAACGTCAATGTAACGTCATTGACGTTAATATGACGCTGCATTCAAACTGTCTGCCAATGGGAAAATCTTTTGTTGAACCAATTCTCTTTTATATTTATATACAGTGAAATTCCGCTGTTAAGACCACCTAAAATTAGGACTAATTTTGCTAAAAAAAGCTTATTTTGAAGGGTACACTTAATTGTTCTTCGTGCTGTCTGCCTACAATGTCCTCTGGTCAAGGACCAACTTTGGGACTGTTCAAAAGTGGTCTTTAAGACCACTTTTGAACAGTCCTAAAGATGGTCTTAATATAGGAATTTTTCTGTATTTCACGCTGTCTCAGCAAGGCGTGCACATCTTAATAACCGCGGTCCTACACAGAGCCACCAAATATCAACAGTCCCAAAGGTGGTCTTAATATAGGAATTTTACTGTATTTCACGCTGTCTCAGCAAGATGTACACATCTTGATAACCGCGGTCCCACACGGAGCCACCAAATGTCAGCAGTCACAAAGGTGGTCTTAATATAGGAATTTTACTGTATTTCACGCTGTCTCAGCAAGACGTACACATCTTGATAACCGCGGTCCCACACGCAGCCACCAAATATCAATAGTCCCAAAGGTGGTCTTAATATAGTAATTTTACTGTATTACACGCTGTCTCAGCAAGACGTGCACATCTTGATAACAGCGGTCCCACACGGAGCCACCAAATGTTTCAGCAAGACGTGCACATCTTGATAACCGCTGTCCCACACGGAGCCACCAAATGTTTCAGCAAGACGTGCACATCTTGATAACCGCTGTCCCACACGGAGCCACCAAATGTTTCAGCAAGACGTACACATCTTGATAACCGCTGTCCCACACGGAGCCACCAAATGTTTCAGCAAGACGTACACATCTTGATAACCGCTGTCCCACACGGAGCCACCAAATGTTTCAGCAAGACGTGCACATCTTGTTAATCGCGGTCCCACACGGAGCCACCAAATGTTTCAGCAAGACGTGCACATCTTGTTAACCGCGGTCCCACACGGAGCCACCAAATGTCAACAGTCCCAAAGGTGGTCTTAATATAGGAATTTTACTGTATTTTACGCTGTCTCAGCAAGACGTGCACATCTTGATAACCGCGGTCCCACACGGAGCCACCAAATGTCAACAGTCCCAAAGGTGGTCTTAATATAGGAATTTTACTGTATTTCACGCTGTCTTAGCAAGACGTGCTCATCTTGATAACCGCGGTCCCACACGGAGCCACCAAATGTCATGCGTCATGGTGGATGAACAAGAACATGGCCCGACCGGGACGAGAAACCGGGCCTCTCTCAAACCGTTGGCACTACTGGAACACATAAATATAACAGTTCAACCGTGTACCTCGACATCTCATTCGGTAGAGTGTCAGCAAGGCATGTGTAGCACCCTGAGTTCGAGTCCCTATCTGTTACCTCTCCTCATCGCGAAATCACGCCTATATAATTTTGATCCTCTTGAACCCCACTTTTATATAGTAAAACTGGGGTTTACAGGGGTAAACCTTATATTTCATATTTCTGCACTAAAATATAGGTTGTGGGTACTCGTTTGTACCGCCTCGATGAGGGGGCTCTAACGAGTACCCACAATCTAAATTTTGAGCCGAAATAAGAAAAATATCACATTTTTTCATCTAAAAATTTTCTCTTTTTTTTTTCGGCTGTAAAGTTTACAAACTATTTGTATATGCGTGTTTTCGTATTGTGGTACATTTGACGTCACAAATATACTACCCCTACAAACTTTGACCCTTACATTACTTTAACCTTTACGGGTCAAACTTTGTAGGGGTAGTATATATTCTACAAATGTGCAAGCTAAAACTGCATGTTATGCTTGGTATTTGCTAGCAACGTCTCTTAAATGACCTAAATAGTGTTGACGAGGACGTTAAATGAAAGAACAACAAATTCTCATGACCGTGTCGCAAGAAAACATGACCTCGTGCCTTTTTTAACCAATCAGATACAAGACCAGCATTTTGCTTGTAGACGTCTATTTTCTTCAGAGGAAAGCTTGGGGTTCATTAATCCCATTAGCCCCCGCCCATAGGGGCTTGAAGAAATATATGGGCTGCATGATGCTTCCACGCAGAGCTGAATCCGGCCCGCACACTAGTACTGGTAAACCGCTTAGAGGATCTAAGCCTGTCCAGGAACCGCGGTGCGAGGCGGACCGTCCATGCTAATAAACTCTTGGTTTCATTGGGCGACAGGGCTTGAGATGTCATTTCATCTCAATGTCGGGTAAAAGTCCCACAAAATTAGAAGCAACGTCTCCAAAATGACCTTTACAGTGTTGACGGGGACGTTAAACCTCAAATCAAACAAACAAATCATTAATCCCATGCGGACAGCAAAGGGTCTGATTAGACTGCGCATATGCGCAGTCTGATCAAAGCCTTCGCTGGGCGTACATGCATTAAAACATGATTTCTTGTGACGCAACTTATATAACACCATCTTTTGTTGTCTAGAGTGTTGTCTACTTTGTAAGTTTGAATAAAACAATGGAATCTGAGTACGAAAGACCTACAATAACCGTGTCATCAGTATGTCGGTAGGCAATAGAATAGGGATTCTTTATACCGTCATCTGAAGACAGAATGATGCCATACTTCTTTCCCTCCGCTGTTATAACCTGTATATTGTGAGAGACATAGCCACATACAAAGATATTGTCTCCTCCATCACAGTACAAACCACCAGGACCTTTCATGTTGTCATCGTTGTACTGGTAGAGGATCTCTCCACCAACTGATATACAAGTAATGGTAGATGGGGCAGAATCACTGACAAAGACTTTATCACATGATTTATTGACAGTGATATAGAATGGTGACTTGAACATGAACGATCCATCCTGCTTCAGACCTAGACGATTTAGCAGCTTACCGTTCATATCTAAGATTCGAACTTCTCCTTCTCCGGGGTTATTATGACATGTTACGAACATTTTATCTCTAGCCACAGCAATTCCATAACATTTCTTATCCAATTGGATGATACGTCCTGCCTTTAAGTTTGGAACCACTTGAATATGCTGAAGTTGTTGTTTGTAAGGTAAGGTAACGATGACGTTGTTGTTGTCAATGGCCGAGACACCCCATGGGAAAGATGATAATTTCAGACTTTCTTTAATATTCCAGAAGCCGTCCATTACTTTGAGCTCGTTATTCCACCAGTCACACAGTGCAATGTTACCGTCGCCCATTACAGTGATGCCAGTGATACCTTGAGTTTCATTATCATCAGAAGATCTCACAGAAACCTTCCTCTGTGATTGTACCTTCCTGCCCAACAACACCTTCTTGTCGTCCTGGTTCTCCCCATAATTCATCCTGGACACTTTGCTGCCATCCTTATCTCCGAAGTTCAGACTGCCAAACTCTTTTACTTGACGTTGCAGATCCTCGAGTTTTCTGTTCGGTTCAAATGATATAGCTGGTTTGAAGAAATCTTTTTCTATGTCAGCGAGTCTTCTTTCATAATCTTGAAGAGTCTTCGACACTTGAATTTCTGAAGCAAATATTGTTGTTTTTCTGCCGTCTTTCTTAGCGTCTTCTAGCAATGTACAATCTGACTCTAACATCTGTGCTGTTGTTTTCAACGTAGTAAGATGTTGATCAATACGACTTTGACTCTCGTTACCACGTGTGTCCAGCTCCAAGAGAATCTTTCTTTCCAGTTTATCTAGAAATATATCGATCTGCTTTCGAAAAGCCTTTATTTGTTTTTTGCATTCTTTTATCGAACGGTCAAGCTCCTTGCCATTTCGATCACTGTCTTGTTTCAATTGTTCGCAAGTATCTTTAAGTGATTTTGCTTTGGACAGAACTAAATCAACCTGTGCTGTTGAGTATTTTTTACTTTTCTCTTCAATGAAGGAGGTTTTGCATTTATAATGGTTAATATTCTTACAAGTATCGCAGACGACATCTTTGTGTTTTTCGCAGTAAAATAGAACTTGTTGTTGTTTGTTGCAGGTACAGTTGATAACAAGCCGAGGTCCTCTTCTTGCAGAGGCCCGTGATGATACCTTGGTTGCCGGCACAACATGGTGGTCTTTGGAAACAGCAAGTCTGCCATGGACTTTTTTACATTGATTACATAGATATTCGAGGCAATCCTCGCAGTAGTGTCTGGCTTCCGTCTCAGTTTTGTCATGTTTACACGGCCCGCAGAGGAAGTCCTGCAATTCGTCGGACGCTCCCTGCACAGACCGTGATCCATCCACCGAAGCCATTCTACAAATAGAAACAATACGTACTTTAAAATCATAATATGTATCTTTAAGTTCGAAGTGAAATGTAAATACTGTTCTGAAAAAAAAAAAAATAGACACATTTTTAGTTTGTATTGGAGTTTTACGGCCCAGTCAACACTATTTAGGTCATTTTGAGCCGCTCAGTTTTCCTATCAACACTTTCCTGGGCAGACTTATACGTAAGCGGTTAACCAGTACAGTGCACATTATTTCGCCAGAAACAATAGCCACATATTTTTTTTTTTTTTTTTAGGTGCACCACATACATCATATTTTTCGAGGATAGACGAGACATAACAAATTATCATGAAAGAGAGAGAGAGAAAAAAAAAACTAGAAATGTGTCCAGACGACACAGATGCCCCCGCCCAGGGGCACGCCCTAGCCAGAAAATCCATGTTGCAACAACAGCTGTCATTGGACAGCATTGTTCTACTGCAAAAGTGTCCTACCCATAGATGGGGATATTGCTGATTAAATCTTTTGACAAAAAAACTATCATCATACCCAATTTGAATCCAATCAATTGCATAGTTTGGAAAATATGAGTCTAAGAAACTTTAACATTCAAAAGTTTCTAAGTGTGTGACCTTGGCCTTAAGGTCATGGGCAGGGTTGGTGGTATGGCTGAATGAAACTTGGGACCTGTATCTATCATCATTCCAAATATGAAACCAATCTATATGGTTTGGAAAATATGAGCCCTAAAACTTTATAAAAAGCATGATAAGACTAAGTCTGTGACCTTGACCCTGAGGTCAGGGATGGGGGTATATACAACTTTGGACCTGTAACTATCATCATATCAAATATGAAGCAAATCTATATGGTTTGGTGAGTATGAGCTCTTAATAAACTTTAAATAAAAAAAATCTTTGTCTGTGACCTTCACCTTTAGGGCACGTGTATGGGTGGGGGTATTGGACCAGTATCAATCATTATACCAAATTTAAACTTAATTCATCATACGATTTGGAAAATATAAACTCTTAAAATATCCAATTAAAAAATTTTAAGTCTGTGACCTTGACCTTGAGCTCATGGGCATGTGTGGGGGTATCGCTGAATAAAATGGACAGGTATCTAACACCATACCAAATAAAAACTCAATCCATCATACGATTTGGAAAATATCAACTCTTAAAATATATAATTATAAAAATTCTAAGTCTGTGACCTTGAACTTGAAGCCATAGGCATGAGTGGGGGTATTGCCAAATAAACATTGGTACCTGTATCTATCATTATAGCAAATGTAAGCCAAATCCATAATATGGTTTTGAAAATTTGAGCTCTTTAAAATCTTTAACATTAAAATTGTCTAAGTCTGTGACCTTGACCTTGAGGTCATAGGCATGCGTGGGGGTATTGCTGAATAAAACATTGTACCTATATCTATCATCATACCAAATATGAACCAAAGCCATTATAAAAGTTCAGGTTCTACCAGGTACAAAAATTGTCAAAATCCATGACCTTGACCTTGAGGTCATGGGCATGGGTAGGGGTATCGCTGAATAAAACTTTGGACTTATATCTATAATCATACCAAATATGAACTAATTCCATCAAATGGTTTGGAAAATATGAGTTCTAAAATGTTCAGGGTCTACCTGTTACAAAAACCTTAACCCGAGTCTTTACCATTGAAAATTTCTAAGTCTGTGACCTTGACCGTGAGGTCACAGGCATGGATGGGGGTATCGCTTAATAAAACTTTGGACCTATACTATCATCATACCAAATATGAACCAGCTCCATCGAATGGTTAGGAAAATATGAGTTATAAAAGTTCAGGCTCTACCTGTTACAAAAACCTTAACCTGAGGTTACAGGATCAAGTACGTACGTACACACACGTACAGACGGAAGTACACATGTACGCACGTACGGGAAACCGAAAAACTATATGCCCCCGGCATCATGCCGATGGCAGGGGCATAAAAACGGTTTTGAGTTGTGTGTGTGTGGGGGGGGGAGGGATACGTCCCACTAACATCTAAGGTCATTCGGAGACGGGACATCGGTTTAACGACTCAACCGAAAGTCGGGAAAAGTCCGGGATCGAACCCGCGACCCCTGGTTACATGAGCTAATGATATAATCAACAAAGTCACACGGGTATGTTTTGTATATGTTCTCGCCATGCATCACGTGAACAAGTCAGTGAAACGAACTCCCCTATATAATGAAACTGCATGAGGTACATAGTTTGATAGATGGTTCTAACGAGCACCCACAACCTATGTTTGGAGTTAAAAAAATCCCAGATTTTATCAGGAAGTAGCCATTTTGGAGATATCAAAGAATGCACCAGGTTACACGGGCATGTAATGTTCTGATTAAATTTATATTGAGGGGAACTTCAATGGCTCGAACCCCGCTGACTTGTTAACTATGATGGATGAGTCGAACCGAGATTTTCTTTTATCTTGCAAATGTATGCTGTGTGTACTAATTAGAATCGCCTCGAAGACACAATATACATTTATAATATAGAACACCGAAAAGACCAACAATTATCTCCAGTGTGCCTCCTGATAGTGGCACTTATACTAACCTCAGTGGCTCGAACAACCGCTGTCTCGAACCAATTTTCTTTGTTCCAAAGGGGTTCGAGCCATCAAAGTTCGCCTCTACATGCTAATTTCAGCCTTAGCTGAGCGCACATGCTCGAAACCGAAATTTTACCCATTGTATCCTGGTGGACTCTTCCAATGCTATATGCTGGACAAGCCCATTCGTCATTTAAGGGGTGTCAGGTCTTTTTTCTTTCATATTTTTTCTATTTTTGATGGAAACTCCTCCTAGCAAACAGTGAAGACCCTGATCAGACGCCGCGTTCTGCCGCGACACAAAAGGTTCTGCACTGTTTGCCAGGGTACCCATTTAGGCTAGCCCTCTCCCGCCTATATTGTGTTAACAGGCTGTCTCTGATTGACATTAAATACATAGGTTGGTTTGTTTTAGTTGAGTGTTTACGTCCCCGTCAACACAATTTAGGTCAATTTTGGAGACGTTGCTTCCGAGTTTGTCCGTCTTTCACCCGACATCGAGGCAGGAGGCGCTTACTAGCACTTGCATGTTCGATTTCATGTCTAGACTTGATATTTTTAAGATCAATAAGATCAAATATTAACATCGTCAGTATACAAAAAATCTCCATTTTACATGATCAGCTATATTGTGAGTTTATATCATCTGTTTATTTTCTAAATTTATATACTCGGATAAAAAAAAAAAATAATAACAAAAATGTCGATCAGTTTAAACATGTTATTTTGCCTTTCAAAACTGTGTCCTATGAAGGTCTCAAAGTCCCCCACAGCACACACAACTTTGCTGTTTGAAGAATACTCACACCGTTTGTACTAAATATTAAAGTAACTAAATAAACTTTTACAAAATTAAATTAACATTAACAAAATTAAAAATTAAAAAACTTACAAGTTTTATCCGCTGCCCTGTTAAAACAGTTTTCGCTTTGAAAAATAGGTCACTGTGATTATCTAACAGGAAGTATTAAACCCTTATATTTCTTGCGGCCTTTTTTGGGACATTGTCAAACAGTGTAGATCCAGATCAGACGCCGCAGAACGCGGCGTCTGATCTGGGTCTACACTGCTTTCTTAAAGAACATTCATTTTCGTAAAATTTGCCACAAACAAAAGCAAACCTGACACCCCTATAATGGGAAATGGACCAGTCCAAACTTACTAGGTGGAAGATTCCATTGCCATATATGGGTTAAAACACAAATATTGACTTTAATACTTGATTGTCATAAATCAGACCTTGCAAAAACTGGTGTGCTCAAAGAAAAAAAAAACACAACTCCATGTCCATGCGAGTATAAAGCCGTTTGGTTTCGTTGGGCGACAGAGCGGTGTCATTTCATCTCAGTGTCGGGTAAAAGTCCCATAAAATTGAAAGCAACGTCTCCAAAATGACGTATACTGTGTTGACAGTGACGTTAAACCTCCAACCAATCAATCAATCAGTCAGTCTCTCTCTCTCTCTCTCTCTCTCTCTCTCTCTCTCTCTCTCTCTCTCTCTCTCTCTCTCTAGTTGAAACCGTCATTCAAACATCTATGGTGTTGTTTTTTGTTTTTGTTTTTGTTTGTTTGAGGTTGACATTGAGATGAAATGACTTCTCAAGCCCAATGAAACAGTTGAGTATATAACGATAGATTTCCTAAAATTCGTCAGTTTCTAGCTTCCATTGCAATTTATATATTTAACAGTATCAGGATTACCTAGTAATTGACGCTGTAGAGATAAATTCTATGAGTGGGCAATTTAAAATTGCAGAACCTTTCTACTTCTGCTAATGCCAGTTATACTACCTAAAACATTGACAACATTTTGCAAACATTTTTATTTTTTAATAAATAAGGATGTTTTCGATATCAGCGTATCTGTTGTCTTTCCTTTTTATCCCCCGCCCGAATAGGTTCGGGAGATATAGCGATCAGCCTGGCGTCCGTCATTCCGTCCGTCCGTAGACGCAACCTTGTGATGGCTATAACTCCTATACCCTTTGAGATTCATTGGTGGTTCTTGGCACAATTGTTCACAAGGCTGAGACGGTGTGTCATACGCAAGAACCAGAATTCTGGATGCCATACATTTTTAGTTATCTCCCCTTTTAATACAAGCATTCCACAGAAGGCGGCGTCGCACCTGCTGGGGGAAAAAGTCATAGAAGTCACAATGAGAATGTTGTTATTAATCAAGTAAATTTCATAGCAGTTAATAGTTGATGTAAAATGTGTCAAAGTCAGTGGAGCGTAAAATATAGGTCAAGGTCACCATTGTCAAGGTAACTGCAGAGTCAATACATCTAGGAGAAACACTATTCAAGCTTTTATTGTTGTAGGCCTTTTATTTGAAAAAAAAAATCTGGAACATTGACGTAATTGTGTCAAACTCACTGAAGCGTAAAATATAGGTCAAGGTCACCGGGTCAAGGTGCTTGTCTAGTCAGAAGCTCAGGGTGATGCTTCATGAAAGATTTAATGGTTGTTTAGTCTTATAGTTGATTACAATACAAACTTCGACGTAAATGTCGAACTTCGACGTAATGGTAAAATCCACTGGAGCTCAAAATATAGGTCAAATTCAAATGTCGAACTTCGACGTAATGGTCAAAGTCACTGGAGGGCAAAATATAGGTCAAAGTCACCAGGTCAAGGTGCTTACAAAGTGGGAAGGTCTATGAGATGTTTCATGTAAGGTTTGATGGTAGCTGAGGTTTGTAAAATAAAAACTTTGACGTAAATGTCGAACTTCGACGTAAATGTTAACAGACGGACGGACGAACAGACGGACGCACGGACGCACAGACGGACAACGTGAAAACAGTATGCCCCCTTAAACATCGTTTGCGGGGGGGGGGGGTGGTATAACAAGATATCTCAATTACTGTTAGGGGCAAGCAGTGTTAGGGCCAAGCAGTGTTAGGGTCAAGCAGTGTTAGGGCCAAGCAGTGTTAGGGCCAAGCAGTGTTAGGGTCAAGTGTTTTATAAACACTGACTCTAGTTCAATTTAATGAATGAAACTGTCACGTTGTCTATGATCCGAGTTAGATCCGTAATGACCAGGAAGCTAAATTTCTACATTAAACTGTAAACTGTTGACATTTTGAAGTATTTCCCTTCATGAGATGAACAGTATTTCTAGTAAACTATATTGTGTAAGATAAGCTTGAAATCACCGTACAACATAGTTGCCAAGGCATACAAATAACAGAAAAATTGTTGCTACCCCGTGCCTTATAAATAAAAATGGCCATTATGATAACACACCCGTGCGACATAATGCTTTTTTTTTAAATCTCCAAAATGGCTACTTTTCTGATGAAAATCTGTGATATTTTTTATATTTATACTGCAAACATAGGTTGTGGGTGCTCTTTAGAACCGCCTCATTGAGGCGGTTCTAACGAGTGCCCACAACTTATGTCTTGGAGCAAAATAAGAAAAATAATGTATACCCCCTAAAACCCAGTTTTCTCTATATAAAATGGGGTTTAGAAGGGTGTTCATTTCACGGACTTGTTCACGTGATGGCACGTATATCATAATTTGCTTAAGATTCTCCAAAAAGGCAGCACTGTAATTTGGAAGGCACTAAATCCACCCCCCCCCCCCCCAAAAAAAAAAAAAAAAAAAAAAAAACTTCAGAAATGTATTTAAAAGGCGAAATTACTATGGGAAAATGCAAAGACGACACTGGATATAGGGTCGGAAATTGAAAATGGTTGGGTCGGCGTTTTAATTTTTATTTTGAGTTTTGCTGATAAAAATAGTGGAGTCGTGGGGTCTGAAGCAGGATTGGTCGGGGCAGCTATCTTTTAGGCCTACTTTGAACAAACTTGGTAGAGGTCCACTAGATGAAGCTATATACCAAACATAAAAGACCTGTGCCTATTGGTTTCAAGTCTATGCAAAAAAGTTTGTTTGTTTTTTTTTTTTTTTTTTCGATTTTTTAGCTCTGGCAGTCATCTTGTTCATCCGAGCAGAACGGTTTGAAAAAAAATTGGAAGAGAGTCATCAAAGGAACATTCCTGTAAATCGTTTCAAAATTCTACTGGTTAAAAAGGGGAAGTCGTTTGAAAGATTTTCTATATTTTTTTTTAGCTCTGGTGGCCATCTTGTTCATCCGAGCGGAACGGTTTGGGAACTTTTTGTACAGGGTCACCCATGGAACATTCCTGTGAAATGATTTCAAATTCCATCCACTGGTCAAGGAGGAGAAGTCGTTTAATTTTTTTTTTCTATTTTCAGCTCTGGGGCCATCTTGCTCATCCGAACGGAACGGTTTGAGAAATTTTTGAAATTCGTCACCCAAGAAACATTCCTGTGAAATTATTTCAAATTCCATCCACTTGTTAAGGTGGAGAAGTCGTTAAAAGGTTTTTTTTTTTCTATTTTTAGCTCTGGTGGCCATCTTGTTCATCCAAGCGGTACGATATGAGCACTTTTGGTCGAGGGTCACCACAAATAAAATTCCTATGAAATTATTTCAAAATCCATCCACTGGTTAAGGATGAGAAGTCGTTTAAAGGGTTTTCTTTGTTTTGCTTTGGCGACCATCTTGTTCATTCGAGCGGAAAGGTTTAATCAATTTCGACAGAGGGTCATTCAAGGAACATTCCTTTGAAATCATTTTGAAATTTGGCCAAGTGGTTTAAGAGGAGGTGTCATTTGGAAAAAATGTTGACGCGAAACCCGGCACACAACGGACGCCGGACGCCGGACACAGGCCGTTTACAATAGCTTGTGCTCAGGAGGGCTAAAAATAGAAACATTATTTGCTAAATGATGATTTTGAATCCTTGATACAGCCTCGATGATTTGTTTGATTGTGTTTGATTTGAGGTTTAACGTCCACGTCAACACTGTAAAGGCATTTTGGAAACGTTTTTTTTTCAATTTTGTAGGACTTTTACCCGACATTGAGATGAAATGACATCTCAAGCCCTCCGCCCAATAAAACCAATAGGTTTATAAGCATGGACGGTCCAACTCGCACCGCTTTGTCTGGGCAGGCTTACATGTAGATCCTCTGAGCTTTTTACCAGTACTCGTGTGCGTGTCAGTTTCAGCTCTGCGTGGAAGCATCATGCAACCCATCTATTTCTTCAAGCCCAAACAGCCGTGATTAAATAAAATACATTGAAACTTACAGCTTGCCCATGTTGGTGTTGTTTTATACTGCATAAATTGTTCTAATCATGGATGCGAATATCATTTACTTCCATAAGCTTCGATTCTTTTTATTTGTATGGTAAACTGTTTTGATACCGACTTACACATCACGAAAACACGCCTATATAATTTTGACCCCTTTGAATCGGATCCCAATTTTATATAGTAAACATGGGGTTTACGGGGTAAACCTGATTTTTCTTATTTCTGCTCTAAAATATAGACTGTGGCTACCCGTTAGAACCGCCTCAATGAGGCAGTTCTAACGGGTACCCACACTCTATATTTTGAGAAGAAATAAGAAAAATGCCCAAAGTTTTCATCTTAAAATTTTCATTTTTTTTTTCGGCGATAAAGGTTATTTGTATAGGCGTGTTTTCGTAATGATAAATCTTCAATGACTCGAACACTACTTGGGCTCTGAAAATTTGTTATAGACAGGTTTGCTTTGGGCTCCTGTGCGTTAATCACAGATCCCGGTCTGGACGCATAATTGAGGCAATTAGAAATAAAAGGCCTAGCCAACGTTCAATCCTTGTTTCCTAAAAATAGAGGACCTTACTTGAATGTTTATGTATTATTGAAATTATTAAAACGAGTTGAGGAAAAGGGATAAAATGCGAGGCATTGGCGAGCATTTTATGCCTTTTCCTCAACCAGTTTAATAAATTCAATAAAACATGAGCAAGAATGCAATGTACGACTTATCATATTGTATTTAAAACGCATTTTATTCACGATTGTTTAACAAAAATGTCAATATTCCGCCATTAGTAAACGCGACGTCGTACATATAACGTTACGGGGCGTATCTAACTAATTTGAATATTCCATCCACTTATGGATTACCGAATTTATTACATGGCGTTATTACATTCTGAGACGCGACGTCATAATAAAGAACTGTAAAACATGTTTGAATTTTATGAAAATAATGTATTTATGATGACAAAAATATGAACAAATAAATTTTCAAATCGATAAATAAAAGAAAGAAGAGAGAAAGAAAGAAAGAAAGAAAGAAAGAAAGAAGCAGAACGTACTATTTTCTCATAAGCTGGTCCATTTGAACTCAATTTCTTGATAAAGTTTCATACTAAATGTTTGGGTTTGTCTATTATATCTATAACCGCATATTGTCTGATTTTTATGTATTTTTGCTATCTCAAAAGAAAATAGCTCTTGTCTCAAAGGCGATTAGACTCAGACAAGCCTGCGCTCTAACAACGTCTCGACTGAGCCTTTGCTGCTCGAAGGCACACATAGTTATATCACGCGCATGTGCATTACCCGCACGTGTATCTGAAGAACAAACATTGCTGAATGTCAAAGTCCATTTTCTAATGTGTCGGCTCATTTATTCGTAATTAACGTTTTTTGAACTGCCTAACAATTGTTAAGACCTGCACTGAAGGATAATAGGGGTTAACAAAGCCAAAAATGGGCCCCGTCACGAAAATAAATGCTTTTAGGGTTTGGATCCATGTAAGCCATAAACCTGCTTAGCCACCTAGACAAGCATCAGCCTTGGAAATTTTACATTCCAACAGCCAACACTTAGATGTTAATTTATAGAGCTCTATGTCAAAATAAAAAGGTTTCTGTAATGACCACGTGACTCATATCTACCGGTTACTAAAAACTCTATCATGGTGGTTGAGACTATAAATTATATTTAACACTTATCTTGCTGAATATTCATTTAAGCCAAACCTCTTTCTGTTTATCAACCAATCAAATTACTTGATGTAATTTATTGCTACACATTCATAAACTGAATTCCAAACAGTGTAGATCCTGATCAGATGGCTTCTTCAGAAGCGATCTGATCTGGATCTACACTGTTTGCAAAGATAGGGGTTGTCGTGAACAGCAAGATAAGGGTTAAAATAGGAGGAACATGGTGTCCAAAACAATGTGCATGTTGTGACGATAACAACCGCTTATTTGATTGTTTGTTTGAAATGATAATTAACGTCCCCGTCAACACTATTTAGGTCATTTTGGAGACGCTGCTTTCAATTTTGTGGGACTTTTACCCGACATTGAGATGAAATGACATTTCAAGCCCTGCTGCCCAATGAAACCAAAAGGATTATATGCACTGGGCGGTCTCACTCACACCTCTTTGGCTGTACAGGCTTTGTCTTTCTTAGTGGTCCACCAGTATTCGGGGTGTGGTCAGTTTCAGCTCTGTGTGGAGGCACCATGAAGCTAAATCTATTTCTTAGTGGTTTACCAGTACTCGGGGTGTGGTCAGTTTCAGCTGTGTGTGGAGGCACCATGAAGCTAAATCTATTTCTTAGTGGTTTACCAGTACTCGGGGTGTGGTCAGTTTCAGCTGTGTGTGGAGGCACCATGAAGCTAAATCTATTTCTTAGTGGTTTACCAGTACTCGGGGTGTGGTCAGTTTCAGCTGTGTGTGGAGGCACCATGAAGCTAAATCTATTTCTTAGTGGTTTACCAGTACTCGGGGTGTGGTCAGTTTCAGCTGTGTGTGGAGGCACCATGAAGCTAAATCTATTTCTTAGTGGTCCACCAGTACTCGGGGTGTGGTCAGTTTCAGCTCTGTGTGGAGGCACCATGAAGCTAAATCTATTTCTTAGTGGTTTACCAGTACTCGGGGTGTGGTCAGTTTCAGCTGTGTGTGGAGGCACCATGAAGCTAAATCTATTTCTTAGTGGTTTACCAGTACTCGGGGTGTGGTCAGTTTCAGCTGTGTGTGGAGGCACCATGAAGCTAAATCTATTTCTTAGTGGTTTACCAGTACTCGGGGTGTGGTCAGTTTCAGCTGTGTGTGGAGGCACCATGAAGCTAAATCTATTTCTTAGTGGTTTACCAGTACTCGGGGTGTGGTCAGTTTCAGCTGTGTGTGGAGGCACCATGAAGCTAAATCTATTTCTTAGTGGTTTACCAGTACTCGGGGTGTGGTCAGTTTCAGCTGTGTGTGGAGGCACCATGAAGCTAAATCTATTTCTTAGTGGTTTACCAGTACTCGGGGTGTGGTCAGTTTCAGCTCTGTGTGGAGGCACCATGAAGCTAAATCTATTTCTTAGTGGTCCACCAGTACTCGGGGTGTGGTCAGTTTCAGCTGTGTGTGGAGGCACCATGAAGCTAAATCTATTTCTTAGTGGTTTACCAGTACTCGGGGTGTGGTCAGTTTCAGCTCTGTGTGGAGGCACCATGAAGCTAAATCTATTTCTTAGTGGTCCACCAGTACTCGGGGTGTGGTCAGTTTCAGCTGTGTGTGGAGGCACCATGAAGCTAAATCTATTTCTTAGTGGTTTACCAGTACTCGGGGTGTGGTCAGTTTCAGCTGTGTGTGGAGGCACCATGAAGCTAAATCTATTTCTTAGTGGTTTACCAGTACTCGGGGTGTGGTCAGTTTCAGCTGTGTGTGGAGGCACCATGAAGCTAAATCTATTTCTTAGTGGTTTACCAGTACTCGGGGTGTGGTCAGTTTCAGCTCTGTGTTGAAGCACCATGAAGCTAAATCTATTTCTTAGTGGTTTACCAGTACTCGGGGTGTGGTCAGTTTCAGCTCTGTGTGGAGGCACCATGAAGCTAAATCTATTTCTTAGTGGTTTACCAGTACTCGGGGTGTGGTCAGTTTCAGCTCTGTGTGGAGGCACCATGAAGCTAAATCTATTTCTTAGTGGTTTACCAGTACTCGGGGTGTGGTCAGTTTCAGCTGTGTGTGGAGGCACCATGAAGCTAAATCTATTTCTTAGTGGTTTACCAGTACTCGGGGTGTGGTCAGTTTCAGCTCTGTGTGGAGGCACCATGAAGCTAAATCTATTTCTTAGTGGTCCACCAGTACTCGGGGTGTGGTCAGTTTCAGCTGTGTGTGGAGGCACCATGAAGCTAAATCTATTTCTTAGTGGTTTACCAGTACTCGGGGTGTGGTCAGTTTCAGCTGTGTGTGGAGGCACCATGAAGCTAAATCTATTTCTTAGTGGTCCACCAGTACTCGGGGTGTGGTCAGTTTCAGCTCTGTGTGGAGGCACCATGAAGCTAAATCTATTTCTTAGTGGTCCACCAGTACTCGGGGTGTGGTCAGTTTCAGCTGTGTGTGGAGGCACCATGAAGCTAAATCTATTTCTTAGTGGTTTACCAGTACTCGGGGTGTGGTCAGTTTCAGCTGTGTGTGGAGGCACCATGAAGCTAAATCTATTTCTTAGTGGTTTACCAGTACTCGGGGTGTGGTCAGTTTCAGCTCTGTGTGGAGGCACCATGAAGCTAAATCTATTTCTTAGTGGTTTACCAGTACTCGGGGTGTGGTCAGTTTCAGCTGTGTGTGGAGGCACCATGAAGCTAAATCTATTTCTTAGTGGTTTACCAGTACTCGGGGTGTGGTCAGTTTCAGCTGTGTGTGGAGGCACCATGAAGCTAAATCTATTTCTTAGTGGTTTACCAGTACTCGGGGTGTGGTCAGTTTCAGCTCTGTGTGGAGGCACCATGAAGCTAAATCTATTTCTTAGTGGTTTACCAGTACTCGGGGTGTGGTCAGTTTCAGCTGTGTGTGGAGGCACCATGAAGCTAAATCTATTTCTTAGTGGTTTACCAGTACTCGGGGTGTGGTCAGTTTCAGCTGTGTGTGGAGGCACCATGAAGCTAAATCTATTTCTTAGTGGTTTACCAGTACTCGGGGTGTGGTCAGTTTCAGCTGTGTGTGGAGGCACCATGAAGCTAAATCTATTTCTTAGTGGTTTACCAGTACTCGGGGTGTGGTCAGTTTCAGCTGTGTGTGGAGGCACCATGAAGCTAAATCTATTTCTTAGTGGTTTACCAGTACTCGGGGTGTGGTCAGTTTCAGCTCTGTGTGGAGGCACCATGAAGCTAAATCTATTTCTTAGTGGTTTACCAGTACTCGGGGTGTGGTCAGTTTCAGCTGTGTGTGGAGGCACCATGAAGCTAAATCTATTTCTTAGTGGTTTACCAGTACTCGGGGTGTGGTCAGTTTCAGCTGTGTGTGGAGGCACCATGAAGCTAAATCTATTTCTTAGTGGTTTACCAGTACTCGGGGTGTGGTCAGTTTCAGCTCTGTGTGGAAGCACCATGAAGCTAAATCTATTTCTTCAAGCCCCGATGGGTGGGGGCGAAAACACCCGCTTAGCTTCATTACAAAAACACGCCTATACAAGTACATTGTAACCTTTATCACCGAAAAAAGGAAAATTTTAAATTGAAAAATGGTGATATTTTTCTTATTTCTGCTCAAAATTAGATTGTGGTACTCGCTAGAACCGCCTCGATGAGGCGGTTCTAGCGAGTACCCACAATCTATGTTTTAGAACAGAAATCATAAAAATAAGGTATACCCCGCAAACTCCAATTTTACTATATAAATGTGGGGTTCAATGGGGTGAAAATTATATAGGCATGTTTTCGTTATGAACCTTATTTACTTGGGTAGGCAACATTATTTCGTGGAGATTGATCATGAAATCTTTTCTACTGTCATTCTCCCCCTTCCGCTGATTCAAGAAGGGCAGTTGTCAGTTGCTGGCGAAAGAATGTGCACTGTACTGGTTAACCGCTTACGTATAAGCCTGCCCTGGAAAATTGCGGATAGGTAAACTGACCGGAACAAAAATGACCTAAAAAGTGTTGACTGGGCCGTTAAACACCAATATAAACAAACAAACAAACTTTGTTCATAACAAATCGCGTATAAATCACGATAACACTACCGCATGCTAAAAGAACGTCTTTCAAATCCTATAACTTACAATTTTCAGATTAATTGTTGCGATAGTTTGCATACTTTTAGTCCAAACAGATCATTGGTGCTCGCTAGAAATGCCTCATTTAGAGGGGTGGGGTGGGGTGCTAACGAATACCCATGTTTGGTTGTTTGATTTGAGGTTTAACGTCCCCGTCAACACTGTAAAGGTCATTTTGGAGTCGTTGCTTCTAATTTTTACCCGACATTGAGATGAAATGACTTCTCAAGCCCTGCCAACCAATGAAACCAATAGGGTTTATAAGCATGGACCGGCCGACTCGCACCGCTTTGCCTGGGTAGGCTTAGATCCTCTAAGTAGTTTACCAGTACCCGTGTGCGGGTCGGTTTCAGCTCTGCATGGAAGCATCGTGCAGCCCATATATTTCTTCATGCCCCGATGGGCGGGGGTTCAAACGAGTGCCCATAATCTATGTTTTTGACCAATATTAGGAACATTACCCCTGTAATTCAAAGTTTCTCTATATAAAAGTGGGATGAGAGGGATGTTTATACGGACCTGTTAATCTGGTGATAATTTCTTATAATAATGGAAACAACCGACTTAAGCTCGTGGTCTTGTTTACCTGTTTTTGTTTTATAAGTTTGAAAAAAAAAAAAATAACAAACTTTGATATGACAGTAAAGCAAAGCGATTTTATAAACTAAACAAATCTTTCAAATGACCTTTACAAAAGATGAGACATATATAATAGATGACATAATATGATAGCCACAATGTTTGACAAAATATAAATCTATTCGTGCAATTTATACTTTAACCCATTTAGTACCAGAAACCCCAAAACGGGTACCCTGGCAAACAGTTCAAGCCCAGATCAGACGCCGCGTTCAGACGCCGCAGAACGCGGCGTCTGATCAGGGCCTACACTGTTTGCAAAATTTCCAGCCAATTACCAAATACAGTGGAACCGCGGTGGCTCGAACACTGATGGATCGTTTACCATGGATGAGTCGTTTGTGAGTCCCCAGGGTTTTCCTTCACATAAGAAGTAGTGTTGGATAAGTAAGGAGATTTTCGACTTTATCTTGCAAACGTATGCTGTGCGTACTCATTAGAATCGCCTCGATGAGGCGATTCCAATGAGTACATACAACATACATTTTATTATAGCACAGCGAAAACATGTCCCAAAATTAACCCCGTTATGCCTCCTGGTGGTAACCCTCAGTGGCTCGAACGACCCCTATCTCGAACAGATTTTCGTTGTCCCAAAGGTGTTTGAGCCATCGAAGTTCGACTTTAGTTTTTTAAGAAAACAACCTGACACCCCTAAATTTTGAAATAAACTGCTATATATAAGGAGGAAGATTCCATTTTATACTAAAAGGGTTAAGTCCTTCATCCATTTACGTTGAATGGAATCTTTCGCCAAATACAGTAACATTCCTAGACCATATTTGGGACAAAATTGGTCTCTTATTAGAGGAGCATACGAGAACAAAAGCACAAAGCAAGAAAGATCATAACCTTTGTAAATATGTTTCTAAAAGTTAAATTAGGCTTAAGGGGAATGGGAACACCTGGCAGATTTTCCGCCATTTTTCAAAGGGATACAACATTCGGGACTTCCTGTTCGCTTTTATACAAGCCCTATCCATCTGCAAGGGGTCTAATATTTCCTTTAAGAGTTGACCCTATTGACATGGGAGACAAAAATACTTTCGAAGGAGTTGCCTCCCCTGGTAGTGTATCCATTCCCCTTAAATGCTAGTCTGCATGGCGTAATGTTACAGCAGCTTTGGCTGGACCATGTTTCAATATCCCCTTGCATGTCCGTGTAGTGTATACTGAATGACTAGCTGGCTGCAAGATTAGAATTTTCCCTTTGCATGTCCGTGTAGTGTATACTGAATGACTAGCTGGCTGTAAGATTAGAATTTTCCCTTTGCATGTCCGTGTAGTGTATACTGAATGACAAGCTGGCTGCAAGATTAGAATTTTCCCTTTGCATGTCCGTGAAGTGTATACTGAATGACTAGCTGGCTGTAAGATTAGAATTTTCCCTTTGCATGTCCGTGTAGTGTTTACTGAATGACAAGCTGGCTGTAAGATTAGAATTTTCCCTTTGCATGTCCGTGTAGTGTATACTGAATGACAAGCTGGCTGCAAGATTAGAATTTTCCCTTTGCATGTCCGTGTAGTGTATACTGAATGACTAGCTGGCTGTAAGATTAGAATTTTCCCTTTGCATGTCCGTGTAGTGTATACTGAATGACAAGCTGGCTGTAAGATTAGAATTTTCCCTTTGCATGTCCGTGTAGTGTATACTGAATGACAAGCTGGCTGCAAGATTAGAATTTTCCCTTTGCATGTCCGTGTAGTGTATACTGAATGACTAGCTGGCTGCAAGATTAGAATTTTCCCTTTGCATGTCCGTGTAGTGTATACTGAATGACAAGCTGGCTGCAAGATTAGAATTTTCCCTTTGCATGTCCGTGTAGTGTATACTGAATGACAAGCTGGCTGCAAGATTAGAATTTTCCCTTTGCATGTCCGTGTAGTGTATACTGAATGACTAGCTGGCTGCAAGATTAGAATTTTCCCTTTGCATGTCCGTGTAGTGTATACTGAATGACTAGCTGGCTGCAAGATTAGAATTTTCCCTTTGCATGTCCGTGTAGTGTATACTGAATGACAAGCTGGCTGCAAGATTAGAATTTTCCCTTTGCATGTCCGTGTAGTGTATACTGAATGACTAGCTGGCTGCAAGATTAGAATTTTCCCTTTGCATGTCCGTGTAGTGTATACTGACTGACTAGCTGGCTGCAAGATTAGAATTTTCCATTTGCATGTCCGTGTAGTGTATACTGAATGACAAGCTGGCTGCAAGATAAGAATTTTCCCTTTGCATGTCCATGTAGTGTATACTGAATGACTAGGTGGCTGCAAGATTAGAATTTTCCCTTTGCATGTCCGTGTAGTGTATACTGAATGACTAGGTGGCTGCAAGATTAGAATTTTCCCTTTGCATGTCCGTGTAGTGTATATTAAATGACTAGCTGGCTGCAAGATTAGAATTTTCCCTTTGCATGTCCGTGTAGTGTATACTGAATGACTAGCTGGCTGCAAGATTAGAATTTTCCCTTTGCATGTCCGTGTAGTGTATACTGACTGACTAGCTGGCTGCAAGATTAGATTTTTAAGTAACTCGTTAACCCTTGTCCTGCTGAGCCCGGATATGCCTTACCTTTCAAACAATGTAGATCAAGATCAGATGCCTTCTGAAGAAGCCATCAGATCAGGATCTACATTGTTTGTCATTCAGATTGTGAATTAGTTGCAATAATTTGCATCAAGTAATCTGATTGGTTGATAATCAATAGTGGGTGTGGCATATTTAAATATTCAGCAGGACAAGGGTTAAGACTACCTCTTGACTCTGCCAGGTTTATTGTGAGGCTTTCATACGGGTACGATATCTCGGCCCCGTCAAGCGATTTTGGTACTTATCGCCTATGCGAGCAGCGAAGGTTCAGGCGAGCCTGCGCATCCGCGCAGTCTCGCCAGAATCTTCGCTGCTCGCTCATACAAGCAGTGAACCAAGAGGAACCTTCAGACAGAAAGCCGTATCCCTGGCCCCTCTGAATGGCTGGGCATGCGCAGTTAAAATTTGTCATGACGGAATGCTCGAAGACACCAAATCGCTTGGCGGGGCTCATCTAATGTTTGGTCTCACGGTAAGAAATAAATTGTCTGTAAGTTTCGGTGTTTTGGATGTACATGTATATTCTTCTTCTTCGTGGCCAATGATCACAATAAATTAAAAAAAAAAAGACATTGTTTACCCTTTTCCCATTCAAAAGCCTAAGTGACCAAATTGACCTTGCGTAAAACAGGCCAAGGTCAGTCTAGGTATCATCATTTGAACACACTTGGTGGTATCCAGTCAGTTGTTGCTTTATTCAAGATTTTTAGACTTTGGGCTCAGTCTTACTGGAAGAGAGGATTTCCTTTTTTTTACCATATTTGGACATTTCGACCATCTTGGTCATGTGGCCTGGACCATTCGAACAGACATTGGTTGTCTTATATTTAATGGGCTTCATATGAAATTTAACGGATATAGGGCTAGCGGTTTTAGACAAAAGGTTGTTTAAAAGTGATGAAGGACCTGCATCCATTGACCTGGGTCCAACCTTGACTTCCGGCATTCATAGACATTTACGTTGTACCTACTCTCATGTCAATGGTCACAACAGTTTTCTAATATGAAATAGGAGACACCTAAACTGCAACCACCCAACCTATTGCAGACTATATATTAAACCATTTTGATCATGAGATCACAGCCACAGCCCAGGAGCGATAATTAGCTTTATCATAACGCATATGCTATACTTGAAAGCTTTTTGACATTTTATACCCTGCTGCAATGTTTCCAAAGACTTCTTTCGTAGTGGATTGGGCCCCTGTGTAAGGCCATAATTTGAACAATATTGGCAGAGGTCCACTAGATGAAACAACACCAAATACCAAAGAGCTGGGCCTTCTGGTGTCAAAAAAGGTTTTCAATATATGTGTATGTCAAATATACATGTGGAACTACTGAAATGGCAATGGTTTTGGCCCCAGGCTATAATTTGAACAATTTTGGCAATTGTTCACTAGACGTACCAAATATCTAAGGCCTTCTAGTTTCAGACCCGAGTGGTTGGGTGTGTGTTTGTGTTTGCGTTTTACGTCCCACCAACAGATAAACTCATACAGAATCCGGTCCTCAGTTTATAGACTCATCTAAACGTCTGGAGATGCCCAGAATCAAACCCACGACTCCTGGTTTATGAAGCCAGAAGTATCACAACTACAACACAGAGGCTTCTACGGGTGGTTGGGTGAGGCAAAGTTGATGTGTATCGTGAGTCACCGGGGCATCCAACTGATGTTGGCTTACAGTTGGACAAAGACTGCTGAACTTGGAACAGGTAAGGGTAGAGGTGGGGGTGGGGTGTTGTGATTTCTCTGTCTCTACACTTTCACTAATTTTTTCTGCCTCCACTGTTCCACACATTTATCACCTTTACTATATCTTCTCTCTTTCTCTGGGAGACAACACAAAATGACCCAAAGTTTTGATGTGTCGTTAAACCCAAACAATCAATTCTGATTTCAGACGAGAAGATTTTTAAAGACGTTCTTATATAAGTGAATGTAAAACATTCGGGACCCTGGCTGGGACATTTTCGACCCCAGCCCTATAATTTTAAGAACCATGGCAGAGAAGCACTAGAACATTGGTGATTCGGTTAGTTGTAATAGCTAAAAATCAACATTGGCATATCAGTCAATTAATATACATGTATTTGTTTTTCTTATTTATGTGGTAGTATAGCAAATGTATATTGCTTTCTGCCCACGCTTGGAATATGTTGGAATTATGCACAATAATTGCCTTGGGTATGACCTATGTAAATATGATGCATTTGCTTTGAAATGCAATTACATTGTAGATTTATTACGTTTTGAACAATGTCAATACTAAAACAGAGGGTACTATGATATAAACCTTTCTACAGTAATCAGAATTTTATATATCTAATGCTGAAATATTTTATGAATTTAAGACATTGTTGGCGAGTTAGTTTATACTATGAATGGCTTTATGTGTCTGGTAGTAGTGGCTGGGGATTCGGTTTTCTTTAATGGCAGCCCCATATTTCAGCTGCAAACGTTGAAATAATTCAAATTTTATATGTAATTTTACCATGTTCCAATCTTTTTCAAGGCACCATTTCAGCATATAATATATTCACATATCTTAGGAGTCGCTAGATGAAATTTCATGAAAATTGAGGACCGGTAACATGTTGTTTAAACAGATCAAATACTGATAGTCCTAATTCAGCAAAATGTGAAATTATACAATAATTATGTTTCTGTCATGTTGTGAAATAATACTTTACAATGTGGCTGACTACGGTGTAGTATGGTTTGTGTAAGTAGTTCATATATAATTTTAAGCGTTATTTCAAAACATCCAGTTCACTAAAATTTTCCCTTGTTGAATGACATGGCCAAAACCAACTATTTTGTTTAGAAGTATACCGCAAAGGCCTTGATGACAAACCTCATCATATGTACCCATGGAAAGCTGTGCTTAGTTTTCTTCTGTCTGTCTTGCCAAATTTATACTGGTGCTAAGAATGTGTTGAGATTAAATATCTAAATCAACAGCATAACAGTCATTTTAGACTTTGCTTTCGATTTTGTGAGATTTTTTATCCGACTTCAGATAAATGACTCTCAAGTCTAACTGTTGTTTGTTTGATTGTTTATCCCTGACTGTCCATTTAAACTGCAAAGGTTTTCTCCAGGGGCAGTCAAACACTTGATAATACTTTTTATAGACATATTAAGTGCTACTGAACATTATTAATATGTACAAGTAACATACAGTTCATGTTTAGTAAACACAAAATGTGGACCTCCTGCCCAAATCTCACCTTATAAACTTTGGTGTAAATGGGCTAAATGGGATAAATGCCTCAAAATAACAGAATTTCAAAAACACTGTATTCATATGTAAAGATAACAATGTGACTACTTGATCACGTTTAGTAAATAAAAAATAGCACACTCCTTGTCCAAATCTCAGCCGAATATCTCGCAACTGATAGTAAAACAAGTTACAAGAACACTTAATATTAAGTACAATTACTACATTAAAATACTAATGTAGTTAAAGTGAAATAAATTCAGACTGAGCCACAATAATAAAATGGAAGTGAATGCAATGATCAGGAATCGATACAATTAACCAACAGCTCCTATCAAAGATGCCAAAGGGAAAGAAAAACAAACATGAAACAACTTGACTCTAATGGAAGCATCAAAAGCGGAAAGCCAAAAGGACAGTTACTTACCCATGAAATGGCCATTTGGCTATCCAAAACAAAATAATATAAGCGATACACACTCTCAAAGACAAGCAGTAACAAAAATAAAGCGCGACAATAAGACGCAGTCCACCCAAACAATTAAAAGACTCTCAATACCAACAAAAACGATGTGAAAACTCATAAAAGATGAGTACAGTAACAGTGCAAAAGAATAACAAGCTCAACAACTTCTTGTACAAGTGAAAAATATTCAAAATACAATATTTAATAAACAACTGAATAATGTGTTACATGTACATAAGCATAAGGCTACTGATAAATTTTCAACAGATACACTATGATGCACTTTCTATCTAAACACTCCAATAATCTTTATAAGCTGAACGATAAATTACACAGAAATGTAATTATTAATGAACTATAAAGCAAGCAAGAACAGCTCTTAAAAAGAACAATGAACTTGTATTCAGCAGAAATGTTCAATAACCACTGACCATTGCGTCTTTGCATATCATCACAGTATGGCAATGGAAATAATGGATCTCCTTGACTAACGCCTATTTTAGACCATGTAGCATGACTTCTGTAAATTAAACGAAGCTGCACATGTTTAAAATAATTTTGCTGCAAAGAATAAAAGCAATAGATATTGTTTGGACTAATTTGTGAATTAGAATATCTTTCGGTTTAGTGCGTTCTACTATCTACTATTATGACAGACCCCGATGCATAAATGGAAGGCAAATACTAGAAATTTATGACATTTTAATGGTTTCTAGGCTAGGTCAGCTCAAAATATATTTATTTTGATATGTATAAACTCATTTTATTAGATAAGAGTTAGGAATTTTGAAAGCAATGCCTTTCTGAAAGGTTCTTGGTTGATTTCAACAAAATAGTTAAGTGTGCAAAATCGACATGCATCCATTAAAGGTGAAAAATTACATTTTTACCGGTTTTGAATTTTCATGAAAACTGACATAGCTACAGAAGATACACATGGCAAGTTTTTCTGGTAATATGATATCTTGACAAAAACCAGAACATACTTATCTTAGAGTTAAATTGGGATATTATTTTTAAATTTTGATTAAAAATGATATTTTTGATAATTATTTCATCAGAATATGTACACGTTAAATAATTCAAAAGGTTTTGTGGTATCAAAAGAATGCCAATGGAGTTCTGCATTCAATCCAGTTCACAAATCTTGAAACAAACTAAAACTTCAGATTTAAGACATACTTATTTAGAGACAGTCATCAGCTCATTGAGGGCGTCAGTTAGGGTTGCCTCCAGAGTCCTGTTTTCATTTATATAATTCAATAAATACATTTTCATAGGCTGTATATGCTGGGTAATTATTATGTACTAAGTTTCAAGAAAAAACATGCGTGGGCACAGATGAAAGATGTCTTTTGTTCATTATTTATTTAGTTTTGTTGTTATTTATAAATAAATTGTAGTGACGTCACGAGGTCGAGTCATGTCATCGCCGCCATATTTATTCCTATCGTGATTCTAATTTTATGTACTCTTGAGTACTTGCAGCACTCGAAAGGGAATCTGATAATATAATCGGAAAATCTACACGTAAGTGATCTTCAGGCTCAGGTGTGTGATTTTTCTCTGTATATTTTGACCTAGCGAACTCGGCCCATGCAACAACATGGGAAGTTGGATGTAGCTCATTGTAGCACACGAGATCGAAGTTCTGTCCAAAAATAATTCACAATGTCCAAAAACAAAAGTGACAGTATGCCATTTCGAAATTGCTTCCGAAGTTTTTTGTATTTGGGCATTTTCAGCACGTGTTATGGACCAAACTTCAAGCGCCTGTGATCTGACTGAGCTACTGAGGCCGGCTAATGTTGGGTTTTACTAAGAGTCCCGCCAAATTGGAATGAATGTCTTCTGAATGACCAAATAATAGTTTTGACGAGAATGTAAATCCTCAACTCAAAGCAACAGGTTATAAAGAGTCGTTCTTCCCCAGAACCATTAAAGATTAGAATGCCCTTCCCGATTCGAATATTTCGACAGCCGAAAGTGCTGATGATTGTGTAGCTAAATTCACCTCTTTGGTTGGAGCGAGGGACTAACTTCCCACATCACAGGTCCTGGTGTATGAATGTCATTTGACGTGTCACCAGTAAGTTAACAATTCTGATTCTGAACAATTCTGAGTCGGACCAACTCGGCTTATTTAACCCTTTTAGTACTGGAAACCCAAAAACCATGAAAACGGGCAGTTAGCAAACAGTGCAGAACGCGGCGTCTGACCAGGGCCTCCAGTGTTTGCTAAAAGTTCAGTCTGTTTCCAAATAAATTTTGATGAAAACACAACCCGACACCCCTAAATTTTGGAATGGACTCCTGCTGTATATAAGGATGAAGATTTCATTTGGTACACTGAAAAAGGGTTGAGAAGGGCAGTTGTCAGTTGCTGGCGAAAGAATATGCACTGTACTGGTTTATAATTACTGTTAACAGCTTACATATAAGCTACTTCTGTTAACAAAAGATCACATTTCATACGTTTTTTAGTTTTGATTCATGTTGCGAAATGCAAATTCTGTCTAAAAACATAAATGTAAATGTCAGAATAAAAATGAAAAAGAGAATATATAAATCCAAGAGCACTATTGAATTGGGCTTTCACATAAGCTAAGCCTGTCCAGGAAAAGTGTGGATATGGTAAATATGCTCTACCTGCCTATGTTGTACCACTAACCACTCTGCTGTTAGCACTGCTTTACTGCGCCAGAGTGGTTAGTGGTACAACATAGACAGGTTAGCACTGCTTTACTGCGCCAGAGTGGTTAGTGGTACAACATAGACAGGTTAGCACTGCTTTACTGCGCCAGAGTGGTTAGTGGTACAACATAGACAGGTTAGCACTGCTTTACTGCGCCAGAGTGGATAGTGGTACAACATAGACAGGTTAGCACTGCTTTACTGCGCCAGAATGGTTAATGGTACAACATAGACAGGTTAGCACTGCTTTACTGCGCCAGAGTGGTTAGTGGTACAACATAGACAGGTTCGCACTGCTTTACTGTGCCAGAGTGGTTAGTGGTACAACATAGACAGGTTAGCACTGCTTTACTGCGCCAGAGTGGTTAGTGGTACAACATAGACAGGTTAGCACTGCTTTACTGCGCCAGAGTGGTTAGTGGTACAACATAGACAGGTTAGCACTGCTTTACTGCGCCAGAGTGGATAGTGGTACAACATAGACAGGTTAGCACTGCTTTACTGCGCCAGAGTGGTTAGTGGTACAACATAGACAGGTTAGCACTGCTTTACTGCGCCAGAGTGGATAGTGGTACAATATAGACAGGTTAGCACTGCTTTACTGCGCCAGAATGGTTAACGGTACAACATAGACAGGTTAGCACTGCTTTACTGCGCCACATCATAGACAGGTTAGCACTGCTTTACTGCGCCAGAGTGGTTAGTGGTACAACATAGACAGGTTAGCACTGCTTTACTGCGCCAGAGTGGATAGTGGTACAACATAGACAGGTTAGCACTGCTTTACTGCGCCAGAGTGGTTAGTGGTACAACATAGACAGGTTAGCACTGCTTTACTGCGCCAGAGTGGTTAGTGGTACAACATAGACAGGTTAGCACTGCTTTACTGCGCCAGAGTGGTTAGTGGTACAACATAGACAGGTTAGCACTGCTTTACTGCGCCAGAGTGGTTAGTGGTACAACATAGACAGGTTAGCACTGCTTTACTGCGCCAGAGTGGATAGTGGTACAACATAGGCAGGTAGAGCTTGGTTGGTTCATGCTTCTCCTTCGGCCCCCGCCCATCGGGGCTTGCAGAAATATATGGGCTGCAGGATGCTTCCACACAGAGCTGAAACCGATCCGCACACGGGTACTGGTAACCCGCTTAGAGGATCTAAGTCTGCCCAGGCAAAGCGGTGCGAGTCGACCCGTCCATGCTTATAAACCCTATTGGTTTCATTGGGCGGCAGGGCTTGAGAAGTCATTTCATCTCAATGTCGGGTAAAAGTCCCACAAAATTGGAAGCAACGTCTCCAAAATAACCTTTACAGTGTTAACGGGGACGCTAAACCTCAAATAAAACAAACAAATCATGCTTCTCCTTATCCCTTTTTTGTACCAAATGGAATCTTCCTCCTGGTATATAGCAGGAGTCCATTTCAAAGTTTTGGGGTTAATGGGGTATCGGGTTGTGTTTTCTATACTATACTAACCTTCTTTTGTCACACTGTACAAACTCATTTCACCAACTTTCCTTTTATTTCAGCTAACACCATTTAACACTTGGTTCGCCGGAACCCCTCTTATGCCCCCCCCCCCACCCCCCTCGGAGGGGTTAAGACGAAATAAAACACTGACTGGCTCAAAAATGACCTAAATACAGTTCAACCGCTGCAATTTTTAACCCATGTAACTGAGTTGAGGGGGGATTAAATCTTAAATGAACACCCCAGATCATGGAGTACACCTTCCGTAATGTTTTTAACCCGCACAACCTCGCGTTGATGGGGCGATGATGAAAATACACATCGAACGTGGGGATAGAAGGGTAATCACATAATTCCGCGGCATTATAAGGTATTAGATTGATTTCCGCGTTACCGATCAAATAAGATACATGCTGGGGATCCGCAGTGTGTACGCCTTGTCATTGCAATGACTTGCAGAACTTTGAATATAGCATGGGGTCATGCTCGGAAACGCGACCAGCCCAAACAACTAGACAGCAGGGTTGCGCAGGTTACCGGTAAACCCTATTGCATCTGTGTAATGTACGCCCCAATCAAGGGGTATCCCTGTGTTTCCTTGGAGTTCCAACAGGTGTAAAATCATTCGTCCCCGTGGTCTCGCAGGTAAATTGCCATGAATCTGCAGGCTCTGTTCTGTTTGCCGTTTATCCAGCTATTTTAGATATAAACATACTTATCGAACAATCGATAACTACTGAATACGATAATCAGTTTAATGGAATTTATTGATCGATTAATCCACGCAGAGCTGATACCGACCGCACATTAGTACTGGTAATCCGCTTAGAATGTCTAAGCCTAGTGTGTGTAAGAATACAGGTACATTTGTGTGTAGACGCATGTATTATGGCTTAATAGACTCAGTTGTGTTGATATGAACAGGTAAACAATTGAACAGTTTAACAATTGAACAGTTGAATTCAGACTTCAGACAGAACACACTCAGTATCCTGCTTTGGAATAAATATGTCCTTAGAATCCAAGAAGCAAGCAGCTGACAAGACGACCGATAAGCGAAAGGCGGCGGTGTTGTCACCGGAACATGAAGCCCTTCAACCTCGGCTACGACGAAGGGGCTCACTTCCTGATCTTCATGAAGAGTCAGATCCAAAGAAAGCATATTTACTGCCAGAGCTAATTAGGAAGGGGTTCCAGGATCCTGATACCGTTCAAGAAGTTGCCCCGGCACTTCTAAAATCATTGAAACCGGGCATTGAAAAAACGATTGCACTGACAATTGAAAAGTCAATGACTAGATGCATATCGGACGCAGTGGAGGGGGCGTTAAGAAAGTTCAAACTTGAAGTCATGGATCCACTGATGAACCAGAAAGATGAGGAGATTACAGCCCTGAAAACAGAAATAGACTCACGTGATGAACAGATAAATGCTCTTCAGTCTTCAGTTGCAGAACTTAAGGAGAGCATAAGTAGCTTAACTAGTGGTCTAAATGATTTAGAACAGTATGGCAGACGCCAAACAGTAAGACTTAATAATGTAAAGCTGGAGAATGAGGAGGAATGTGAATCGTCAGTGCTAGAAATTTTGAACAGGGCACTGCCTCCTGGAGAAAGTGTGGCTCCTGAACACATAGAAAGATGTCACCCGATAGGGAAGCCCAACAAGAAGGGTAACAGACAAGTGATTGTGAAATTTCGAGCGTACAAAATTAAGGCGAGAGTCTACGATTCCCGTTTTAACCTGTCCAACATATACATGACGGAGGACTTCACTGGTAGAAACCAAAAAATCATAGACAAACTAGTACAACTCAAAAAAGGAAAGGATATCAAAAAGTTCTGGTCGTATGATGGAAAAATCTTCGCGAAGGCGCATGAAAGTCAACCAAAGTGTCGAATAAGGTGTGCTGACGATATCGATAGAATGATAAGAGTCGCTTTTGATGAGGGTTACATGTCTGAAAGACCGTCTGTAACATCAGTAAGACCAGTGATCCCTGGACATACAACCAGCCTCAATGAGGGAGCATCGAGCTCTATGGACTAAACGGAAATACTTTCATATCAAATATAGATAAAGTGTGATAACTCGAGCACCTTTGGGACCATGAAAAATCTGTTTTTGTGATAGTTCGAACTATTGAGGGTTTTACTCGATGCTAGGTTATGAGACAGAACGGGGATGACTTATGGGCATATTATCGACTTTTATGAGATAAGTGTATGTTGTGTGAACTCGTTGGAATCGGCTCAATCAGGCGTTTCTAACGAGTACACACAGCACACAATCAAGTTATGTTTAAACAAGCAGCAATACATGCATATATTCTATTTACTCTAAAAAATGTTGATATCTTGACCTGTGGGAACAATTTTCAGGGGAACCTAAGGGTCAGTTCGAGTTATCCAGAGTAACCGAATTGCTCCGGTGTTTCGAGATATGTAAACCTATTCATGCTTGTTTCCATAACATTTGGTCGAGGACCACTTCGTCGAGTGTTATTTTGGTCGAGCCCGTTTTGGTTGAATAATACGACAAAAATGGGTTAAAATACTCGACCTTTTGCCACACTTCATAAACAGAAATTCTACGGGCCTCCGTGGCCTAATGGATAAGAGCGCTGACTCTTGGTCATTGGGTCTCTCGCCGCCGTGGGGTTGGGCCTCGCTCGGGTCACGAGTGAGACGCCGGGTTCTGCAACGGAGGGTCGGGTGGTTTTTCTCCGGGTGCTCCGGTTTTCGCCCGCCTGTGTTTGAACGTCGGCTCGATATGAGTGAAATAATCTTGAAAGGGCCGTAGAACCCAAACCAAAAAAAAAAAAAAAAAAACAGAAATTCGACCAATTGTCTAATCTCAATTGTCTAATCTCAATAATATATATATATGTATATATGTATATATATATATGTATATATATATATATATATATTTCTCTCTCGACCAAACGTAGCATTCGACGGGTAGATGCAGTCGACCGGGAGGTTTTTCGACCTAATGATGTGCTATATAGTAAAACTTGTTACTTAACGCCTAACAAATAAGCAATATCATTACATGCTTTTCAATGAATGATGGAGGTTCGTCAGCGAAATCTAAACGATGTTTTCACTGTTCAAACAATGGAAATGCTATTTTCAGTTTTTGATTGTTTGGGTCTACCTTTTTCATCAAATCTACTTTTGTTGTCAGATGACAGGAAAATAACGAAATTCGTACTAATTAGCGCTTAACCCGTTCTTACATGACAAGGACGTTGCTGACGCGACGCTGACGTCCCGTAATTTGTCACGCGATCTTAGGATTGTAAGTACAGTAAAAAAAATTCGATGGCTCACACACCCATAGCCCGAAACCATGGCGGAGTCGAGCATTTCCTCGAGTCCCTAGAGAATTCTTTTACATATAAAATACAGTGGGGGGGGGGGGGAAAAGGAGATTTTTATATTTTCTTTTATAGATATATGCTGTGTGCGCTCATTGGGGCCGCCTCGACGAGGCGTTTCTGATGAGCACTCACAGTATGTGCTTAAAGTAGGGGAAATTTGAAAGTATATCCAAAATTTCCATTATACCACCTGCTATGGTACTTACAGCAACCCTCATTGACACGAGCTGCTGCGGTCTCGAACACGTTTTTGATGTCTCGGGGGTTCGAGCCATCGAATTTTGAATGTATATAGTATTAAATTGTACACTAAGATGGATCGACGCTCGATGGGCGATTTTATGTGATGTGAGCGATACCATAAAGTAATGTAGGTGTAAAATGATGCATTTAGTTTGGTAATTGACGACAACTGTCAGCGCACGACTACGATTAAACGTCTACTAAGAAGGGCTGGCAGCCTTCAAAACTACTAAGGGTTGTATCGTCGTCGTGTAATCTGTATGGTTTTAATTTGCTATTCGAACGCGGCAGTGGCATCTTGTTCCAGTAAATGACGTCCTGGCGCCGTCACAGCGACATCTATGGAACGCCAGAGCTGTCTGGGCCTCAATTTTGTCATTGCATGATGTTGTTGATTGTAACGAAAAGTTGGTACGACATGTGGTTATGTTGATTTGTAGTGTTGTTGAGTTCATTTAACATTCCGTTAAGTTGCTATAACATTTTATACTTCAGTCAGTAAATTCATCAAGTCTGTATGATAAGTTGTCTAGTCTTTTTATCGTGGTATTAAGTTGTCAGACTGCATTATAGTGTCATTTTATATTTGCGACAGTTGCCTCCTCCATTTGTCTTATCAGGCTGAATCGTTGCATAGAAAATTCGAATGATATGATAATAACTGCTAAGTGATGTATTTGCTCCAAGTGATTAGGGTGTTAATATGCAGTACTGATAAGTTAATGCAATATTACGTTTTGTTCTCTCAGTTTTTTCTACACTCGCCTTGGCACAGTAGTAAGATTAACAATATTTGTCTCATTATCACTTTTGAAATTGTATGATTGAAATTTCGTTTCATAGGATTGAAATTATCATAGTGGACGTAAACCCGTTGTATCATTCATTAGAGATCTGGTCATATCGAGAAGCTTCGTGTTTGTATGCCATTAAAAACTTTAGAGGCTAATTATCTTAAGCTTTCAATTAAGTCATCTGCTTGTTGTCGATAGATGTTGCAACATGCTGTAGTATGTTTTTAAGATATTAAAAAGTTAAGAAATTGTATCATAATGTCTACTCTTAGTTGGCAAAGTTGTGAAATTGCACCCTGTATCTGTTACCCGTACCACACTGAAGATCTAATGGGTTGTAATTATCACTTTCTAAGCCTTAATGCACTATCAACGGTTTAGAAAGACGACTTTGCAAGCGTTCTTTCTTGTTCCAGATGTTGTGTGTTTATCCCTCATGTTTTTGCTCAGCCAAAGTCTTTTTGTTGTCATATGACATTTCTGTAGTCCTGCTTGATGATGTTTTTTTTTTTAAATCATTGGTATGTTGTTCCATTGAAAATGTTTTTGATTGTGTTATTTTAACAAACTGTTAACTCGTTAGCGGCTATGGAAGTACCCAAGGATATTTTGTGACGCGGTCGAAGCAGTCGGTATTGGCTTATAAATACGCGAATTTCCGTTGTTCCGTCCGGAGATATACGACTTTGTTCATTTACAGTAACATGTGGTCAATTCTATATGTTGTTGTGTTGAACTCACGTGGATTACCTCTGCCCTTTTCGGAAATTGGCGGCTAATCTCGATAATTTTGCTGGGCAAGAATTTTGCTGTTTTCGAGCGGATGATCAGAAGGGAGGTGAAATATGATTGATGATCTAGCAAAAGGTAGGCATTTTAGCGTATTACACGCCTGTTTGGAGTATTGACAATCGACCTGGTTCGGCACAGGCCAATTCGCGACAGGCGAAATTGTCATCAGCTGATCAAAGTTAGGACATTTCATCATCAGAATCGTTTACTGGTGAAACATCCAAAGGCATTCCATACACCAGGGCCAGCGGCTTCGAAGATCAGTCTCTAGATCTCGCTAGTGATGAGAACCTAGCTAGACAATCCTCAGAACTTCCAGCACAGGAGAAGATAGTTGCAGGAAAAGTGTACAATCTCTGATTTATCTATTAAAATGCTGGAAAACACCTTTTTAATATTGCTTTATATGAAAAATGGCTGATTCTTAGGTTGTTTCTTATTCCTGTAATAAAATCCTGGTGTGATAGGTCACCAGTAACAATTCTGAAATCAATGCTCTGCCTCAAATCTCAGTGTTTTTTCATAGCCCATTTCAGATGAGAACCTATTAGTATAACAGTAGTTACATTATGAAATCCCGCCTATTCATATATTGAAAATTTTACCTCCAAAAAATGAAAATTTTCAGACAAAAATTCTGATATTTTTCATATTTCTGCTCAAAACATAGATTGTGTGTACTCGTGTGAACCGCCTCATTGAGGCGGTTCTAACGAGTACCCACAATCTATGTTTTTGAGCAGAAATAAGAAAAATAATGAATACCCATGTAAACCCCAGTTTTACTATATAAAAGTGGGGTTTCAGGGGGTCAAAATTATATAGGCGGGTTTTCGTGAAGGCTATATATGGTTCAGGTCATTTGCCAAACCAGTGATTGCCCTTTATAGCTTTCAATAAAAGGGTCAGACTACCTTAAAAGTAAACAGTTTCAGTTTTATTTCATGCATTGTCTTCTTTTCAAAAATGGCCCCATGAGCATTTTTCAGAAGGCCAGTGGCGACCCCAAAGCATTAACTGATGATTCCTTATCAGTATGAAATTATGTCTATTCAAATATATTGACAATTTTACCTCCCAAAAATGAAAATATTCAGATAAAAAATGCTGATATTGTTCATATTTCTGCTCAAAACATAAGATTGAGGATACTGGTTAGAACCGCCTCGGTGAGGCGGTTCTAACGGTTCTAACGAGTACCCACAATCTATGCTTTTGAGCAGAAATCAGAAAAATAATGTATATCCCTGAAAACCCAAGTTTCACTATATAAAAGTGGGGTTTAAGGGGGTCTCAAAATTATATAGGTGTGTTTTTGTAATGATAAATGAGGTATGTTTTCAAATGCAAAGCTCCAAACTTCTGGAGTCTACATTGTACAAATAGCCAACAAACAGTGTGAGTGACCTCCAGAGGAGCCCAACGCAATACAGGTATAGTCAGTCTGGGAACTTATTATAGGAGTCCTTCCAGCATGTCCAGGGAAGAGGTGTCACCACGAAAACATGCCTATATAATTTGGCCCCTTTAAACCCATGTTTATGTATAGATATATCCATTGTTTTTGTGAAATATTGGTAAATATTTGTACAGATTGATATCTGTACAGGATAATTTGACGAGCCCGCCAGGGTGAGTCTAATTATCCTGTACAGATGTCAATCAGTACAAATATTTACCAATATTTCTCAAAAACAATTGGATATATCTGTTTTAATCCACAGCTTATTGTAACTTCCACTTAAAGGTAATAGATAAAACCTATTAAAGCATATTTGTTTAATTTACTGTTAATTTCAATTTCTTTTATTTGACCTGATTTACCTCGTCTGGAAAATGGATTGTCCTGTCTGAAAGGACACTGTCAGCTTCTCTGCTTCATTAATATTCAATTGGATTCGATTGGTCTAAATCCAACTGACCACAGGTTATTTGATCATGCTTTTTTAACCTGATGTTTATCACTGGGACATTTTAATGCTGAACCTTCAAGTGTAGGACTTACTTTGAACTCAGATGTGTGTTTTTGCTGCATGCAATTGTTTCATAAAATGTTTGGCACCAGTAAATGGGAGTGTATTTTGTGATAATTCAGGGATATTTTTTTTCTCCATAAAAGGTATGTTGACAGGTTCCATTTAAGAACATAAAATTTCCGTCAAACTAACTCCCTAATTATTTTTTTGGGTTGAATAAAAAATCTGCTGTTTTTTTAGTGTTGATGGCAAGATTATTGTTACATTATGTCAAAATCACCAAAATAAAAATTATAACCAAATTATTTTGCCTAAAAATCGCATTTTAATTTTTGTGTTGCTAATGTCATATTTTTGACAGAATATTTGACGGACATTTTTATGTTAACAACTTTAAAAAGTTAAAAAAATTAAGTGTTAGCTGTATTACAGTTTGCAACAATTTTTCAAAGTGACAAAACTTAATGTAAAGGAAGTACCATCTCTGCAGAAGACATGTCAGATACTGATTTATTTTACTTTCAATATGTTGAGAATGTCATTTTTTGACGGAACAAACTGTATGACGTATGCAATAAGAATTTCCGTCAAAAAGCGACATTCGCAACAGCTCGACGAGTTTCCCGCCACTGGTAGCATCAGACGACGATGTTTTCGTCAATTTAGTGTGCATACAACTGGACATCAATAGGTTTTCCCTGCTTTAAAATTTATATTTACCAATAAATGCACTAAAAGTTGCTACCGTCAACAGTTGCGAACGTTAAAAAAAAGTTGACAGACACTCACTTCCACAAAATTATTAGATCGCCGATCTGCGTGTCAGCCCATCAGCCATCTTTTTTCATTCGGATATGTACGGATATAATCCCCGTTTCTTTTCACTGCAAAAATAAGGGAAGTAACCGCTCTAGCCCCAGATCAATTGTGCGAACGTCATTATCTATCTTTGACAGAAATTACGGTCGCAGCATTTCTTGTTAATGTATCTAGATATGTTCTCAAAATTAACTGAAACCAACCGTATAAGCAGAAAGTACTAACTGTTTAACACTATATTTGAATCCCCAACCGCCAGAAATGTCAATGAAAACAGATGAGTGGCCGTTTTTGTGAACGTCGTAATATTTGACGGACTATATCATATTTCCAGCGCCCAGATTCTAATTCCTTTATTTTTAAAACTAACCATAGAAAAGTCTAACAAAGCAAACTGAAAACAAAGAAATACATACCCCAACAGCAAAATACCTTTGTTTCATTTCAAACTTAGAAATTAGTCGAAAAAAAACGTGAATCTGATCAACATGGTGACGAAGTCGGGAGTTCTGTCCGTCAAAAAAAATCGACGTCTTGCTGCATACTTGTGTTCATTTCTCCATTTGTACGCAAAATAACAACAGATAAATTTCTTTTTCTTGATTTTTTTCTTGTACTTTATTCACCATAAATATATCAATTTATTGAATCTGATTAATCACAGAAAAATTTACATCTGATTGCATTTGACGGAAATTTGACGGACATTTTACGTTCTTAAATGGAACCTGTCTGTTGTGGGTACTCATTTTGAACAGCCTCATCCCACAAAAACATGTTGTGGGTACTCGGAATTGCCTAGATGAGGCGGTTCTAGCGAGTACCCACAATTTGATTTTATGGAGAATTGGAGAAACTTAATCAGAAGGAGCAGTCTGATCAGGGTCTGCACTGATTAAGTAAAGGCTATTTTAAATGTGGGTACTCATTCAAATAACCTCGGCGAGGCTATTTTAATGAATACCCACAATGTTAATTTTGTCATGCTAGAAGCCCCTTCCCATTTTAAGATCAGAACGAGCAGTCTGGTCAGGGTCTGCACTGTTTGTCATTAAGTAAAAGCTATTTTAAATGTGGGTACTCATTCAAATAACCTCGGCAAGGCTATTTTAATGAATACCCATAATGTTAATTTTGTCATGCAGAGCTAGAGGCCCCTTCAAATTTTAAGATCAGAAGGTAGCAGTCTGATCCGGGTCTGCACTGTTTGCCATTAAGTAAAAGCTATTTTAAATATGGGTACTCATTCAAATAACCTCGGCGAGGCTATTTTAAGGAATACCCACAATGTTAATTTTGTCATGCAGAGCTAGAAGCCCCTTCCCATTTTAATTATAGCTCAGCTGATTGGTCCATTCAAAACTGTACATGATATCAGTACATGATCATATCAATACATTTATCAAAATTTATTAGTACTGCCAACATCAAAGCCCCCGCCCATAGGGGCTTGAAGAAATATATGGGCTGCATGATGCTTCCACGCAGAGCTGAATCTGGCCCGCACACTAGTACTGGTAAACCGCTTAGAGGATCTAAGCCTGTCCAGGAACCGCGGTGCGAGGCGGACCGTCCATGCTAATAAACCCTATTGGTTTCATTGGGCGACAGGGCTTGAGATGTCATTTCATCTCAATGTCGGGTAAAAGTCCCACAAAATTGGAAGCAACGTCTCCAAAATGACCTTTACAGTGTTGACGGGGACGTTAAACCTCAAATCAAACAAACAAAATCAAACAAAAACTGCCAACATCAAAGGAAAGTACTGGAAGCTGTGGATTAAATAGTAAAACTGGGATTAATTATTAGGTATAAATTATTTTAATTAGTTCTCCTCAAAACCCAGATTGTGGGTACTTGTTTGAACTGCCTCACAAGTACCCACAATAGGTTTTGAGCAGAATTATTTGTCCTTCAAACATAGACTGTGGGTGCTTGTTTGAACTGCATCACTGAGGCAGTTCTTACAAAAGCCTGCAATTAAATTTTTGAGCAGAAATATGAAAAATACCACATTTTTTTTCTGAAAATGTTCATTTGTTTTGGAGGTAAAATTTTCAATATATTTGAATTTTAAAGCATGTTTGCATAATGGGGTTGGGGAAACAGAGATAAGTGTCTCCTTACTTTTTGAGAAAAATGTCACCCAGTTCCAGTTTTATGAGCAAATACACATGAAAAAAAAAAAAAAAACTTGAAAGAAAAACAAATTGAGAGCAGTAGGGTTTGGGGAATAAGCCAAATTTCAAACTTGTCCAAAGACCAGTAAAATGTTCGATTCCAACTTCAGTGTCCTAAGGAAGCTGAACTTGTTCTTATGAAAACACATAAGGTAGATCTATATAGATCTGTTTCTGTCGAAAGTATGTGCACTCAGTACTGGTTAACCGCTTACGTCTAAGCTTGCCCAGGAAAGGTGTGTTTAGGTTAACTGACCGGGCGCGATGTAATCCATTATCCTAATGGGTTGAAAGGGCCGTAAAACCCCAAAACAAAAAAAAAATCTATATCTCAATGGCATCTGATAACAGCTACATTTAAAGGTGCATTATTGAGCTGTCGGAAAAAAGTGCTTAATTTTTTTTTTTTTTACTTATATCGGGTATTTTTTGTTTAAATAATACAAATGAATGAGTTTTATGCAATACTGCGAACAATTATGATCACAGGTTAAGTTTTATGAGACGGTTTTCCTAACTATGTTGCGAACACAGTTAGTCTATTTTTAATTTCGCGACAAAAAAACAACGCACGTGAATAATGACGTCATGCGGTAAATACCTAGAAAGGTATGCAGGGGTCATCTCAACATCGTTACACACAATTGTTGTGACAGAAATCGTGGTATAGTGAAATTCTTTTAAACTGTTTTTGCGAATTCCAATGTAAAATGGAGTGAAATTCCGCCATTCTCTCTCTCTCTCTCTCTCTCTCTCTCTCTCTCTCTCTCAGCATGCCATGGCGTACACGTTCCTCAGTCCTCGCTCGCTCGCTCTCTCTCTCTCTCTCTCTCTCTCTCTCTCTCTGAAAGTGCTATGGCCAACATGTTGCTAAGTTTTTTTCTCTCTCTCATCATGGGCTACATGTTGAAACAGTGGGTCAACATCAGGCAGACAGCGATACGACGTCGCCATGTCGTATCGCTCTCGGTCAGATGCACCGTTCAGGCGATTTACTCTCTCTCTCTCTCTCTCTCTCTGTGGCCTTCATGTTGCTCATTAGTCCCTCTCTCTCTCTCTCTGGCCTTCATGTTGCTCAGTCTCTCTCTCTCTCTCTTCGTGGCCTCTCTCTCCCTCTCTTTCTCCGTGGCCTACATGTTGCTCATTGCTTTCTTATCGTGGCCTACATATTGTCCATTCTCTCTCTCTCTCTCTCTGAGTGTGACGCACATGTAGCTAAGTGCATGGTATCTAGGTTTTGACGGTGCCAGAGGATCCCAGTTAGGTCTTTTTTTTAATTTCGCGACAAAAATATAGAACTCCGTGAATGACGCCATTCTCTCCCCTCTCTCTCTCTCTCTCTCTCTCTCTCTCTCTCTCTCTCTCTCTCCGTGGCCTACATGTTGCTCATTGCTTTCTTATCGTGGCCTACATATTGTCCATTCTCTCTCTCTCTCTGAGTGTGACGCGCATGTAGCTAAGTGCATGGTATCTAGGTTTTGACGGTGCCAGAGGATCCCAGTTAGGTCTTTTTTTAATTTCGCGACAAAAATATAGAACTCCGTGAATGACGCCATTCTCTCCCCTCTCTCTCTCTCTCTCTCTCTCTCTGAAAGTGTTTTTGTTTGATTTGAGGTTTAACGTCCCCGTCAACACTGTAACGGTCATAAGATCATTTTGGAGACGTTGTTTTCAATTTTGTGGGACTTTACCCGACATTTGGATGAAATGACATAGATCTCAAGCCCTGTCGCCCAATGAAACCAATAGGGTTTATTAGCGTGGACGGTCCGCCTCGCACCGCGGTTCCTGGACAGGCTTAGATCGTCTAAGCGGTTTACCAGTACTAGTGTGTGGGTCGGATTCAGCTCTGCGTGGAAGCATTTTGCAGCCCATATATTTCATCAAGCCCCTATGGGCTCTGAAAGTGCCATGTCCAACATGTTTCTCAGTGTTTTTTTTTCTCTCTCTCTCTCTCTCTCACCACATTGGGCCAACATCGGGCCGACAGCGATACGACATGGCGCTTTCGGCCCGACGTAGGCGCAGTTCAGATGATTTACTCTCTCTCTCACACACACACACACCATTACCTACATGTTGATCATTAGTCTCTCTCTCTCTCTCTCTCTCTCTCTCTCTCTGTGTCTCTCTCTGTCTCTCTGGCAGCGTTGTCAAACTTAGTTGCAAAGATGCATGCCTTGACCTGCTCCATCCTTCGAATGAGGATGTAAGGTGAAAATCTTGATCCTGCCCAAACAGCACCAAAAAGATTGTTTTTCTTCTACACTGTTTTTTGTAGAAGTAAAAGCCATACAGGGCTAATGTTATTTGTTAACTGTATAAGACAGAAAATAAATATTCTATGTATATATCGTGGGGCCGACGCTTGACCGACATTCTACGCTGACTGGGTGTCTTCCATTAAAGTTAAAGACCCCTACCTCAGTTTAGTTTTGTATTGGACTAACGGACCAGTCAACACTATTTTATGTCATTTTTGAGCCGGTCAGTTTACCTGTCCACACTTTTCCTGGGCAGGCTTATACGTAAAGCCACGGTCACAAATCACTATTCGATCCCCGCCCGACTACTCGGGGACTGCGATGGGGTGAGATTGGGCTGGAGTCCGGTCGGCGTCCCGCCGGATGTTGGGGCGTCGGTGGTGGTCGGGAGGGGCCCGGTTAAATTTTAACTCGTAGTTAAAATTCTCCCCGAAAACTCACCGACTTCTAGGTCGGTGGCACATCGATAAAAGTCGAGCAGAGCTCGTACCGATGTCGATGGCATCGGCTGGCATCCGGTAGTCGTAAAGCGGACCCCGACCAATCAGATAATCGGGCAGTAATCGGCCGAGGCCCGACAGATGATCAAGCGGAATCCGCTGGACGAATCCCGGTTTCGACTGGCGCCGCTCGATCGCTGATTGACGCTCGACTATATAAGGGCCCGATCTCCGATGGGTGCCAGTTTCTAGCAGACCAGTAGGAAGCATTGTAAACGTTTGATAACTGCCCATGCAAAGGACGGTACACGATCCATTGCTTCATCCACCATCAGCGGCAGCAGTTCTTCTCCCGCACACAAGGTTGCAAAGACCACATTGGCACGGTGCCGAGCCCTAAGCAGCCACTCCTGTAACCTCCGGATCCTTTCCTGGGGTGACGGTAGGTGCAGTGGTGGGATAAGAGGCATCTTGTTCCGCTTTTCTTCGAAAGTTTTCCTCGACATCAAGAAAAAGGATGTTCACCCACCAACAGAGCTGACCCATTTGTTGTATAGGCAGGAGAGGATGCAGTTTATATACCCCTAAACAGCAGGACAATTCCCGGCGGGGTAAACCCGTCCGGCGGCCGGGAACTGGGCGGACATCTGCGGAACATCGACCGATGCTCGGGGACTAGTAACAATCGCCGGGTGTACGGTCGGTAACCTGCAGTGCACCGGCCTATTTCCGCCCGACGTATACGCCGATGCTTCCCCGCAAAACTTAGGCTGACATCGCCCGATTCCCGGCGGATGTCTCTCTAGGCCCCACACGGCATACTTTTTGCCAAAACCGAGCCAGACAACCATTTCTCGGCTTGGACTGCTCGGCCGACCACAACGTATAGTATAGCTCGGCCGGGGTACGCCGAATTTGTGACGGAGGCATAAGCAGTTAACCAGTACAGTGCACACTCTTTCGCCACTGACACTGTTCTTCTTGAATCAGCGGATGCCCAGTGGTAGAGAATGGCCGTGGAAAATATTTCATGATCAATCTCCACGAAAGAATGTTGCCGACCCGGCAGGTACCGAACACGCGCCTTTCTGATCACCAGTCAGACGTTCATCCGACTGAGGTACTGAGGCCAATGATTATCATACGAGATATTTTGGCCAGCAATAATCAAGTGTATATAAATGTAAAGTGCAGATAACTCCATGTCAACAGACATACAACGTCTAAACAACGTCCAAGTCAACAGACATACAACGTCTAAACAACAATGCATTGACGCTGACGCAGCAAAGTCGGTGCAACAACGAAATTGGCATAGCGTGTAGCATCGACTCCGGAACTTGTTACTCAAAAGTACCAGATTAATGTGGAAAATGATCATACCGATGGTAACGGGCCTCCGTGGCCTAGTGGTTAAGAGTGCTGACTCTTGATCATTAGGTCTCTCACCGCTGTGGTTCGAGTCTCGCTCGGGTCATATGTGAGACTCCAAGTTCTGCAACGGAAGGTAAGGTGGTTTTTCTGCGGGTACTCTGGTTTTCGCCCATCTCTGATTAACGATCGCTCGATACGGGTGATATAATCTTGAAAGGGCCGTAAAACCAAAACCAAAAAAAAAAAAAAAATACGGACGGTAGGTAATGACTTAATTTGGCGTTATTACGTAAAGCTAGAACCTAAAACCACTTCCCATCACGTGAACAAGTCCGTGAAATTAAGACCCCACTAAACCCCATTTTATATAAAGAAAACTGGGGTTTACGGGGAATAACATTAATTTCCTTAGTTATGCTCCAAGACATAGGCTGTGGGTACTCGTTAGAACCGCCTCAATGAGGTGGTTCTAACGAGCATCCAAAACCTAAGTTTGGAGTATAAATAAGAAAAATATCACAAATCATCAGCAGAAAAAGATGCCTTTTTCAAGGTTTGAGAAATTTACTATATCCCACGGATGTGTTATCCTAATGGCATATTAACTGAACTTATTTTCTCTGAAATTCTTGTGCAGACATTTTGGAAAGCTTTGAAAAGGTTTGAGGGTCACTGATGAGGCCTTATTGGCCGAAACTAGCTATTCTGGCCCAGAAAACATGTACACTCCATATGTTCCAGTTTTGTGGTGCATTCCTTGCTTCCAAAGGATACCACACTTTCGGATGAGTCTTTAAACCTAGGTCCCGTCTCCGTATGGCCTTAGCTGTTGGTGGGACGTAAAACTCAAACACTCACTCACCCACTCACTCACTCCAAAGGATAACCATTTCTAGAACATATTTAACGTCACTATAGCTGGTGTCTGGGAATGTGTGGCGGTCGTAAAAAGTCTCCCTGCCCAACATCATAGTGTAGTTTATATTTTCTTGCCCTTCCATTGGTGAATTTTGAATTTTTTGAGGGTCACTGATGAGGCCTAATTGGGCAAAACTAGCTAGTCTGGTCCAGAAAACATGTACACTCCATATTTATCCCCACGTTTTTCGAAGAAAAGTGGGGATATTGTTATCGCCTCCGTCTGTCCGCCCGTCCGTCTGTCCGGCTATCTCCTACACCGTTCATTGGAATTCAACCAAATTTGGTGTGTGAGTTACATACATGAATGGCTTCTGCAAGAGCACATTAATTTTTGGACCAGCCCCCAGGGGTCCCTGGAAGAGGTAAAAACGTGGGGATTTGCGATGGCGCGCCATCGACTGCGCGATCTAGTTTACAGTTTTGTGGTGTATTCCTTGTTTCCAAAGGACAACCCTTTCTAGAACATATTTTAGAAGTAAGTAGATGAGAGAAAGTACGAAAAGGGGACAGGGAATTATTGAAAGGTTGTTTGAGTGCTTTTCAGTTTAGACAACATGTACGATAGAAGTTGGTCTTCTGTCTTCCTCGACTGGTAGGCGAGTATCTCTAGCAATGTTAATAATAAGACGATTCATTACGATAACAGGTCCGTGCAATGAACGCCCCTTTAAACCCAACCTTATAGAGAGAGAACTGGGGGTTACAATATTTTGTAACTGGGAATACAATTTGCTGCGTCAGCGTCAATGCATCGCAGTGATGTTGCATTGACGTTGACACGACGTTGTTTAGACGTTGTATGTCTGTTGACATGGAGTTATCTGCCTTTTACGTTTACATACACTCGATTATTGCTGGCCAAAATATCTCGTATGATAATCGTCGGCCTCAGTACCTCAGTCGGATGCGCATCTGACTGGGTATACAATATTTTTCTCATTCCTGCTCCAAGACATACGCCGTGAGTACTCGATAGAACCACTTCACTGCGGCAGTTCCAACGAGCACCAACAGCCATGTTTGAAGCATAAATGAGAAAACTATCACAATTTTTCACCAGAAAAGTAAATATTGTTAAGCTATGAAAGAATGCACAAAGTCATACGGGTGTAACATCGTAATGGCTACTAGACGATGATAATCAATTTGAAAAAATAATAATAATAAAATTCTTTCGTGGGAGAGCAGAAAACAAAACTGTAGTAACAATGTACATGTATTTTCTGCAAGATGTGCCTTTTATAGCTAATGGTAGAAGTCTACTGCACTATATGTGTGGCAGATAGTCGATGGAAAATAGAACCCTGACACCAAACATAAACATAAAGTCGGAATATGCCTCATGAATCATCAGTGTTTGGGTAAAAGTAGTTATATGTAGAATATAGAAGTGTAGGCAATGATCAGGAATCGACACAATTTACCCACAGCTCCCACCAGAGTTACCAAAGGGGAAAGAAACACTCAAAGACAAACCATAACAAAAATAAACAGCGACAGAAGAACCGCCTTGGAGCGGTCAGTGAAACGAACTGGGCTGGGCGAGAGAGGGGCTTTAATCTTAAAGAATTTATCTAACCTGTTGTTTATGAGTGAAATGTATCTCTCGCTAAGCACTTTATTCATAGAAACAAATTTGTTTTCGTATATACAATATTTTGCTAAAACAGAGAGAGAGAGAGAGAGAGAGAGAGAGAGAGAGAGAGAGATGTAATTGACCACTTCTGCTTTACCACCGTGTGAAAATAGTATTTTACGATCCTCTAGCGATATTTCTGGATTTAAATTTGTGGCCAACCATGATTAAAGTTCAGTCTAAAACGTTCTTACTTTTGGGCATCTAAGAAATAAATAATGGATTTTTGTTCTGGTTGTTCATTACAGTAACTACAATTAAAAATCAAAAATGAGTTCCTTTAAGAGCAATGAAAACATTCATAAGAAAGAAGATGGGTCATACTACGTAGTTACGGCTAATAAAGCCTCATCAGTGACCCTGTAATGATCCGGCAAAGAAAGCCCGAGGAAACATACTGCAATTTTGCGAATTTCGAATAGGCAGTCGATTCAAAGACTGATATAAATCAAAATGGGATCCAAATAATTAAAAACCTGTCTAGAATATGAGTCTAAACCAATAATTTATTTCCGATTTCTCAGAATATTCACGCTGATCTTAAAGGACCAAAAGTAAAATATAAACTGCACTATGGTTGATGTACGGGGAGACGTTTTACGGCCGCCACACGGCACAACACCAGCTGCAGTGAAGGCAAATAAAAATCAAAAATGAGTTCCTTTAAGAGCAATGAAAACATTCATAAGAAAGAAGATGGGTCATACTACGTAGTTACGTCTAATAAAGCCTCATCAGTGACCCTGTAATGATCCGGCAAAGAAAGCCCGAGGAAACATACTGCAATTTTGCGAATTTCGAATAGGCAGTCGATTCAAAGACTGATATAAATCAAAATGGGATCCAAATAATTAAAAACCTGTCTAGAATATGAGTCTAAACCAATAATTTATTTCCGATTTCTCAGAATATTCACGCTGATCTTAAAGGACCAAAAGTAAAATATAAACTGCACTATGGTTGATGTACGGGGAGACAAACCTGATTTTATTAATTTTAAATACATGTAGAAATGAATGTGTTACTAAATTTTTATTGTTGATTTTGTATTGAAATGAAATAAAAATAAAAAAAAGACGCGTAGTTTTGTCTCGTGAAATGTCTTTAATGCTCTTTTTCCACTATATCTCCTATCTCCGCTTGCCATTTTGTTTGTGTAATGTATTCGTTAACTCTAACCAAAATATCATAAATATTCTACTCCCTTTCTTTGAACTAATCAAGTCTTGAAAGTATATGTTACAAACTACATTTTGTTTAAATTTAACAGCAAATACACGATTCATGTGAATTTGATCTTTTCATACTTGAGAAATAGTGAAATACTATTTACTACATGGTGGTAGTCTAAAAATGTGGCCCTTATATCATATTTCGCCTTTAACTGTTCAAAACTATAAAATACCTCTTCCTCACTAGTAATAACGTAAATTGCACTTATGCCCATATCGCACCTATTTCTTAAAAACAATGTCCAATTGCCAATGTGGTCTTTATGTCATAATGGGCATATAAGAATTTGCTTTAGGTTTTCTACGGGGACAGGTTTACAAAATTCTGACAAGCAGAACATCCTTCCAAAAATGGATTTTTGTAGGTTGAAACTAAATTTCGCCCCATAAGATTTGGTTTGGACATACCTTATGATCACAAAATACTCAACAGCCTGGGAGCGCAGATCTTGTGACACTCATGTGATTCTGCTTGTTTATGACCTTACCAGATCATTATTAAATGGTCAACAAAAAGATCTTATCTTGGGTTTAGCATGACCTTTGGCTAGGTGAATCACATGAACCTCCTTCGCAAGCTACTGGTACATGGATTAACTATCCAGTGAATTAAGTCTTTTCTGATTGAGAGAAGTCAGACAGTTGCACTTGAATGTGAGTACTCAGATGAGGTTCCAGTTACTTCAGGTGTACCACAAGGATCAGTTCTAGGCACAATATTATTGTTATTATACCTTAACGACCTACCCGACAATGTGTGGTCCCGGGTTCGCCTATTTGCTGGTGACACTGGGGTGTACCTGACCATAATTCTCCCTGATTATTCGGTCACCCTCCAGAGGGACTTAGACCGCCCCATCATAGAATCTCACTGGGGCATGGAATCCAAACATAGAAAGGCGGCATAATGCTGCGTTTTACCAGATCTGCACTTCTTGTTTAAAATGCTGGTATTTAAGTGTTAAACTAACAGTTTTAGATTACAACTAGGATGAAAATTATTTTAGCTACCCAGCCTACCCTTTATATTACAGCGAAAGTAACCTTTTGTGAACGGAAAAGAAATTAATGAAAATACTTTTATCTCAGGACATCTTAAGTTTCCTCAATACATTTGCACAAGAAAAATATAGATGAAAGATTTGCAAGTTGATTTTTCCCCAAAATATAATTAAAAATCAAAAATGAGTTCCTTTAAGAGCAATGAAAACATTCATAAGAAAGAAGATGGGTCATACTACGTAGTTTCGGCCAATAAAGCCTCATCAGTGACCCTGTAATGATCCGGCAAAGAAAGCCAGAGGAAACACACTGCAATTTTGCGAATTTCGAATAGGCAGTCGATTCAAAGACTGATATAAATCAAAACGGGGTCAAAATAATTAAAAACCTGTCTAGAATAGGAGTCTAAACCAATAATTTATTTCTGATTTCTCAGAATATTCACGCTGATCTCAAAGGACCAAAAGTAAAATATAAACTGCACTATGGTTGATGTACGGGGAGACTTTTTACGACCGCCACACGACACAACACCAGCTGCAGTGAAGGCAAATAAAAATCAAAAATGAGTTCCTTTAAGAGCAATGAAAACATTCATAAGCAAGAAGATGAGTCATACTACGTAGTTTCGGCTTATAAAGCCTGATTTACGTTTAAAAATCCATGTCCCACAAGAAAAAGGTTTGGAGGTATCAACGATTATTACAGCAAGTACTTTCTTGCATTAGCAACATCCCTGTGCCTTTGAAAATAAATGAAATTCTGTATTTTTCACTTTTACCAGGAAAAAAAGGAAACCGCTTAATAGACTTTTTAAAAGTTACTAAACAGCTGCAGATCAATAGTTCACATCAAATACTAGCGACTCGGACAAAGCTTTCTATCAAAAAGGCTACCTGAATTGAAAACCAGATTTGTTTGACATGTTTATTCTCAATGGGCGCCATCATCTCCTTTTCTTGCGGTAAATCTGAAATGCTGAGATTTCATCAATTATGCCTTCCACATTTTATTTTCCCCATCATCAATGAAAATACCTTGAAAAGTCAGCTATGTAGCCTTCTTCCTGCATATACCATAATGAAATCGCCTATCTTGGAAGCCTGTCATCACTGATAAATTAGTGTAGCTGTCAAATTGAAGAGATTTCCATCTTGCCAAATTTATGCAAAAACGTATTCATGCGCCTTGGAACTAATTTCCCCCCAAAAACAATAGTACACCATTGTTATGCCCCCGCATCATATGATGCCGGGGGCATATAGTTTTTCGGTTTTCCGTACGTGCGTACATGTGTACGTCCGTCTGTACGTGTGTGTGTTCGTACGTACGTACGTGATCCTGTAACCTCAGGTTAAAGTTTTTGTAAAAGGTAGAGCCTGAACTTTTAGAACTCATATTTTCCTAACCATTTGATGGAACTGGTTCATCTTAGGTAGGATGATAGATATAGGTCCAAAGTTTTATTAAGCAATACCCCCACCCATGCGTGTGACCTCAAGGTTAAAGTCACAGACTTAGAAGAAATTTTCAATGTTAAAGACTCAGGTTAAGGTTTTTGTAACAGGTAGACTTGTATATTTTAGAACTCATATTTTCCAAACCATTTGATGGAATTGGTTCATATTTGGTATGATTATAGATATAGGTCCAAAGTTTTATTCAGCAATACCCCCACCAATGCCAATGGCCAAGGGTCAAGGTCATGGACTTAGAAATTTTCCATGTTAGAGACTCCAGTTAAGGTATTTGTACCTGCTAGAACCTGAACTTTTATGATGGCTTTGGTTCATATGATGATAGATATAGGTACAATGTTTTATTCAGCAATACCCCCACCCATGCCTATGACCTCAAGGTCAAGGTCACAGACTTAGACAATTTTAATGTGAAAGATTTTAAAGAGCTCAAATTTTCCAAACTATATTATGGATTTGGCTTATGTATGCTATGATGATAGTTACAGGTCCAAATGTTTATTTGGCAATACCCCCACTCATGCCTATGGCTTCAAGGTCAAGATCACAGACTTAGAAATTTTTAATTAGATATTTTAAGAGTTGATATTTTCCAAATCGTGCGATGGATTGAGTTGATATTTGGTATGATGTTAGATACCTGTCCATTTTATTCAGCGATACCCCCACCCATGCCCATGAGCTCTAGGTCAAGGTCACAGACTTAAATTTTTTTTAATTATCCCATCGCACAACATAGCTCTAGCGTCTATATTTCTTCACTGATTTCAATATAACTTCACACAAATGATCCTTATAACAATATCTCGAGCGAGTTTGACTTTCAAGGTCATGACCTCAAGGTCAAGGTCACTGGCTATTTTTAGAAAAACTTTGTCATAGCTCTATCGCCTGCATTTTTCAATGGTTTCAAAATAACTTCACACAAATGTTCCTTATGACAATACCTCGAACGAGTTTGACTTTAAAGGTCAAGGTCACTGTGGCTATTTTTAGAAAAACTTTGTCATTGCTCTAGCGCTTACATTTTTTCACCAATTTCAGTATTACTTCACACAAATGTTCCTTATGACAATATCTTGAGTGATTTGACTTTCAAGGTCAAGGTCACTGTGGCTATTTTTAGAAAAACTTTGTCATCGCTCTAGCGACTACATTTCTTCACTGATTTCAATATAACTTCACACAAATGTTCCTTATGACAATACCTCGAGCGAGTTCGACTTTCAAGGTCAAGGTTACTGTGGCTATTTTTAGAAAAACTTTCTCATTGCTGTAGTGCTTACATTTTTTCACCAATTTCAATATAACTTCTCACAAATGTTCCTGATGACAAGGTTACACACTTAAAAAGTTTTCTTGTAACATGGATTTTCGGGGTGAGGTGGGGCCCTTGGCGGGGGCATCTGTGTCGTCTGGACACTTTTCTAGTTTTAAATTTAAAACATAATATTCATATTTGAAACTGTCTTGCGCCTAATTTCACGTACTTTCTAACATAATTTGTTCGTTAATTCATGAATAGTATGCCTTCATTTCTGAACTAGTTTCTATGTGTAACATTGTCCTGTTTGTGTTGTTCAGCCCTGTTCCCAAGTAAACAAGTTGAAAAAGGTAGATTTCTTTTTATGCCCCCGCATCATATGATGCCGGGGACATATAGTTTTTCGGTTTTCCGTACGTGCGTACATGTGTACGTCCGTCTGTACGTGTGTGTGTGTACGTACGTACGTACGTGATCCTGTAACCTCAGGTTAAAGTTTTTGTAACAGGTAGAGCCTGAACTTTTAGAACTCATATTTTCCTAACTATTTGATGGAACTGGTTCATCTTTGGTATGATGATAGATATAGGTCCAAAGTTTTATTAAGCAATACGGTAATACCCCACCCATGCCTGTGACCTCAAGGTCATGGTCACAGACTTAGAAATTTTCAATGTTAAAGACTCAGGTTAAGGTTTTTGTAACAGGTAGACTTGAACATTTTAGAACTCATTTGATGGAATTGGTTCATATTTGGTATGATTATAGATATAGGTCCAAAGTTTTATTCAGCGATACCCCCACCCATGCCCATGACCTCAAGGTCAAGGTCATGGACTTAGAAATTTTCCATGTTAAAGGCTCCAGTTAAGGTATTTGTACCTGGTAGGACCTGAATTTTTATGATGGCTTTGGTTCATTTGATGATTGATATAGGTACAATGTTTTATTCAACAATACCCCCACCCATGCCTATGACCTCAAGGTCAAGGTCACAGACTTAGACAATTTTAATGTGAAAGATTTTAAAGAGCTCAAATTTTCCAAACTATATTATGGATTTGGCTTATTTATGCTATGATGATAGATACAGGTCCAAATGTTTATTCGGCAATACCCCCACTCATGCCTATGGCTTCAAGGTCAAGGTCACAGACTTAGAAATTTTTAATTAGATATTTTAAGAGTTGATATTTTCCAAATCGTGCGATGGATTGAGTTGCTATTTGGTATGTTGTTAGATACCTGTCCATTTTATTCAGCCATACCCCCACCCATGCCCATGAGCTCAAGGTCAAGGTCACAGACTTAAAAATTTTTAATTATCCCCTCGCACAACATAGCTCTAGCGCCTATATTTCTTCACTGATTTCAATATAACTTCACACAAATGTTCCTTATGACAATTTCTCGAGCGAGTTCGCCTTTCAAGGTCATGACCTCAAGGTCAAGGTCACTGTGGCTATTTTTAGAAAAACTTTGTCATCACTCTAGCGCTTACATTTCTTCACCGATTTCAATATAACTTCACACAAATGTTCCTTATGACAATATCTCTAGCGAGTTCCACTTTCAAGGTCAAGGTCACTGTGGCTATTTTTAGAAAACTTTGTCATCGCTGTAGCGCTTACATTTCTTCATCGATTTCAATATAACTTCACACAAATGTTCCTTATGACAATATCTCGAGCAATTTCGACTTTCAAGGTCAAGGTCACTGTGGCTATTTTTAGAAAAACTTTGTCATCGCGCTAGCGCCTGCATTTCTTCACTGGTTTCAAAATTACTTCACACAAATGTTCCTTATGACAATACCTCGAACGAGTTTGACTTTCAAGGTCAAGGTCACTGTGGCTATTTTTAGAAAAACTTTGTCAGTGCTCTAAGACTTACATTTTTCACCAATTTCAATATAACTTCCCACAAATGTTCCTGATGACAAGGTCACACACTTAGAAAATTTTGTTGCAACATGGATTTTTGGGGTGAGGCGGGGCCCTTGGCGGGGGCATCTTTGTCGTCTGGACACATTTCTAGTTTTAACTTCTTTCAGCAAAACATATTAAAAGCATTGGGCTTCTATGAATTTTTACCAACCCGCACATTGGTAAGTAGGTGACACAACAGATCATTAATTGGATTAGATAAATATGTCCAAACATCAATTATTTGTTTATGGTGACCCATGTGAACCAATGTAACAAATCAATGGGTAAAAATCACTGCTATAACATAGCAGTTATTGGAAGTGATCAGAAGCCGTTTGGACAAAAATCCTGGTGCTGAACAGGCTGCTTTCATTCTTTCAGTTCAAATATGGGGATACACTGTTTTTAACTTCATTTATTTATTTATTTATTTTTTTTTGGTTTTGGATTTAATTCCAGTATCAAATCACCCACCCAGTAAACACAATCAATAATACAGTGAAACTTTGGTGCAGTGATTCATAAATTGTTATAAATTGCATGAACGAAATATATAAAATGAAATACTAAAAGCACCAAAGAAGGTCAATCATTTTGCAAGCTAAATGCAAGAGATTGCAACACCTCAACCCAATCAGTGATCTTACTGCCAACTTGGTAGAACTGGTCATTTTTGGCTACCATACACTGAATTTTAAAAATAGTACCAGGTGAAATAATTACATTTTTTTGGGTGGGGGGGGGGTGGGGGGGTAGAATCATTAATTTTCAGTACTATTTAGGTATTTTACTTGAAATTCCACTCTTGCAGTGCCTAAAGGCAACCTTTAGCCACAATTCTATGATAGTATTTTACACATTTTTATGCCCCCGCATCATATGATGCCGGGGGCATATAGTTTTTGGGTTTTCCGTACGTGCGTACATGTGTACGTCCGTCTGTACGTGTGTGTGTACGTACGTACGTACGTACGTGATCCTGTAACCTCAGGTTAAAGTTTTTGTAACAGGTAGAGCCTGAACTTTTAGAACTCATATTTTCCTAACCATTTAATGGAACTGGTTCATCTTTGGTATGATGATAGATATAGGTCCAAAGTTTTATTAAGCAATACCCCACCCGTGCCTGTGACCTCAAGGTCAAGGTCACAGACTTGGAAATTTTCAATGTTAAAGACTCAGGTTAAGGTTTTTGTAACAGGTAGACTTGAACATTTTAGAACTCATATTTTCCAAACCATTTGATGGAATTGGTTCATATTTGGTATGATTATAGATATAGGTCCAAAGTTTTATTCAGCGATACCCCCACCCATGCCTATGGCCTCAAGGTCAAGGTCATGGACTTAGAAATTTTCCATGTTAAAGCCTCCAGTTGAGGTATTTGTACCTGGTAGAACCAGAACTTTTATGATGGCTTTGGTTCATATGATGATAGATATAGGTACAATGTTTTTTTCAGCAATACCCTAACCCATGCCTATGACCTCAAGGTCAAGGTCAAGACTAAGAAATTTTTAATTAGATATTTTAAGAGTTGATATTTTCCAAATCGTGCGATGGATTGAGTTGATATTTGGTATGATGTTAGATACCTGTCCATTTTATTCAGCGATACCCCCACCCATGCCCATGAGCTCAAGGTCAAGGTCACAGACATAAAAAAAATTAATTATCCCCTCGCACAACATAGCTCTAGCATCTATATTTCTTCACTGATTTCAGTATAACTTCACACAAATGTTCCTTATGGCAATATCTCGAGCTAGTTTGTCTTTCAAGGTCATGACCTCAAGGTCAAGGTCACTGTGGCTATTTTTAGAAAAACTTTGTCATCGCTCTAGCGCCTACATTTCTTCACCAATTTCAATATAACTTCACACAAATGTTCCTTATAAAAATAGCTTGAGCAATTTTAACTTTCAAGGTCATGGCCTCAAGGTCAAGGTCACTGTGGCTATTTTTAGAAAAACTTTGTCATCGCTCTAGCACTTACATTTCTTCACCAATTTCAATATAACTTCACACAAGTGTTCCTTATGACAATATCTCGAGCCATTTCGACTTTCAAGGTCAGGGTCACTGTGGCTATTTTTAGAAAAACTTTGTCATCGCTGTAGCGCTTACATTTCTTCACCGATTTCAATATAACTTCACACAAATGTTCCTTATGACAAAATCTCGAGCCATTTCGACTTTCAAGGTCAAGGTTCCTGTGGCTATTTTTAGAAAAACTTTGTCATCGCTATAGCACCTGCATTTCTTCACTGGTTTCAAAATAACTTCACACAAATGCTCCTTATGACAATACCTCGAAGGAGTTTGACTTTCAAGGTCAAGGTCACTGTGGCTATTTTTAGAAAAAAACTGTCATTGCCCTAGCGCTTAAATTTTTTCACCAATTTCAATATTACTTCACACAAATGTTCCTTATGACAATTTCTCTAGCAATTTCCACTTTCAAGGTCAATGTCACTGTGGCTACTTTTAGAAAAACTTTGTCACCGCTCTAGCGCTTACATTTCTTCACCAATTTCAGTATAACTTCACACAAATGTTCCTTATGACAATATCTCGAGCGATTTTGACTTTCAAGATCAAGGTCACTATTTTTAGAAAAACTTTGTCATCGCTCTAGCGACTACATTTCTTCACTGATTTAAATATAACTTCACACAAATGTTCCTTATGACAATACCTCGAGCGAGTTCGATTTTCAAGGTCAAGGTCACTGTGGCTATTTTTAGAAAACATTTGTCATTGCTCTAGCGCTTACATTTTTTCACCAATTTCAATATAACTTCTCACAAATGTTCCTGATGACAAGGTCACACACTTAGAAAATTTTGTTGCAACATGGATTTTTGGGGTGAGGCGGGCCCTTGGCGGGGGCATCTGTGTCGTCTGGACACATTTCTAGTTGTTCTTTGGATTAAGATATCATTTTTTTGCAAAACCAAGGAAAAATGCAATAAATTACTAACATGGTGACTTTCCAATAAAAATATTTTGCTTTCATATTCTTACATTTACATGGACTACCATCTGATGAAAAATCTGTTTGGGTAACTATTTGCAAAAATGATTTTTTCAGTACCTCAAATGTAGTGAAATAACTGTATGGAGGAACCTTAAATCACCTTCTTTAAAGTAGCTTTTTGTTGTCTGGCGTTACTAAACCGTACAAATGTGAAATGGTTAGAATAAACAAGATAAAAATTGCAACATGTGTGCACGTGATGGCCGATTTCGAAAAAAAAAAAAAAAAAAAGACCATCATGAAAACATGCCTGTGCAATTTTGACCCTCTTAAACTCCACTTTTATCCAGTAGAATAGGGTTTGTAGGGGTGTACATTATTTTTCGCATTTCTGCCCAAAACATAGATTTTTGGTACTCGTCAGAAACCGCCTGGTCGAGACGGTTCCAACGAGTACCCAAAATCTATGTTTTGAACTGAATTATGAAAAATAGCAGAATCTTTTATCTGAACATTTTCATTTTTTTTGGTGGAAAAAATGTTCAATTTATTTGAATAGGCATGTTTTCGTAATGCAAAAAAAAAAAAGAAATAATAATAATGGCCTCACTCATAATTTTAAATAACTGGAGTATTGTATGCATATTACAGGACCTTCGTTTGAATAAACTCTCGTCAAAGGAATAAACACTTCTCAAAGCATAAACTAACGTCTATTCTAGTTGTAAGTTTCACAAGAACGAAGTAGAAACTATTTCAGCTCACTGAAAAACAAACTTTATTTCGTAAACAAAAACAACAAAAAAAAAACAAAAAAAAAACTTCCCATCACGAAAGGAAAGTTCCTTCCGTTGATTAGACCAATAGGGGACAGACTTTCTTCCAAAGTATTTTCAGTAATGAAACAAAGCGAAAGCAATGACAAAGAATTCTCAAAAGGAAATATGGCCCTGGTGTAGATTTCACATCTCCATCTGTTTCATGCAAAAATAGATTGATTCACGATCAGCACTAGCATTATAATCGATCCCTATGTGATGAAACCAAACATGATAATAACCACGGCCTTTCCTTCCAAACGATGTCAAAATGGTGTCAGTAGTTTCCAAATTTGCAATTTTGTGACGCAAGTAGCCGTACAGTTAATTCAGCATTTTTTTTCCAAGTTGCCGTACTTAAAAAAATCCAAGTTGCCGTAATTGAAAAATCCAAGTTGCCGTACTCCTCTGTATTTTGTTTTTTGAAATGAAACTGCATAATAAAGCCTGACACCACTGAATGTACTTTGGTGGATATTGATCATGAAATATTTTCAATGATCATTCTCCTCCTTCTGCTTATTCAAGAAGGGCAGTTGTCAGTTACTGGTGAAAGTATGTGCACTCAGTACTGGTTAACCGCTAAGGTCTAAGCTTGCCCAGGAAAGGTGTGGTTAGGTTAACTGACCACGCTCAATATAATCCTAATGGGTTGAAAGGGCCGTAAAACCCCAAAAACAAAAACAAAAAAAAAACTATGAGTACATATACGGGGTCAGTCTACAGGTCGATTTGGGAGAAAAGGTCTCTTAAGCTGGCTGACTTCTCCTTATCTTGTCCTGAGGGAGAAGTAAAAATGTATAGAATGTACCGGGAAATCCAAAATTTGGACTAAAACTCTTAACTGAAATCCTGAAATTGTCCCAAACTTCTCCCTCTCTTAAAGCTCTAGGATGACCCCTGCATATACTTTAAATAAAACAGCAGTAGATTAATTTTTAAATCTGAAAATTATCCCATAGCTTGACCATGGAATAATTTCCACTTGTTGAAAATTATTCAGTTTTTCTGCCCCGCCACCAAAAAGTGGCGGGGTATTATGTTATACCCTCCGAAATTTTGAGTGTCCGTCCGTCTGTCCGTCAGCGCCTTGATCATTCGTGTCCGCTCCATAACTCAGAAACCGACATATATATTTTCATGAAACTTTACCAAAATACAAAGCACCTTGTGACGATGTGCAGAACAAAGCAACCGGAACTCTGGTTTGCCTGCTTTTGGAGTTATTGCCCTTTGAACATTGAATTAAAGCCAGTACCTTAATAATTTGTGTCCGCTCCATAACTCTGGAACCGTTTCAGATATTTTCTTGAAACTTCATACAAATGTAAAGCACAATGGGTCGATGTGCAGAGCAGAGGAACTGTAACTCTTCTTTGAGTAATTTTTGAGTTATTTCCCTTTGAACATTAAACATAGCAAACACCTTCATGATTTGTTCCTGCTTCATTACTCTGGTACTATTCAAGGTATTTTCACGAAACTTCACACAAATGTAAAGGACAATGAAAAGACATCTAGAATACAGGAAGCTTAACTGTGCTTTGACTTCTATTGAAGTTCTTGACCTTTTAACATTGAATTAAAGCCAGCGCCTTAATAATTGGTGTCCGCTCCATAACTCTGGAACCGTTTCAGATATTTTCTTGCAACTTCACACAAATGTAAAGCACAATGAGTCGATTGCAGAGCAGAGGAACTGCAACTCTTTTTTTTATTAATTTTGAGTTATTTCCCTTTGAACATTAAACATAGCAAACACCTTCATAATTTGTTCCAGCTTCATTACTCTGATACCATTCGAGATACTTTCACGAAACAATTATTACATGTACTGTACATGCATCAGTATAAATAATGTTTGGAAAAAGACTAATGCAGCTTCCCTTTGATTTTATTTTGATACATTTCTGCCACTTGCCTGATATAAGTGCAGTAGCGGGGCATGGTGCATGGCTTGCAGTTTTATTATACCATAGAGACAATATAAGATCTATCTTACATGGTTAAACTTTTGAACAGACGAGATCTATGGTTTTATTAAATATTACTTCTTATTTTGCAGCTTTGAGTGTTCTACAGAATGGGAAGATTCCCACATTTATTGGACATGATCATTTGCAAGAGCTATTCGATAGTGAATCACCATCTCCGTGTATAGCCAACCTGATGAATGGAATGAACTCATTAGGACTATACAAAGTAATATGTGATTTTAATATCCTCTAGCAGTATGATGCACTAGGCATGGGTGATGTTAGGGTGGTGCGTACATGATCCCATATGTATGTACATGTATCTAAGTTGGCTGACTTTCTTTAAGTGCAAAAAATTTGCCCTCGAGAAATGCCTTTTATTGACTTAGTATTGTCAGTTGGTATTTCATCTTAATGTTACATGGTTAAACTTTTGAACAGACGAGATTGATATTTATTGAGGGCAGTTGTAAAAGAAAACATCATTTTCCCATTGACTGTAATGGGAGAAAATGTGGAGTACTGATATGAAAACTAATAATACTGGGCTGAGAAACCAGAGGTTAGAGTTTGATACCCTGCTCAGTCGCATATTTTCGTGAAAATTGGATCATGAAATATTTTCTAAGGTTGTTCTCCTTCTGGTGATTGAAGAAGGGCAGTTATCAGTTGCTGGTGAAAGTACATGTACTTAGTACTTGTTAACCGCTAAGCCTGCCCAGGAATAGTGTGGTTAGATTTATTGGCCGTGCTCTATAAAACCCTTCTGGGTTGAAAGGGCTGTAAAACTGCGAAAATTTTTAGCTCGTCTGTTTTTTGAAAAAAAAATTTCGAGCTATTGTCATCACTCCAGCGTTGTCGTTGTCGTCTTGCGTCTGGCGTCGTCGTTCCAAAAAAAAACTTAACCTTGGCTATAACTTAAAAAGTATTAGACCTAGCCTCATGAAACTTCATACACACACTCATCATCACAAGAGCTACATTTTGACCAAGGACCATAACAACATTGTTGATTTTGGCTGAATTATCTCCCCTTTTCCAATTTTTTTCTGAAACACATTTTTTTTGCTCTCATTTTAATACTTTTCACAACAGAGCCTTCAAACTTCACATGAATGTTCCTTGGGACAAGACCTTTTCAGTGATACCACACTTTTTGATCTGTGACCTTGACCATTGAACTTTGACCTATTTTTCGAAAATTTAACCGAAAACCTTAACCTTGACCATATTTCCAAAAGTATTTGGCCTACCTTCATGAAACTTCATACACATACTCACCATCACAAGAGCTACAAGTTTTATAACTCCATCTTGCAATTTGATTGCTCTTGTTTGACTTAGAACTTTGGTTTTCTAAAAGAAACTGCAGACGAGCGTTGGCACCCGCATGCGGTGCTCTTGTTTAAACATATAGTCTGTCATTCAGCCAGACAGTTCCACCTTTTCATCGGTAAACCAGGCTGCAGTTTTTTGCCTTCACTTCAATATTGTATGTTGTATGTTCCTCTAGAGCGAATATGCTTATAGGCATGATCAGGACTACATGGTTCTCGTTTTCTTTTCAGATTGCCAATGGACTTCCTGCTTTCAAGTTCCTTTTCCATCCAACAAATGGACAAATACTTACTTACAAGAAGTTAACAATATTGTTAAAGCCACAGTTTAGCGAAGAGGGAAGCAACAATAGACAATTCGAACAAGACATGTATTCTGTTTTTTTGAAATACCTCAGGGAGGTAGCAAGTAAGTTGTAGCTTATTTTTATATTATGAGCCTTGGAAAGTTTTTTATCAGTGTTAGTTGAGAAGTCAAACTTGATTGAACTAAATTGTCAGGGGCATTGTATTTCGCGATTGCACTGATTTTCATAGATTTTGTCAAACTGCAAATAAAATAGGATCAGAATAGGTGAAATTTAGTAGTATTTCATTGAGGAAAATGTCTGGGCAACAGCAGCTTTATTTTGAACTGATCTTCATCAAACTTGCAGATATGGAGGACAGGTAAAAATCTCGGACAAGTACCGATTTTGACCCAGTTTGGACCATTGGCATGAGAGTTACCCACCCTTGAGGGCCCCAGAGCTGGACACTTGTCTGTTTCTTGTCCCATCGGGGTTCAACTGGTTTCCTGCCATGTTGCTGACACTCCAGGGACCTTGGGGGTGTCTCAGCAGGTTTTAACTGTCGAGTCCTCATCCTTGTTAGCTCACCTGGTCAGCTTATGCCATGGCCTTTTGTCCGTCGTCCGTCCGTCCGTCGTTAGCTTTTCACATTTTCTACATCTCCTGCAAAACCATAGGTTGGATTGAGCCATGGCAGCCATCTTGAAATTCTTTAAACGACATCTCCTCCCAAACCAAAAGTCGGATTGAGCTGAAACTTGATGGGAGGCATCGGTATGACATGGAGATTCAGAATTGCTAAATCATTCTGGTCCGTAAACCAAGATGGCCGCCATGGCAGCCATCTTGAAATTCTTTAAACGACATCTCCTCCCAAACCAAAAGTCGGATTGAGCTGAAACTTCATGGGAGGTATCGGGGTGACATGGAGATTCAGAATTGCTAAAATCGTTCCGGTCCGTTAACCAAGATGGCCGCCATGGAAGCCATCTTGAAATTCTTCAAACAACATCTCCTCCCAAACCAAAAGTCGGATTTAGCTGAAACTTTATGGAGGCATCGGGCTGACATGGAGATTCAGAATTGCTAAAATCGTTCTGTTCCGTTAACCAAGATGGCCGCCGTGGAAGCCATCTTGAAATTCTTTAAATGACATCTCCCAAACCAAAAGTCGGATTGAGCTGAAACTTCATGGGAGGCATCGGTGTGACATGGAGATTCAGAATTGCTAAATGGTTCTGGTCTGTTATCCAAGATGGCCGCCATGGCAGCCATCTTGAAATTCTTTTTTTTTAAACGACATCTCCTCCCTAACCAACAGTCAGATTGTGCTGAAACTTCATGGGAGGCATCGGGATGACATGAAGATTCAGAATTGCTAATATCATTTTGGTCAATTATCCAAGATGGCCACCATGGTGGCCATCTGGCCATCTTGAAATTGTTCAGAAGACAACTCCTTCGAAACAAAAAGTCGGATTGAGCTGAAACTTGATGTGAGGCATCGGTATGACATGGAGATTCAGAATTGCTAAAATGGTTCTGGTCTGTTATCCAAGATGGCCGCCATGGCAGCCATCTTGAAATTCTTCTTTTAAACGACATCTCCCTAACCAACAGTCAGATTGTGCTGAAACTTCATGGGAGGCATCGGGATGACATGAAGATTCAGAATTGCTAAAATCATTTTGGTCAATTATCCAAGATGGCCACCATGGTGGCCATCTTGAAATTGTTCAGAAGACAACTCCTTCGAAACAAAAAGTCGGATTGAGCTGAAACTTGATGTGAGGCATCAGGGTAACATGGAAATTCAGAATTGCTGAAATTGTTCTATCCCAATATCCAAGATGGCCACCACGGTGGCTATCTTGAAATTCTTCAGATGACATCTCCTCGCAAACTAAAAGTCGGATTGAGCTGAAACTTGATGGGAGGCATTGGGGGGGGGGGGGGATGGAGATTCAGAATTGCTAAAATCTTTCTGTCCTGATATCCCAGATGGCCGCCATGGCACAGTGAGACATAGCATGGTCAGCCTAGTCCAGGTGAGCGATTTCTGGCCCACTTGGCCCTCTAGTTTCATCCTTATTTAACCATAACCTATAGTTTACACTTCAGCAACTCTGTATGCAGAAAAAGCATTAACATAAGATTATGACTTATATTGGTACTGCAATTATATGCAAAAGTTCATCATTCAGAATTAGCCCATGACTAGTTGAACCATTTAAGATTTTGGTACAGGCACAGACATAGTCTTTGGCAGAATTCTTGTATTGAAATGCAAACCTGCGTATAGTATTGGGATCAGTAGCATATAACATCTTCAAACCAGGGTCACTTCTTATTTCAGCATTGCATATATTTCAACACCCTAGGTTAGTTCACATAAAACTGGGTCATGCAACCTACTTTTATTGAAATTTACACTTGTGTATTTTATTTTCTTGACATAGTTTTGAGACACGTCAGATTTCTTCAGAGCATGTATGCAAATGCTCCTGATTATCTCAGTCTTAACTTTGTCCCAGCGACCTACTTTAGAAGAAACTGTTATTCAATCACTTAACTGTCTACAAAAATATAAGTTAGATTGTATATACAGCTTCAAATAAAGGTCAGTGTCAGTGAATTTAAAGTTACATTGGGTAGTGTTTCAGGCGGTGTATATGTGACCCCCTGGTTTCTAGCTCTAGTGTCTTAAAAGTTATTGTTTATGTTTTCCAGGTGGACGGAGACCAAAAGTAACTCTTGGGGGTATCCTGCAATTTGTCACAGGCTTAGATGAGGAGCCTATTCTAGGATACAGAATTCAGCCGTCCATTGTCTTCAATGATACAGAATCTTATTTTCCTACTGCAAATACATGTATTAATCATTTAGCTTTAACTCGACCATCAATGTTGATGAAGATCCCAGAAGAAAACATCATCTTTCAAACATTTGACTTAGCGTTCCTCAATACCTTTTATGGTCTCAAATAGAATATAGTATAAATATGTTGATAAACATCATAAAGGAAAATATACCCATGTCTAGGTAATATATGAAACTCGCAATCACAAATATCAGGCAGATGTAGGATATAAAATCCCTGTGGAAAGGGAAAGTAATATAAACGTCTTATATGGAGATCAGTTTCTCAACAACTAACGGCACTACAGTAATGATTGTTGAAGCATACATTGTCTGCACAGCTAGATGGGTATTGGGCGGCCGGCCTCTTTATGAGCACAGCAGTTTACAATGAATAGATCATCATAGAAAAGATCTCGGGTCAGAGTCCACCAATTTTGGACATTTTGTTTGGCTGTAGCATGTTGAAACTATCTTCCTATTAATGTATATACCTGCATATTAGTCCATACAAAAATAATTGATTTATGGGTCATTTAATGTGGAGTTTTATTCAGGGAACTTAGAGCTACCATGTTATACACAAGGTGCAAACTGGGGCATCTGTGTTCTAGTAGAGATTTCCAAAAGTATTTGTAGATGGTAGAGATTTCCAACTGGCATTGTGGTAGGATGATGAAAGTTTGTACAAGGAGGAATATACAGAAACAGTGCACCATATTTGAATATCTGAGACTGATAACTTCAGATGTTTGTATATTTTAACATTTAAGAAGATTTTGGGCTTTATTTGGCTGTAGCATGTTGAAACTTTCTTCCTATGTAATAGATATATCCATTGTTTTTGTGCAATATTGGTAAATATTTGTACTGATTGATATCTGTACAGGATAATTTGACGAGCCCGCCAGGGCAATATTTCTCAAAAACAATTGGATATATCTGTTTAAATCCACAGCTTATTGTAACTTCCACTTAAAGATAATAGATAAAACCTATTAAGCATATTTGTTTTATTTACTGTTAATTTCAATTTCTTTTATTTGACCTGATTTACCCCGTCTGGAAAATGGATTGTCCTGTCTGAAAGGACACTGTCAGCTTCTCTGCTTCATTAATATTCAATTGGATTTGATTGGTCTAAATCCAACTGACCACAGGTTATTTAATCATGCTTTTTTTAACCTGGTGTTTATCACTGGGACATTTTAATGCTGAACTTTCAAGTGAAAGGACTTACTTTTAATGTGCTTTTGCTGCATGCAAATGTTTCATAAAATGTTTGTCACCAGTAAATGGGAGCGTATTTCGTGATAATTCAGGGATATTTTTTCTCCATAAAAAGGTATATTGTGGGTACTCATTTGAACTGCCTCATCCCACAAAAACATGTTGTGGGTACTCGTTGGACTTGCCTAGATGAAGCGGTTCTAGCGAGTTCCTACAATTTGATTTTATGGAGAATTGGAGAAACTTAAAATCAGGAGCAGTCTGATCAGGGTCTGCACTGATTCGGCAAAAGCTATTTTAAATGTAGGTACTCATTCAAATAACCTCGGCGAGGCAATTTTAATGAATACCCACAATGTTAATTTTGTCATGCAGAGCCAGAAGCCTCTTCCCATTTTAAGATCAGAAGGAGCAGTCTGATCAGGGTCTGCACTGTTTGCCATCAAGTAAAAGCTATTTTAAATGTGGGTATTCATTGACATCCAAATAACCTTGGCGTGGCTATTTGAATGAATACCCACAATGTTAATTTTGTCATGCAGAGCTAGACGCCCCTTCCCATTTTAAGATCAGGAGCAGTCTGATCAGGGTCTGCATTGTTTGCCATTAAGTAAAAACTATTTTAAATGTGGGTACTTATTCAAATAACCTTGGAGAGCCTATTTGAATGAATACCCACAATGTTAATTTTGTCATGAAGAGCTAGAAGCCCCTTCCCATTTTAAGATCCGAAGGAGCAGTCTGATCAGGGTCTGTACTGTTTGCCATTAAATAAAGGCTATTTTAAATGTGGGTATTCATTCAAGTAGCCTCGGCGAGGCTATTTTAATGATTACCCACAATGTTTAATTGTTACGGCTGAAAATGTAACAAAACAAAATAACAGAAGAATTCAGTTGGTTCAGTCAGGCAAAAATTATTTTGTCAATGTCCATGTTTATACTTAACTGTTCGGACACCAAAAAATCAGTCTCAGATCAGACACAGATCAGAAGGAGCAGTCTGATCAGGGTTTGCACTGTTTGCCATTAAGTAAAAGCTATTTTGAATGTGAGTACTCATTCAAATCACCTCCGCGAGGCTATTTTAATGAATACCCTGACAATGTTAATTTTGTCATGCAGATCTAGAAGCCCTTTCCTATTTTAATTGTAGCTCAGCTGATTGGTCCATTCAAAACTGTACATGATATCAGTACATGATAACAATACATTTATCAAAATTTATAAGTACTGCCAACGTCAAAGGAAAGTACTAGAAGCTGTGGATTAATAATGTATATTCCTACAGATTAGTCCATACAGAAATTATTAATTCATGGGTCACTTAATTTAGAGTTTTATTCAGGAACTTAGAACAAACATGTTGAAGACATACAAGATGCAAGCTGGGGCATCTGTGTTCATTTTCAGTTTATATACTCTTCAGCCCACCTGAGCCACAGGCTCCAGGGGAGCTTATAGTATAGTAGCCTCCATTGTCTGTCAACAGTTTCAAAAGACTTTTCCTCTGAAACTATTTAGCCAGTTTCAATTAAATTTCATATGCAGCCTCCAGGGAGAGGGGAAAAGCAAGTGCATACATTAGATCCAGGTCACATGACCAAGATGGCCTCCTTGCCAATATAAGGTAAAAACCTTATAAAAAAGTATTTTTCCCAGAACCACTGGGCCGGTTGCCATAAAACTTGGTATGTAGTATTTGGGACTCTAATACTACAAAATGTATTTAAATGCTGACCCTGGGATGATATAAACCTATTTTTCAGCAAAGTCAAACTAGGTAGATTAAGCTTTTGAACGGAAAATGCAGTAACTGTGCTTTTTATGTCCCCTCCGAAGGTGGCGGGCATATAGTGTTTACCCTGGCCGTGGGTGTGTATGTATGTGCAGATGTGTCTTACTAAAATTGTGTCTGACCCATAACTTCGTTATTTCTTGATGGATTTTTTAAATAACTTGTCAGAACTGTTCACGATCATGATATGATGTTTCGCACGCAACCCAGGTCTGCAGCTGCAAGGTCGAAGTCATACTTTAGGTTCAAAGGTCAAAAATAAGATTTATTTTTCGTGTCCCGTCCATAACTGTCATTGCTAGATGGATTTAGAAATTATTTGGCAGAAATATTAACCATCATGTCACGCGCAAGACCCAGAACTGCAGCTGCAAGGTCAAGGACACACTTATGGTTCAAGTGTCAAAAATAGGGTATATTTTTCGTGTCTGGTCCATAACTTTGTCATTGCTTGATGGATTTAGAAATTGTTTTGTAGAAATGTTTACCATTATGAGACAATGTGTTGCATGCAACATCCAGGTCCGTAGCTGCAAGGTCCAGGACTCACTTAAGGGTCATACGTCAGAAATAGGATTTTTTTTAGTGTCTGGTCCAAAACTTTATCATCACTTTATGGATTTTAAAATTTATTGGCAGAAATGTTGACCATCATTAGGTGCCGTTTCGGGGACAAGATTCAGGCCCATAGCTCTAATGTCAAGGACACATTTGGAGGTCAAAGATAAAAAATAGGGTCTATATTGTGTTTCAGGTTATAAATTTATCACTCCTGGATGGATTTACAAATTACCCTGTGTAAATGCTTACCGTCATGAGGGGTTGTGTCCCACAAGATCCAGATTCGTAGCACCAAGGTCAAAGTTCAAAATTGGGTCCTGTCCATATCTTTGTCATTCCTTGATGAAGTTTGAAATTACTTTGCAGAAAATGTTTACCATCATGTAATGATGTGTTGAGCCCAGAATCCAGGGCTAAGGCTACATGGACAAGGTCACATTTAGAAGTCAAGGGTCAAAAACTGGATCTGTTTTTCATGTCTGGTCCATAATTTTACCATTCCTTGATGAATGTTGATATTAATCAGTTTTGTTTGCCTCGGGGCAAGACTACCATCCATGCAATTTTTACATTTTGAGAACAGGCAATTTTTCTCAAAACTTAAGGGACCATACCGCTTATTTCTGTGTCCCATGTCATATGGCATGGGCATCTTGACCTACGGACACAGTTCTAGTTACTGTTACTTTTATTGTATGTGATATGGATAATCAACCAATGTCCAACCCTGTGAATGCTAAAGGTCAGGGATATTTAATGACCTTGACAACAGATCACTTTGGTAGAATAGTTTTAAAGTTCCTTTAGTCTAGGCATAATTGAAAATGGAGAAAGGAATTATATTTAGTTAGTTCAGGTCACATGGCTAAGATGGTCATCATGACCATATATGGTAAAATCCTCAAATATCTTCTTTCCCAGAACCACTAGGTCAGTTTCCTTGAAACTTGGTATGTACTACTTGGGACTTGTACCAAAAATATATAGGAGTAAATGATAACTTAGGATGCCCTTGACCTATTATACAGCAAGGTGAAATTTAGTGAATGGAAAATGCTGAACCTGCATTTTTATACCCCCGGAGTATATAGTTTTTGTCTGTTCATTCGTCCATGTGTCAGTCTGCCCAGCCATCCGATTAGGTTAAAGTTTTGCTTTAAATCTTTTTGAACAATTACAAATTTCAAAGCTTACATTAAATGATGTCTAGATTTGGAATTTAGTTACCCTGGACCATCAACTTTCATGCCACATAACAACAGACCCTGGTCTTGCCCCTGGGTGGGGTTGTGGTCAATAATTAGGATATCGTCAGTTTATATTTTGCAGACTTATTATACCCCTGACGTATGTTGAGGGGGTATATAGTTTTCGACTTTCCGTTCGTCGTATGTCTGTCGTCGACTTCGTCAACACTTTCAAACGACATCTCCTCTGAAGCCACTGGGCCGATTGAGCCCAAATTTTATCTGTAGCATACTTGGGTAGGGGGATTGAAAGTTTGTGTTTTTTTAGCTCACCAGAGCCAAAGGCTCCGGGGAGCTGTTAGGATAGGCAGTTGTCCGTCGTCGTCGTCTGGCATTAACATTTTCAAACGACATCTCCTCTGAAGCCACTGGGCCGATTCAGCCCAAATTTCATCTGTAGCATCCTTGGGTTGGGGGATTGAAAGTTTGTGTTTTTTATGAAATCCGGCTCATTAGTTTGGTTGCTATGGCAACTTAGAGTTTCCATAGACTTATAATGGGGAAAATTGAAAAATGGCATTTACTGCCAAGCCACTGCAGATATTTTGACAAAACTTTCATAGAAATATTCCTTAGGCAATCTACTATCTGCCATATGATTTTAGGCCTATTGCTCATTTGTATTGGTTGCCATGGAAACCAAAATGAAAAAATAGAAAAAAAAATACTTAAAAAATCATCTCAGAAACCGTATGCTCTATGAGGCTGAAAGTTTATGGAAATATTCACCATATTTGCCTTTACAGGCTTTGTGTTTTTTATGAAATTCGGCCTTTTAGTTTGGTTGCTAGGGCAACTTAGATTTTCCATAGACTTATAATGGGGAAAATTGAAAAATGGCATTAACTACAAAGCCTTTGCACATATTTTGACAAAACTTTCATAGAAATGTTCCTTTAGTAAACTTCTCTCAGCCATATGCTTTTATGTCAACCTGGGGGTCCAGTAGGTTGTGCCGGGGCCATGCCCCGCCCCCAGTACTTCATAAAATGACCTATATCTCAGAAACCTTAGAGATCCCAACACCTAAAGCATATATATTCTTGTTCCTATTGATAAGACGCATTCAGTGACACCATCCTGGAGGTCCTCCGGGATGTTCCGAGGCCATGCCCCACCCCCTCCACTTCATAAAAGGCCCAATATCTCGGAAACCATTCAGATCCCCACCCCTGAACCCTATATACTCTTGTTCCTTATGATAAGACGCATTCAGTGACATCAAACTGGGGGTCCCCCGGGATGCGCCGGGGCCATGTCCCGCCCCTCCATTTCATAAAAGGCCCAATATCTCGGAAACCTTACACATCTACACCCCTAAACCATATATATTCTTGCTCCTTATGATAAGACGCATTCATTGACCCCAAATTGGGGGTCTTCCGGTGTGTGCCTGAGCCATGCCCCACCCCTTCACTTCACAAAAGGCCATATATCTCAGAAACTGTTCAGATCCCCACCCCTAAACCATACATGTTCTTGTTCATTATGATGAGACACATTCAGTGACACCAACCTGGGGGTCCCCAGGGATGTGCTGGGGCCATGCCCCACCCCCTCCATTTCATAATATCACAATATCTCGGAAACCTTACAGATCCCCACCTCTAAACCATATATATTCTTGTTCCTTATGATAAGACACTTTCATTGACACCAACCTGGGGGTCTCCCTGGGCCTTGCCCCACCCCTGCACTTCACAAAAGGCCTTATATCTCAGAAACTGTTCAGAGCCCCACCCCTAAACCATATATATTCATCTTCCTTATGGTAAGGCACATTCATTGACACCAGCTTGTGAGTCCCCGGGGCATGCCCGGGCCTTGCTCCACCGCTTGACTTCATTAAAAGCCACATATCTCAGAAATAGTTCAGATCCCCACCCCTAAACCATATATATTCTTGTTCCTTATGATAAGACTCATTCAGTCACACCAACTTGGGGGTCTCTTTGTGCTGAGGCAATGTGCCCCGCCCTTCCACTTCATAAAAGGCCATATATTTCAGAAACCATTCAAATCCCCACCCCATATTCATATATGTTCTTGTTCCTTATTATTAGCACACCTACTGTAGGGGTGTCCGCAGGGGCCAGTCCTCTCCTTTATCACTTCATGAAAGGATATCTTGGAAACCGTTCAGATTCCCACCCCTAAACCATATATATACTTGGTCCTTATGATGAGATACATTTAGGGACAACAATCTTGGGCTTTCCTGGGAACGACAGGGCATGCTCCAACCCCTCCACTTTTATCTCCAGCCATGCAGATCCCCACTGCTAAACCATATATATTCTTGTTCTTTGTGATAAGACACATTTAGTGATACCAACCAGGGCTCCATTGGGTCCATGCCCCACCCCCTCTACTTCATAAAAGGCCTAATGTTTCATATACTGAGTCCACATTGATGCTCATTTGGATATGGGGGTTCATTTGACAGATTAAAATGATATCATGTTAAAATACATGGCTGCAATTTGGCAGTGCCCACCTGAGCTCTGGTGAGCATAGTGGCCCATGGGCCTCTTGTTATGAAAATCTGCTCATTAGTTTGGTTGCTATGGCAACTTAGAGTTTCCATTGACTTATAATGGGGAAAATTGAAAAATGGCATTTACTGCCAAGCCATTGCAGATATTTTGACAAAACTTTTATAGAAATGTTCCTTGAGTAATCCCCTATCAGCCATATGCTTTAATGCCAACCTGGGGGTCCCACAGGGTGTGCCTCGGCCATGCCCCACCCCCTCCATTTCATAAAACGCCATATATCTTGGAAACCATTCAGATCCCCACCCCCAATCCATATATATTCTTGTTCCTTGTGATAAGACGCATTCAGTGACACCAACCTTGGGATCCCCCGGTATGCGCCGGGGCCATGCCCCACCCCCTCCACTTCATATCTCAGAAACCATTCAGATCCCCACCCCTAAATCATATATATTCTTGTTCCTTATTATAAGACCCCTTCAGTGTCACCAACCTGGTGGTCCCCCAGGATGTACCGGAGCCATGCCCCACCCCCCTCCACTTCATAAAAGGCCAAATATCTCAGAAACCATTCACATCCCCACCCCTAAACGATATATATTCTTGTTCTTTATGATAAGAGGCATCCAATGACGCCAACCTGGGGATCCCCTGGAATGCGCCGGGGTCATGCCCCACCCCCTCCACTTCATAAAAGGCCCAATATCTTTGAAACCTTACAGATCCCCACCCCTAAACCATATATATTCTTGTTCCTTATGATAAGACACTTTCATTGACACCAACCTGGGGGTCTCCCTGGGCCTTGCCCCACCCCTGCACTTCACAAAAGGCCTTATATCTCAGAAACTGTTCAGAGCCCCACCCCTAAACCATATATATTCATCTTCCTTATGATAAGGCACATTCATTGACACCAGCTTGTGAGTCCCCGGGGCATGCCCGGGCCTTGCTCCACCGCTTGACTTCATTAAAAGCCACATATCTCAGAGATAGTTCAGATCCCCACCCCTAAACCATATATATTCTTGTTCCTTATGATAAGACTCATTCAGTCACACCAACTTGGGGGTCTCTTTGTGCTGAGGCAATGTGCCCCGCTCTTCCACTTCATAAAAGGCCATATATTTCAGAAACCATTCAAATCCCCACCCCATATTCATATATGTTCTTGTTCCTTATTATTAGCACACCTACTGTAGGGGTGTCCGCAGGGGCCAGTCCTCTCCTTTATCACTTCATGAAAGGATATCTTGGAAACCGTTCAGATTCCCACCCCTAAACCATATATATACTTGGTCCTTATGATGAGACACATTTAGGGACAACAATCTTGGGCTTTCCTGGGAACGACAGGGCATGCTCCAACCCCTTCACTTTTATCTCCAGCCATGCAGATCCCCACTGCTAAACCATATATATTCTTGTTCTTTGTGATAAGACACATTTAGTGATACCAACCAGGGCTCCATTGGGTCCATGCCCCACCCCCTCTACTTCATAAAAGGCCTAATGTTTCATATACTGAGTCCACATTGATGCTCATTTGGATATGGGGGTTCATTTGGCAGATTAAAATGATATCATGTTAAAATACATGGCTGCAATTTGGCAGTGTCCACCTGAGCTCTGGTGAGCATAGTGGCCCATGGGCCTCTTGTTATGAAAATCTGCTCATTACTTTGGTTGCTATGGCAACTTAGAGTTTCCATTGACTTATAATGGGGAAAATTGAAAAATGGCATTTACTGCCAAGCCATTGCAGATATTTTGACAAAACTTTTATAGAAATGTTCCTTGAGTAATCCCCTATCAGCCATATGCTTTAATGCCAACCTGGGGGTCCCACAAGGTGTGCCTGGGCCATGCCCCACCCCCTCCATTTCATAAAACGCCATATATCTTGGAAACCATTCAGATCCCCACCCCCAATCCATATATATTCTTGTTCCTTGTGATAAGACGCATTCAGTGACACCAACCTTGGGATCCCCCGGTATGCGCCGGGGCCATGCCCCACCCCCTCCACTTCATATCTCAGAAACCATTCAGATCCCCACCCCTAAATCATATATATTCTTGTTAGCTCACCTGAGCCGAAGGCTCATGTGAGGTATTAGTATACCACGAGCCGTCGTCCGTCGTCGTCGTCCGTCGTCCACACTTTCAAAGAAGTATATCTCCGGAACCAGTGGGCCAATCTTGATCAAATTTCATGTGAAGCATTATCAGGTAGGGGGAAAGGCTGCATACTGTTTTCGGGCAGATCGGATTGGAACTCTGGTTGCCACGGCAACAAATAGCTCCCATAGACGTAACATAGGAAAAAGCTTGTCATCACTCTAGCTCCGTCAATTTTTTTCTGATCGACTTCATTCTTGCAGATAACGAGGACAGGCATGAAATCTCGATCAAGTTCGATTTTGGGCTGAATCGGATTATTCACTCAGGAGTTACGTGCCCTTGAGCGTTGAAAAAATTGCCTATTGACTTAACATGGGGAGAATGTTGTCATCACCGTAGCTGCTTCAATTATTTTCAGATTAGCTTTATTCTTGCAGATAACCAGCACAGCCATGAAATCTCGGTCAAGTTCGATAACTGGCAGAATCGGATCATTCACTTAGGAGTTACCTGCCCTTGTGTGTTTTTGCATTAGGGTTAATGGGAATTTCAAAAATGTATATCTTAAAGACTACTTGGCCAACTTTGATCAAATTTCATGTGTCGCATTATTGGGCAAGTGGAAAGGCTTCATTAGGTTTTCAGGCAGATCTGAGTGGAACTCTGGTTGCCATGGCAACATCTAGCTCCCATAGACTTCACATAGGAATAAGCTTGTCATCACTCTAGCTCCGTCAATTTTTTTCTGATCGACTTCATTCTTGCAGATAACCAGTACAGGCATAAAATCTCGGTCAAGTTCGATTTTGGGCCGAATCAGATAATTCACTCAAGAGTTACGTCCCCTTGAGCGCCCGAAAAATTGCCTATCGACTTAACATGGGGAAAATGTTGTCATCACTGTAGCTGCTTCAATTTTTTCGGATTGGCTTCATTCTTACAGATAACCAGCACAGCCATGAAATCTCGGTCAAGTTCGATAATTGGCAGAATCGGATCATACACTTAGGAGTTACCTGCCCTTGTGCATTTTTGCATAAGGGTTAATGTGAATTTCAAAAATTTATATTTTGAAGATTACTTGGCCGACTTTGATCAAATTTCATGTGTAACATTATTGGGCAAGTGGAAAGACTGCATAAGGTTTTCATGCAGATCTGAGTGGAACTCTGGTTACCATGGCAACATATAGCTCCCATAGACTTAACATAGGAAAAAGCTTGTCATCACTCTAGCTCCGTCAATTTTTTTCTGATCGTCTTCATTCTTGCAGATAATAAGGACAGGCATAAAATCTCGGTTAAGTTCGATTTTGGGCAGAATCGGAATATTGACCTCGGAGTTACGTGACTTTGAGCGACAAAAAATTTGCCCATAGACTTAACATAGGGAAAATGTTGTGACTACGATAGCGACTTGAATTTTTTTCAGATCAGCTTCAAACTTGCAGGTAACGAGGACAGACATAAAATCACGGTTAAGTTCGATTTTGGGCCGAATCGGATTATTTGCCTTGGAGTTACCTGTCCTTGAGCATAAAAAAATACGTTGTGACCACGATAGCAACTTTATTTTTATTAGCTCACCTGAGCACAAAGTGCTCAAGGTGAGCTTTTGGGATCAGTCTTTGTCCGTCGTCCGTGCGTGCGTGCGTGCGTCCGTCGTCAACTTTTGCTTTAAACAACATCTCCTCCAAAACTGCTGGACAGATTTTGATCTTATTTCACAGGAATGCTCCTTGGGTGATCCTCTCCCAAAATTGTTCAAACTGTTCCGCTCGGGTGAACAAGATGGCCGCCAGAGCTAAAAATAGAAAATTCTTTAAACGACTTCTCCTGCTTAACAAGTGGATGGATTTTGAAATTGTTTCACAGGAATGTTCCTTGGATTACCCTCTACCAAAATTGCTCAAACCGTTCAGCTCTGGTGAACAAAATGGCCGCCAGAGCTAAAAATAGAAAAACCTTTAAAGGACTTCTTCTCCTAAACCAGTGGATGGATTTTGAAATTATTGCACAGGAAGGTTTCTTGGGTGCCCCTCTTCTAAAATTGCTCAAACCAATCCGCTCGGGTGAACAAAATGGCCACCAGAGCTAAAAATAGAAAAACCTTTAAAGGACTTCTTCTCCTTAACTAGTGGATGGATTTCGAAATTACTTCACAGGAATGTTCCTTCGGTGACCCTCTACCAAAATTGCCCAACCGTTCCGCTCGGGTGAACAAAATGGCCGCCAGAGCTAAAAATAGAAAAAGCTTTAAACGACTTTTTCTCCTTAACCAGTGGATTGATTTTAAAATTATTTCACTGGAAGGTTCCTTGGGGGATCCTCTACCAAAATTGCTCAAACTGTTCAGTTTTAAACCCCATTGGTTTCATTGGGCGGCAGGGCTTGAGATGTCATTTCATCAAAAATGACTTTTACTTCTCAAAATGACTTCTACTCCTAAACAGGCAGACTGATTTTGAATTAATTTCACAGAAATGGTCTTTGGGTCCAACCAAAATTGCTCAAACCCTCCACTCCACCATATATTACCCACAATTCTGTTTGTACAATAGGATTAGGTGAGCGATCCAGGGCCATCATGGCCCTCTTGTTCATATCAGCTTCAAACTTGCAGGTAACGAGGACAGGCATAAAATCTCGGTTAAGTTCAATTTTGGGCCGAATCGGAATATTGACCTCGGAGTTACGTGACCTTGAGCGACAAAAAATTTGCCCATAGACTTAATTAGGGAAAATGTTGCGACTACGATAGCGACTTGAATTTTTTTCAGATCAGCTTCAAACTTGCAGGTTACGAGGACAGACATAAAATCTCGGTTAAGTTCGATTTTGGGCCGAATCGGAATATTTGCCTTGTTACCTGCCCTTGAGCATAAAAAAATACGTTGTGACCACGATAGCAACTTTATTTTTATTCATATCAGCTTCAAACTTGCAGGTCACGAGGACAGGCATAAAATCTCGGTTAAGTTCGATTTTGGGCCGAATCGGAATATTGACCTCGGAGTTACGTGACCTTGAGAGACAAAAAAATTTGCCCATAGACTTAACGTAGGGAAAATGTTGTGACAGAAATAGCGACTTGAATTTTTAGCTCACCTGAGCCAAAGGCTCCAGTGAGCCGATAGTATACCAAGGCTCCGGAGTCCGTCGTCTGTCGTCGGTCCATCTGTCGTCCACACTTTCAATGAAGCATATCTCAGATGGCAGTCGATCAATCTTGTTTAAATTTTATGTGTAACACCATTGGGCAAGGGGAAAGGCTGCATTAGGTTTTGGAGCTAGTCTGGTTCATTTGTTCCTTCGTTCTTCTTTCTCTCCATATAGAGATAATAGACCAATGTTAAATTTTTAATGAAAGATTTCTCAGGAACTATAAAAGCTAGAAGCATCAAATTTGGTATTCAATAGAATAATGATGACTTATTTTGTGTAAGAGACATTGGGCTTTCTCAGCTTATTTGTTCATCTGTTCTTTCATTCTTCTTTCTCTCCATTTTGACCAATGTTAAATTTTCGTCAAAGATTTCTCAGGAACTATAGAAGCTAGAAGTCTCAAACTTGGAATGCAATGCAATAATCATGACTTATATCCTGTAAGGGTCAATGGGCTGGATTCTATTAGCAGATTTAGTAGTCAAGTCTGTGAATTGTTAAAACTTAAGTTCACCTGAGGTTTAGGCTCATTGAGCCTCTTGTTTAGTCATTCTGAGCCAAGTCTCAAGACTTGCAACCCGTCTTCCAGTAGTTCCAGATCTAATATCTAAAAGGTGTGGGTCAAGCATTCCATTTCAATCCAGAAATGCTTTACTTACAAATCCAGATGTTGTCAGGAATCAAACCAGAGGTAGACACTTTTCTGGTTTCTCTGCCGAGTGTATCTTCAAATATAGAAAGATCTCCACTCTCAAGTTTTACTCTGGAAGATGGAAGATATTTTCTAGTTGGTGTAGAAAAAGGGAAATAAATCCAGACAATTCCTCTAGGGAGGTCTTTTTTTACTGGATTTCTTTTTCTGTCTGTTCTCTGCCCTTCAATTTCTATTTCATCTAAGAGAAGGGTACAGATCAGTAATCTCGAACATGTTAAAATTTTAGTCGGCTTCACACATTTTCATTAAACCCTACCATCACCAGCTTATTAAAGGGGTTGTTCACTATGCCGACAGGTTTCCAGGACTTTGAATCCAAATGGAATCTTGCATGAGTGTTGTGATCTTTTCTAAACCACCTTACGATCCGGTGAATTCAGCTTCTTTTGTTCATTTGATAGTCAAGCTGTATTTCATTTGACATTTGCTTCAGTTCGTAGAAGTTATAGTCATGCTTTGCCAATTGCAGAGGGTTGTTTTCAGGTATGAGAAGAACAATGACTTCTTTTTCGCTTCTCATTCAACCTATTTTTGTTTCAGGCTATAAATCACCTTGTCTGAAACTATTATTTGTCCTGTCATTTCCAGGATTAGTGGATCGTAGGCTAATGTGAATTTTTTATATACATTAGAACGTTTAAAACGTTTCGAGATTATCATGAGAATTTTTTCTTTCCAATCAAGGGGTTTTGGATATATTTCTAACCATCCTTTATTGCAAAGTGGATTTGTAAAGTGATAAAGCTTCTACCAGTATATGCTTATTTCACTTCTGCCCTATTATCATTCAGAATACAGTATGAGGTTATAACCTTCTACATTTTGGGCATATTGGAACTCCGTTTTTTCTTCAGAATGTTTTTCTTACTGCGTAATGGATGTTCCAACGCTACTTTTCATCCCTTCACCTAAGGAGCTTGGTTCCAATTCGTAGTGGTACTCATTCCTTGGGTAGTTTAGTAGCTTCTCAATCTATTATGAGCAGCACTTATTTTGGGATTTTATTTTCCTTGGTTGTTTGTTAGCCTGTTTGAATAGGTGTGAACCTTCTATTTCGACTCCGGTTCCTGTCCATTTATCTTCTCCACTTGGGATTTTTGGATTTGGATCCCTTGCAGTCATGGTGGATACTCCCTTACGTTACCATCATTGGATGGTTTTAAAAGGGGTATAAACAACCAAGGTTGGAGGAGTTAGGTATGTATAATTTTATTTTTCATCCAACCCTCCACTTGCTTTGAATTCAGGCTATAATTGTAGTGATGGGTAGTTATATTTGATATTAAAATGATATTTTTAATGTAAAATTAATTTTAATTAATAATATACCTACCCATCACTACAATGGCATGTCCCGCCTCCCAGCCCCGCCTGAAACATTTGTTTTCCTGAAAGAAATAATGACCTCTCGACGCGAAAATCGCGGTCACGTGACCTGTATCGTCTGCCTATTGGTCTGATAGGTCATGTGACATCAGCGACCAATCAGGACTCGACGCTGGGGAGGTCACGGGAAAAGGGACATGCCGGTGGCATTTCTGGCTAGATTTTTTTTGTCAGACTGACCCAGACCTGCGTCTGGTGAAAAGGCTATAATTGTAGTGATGGGTAGGTATATTATTAATTTTACATTAAAAATATCATTTCAACTTGTGAGATCATTTGATTTACTATGGTGGGGAAAGAATGGGCCGGCCCAGTTTACCCCACCCCTCAAAAAATACTTAATCTTGTCTGCAAGTTCTTGACCATTATGACTGGACATATAAATATGATATATTCTTTGATATTACTCCATTTCTTAAACCAATATTACTCTTTAAGTTGTTTCATGGAAAATAGTGGGATGGGGAAAAAAACGGGCCGGCCCAGTTTTTCCCCACCCTCAAAAATAACTTAATCTTGTCTGCAAGTTCTCGACCATGCAAGACATACAAATCTGATATATTCTTTGATATTACACCATTTCTTTAACCAATATGGCTTTTTAAGTTGTTACATGGGAAATAGTTGGGTGGGGAAAAAACTGACCGGGTGGGGAAAAAACTGACTAGTCAGTTTTTTTCCCGAAAAAATTGACTAGTCAGTTTTTCCCGGGGAAAGAATGGGCCGGCCCAGACTTTCCCCGGGGAAAGACTGGGCCGGGGGAAAAACTGACCGTTACACCGGGACCCACTGGTTTTACATAGACCTATATAATGAAAAGCTTTTATCTTCTTGTCAGAAATCAAAAGGCCCAGGTCTTTGATATTTGGTATGTAGCTTTGTCTAGTGGACCTCTACCAAAGACGTTCAAATTATAGCCATTGGGTCAAAAATGGCCCCTCCCAAGGGGTCACTTGTTTTATTTAGATTTATGTAGGGAAAACGTTTAAAACTTTATTGATGGATTTTAAAATAACTTCACACAAATGTTGGTATAATGACATCTCCAGCAAGTTGGACTTTCCGGGTCCTGGGCTCAAGGTCAAGGTCAGTGTGGCTATTTTTAGAAAAACTTTGTCATCGCTCTAGCGCTTACATTCATTGATGGATTTTCATATAACTTCATACAAATGTTGGTTATGGTATTATCTCTTTCAAGTTAGTCTTTCAGTGTCCTGGGCTCAAGGTCAAGGTCAGTGTGGCTATTTGTTGGAAAAACTTTGTTATCCCTCTAGCGCCTACATTTATCGATGGATTTTAATATAACTTCACACAATTGTTGTATATTATATTATCTCGAACAAGATTGATTTACAGGGTCCTGGGCTCAAGGTCACTTTGGCAATTTTTATAAAATCCTTGTCATAGCTCTAGTTTCTAATTTATTGATGGATTTTAATATAACATTCCACAGATGTTTGGCATGATAATATCTTAAGCATATTTACTTTCAGGGTGCTGGGGTCACAGGGTCAGGGTCACTGTGACTATTTTATAGAAAAACTTCGTCATCACTCTAGTGCCTGGATTTATTGATGGATTTTGATATAACTTCATTCAATTGTTAGATATGATATTGTCAGGAGCAAGTTCTAATTTCATGGTCCTGGCCTCAAGGTCAAGGTTACTGTGGCTATTTATAGAAAAACTTTGTCATTACTCTGGCGCCTACATTTATTGATGGGTTTTGATATAACTTCACACAAATGCTTGGTGTTATAATATCTCAGGTTTGACTTTCAAGGTACTGGGCTCAAGGTCAGTGTGGCCTTTGATATTTGGTACATAGCTTCAGGTGAGCGATATAGGACCATCATGGTCCTCTTGTTTAATTTCAGCATTATGTTGTAAAACATTTTTTTTTTGTTTTATTAATTAATTTCATTATAGACTGTTTAGTAAAATGATTTGAAATATTTGGTAAATACCTGATAAAATGATTTGTTGATTTTTTGTATTTGAGTTTTGTTTGATTTAAATACCTTAATACTGGAGATATACATGATGAGTTTTGTTGAACTTGCCTATGCAAAGCGACATTCGGATCAATTCTCTCCTATACATATCGACAATATAATATTGTAAATGCATTTAGCTACATTTCTCTTGCGCTAAAGCCTACCTGTTTTTTGGTTAAATAACTATTTAAGCTGACCTGTAAGTGAGCACAGGGAGCTATTGTTGTCTGTCACCTTGACTTCGGCAGCTGTGTCCGAGTCCGCATCCGCGTCGGCGTCTTACTCACTTTTAAGTTTTGCATTCAAGTTTTGCGTTCAAGTTTTATATGCACGCATATCTCAGCAATTGAAGATCACTACCCTTTCATATTTAGTCTATAATCATATGATAGAGTAAACTTTCAGTCCATGATATCAAACCATAGGGTCAGGCTCTCGGTGGGGCTTAGGGGTCAAGGACAAGGTCACACTCACTTAAAGGTTTTTAAAGTCTAGGGATTTCACCTAATACCTTGAATACAGTTTGTTGGAGAAATGTCACACCTGGGCTATTAGTTCCATGTGACCCAATGATTGACCTCAAAATATATCTAGGTCAGCATTACGAAGTTAGACAAGTTAGTCAAAAGTAATGATTACAGAAATCAAACCAGGGCTTCCATAGTAGGCAGTGTTTTCTTTATTTTTTTCCAGCAACGAAAGCAACTCAGTTGATGTAATGCTTTAATTGTAAAGACACTTTACTATAAGCTACATTATTTCTATATTTCCAGCCGGGATTGTTTTCTCTTAGACAAAGGTAACATTGTGGCCAAGTTTCGACCAGTGCTCTCGGAAAAGATGTGATAACAAGAACTTACCTCAGAAATTTCTAAGTTGTATAATGACTCTCATTTTGGTCAGCAGAGTGGAACCCTTTTCTCTTAGTAACAACCAGACTAGAAAGGGAATATTTAGGTTTAAAAAAATCCACCCACTGGTCTCTGAGGAGGTTTGCTAACAAGCACTAACCTCTACAGTGCTTGAATTATAATGATACTTTTCAAAAAGTTAATACTTATTATTATAATTATGTTTATTATTATTATACTTCCGACCTGAACCATTTTCGCTTCAGCAAAACTAGACCTTGAAGGAAACACTGTGGCCAAGTTTCGACCAGGGGGGTCTCGGAGAAAATGCGCTAACAAGTACCTGGCAGTTTCTAATACGGTGTGGAATCTTCCTATTACCTGTCCCTATTCTCTTGTCTTCAGTTACCGTATATGCTAACTGTGAAAGAAGTAGCAAAATTGTGCATAGATTTATGACAAAAATGTTTATGTATGTAAGCATGCACTGGTTTCAGAGGACTTACTGTTGCCAGGACATTCTTAAGTTCTTCTACTTTGAAGCTGCATAAATTATATAATCTATCTTACCTATTTAACTCAGTATTTGGGTCAAGAAATTTTTATTAAAATTGGATTGCCTCAATTAAGATTTTGTGGTACTCTGAGTCCTTCTCAAAACATGAAGACATTCTGACTCATGAAACCTAAACAAACTCATAAAGGAATATATAAGAAATGCTTTGGTAAAAACCTTTTTGAAAAATATTGACTATAATGTCAGAAATTGTCAATAAAGGTGACGATTTCTTCACAGTAAATGTATACACTTACGTCTGTGAGTATATATGGTAAAGAGACACGAGAGTAAATTGATTGCTGGTTGATTCCACACCCTTTATACTATCATCCAGCAAGTACTTCAGAAATTTCAAAGTCGTATGATGGCGGCCATATTGAACGACAGAGTGGAACATTTTTTTACTTAGGCACAAGTAAATAACTAGTTACACATTGTGGCCAGCTATTAAAAAATCCACGCTGTGGTCTCAGTTGAGATGCGATCAGAATCAGAATTAGTTACTGGTGATACGTCTGAACGACAATCTTTCACCAGGACCTGTAGCTTAGGAAGTTAGTCCCTAGCTCTCATCAGAGAAGTAAACTTATCAACACTATCCTTGGCATCCTCAGCGGAGGACAGAAGAGAATCAGGAAGAGCATTCCAATCTCTGATAGTCTGCAGGAAAAAGCTATTCTTATAAATGTCCTCTCTAGCACTGGGAACTTGAAAGGCCAATGAATGATGATATCTGCATCGCCTATTCGTGGGGATAAGGTCATCTGTAGGTATACTGGCCTTACCTTTTAGACCTGTGTAAAATAAGTCTGTCATCTCTCCTCCTTTTTTGAGTTTTTGAGGGATTCCCATTTAAGCTCTTCAAGAATGCCAGTCATACTCCCAGTTTCATAACTATATTTCCCTGATACGAATCTAGCTGCTCGATTTTGAACCCTCTCTCTCTCTCTCTCATCATGTCATGTGGCCGCAGCTGGCGGCCATTTTGTTTGGCCGCCCTTACCAGACCTGCATTGTGGGGTGGTTGGTGTAGAATATGGTACCTTGTGGGGTAATTTTGGATTGTGGGTTGCACCCCCTAATGAATATATTTCATTGGCTTGCAAATAAGCTAAAAGACTAAATATCAAATTTATGGGGTACAACCCAGAATATGTATGGACACATTTGTCCATTGTTGGACATGTCCATCTGATCAATTTTATGGGTGCACCCCAGATTGACTAACCCCATTTGGACAAAATGTATAAATCATGCACGTTAAATCCACTTTAAAGATACCCCACCAGGCTCACTTCTACATGCCTAAATAGCTACTATGTAGGGGGAGTAAGTCTTCAACAAATGGACACTTCTAAAAAAATTGTGGGATGCAAACATTGTGGGTTGCAAAAGACATTGTGGGGTGAAAATTGCGCTTAGTGATTTCATCATGCAATGACCTCCAAAATGTTAAGTTGTTGCGCGGCGGCCATAGTTCTTGGCTGACCCGAACCATTTTTGCATAGTCACAACTAAACTTTCATGGGAACGTTGTGGTCAAGTTCCAAAAATACCGCTCAGAGGAGATTCAGTAAGAATTCTTATTGGCATACGGACCGCTGGACAAACGCCGGACATCCCCTACCTCAACGGACAGCAGTCCAGCAGAGCTAAAAAGCGGCAACCGCCCCATGAAAGATTTTCGTTAACTCATCACATAATTTCGGAATTTCGTCAGCGGTTTATTAGATGATCTATACCTTACTCCTAGAATATACAGCGATATCTAATTTTGTCTCCTTGATATGAAAAAATATGCCAGGAAGAAATGCTGGCGATTGGGTAAAAAAAGTTGTTTACCCAATAACCACCAGTCTCAAGTGACATTTTTATGTCCCCCCACCGAAAGGGGGGCGGGGGGGGGGGGGGGGCATTGTTTTGGTGCGGATCCTGTCGGCGTCGGCGTAGCCTGTTGTCTGCACTATATCTCTTGAATGAATGGATGGATTTTGACCAAACTTACACAGATACACCATTGGGTGGGGGAAAAGTGCTGATTAGATTTTGGTGACCTTGGTCTAATTTTCAAGGTCACAGTGCTCAAAACATTGTTGAATTTTAGGCCAAAAAAGCTTGTCTTCACTCTATATCCTGAACCAATGGATGGATTTTGTTCAAACTTGGTACATAGTATAAGTGGGATGGTCTCAAGAACTGATTAGATTTTGGTGACCTTGACCTAATTTTCAAGGTCACGATGGGACTAAGACTGTTCAAAATAAGCTTGTCTGCACTCTATCTCCTGAACCAATGGATGGATTTTGTTCAAACTTGGTACATAAAGTAAGTGGGATAGTCTCTAGAACTGATTAGATTTTGGTGACCTTGACCTTATTTTCAAGGTCACCACGGGACTTAGACTGTTAAAAATAAGCTTGTCTGCGCTCTATCTCCTGAACCGATGGATGGATTTGGTTCAAACTTGGTACATAAGGTAAGTGGGACAGTCTCTAGAATTGATTAGATTTTGGTGACCTTGACCTTATTTTCAAGGTCACCACGGGACTTACACTGTTAAAAATAAGCTTGTCTGCACTCTATCTCCTGAACCAATGGATGGATTTGGATCAGACTTGGTACATAAGATCTTGGTCTCAAGGACTGATTAGATTTTGGTGACCTTGACCCAATTTTCAAGGTCACCACGGGTCTTAGGCTGTTAAAAATAAGCTCGCCTGTGCTCTTTCTCCCGAACCAATGGATGGAGTTGGTTTAAACTTGGTACATAAGACAAGTGGGGTAGTCTCTAGAACTAATTTTCAAGGTCACCAAGGGACTTAGACTTAAAAATAAGCTTGTCTGCACTCTATCTCCTGAACCATTGGATGGATTTGATTCAGACTTGGTACATAAGATAAATGGGATGGTCTCAAGAACTAGTTAGATTTTGGTGACCTTGATTTAATTTTTCAAGATCACCACGGGTCTAGGCACTGTTAAGAATAAGCTTGTATGCACTGTATCTCCTGAACCAGTAGATGGATTTGGTTCAAACTTGGTACATAATACAAGTGGGATGGTCTATAAAATTGATTAGATTTCGATGACCTTGACCTAATTAGCAAGGTCACCATGGGACTAGACTGTTGAAAATAAGCTTATCTGCACGGTTTCTCCTAAGCCAATGGATAGATTTGGTTCAAAGATGGTATATAATATAAGTGGGAACGACTTAAGAACTGATCAGATTTTGGTGACCTTGACCCAATTTTCAAGGTCACCACAGGACTTAGATGTTAAAAAAATAAGCTTTCAGCGCTCAGTCTCCTGAATGAGTGAATGTATAGAATTTTCGCAAGAAGACCATATACAAAAGAAACCACTCAGTTTCCTGAATGAGTGGATATATAGAATTTTTGTAAGAAGACCATATACAAAAGAAATGTCAAGATGCTCTGGACTTCAAACTGGTGGGGGACATATGTTTACCTCTGAAAACACTGTTCTAGTTCATATTACCCATAGAATATACAGAGATTATCTAATTTTGTCTCCTCTGAAAAAATATGCCAGGAAGGAATGCTGGCGATTGGGTAAAATGAGTCCGCAGGAACAAAGAACAAGAGCTTCACAAGTGCATTACACGCCCGTTTGCAGTGTATGGCTAAAAGATGGCCAAGCGGACAAACAGGAATAGCAACTCTATAATTAATGATTGTTCCTATATTGTTTCTATATTAAAACAAAATATTAAATACTGTTAGTATTCTAAAACAAGTAGCCCAATGGGCAACGATCGCTCACCTGAGAACGTTGACAATGTGTGTCTGGGACAGATGCAATCAGTTTGATTTGTTGAGACTTGCTCATCTAAGCTTTTACACCTTCCCTCAAAAGAAACAGACAGACAGTAAAACCTAAAAACTTTAAATGCTTCAGGGTAGGTAATTAACATGAATCGTCACTTCTGGTTTAAAATTAAATAGAGCCTTAAGCAAAAGTAACTATTGTGTGAATATTCCTATATCAAGCCCAATATTCAACTAAAATTTTCCTCATTGTATGTCTAACAGAGATTAGATGGCAAGTTAACTCTCACGTGAATAGTCCAATCTGACCCAAAATCTAACTTGTCCAAAATTGCATTGCTATCGTAAAAACTTGCGAGTCTCAAGAAGTTTTGACCAAAAATGAAATCTCTGTCATCAGGACATTTTCCTTAGTGTATGAGACCCTCAAGGGCAGGTAATTCTCATGCTAATAGTCAAAACTGGGCAAAAAATCGAATTAGTCCCGAAATTTTATGCCCGTCCTCATTATCTGCAAGTTTGATGAAGATTCAGTCCAAAATGAAATCGCTGTCGTCCAGACAATATTTTCCAAATTCTATTCTAGGAGGCCCTCAAGGGCGGGTAATTCTAATGCCAATAGTTCAAACTGGGCCCAAATCGAACGAGTCCCGAGATTTTATGCTTGTTCTCGTTATCTGCAAGTTTGGTGTAGATCCAATCAGAAACGAAGGCTCTATCAGCCACACATTTTACCCATTATTTGTCTATGAGGGACTAAAGCATCAGTAACTCTCATGTGAATAGTCTGATCTGCCCTAAAATCAAACTCCTCCAAGATATTATAGCTGTCATGTAGGTCTGATGAAGATGTGATCAAAAATGAAATCGCTATCGTCCAGGCAACATTTTCCTAAGTCTATCAGACCATCAAAGGCAATTTACTCTAATGCCAATAGCTGAAGCTTGGCCAAAATCGAAGTTGACCGAGATTTTAGGCATGTTCTCATTATCTGCAAGTTTGCTGAAGATCCAATCAGAATTGAAGTCTCTATCAGCAGTACAACATTTTCCCCATTACATCTCTATAGAAGACTAAAGGGCAATTTACTCTCACGTGAATAGTCCCATCTGCCCCAAAATCAAACTTGTCCCAGATTTTATAGCTGTCCTCATTACCTTGAAGTCTGAACATTATTCGAACAAAAAATGAAATCACTATCATCTGGACGAATTTTCCTAAGTCTATGAGGCCCTCAAGGGGGTGGGGTGGGGGGGGGGGGGTTAACTTTCATGTCAGTAGTGGAAACTGGGCCGCAATTGAACTTGTCTGAGATTTAATGCCTGTCCTTGTTATCTGCAAGTTTGATAAAGATCCAATCAGCATGAAAGTCTCTATCAGTCGGACAACATTTTCCCCATTATGTCTATGGGGGGACTAAAGGGCAAGTAACCCTCATGTGATTAGTCAGATCTGCCCCAAAATAAAACTCAGCCAAGATTTCATGGCTGTCCTCATTAGCTGTAAGTCTCATGAAGATTTGATCAAAAATGAAATCGCTATCATCAGGACAACATTTACCTAAGTCTATGAGACCCTAAATGGCAGGTAACTCACATCTCAATAGTCGATACTGGGTCAAAATCGAACTTGTCCCAGATTTTATGCCTGTCCTCATTATCTGCAAGTTTAATGAAGATCCAATAAGAAATGGAGTCTCTATCAGCCGGACAGCAATTTCTCCATTGTAAGTCTATGGGAGACCAAAGAGCAAGTAACTCTCAAGTGTATAGTCCGATCTGCCCCAGAATCGAACTTGTACAAGATTTTATGGCTGTCCTCATTGTAAGTCTGATGAAGTTTTGATCAAAATGAAATCGCTATCATCTGGACAACTTTTTCCTAAGTCTATGGGACCCTCAAGGGCAGGTAACTCGCATGTCAATAGTCGAAACTGGGCCAAAGTCGAACTTGTCTGAGATTTTATGCCTGTCCTCATTATCTGCAAGTTTGATGAAGATCCAATAAGAAATGAAGTCTCTATTAGCCGGACAACATTTTCCCACTGTACATGTATGGAAGACTAAAGGGCAAGTAACTCCTAAGTATGTAGTCCGATCTGTCCCAAAATCGAACTTGTCCAAGATTGTATGGCTGTCCTCATTTTCTGTAAGTCTGATGAAGTTTTGTTCAAAAATGAAATCGCTATCACCCGGACAACTTTTTCCTAAGTCTAAGAGACCCTCAAGGGCAGGTAACTCACATGTCAATAGTCGATACTGGGTCAAAATTGAACTTGTCCCAGATTTTATGCTTGTCCTCATTATCTGCAAGTTTGATGAAGATCCAATAAGAAATGAAGTCTCTATCAGCCAGACAGCATTTTCTCCATTGTAAGTCTATGGGAGACCAAAGGGCAAGTAACTCTCAAGTGTATAGTCCGATTTGCCCCAAAATCGAACTTGTCCAAGATTTTATGGCTGTCCTCATTGTCTATTATAAGTCTGATGAAGTTTTGATCAAAATCATCCGGACAATATTTTTCTAAGTCTATGAGACCCTCAAGGGCAGGTAACTCACACGTCAATAGTCGAAACTGGGTCAAAATCGAAACTGTCCCAGATTTTATGCCTGTCCTCATTATCTGCAAGTTTGATGATCCAATAAGAAATGAAGTCTCTATCAGCCGGACAGCATTTTCTCTATAGTAAGTCTATGGGAGAACAAAGGGCAAGTAACTCTCAAGTATATAGTCCGATCTACCCCAGAATCGAACTTGTCCAAGATTTTATGGCTGTCCTCATTGTAAGTCTGATGAAGTTTTGATCAAAAATGAAATCGCTATCATCTGGGCAAAATTTTCCTACGTCTATGAGATCCTCAAGGGCAGGTAACTCGCATGTCAATAGTCGAAACTCTGTCAAAATCGAATTTGTCCGAGATTTTATGCATGTCCTCTATCACCCGGACAACATTTTCCCCTTTACATTTTGTGGGACCTTTTGGTTGCCATGGAAGCCAAAGTTCTGACCAGATCTGCCCCAAAAGCTAATACAATCAATCCCCATATTACACATGAAATATGATCCAGATTGGTCCACTGGTCCCAGAGATATTATTGTTTGAAAGTCTGGACAACGGACGGACGACGGACCAAGCCTATACTATAATCTCACCTCGTCAGGTGAGCTTAAAAAAGGCTTATATCATAAAGTGACACTGATGTGGAGAAATGCAGAAGTCAAACAAGGGAAATAATTTATAAACTAAGTATACAAAAGTTTCCATTCTCAGTCCTAATGTATTTCCTTGGTAATATACACACCGCCATTAAGTTTCTTTAAAATCTTCAAAATGGTTGAAGATACAGAAAAAGAAAATTTAATTATAGGGCAAATAATTCATGACACAAGTAAGCCAGAGTTATGGCTCTTGCCCATTATACATTGCCCCATTAACATAATCATACCTACAAAATTTCATTATAATATTTCAAAGGGTTAAGGCATTATGAGTGAATGAGAATAACCTCGACAATTAATTTGCATCTGAGTAGTTATGGAATAGTAACAAGAATTCCGTGAAAGGCGGTGTCGCACCTGCTGAGGCAAAAGTCACAGGAGCCACAGTCAGAATGTATCAAAGTAACTGAAGCATGAATATAGGTCAACGTCACTTGATCAAGGCAGAGTACCTGCCAAAGTACATCAAGGTGAAGGACTATGCATGTTTGGTGGTTGTAGGCCTTATACATGTAGTTGAGGAGGAATCGAATGTCCACATAAAATGTGTCAAGTCACTGCAACGTAAAATGTGTCAAAGTCATTGGAGCATGAAATGTAGGTCAAGGTCACTGGATCAAGGTATATGTATCTCGAGGAAAAGCACTTTGCAAGATTTTTTGCTTGTAGGCCAGTATTGTTGAGGAAATATGGAACGTCAATGTAAAATGTGTCAAGAGTCACTGGTGCATGAAATATAGGTCAAGGTCTACAGGTCAAGGTAGATACCAAGTCCTTACATTGAGGAGAAGCACTATGCAAGATTTTGTGATTGTAGGCTTTATAATTGAGGAGATACTCAATGTTGAAGAAAACATGTGTCAAAGTCACTTGAGCGCAAAATATAGGTCAAGGTCACTGGGCCAAGGTACCTGCTGGAGAAGCACTATGCAAGGTTTGGTGGTTGTAGGCCTTGTAGATGACTAGATATGGAACGTCGACATAAAATGTGTTGAAGTCACTGGAGCATGAAATATAGGTCAAGGTCACCAGGTCAAGGTAGCTGCCAAGTCCATACATTGAGGAGAAGCACTATGCAATGTCTTGTGGTTGTAGGCCTTATAGTTGAGGAGATATCCAATGTTGACAAAATATTTGTCAAAGTCAATGAAGCGCAAAATATAGGACAAGGTCATTGGGTCAAGGTACCTGCTGAGTCAGTACATCAGCAAGGTTTGATGGTTGTAGGCCTTATAGTTGACTAGATATAGAATGTCGACGTAAAATGTGTTGAAGTCACTGGAGCGTGAATTATAGGTCAAGGTCACCAGGTCAAGGTAGCTGCCGAGTCCATACATTGAGGAGAAGCACTATACAATATTTTATGGTTGTAGGCCTTATAGTTTAGGAGATATCCAATGTTGACAAAATATGTGTCAAAGCCACTGGAGCCCAAAATATAGGTCAAGGTCATTGGGTCAAGGTACCTGCTATGTCAGTACATCTAGAAGAAGCACTATGCAAGGTTTGGTGGTTGTTGGCCTTATACTTGAGGAGATATGGAACATCGACATAAAATATATGTCAAGGTCACTAGAGCGTGAAATATAGGTCATGGTCACCAGACAAAGGTAGCTGCTGAGTCTATACATTGAGGAGAAGCAGTATGCAAGGTTTCGTGGTTGTAGGCCTTACAGTTGAGAAGATATCCAATGTCGACATTAAATGTGTCAAAGCCACTGGAGCACAAAATATAGGTCAAGGTCACTGGGTCAAGGTACCTGCTGAGTCAGTATATCTAGGAGAAGCATTATGCAAGGTTTGGTAGTTGAGGAGATATAAATGCGATGTAAAATATGTCAAAGTCACTGGTGCGTGAAATATAGGACAAGGTCAGCATGTCATGGTACCTGTAAAGTCAGGAGGTCAGGGAGATGTTTCAAGGAAGGTCTGATGGTTGTAGTCCATTAGACTATTAACTTTGATGTAAATGTCGAACTTCGACGCAAATGTCGAACTTCGACGTAAATGTTAACAGACGAAGGGACGGACATGTCAAGGTACCTGCCTAGTCAGGAGGTCAGAGAGATGGTTCATGCAGGGTGTGATGGTTGTAGTCGATTAGAATAATTACTTTGACGTAAATGTCGAACTTCGACGTAAATGTTGACGGACGGACGAACAAACGAACGGACGGAAAATCAGATGCCTATATCGCACCCTGCTACAAGCAGGTGCGACAATAAACAGCTTCGAATACTGTTAACTAGAAATGATGAGCAATCATTCTTCTATGTCTCGTGTGCTCGTCGTCCTGACCTAATACACATTCATATAAACTTGCATGAAGATATCCCCAATTGTTACTGAGTTACCGCGCATACAAGAATGTTTAGAAAAAAAGAATAATCAAAGAGGCATAACTTGGAAAAATAGGGGAGCTATAATGTTAGTAAAAAATAAATAAAATAGCCTAGTATAAACGATAGACTTGATGTCATACAGCGATGACTTTGACTTGAGATTGAACGGTATTACGAAATGAAACGCATCATAATATTATAATAGGTGCCTTTTAAACTATTACAAGTGAGCCGAATACCAATGTAAAATGACCATAGATGTTACATAGCCAACCTTACAAAGACGCAAACAAGGTTATAGTCACATTCTTTAACGTGATAGTGCCATATCGAAGCACCACAATATACTAAATACTGTCTTATATACCACTCAAAGCTGCATATGATATGAGAGTACACCTACTTAACAAGCTAACAGTACTGCAACTTCAGTGGACGAAAACAGTTAATGACACACATTTAACAACTATCTCAACTATCTCAACCTGAAATGACCTTACTGTATATAAAACCACACAACAACACAATCTTACCACTTGATGACACGATACTAAGACTTTATAACTTATTGAATAAACGGCTTGTTCACGATCTAACAACTTAATAATATGGTGCAAAGACTCAATAACTTGTAAAATAGACTGTACAAGTTAACTGATTCAATTACAAAATACTATAGCAACTGAATAGCAAGATAAATGAACCTTACAATACAACCAATCAACATAACTTCATACTATACCAACTTTGTCATAACATCACCAACACTGCGCTATGAAAAGATTGAAAGCCCAGACACAACAACACAATCTTACCACTTGATGACACGATACTAAGACTTCATAACTTGTTGAATAAACGGCTTGTTCACGATCTAACCACTCAATAATAAGGTGCAAAGACCCAACAACTTGTAAAATAGACTTTAAAAGTTTACTGATTGAAATTACCAAATACTACAGCAACTAAATAGCAAGATAAATGAACCTTACAATACAACCAATCAACATAACTTCATGCTATACCAACTTTGTCATAACATCAACAACACTGCGCTATGACAAAATTGAGGCCCAGACAGCTCTGGCGTTCCATAGACATCGATGCAACGACATTACGTTGCTTCGGCGTTGATGCGACGTCGCCTACACGTAATAAGCCAATTCAGAAAAGAAATGTGCTTTCAAGTAAACTCATACTAATAGGTTAATGTGCACTTGCTATTTGAACGCGGCAGTGGCATTTTGTTTGCCGCACAGTCGGCGTGGACTCGACGTGACAACGCCGATCCCCCGTGGACTGGACGTCATACGCATGCTGATTATGCCGGATATTGTACGTGTTAACGTTTTCATTGAATTTAATATCGCTGTTTTCTGGGCACGGTCGACACGAATCGTTGAATCAGTCTCGGGGCAACGTCGATTCGACGTTATATCGACGTTCCCCCGACGTTGTTCGACGTGTCGTGTCTGCCGAAGAATAGTCTGAGCTATAAATTTTGCTTAAATTATCATTACCTTCTAGTAATCTGCAACTAATCCAGGTTTTATGTTATTCACAAAATGGCAAGGTCGCCGTGATCAATATGTCTAGACGTTCTCCTACAAATGTGAATGAAAATTCGTCCAGGCGAAACCCACTTTTATCACGTGCGTGGCCTATTTACCTATACGTAATCCAAGCCAGACCTTGAAATTTTGTGAATAATTGATACCTGTAAACGTCATTGTCAATATCGTCAAAATGAAATGATTCAATGTAATTTCAACGTTGAGCAGAGAGAGAGAGAGAGAGAGCTGATTCCACCCTGCAAATGATGCCCTCTAGTTTATTGACACTCTTCTTATTCCAGTACGAAGATGTGTGTTGTAGGACGAGTACCCACATTGTACATGTACTATTATTATTATCTTCTTTTCTTTTTTTTTATCATACCTGTTTTTTATATAAAAAAATGGTATACTTTTTCAGCAGGTGTTCGTCCGTCCGTCCGTCTGACCGTCCATCATTTCACTTTTTGTGAATGCAGCCTTACTTATTTCTTGACGTATGGTTGCAAAACCTGACACAAATATAACTTCAGAGCAGTGCTGGTGTTCCCTTCTAGCAATCTCTCTCGCAACTTCGTTTCGGCGCGAGGGTTTGGGATGAAGAGACGCCAGTAGAGCGGGCAGTGGGAGGTTCCAGGTGATTTTTTTTTTTTTTTTTGCCATTTAGTATATAAGGCCCATTTGGTTCAAATGCATTGACACTACGTGCAAACAGTGTAGACCTTCATCAGATGATGCTTTGCACATGGTCTGATGGGGCCCTGCAATGTCACTCGGTAATAAGCAATAAGACATCATAAAATAACTAGCTTCAATCATCTATACCTGGAAACTTTGTAACTCCCCGCACCGCTGTCATTCAATACAAATGATGAGTTTTGGTCAGTAAAAGTTATCGTTTTTCAGTTATGTAAATTGGCAGAGCTGTATTGTTAATTTGACACGCAAATCTCTATGGGAGAAAACCTAGATACAAAAATGCATCAGATCACCAACACGGTCTTTCTGGCTCTTCTCCAAACGAGAAGGGGTATTACATTTACTACTTGAAAAAATAAGTATAAGCAACTTTACCACGCTTATTATGTTAACCGGTTTTCGCTCTCCAAAGAACAGAGCATCATCGCTTTGTCATTAAGTTGACCGAGCAAGCATTTTATTGCTGCCCACACATACAGTCGCATTTTCTGCAATTTTTTTTTTCCGGGTGCTCTGGTTTTCGCCAACCTCCATTTATTGATTGATGATTCAGCATGCCGCTGAAAACACAGTATGCTTCGCATACCGTGATTTTATATTGTACCACTTTTGATACACATGTACATTCGAACTTCGATGGCTCGGGCACCGATGGCTCTTTTACCAGATCTAATCAAAAGTTTGGGGAAAACTCCCAGTTGCATATACTTATATCACTATTTCTGTGATGATTTGGGTAATTTCTGTGATGATTTGGGTAATTTGTGCGTGCTTAGAGTGTTACTCTGGCAATATTAACCACTATCCATAAATTCCACATTTATGATTATCATTACTGAGTTGTCTGTAATCGATCAATTCATACTGTGGGGGTGCCTAATATAGCTGGGTGGGTGGCAGGCAGGGCAGCCCAGATGAGACCTCTCGATCAGCGACATCTCATCTGGGTCTGCACTGTTTGCATCAAACCGTTCGTCTGCAAATACATATTGTGGTAAAGTACATCATATAGTAAGCGTCACGCTCAGACGTAAAATTATGATAAAATCTTTAGTGAATACTATAATTGAATTTCGACCGAAATGACAAGTCTTAACAACCGATTATCTTGTCAGCTCCGAGTAGCCAGCACAAATGTGTGTGTAGTTGGGACGATTCTGAAGAGTGCAGCAACGGACAAAAATTATGGGCCCATAGGTTTTCGAGCCACTGAAGTTCGAATGTAATTGTTTTTATATCCCACCATAGGCGAGGTACTTTAATTTTTATGGTCAAACTAATTCCTTGAGAAATTCTTTTGACACCAAAACACAGGGCTATGTTATATTAATTACCAAAAAAAAGTCCTCAAAAAATATCCGTGCCAGTTCTGAGAAAATTAGGATTTAATCCGCAGAAAAAGCATTAAATAAGTAATGGCCAGATAACAGCACCATACACTGTTTTACTGGCTGTAAGGCTCCTCACGCGCAAACAAATGACGTCATCAAAAACAAGACTTACGTCAGAAATTGATAAAGAGCAGTATTTCTACATTCTATTTTTTTAATGCATGCCATTTATATTTTCCTTGTATGCTATTGATAAACAAGATCTATGTTCAAGTTGTAAAAATAATCATTTTTTTCTTTTTGGTCGGAAAATACATTTGTCAATGTCTCATGACAAAATTTTAATGTATGGAAGCACATTTGTGCCATCAGAATCAAATGAATTAATATCGTCAAAATGTGCATGTAAACGGTGTATTCCGGTAACATGGCGCACTTAAGATTTTGATAGCTATGTGTGACTTTGTGGAAGCAACCACTCAAAAATCACAATCAGAACAATTGCAACACTGTCCTATCTACTTACTGCAATAGAAATTGGCCGCTGACTTTTAAAAGGCAGGAAAAATAATAGGGGTGTACCCCCTTGAAATTGATTTACAAATTGTGTCTCCCATCATTGCGCACAATACCTGTTTTGAGCTGACTGAACACAAAGGTTGACTCAAACAACCTTGAAAAGGGGCAAAATCCGATTGAGAAAAATATCTTTCAGCTAATTTGCCATGAGGAATCCATATATGAAATTTCAAAACCCTGGTATACAAGGTTCTAAAGTTTTACTATGCATCACAAAGCATAGGCCTACAATGTACCCAAAGGGCCATTAGCCACAAAGTATTTTTCGGTATTTAGTCAAATGTTTATCAGGACATCTACTCGTCACCAACTTACAAGGCTCTAGCTCCAATAGACTTTGAGATATTTTGCTGACAAGATTTAATTAAAAAAATCAAAGGGCAATAACTTTTGAAAGGGGCATAATCCGGATAAGAAAAAATACGCGTTGACTAATTTTCCATGAAGAATCGATATATAAAATTTCAAAACCCTTACATGCACGTTTCTTGCATTATGCTGTGCATCAAAGGCGTAAAGAAAAGTCAAATGGACGAACCAGAAGCAATATGCCCCTCCAACTTTTTTAAAGTTGGGTTCATAAAAAACATAACGAAAACACGCATATTCAAATCTATGGGAAGATTTGATCACCCCTCAAAAAATCCAGAGAAAAATTCTGAGTTTTTTCTTATTCATCACGAAACGAGACGTTGCTCCCAAGTTTGTGGGACTTTTACCTGACATTGAGATGAAATGCCATCTCAACCCCTACCTCCCAATGAATCCAAAAGGGTTTACATGCATGGACAGGCTGACTCGCAGCAACTTTTCTGGATATTCACAGCGCTTTAGCAGTACTTATATGCGGTCGGTATCAGTTCTGTGCGGAAGCATTAGCAGCCCAATCTATTACTCCAAGCCCAGATGGGTGGGGTCAAAAACACGCCTATATTATTTTGACCCCTCGAACCCCACTTTTATATAGTACAGGGATAAATATTAAATTTCTTATATCAGCTCAAAAACATAGAGTGTACCATCGAGCTCCGCAATCTCTTAAGTTTTGAGCAGAAATAAGAAAAACATATTTTTTTTTATCTTAAAATTCCATTTTTGGGCTGAACAATTGACAATGTTTTTGTTTAGGAGTGTTTCGTAATGTCTGCTCAAAAGCATAGATTGTGGGTACTCGATAGAAACCCCCTCCTACTGGAGTTTTAGTTTATACTAATTTTTTTTAGTTCGATTGCGATTAAAGCTTCAAGCTTAATTAATCTCTCTCGAACACTCATTCCGGATGTTTTCACGCGCGCGAGGGAGAGGCAGTTGACTTTAACACCACTGCCACCCATTTACACCTGGGTGGGTGGGGCACTGGGGAGTTTTAGGGGTGTACGTGTACATTATTTTTCTTATTTCTGCTAAAAGAAGCCTCCATGGTGTAGTGGATAAGCTGCTAGCCTCATAAACCAGGAGTCGTAGGTTCGATCCAAGGGTTTCGCCAGACTCTAAAATGAGTCTTTAAACCGAGGTCCGGTCTCCGTATGCAGGGGTTTCATCGATAGACGGGTAGTGGGGATTTTCCCGTTTACTTAGACATTATTGCCCTGCTACCCTTGATAAATTTGAAAGGGCTTTATTCAGATAACATTGAAAATCACACTCCTATCTTTCCTTGAAATCCAGATGCCGAAATGTTTTTGAAACCACTGCATATTACATTTGCTGTTGACGGGATGTAAACCTCAAACACACTCACTCACTTATTTCTGCTAAAAACATAGATGAGGCAGTTCTATTGAGTATCAACAATCTCAGAAGCTATGTTTTTGAGCAGAAAAAAATAACCCATAAACCCCAAGTTTTTTCAAATATATAGATAAAATGGGTTAGTGGGGGTCAAAATTATATAGGCACGTTTTCTTTGTGATGTGTTTGATTTTGATTTTCCTTTTTTCCTCCTTTCCCCCCCCCCCCCCCCCCCCAAAAAAAAGAACAACTTTTGGTGTACCAATAACTTATTATTTATTTTGACGTACAGAAACTACCGGTATAATTTTTTAGTGATATTATTTTTTTCTTGTTTTATGCGTCTTTCCTTTATTGTCTACGCCCACGGGTGTAGACAATCTTAATGATAGCTTATATATAACATATATTTGCCCTTATCTAGTTCTTCCCATATCCAATTCTTAATGTTTTCATTTCTAGACGGCAATCTTGGCAGATTGTTTTTTCATGATGTTAACCTAGAATGTAAAATGAAACTTTAAACTAGAATGCGAAATGAAGAAACCGCAAATGTAGGCATATAGTACAATTAGTTGTAATTGATAGTGAAAAAAAATCGGAAATTTTGTTTTATGTGACATTGGTGATAAGCTTTGGAAATCCTCATTTGATATCTGTGACTGTTTTTTACACTTTGTGGCAACTGGCACATTATAGTTCTACACAAATTAATGTGTGCTTAGCATAGACTCAAGCTTTTTATAAAAGCTTATACTTGTTTTTCGAAAATTTCACACAAAAAAATATACAAAAAAAAATTAAAAGAAAAGTTTTATCTTCAGAATTTTTAGTATTTTCCCCAGATAGAACTATTCTTTTCGGATGATTTAATGAAGTCAAGTATTAATTGTTTAACATACGCCTGGTTTTTGTGATTTTTCTACATTTTTCGTATTTTTTTCACCCCCCAAAAATACCCTTTCCCCTCGGATTTTTTTTGAGGACTTTTTTTCTATAAATCAGGACACCTTCCTGATACTAAAACTGCTGATAACATTTCTCAAGGAATTAGTTGTGGGTCATGGGTCATTTCAGGCTAAATGTACTGGCCTACCACGATATCTCACAAAAAAATGTTTTGTATGTTTTTTTTGTATGTGTTCGTTTATGGAACACTTCCTTTTTTCTTGTATTTGTTTATACGTACATGTAAATATGTTGCTTGTAGGTTATGAACGTAAGGCGAAACTCATATCAAGTAAAACTGTTTATCTACATGGAATATGCCTGTCAAAACTACTGCAGCCGACATTAACAATACATTACTATTTACACCCAAATGGGGATTGACGTACTAACATACAGGGCAGCAGTAGGGTTATTTTACACTGCTACGCATAGGAGGATCGCATTTCCAAGATTCTTTATGAATTGGCGCCTCTCAGCATACTGTGTAAGAACAACATTTATTTTGCTCATTTTGCGTCTGTTTCTTAAAAATGATGAATATGCAGCGTATAAAATATTACTATTACTTGTTTGTATGGATGTCGAATTAAATCCAGGCCCTGGTAGGGAAGACATTAAATCGTTAGATATCTTTCACTTAAATACGAGAAGCATTCGTAACAAAATTGAATATTTAAATGATCTAGTCGACGATTTTCACATTCTTTGTTTTACTGAAACACATTTAGATAACAACATAGACTCTACTTCTCTCAAGTTTCAAGGCTTTGATCCGCCCATACGTAAAGATCGGTCACACTCTGGTGGTGGTGTTATGGTATACATGTCTAGTTTGTTAAAATATAATCGTCGCGAGGATTTAGAAACTCAAAGGCTGGAAACAATCTGGGTTGAGGTAAATTTGAAGTCTTTTAATGTTCTAGTATGTTGCTTCTATCGCAGCGATTACGTGTCGACACAGTCTTTCTTTATCTCTGAGTTACAGGGCAGCATAGAAACTGCTCTAGATGAGACGCCTCGTGTACTCCTTGCTGGTGACATAAATATAGATTGTTTATCCCTTTCAAATGTACAACTAAAAGACTGTATATCTATGTTTAACCTCACAAATGTCATTACGGAACCCACACGAATTACTCGCAACTCGTCAACATTAATTGATCCTATTTTTGTAAGTGATGCATGCTTTTTATTAGACTCAGGAACGATTCCAATAAGTGATGAAATAAGTGATCATAAAGCTACTTATACCAGTCTTAAAATACCTTTATCCCTCTCTCAGTGCTATTACAGGGATGTTTGGAATTACAACAATGCAAATTATGACTATTTAAATGCCCTTATACGACAACATGATTGGAACTCAGAAATAAATTCAACATTATCAGTTGATGAATGCTGTGAAAATTTTACAAGTACCTTTCTTAACTTTTGTAAAGAATGTATACCGTGTAAAAAAGTACTTATACGACCTAATGATAAACCCTGGTTCACATCAGAATTAAGATATAATATTCGTTTGCGAAATAGGCTTCGAAAAAAAGCACTTCAAACAAACATGGCCACGGATCTACACCGGTATAAACAACAGCGAAACCACGTTAACAACATGAAAAAATATGCAAAAGAGAACTATAATAATAATTTAGAGGAAATAATTTCGAATAATGACAGGGGCAACAAAACATTTTGGCAAATCATGGGGCGATTTATGGGAAAGGGAAATGGAGACTCAATAATCCCACCTTTACAAAGACCTGATCATTCTTATGCATTTACGGATTTAGAGAAAGCTACAACCTTAAATGATTACTTTTGCTCGATTTCATCTGTTGATGATAGCAACACCGAACTACCACCTTTTGAAAATAGAGCAAATATCCACATAGAAGGTATAAATATTACAGAGTCAGAAATAAAAGACATACTAACCTTACTAAAAGTTAATAAGGCATGTGGCCCAGATGGTATAAGTCATAGAATGTTGAAATATACCTGTAAAACAATAGCTATTCCCTTGTGTAAACTATTCAATTTATCGTTAGAACAAGGGACATATCCACGAACATGGAAATCGGCAATCGTTATGCCAGTATTTAAAAAAGGTGAAAAATCCGAAACCTGCAATTATAGACCTATTTCATTGATAAGTTGTGTTGGTAAATCCTTTGAAAGAGTAGTGTTTAAACATATTTATAACCATTTAACTTCAAATGTTCTTATATACAAATACCAGTCCGGTTTTTTACCAGGACACTCTACAGTACACCACCTAATTGAAGTAGTTCATCGTACGTGTTTGGCTCTCGAAAATCATAAAATTAACTGTCAAGTATTTTGCGATATTTCGAAAGCTTTTGATAGAGTTTGGCAGCGTGGTTTAATATTGAAATTAGAGAAATATGGAATAAGTGGAAATCTTCTCGCCTGGTTTAAAAATTATCTTCATATGAGGCATCAAAAGGTCTCCATAAACAATACATGCTCCACATACAAGTACATCACAGCAGGTGTTCCTCAAGGCTCGGTGCTTGGACCGATGTTATTTCTTATATACATCAATGATATATCAGAGACACTGACAGGGTCAGCCCGCCTATTTGCTGACGATACCTCACTTAGTTTTCCTTCTGCAGATCCTGCTGAAATAGAAACCGTTCTGAATGAAGACTTAAGCAAACTTAGTAGTTGGGCCAATACTTGGTTAGTAATATTTAATGCATCAAAAACAGAAGTGATGATCACATCGAACTTTCATTTTGACTATGACATCCAACTTATAATGGATAATACTATTTTAAAAATTGTAGAGACTCACAGGCATTTAGGAATAACTTTAGCTTCAAATAACAAATGGTCTGCTCACATTGATTCAATAATTCAGTCTGCTGCAAAACAAGTATCATTCCTAAGAAAATTGAAGTACAGATTTTCAAAAGAAACTCTAAATAAAGTATACTGTGTATACATAAGACCTCTATTGGAATATGTAAGTGAAGTTTGGGATGGGTGCAATCAGACAGAAGCTGATAGACTAGAACAAGTGCAGTTAAATGCTGCTAGAATTGTAACAGGCCTACCTATCTTCTCTTCGAGAAATTCGTTATATTATGAAACAGGCTGGGACACTCTGGCAGAAAGAAGGAAAAATAAGAAATTAAGCTTAATGTATAAGATTGTCCATAATGAAGCCCCAACTTACTTATCAGATCTTCTTCCACCTCGCGTAAATGAAGCTTCAAATTATAATCTTCGTAACAACCAAGATTACCAAATACCCTACACAAGACTTTGCTCATATGATTCGTCCTTTTTTCCCTCAACATTACGCCTATGGAACGATTTAGATATGAGAATTCGAACTTCTAGTACAGTGTCCGAGTTTAAATCGAAATGTAGAAACCTAAATGACAAAGCATGCGAATATTTAGGTATCGGTGATAGAAAATTCAACATTATTCTAACAAGAATTCGCCATACTTGCAGCATTTTATCTGCAGATCTACATAGGGTTAACATAGCACCATCTCCCGCATGCAGATGTGGTGCAATAATCGAAAATGCTCAACACTTTTTCTTCGAATGTAGACTTTACGAACCACAACGACAAAACCTTGAACGATTTTTGAGCTTCATTCCTGCCCTAACCTTAGACACAATACTGTACGGAAATACAATGTTTGATGTTCAGACTAACAAAAATATAATAATTGAGGTATTAGCGTACATCCGAGATACCCATAGATTTGACTAGGCGATGCTTCATGTAGTTATCTTTTTATTCCATGTGATGGAAATCAAACCTTTGAAAGCCAGAATTATCATAATTCGCCTTCGTTCATGGCCTACAAGCAAACAAAATGTTACGTTCACATTTATTATAAAATGTTTCATACTTACCACTGTACCATTTGAAATAGTTTGTAAACTATTGGGGAGAGGACTATCTAATGTTGTATAACTTGTGTCCAATCCCATTGTTATAAAATGCAATAAAATATGTTTAATCTAGTCTAAGCCTACCCAGGAAAATTGCTGCGCGTCAGCCTGTCCATGCTTATAAACACTTTTGGTTTCATTGGGCGGCAGGGATTGAGATGTCAAAATGTGAAGCAATGTCTCCAAAAATGACCTAAATAGTGTTGATGGGGATGTTGAATCTCAAATCAAACAACTGAGGTTTACATAAATTTTCTTATTGCTGCCTGCATACACGCCCCCCCCCCCCCCCCCCCCGCCCATCGGGGCTTGAAGAAATAGATGGACTGCACGATGCTTCCACGCAGAGCTAAATCCGACCCGCACACGAGTACTAGTATACCGCTTAGAGGCAAATCGATGCTAGTTGGACCGTCCATGCTTATAAACCCTATTGATTCCATTGGGCGATAGGGCTTGAGATGTCATTTCATCTCAACGTCGGGTAAAAGTCCATCAAAATTGGAAGCAACGTCTCCAAAATGACATTTACAGTGTCGACGGGGACATTAAACATCAAATCAAACAAAACGAAACTGCCTGCATGTATGCCGACCATCTAGTTATCCTTTGTTTGATTTAAGGTTTAACATCCTCGTAAACACCATTTAGGTCATTTTGGAGGCGTTACTCCGAATTTTTGTGGGAATTTTACCTGACATTGAGATGAAATGACACCTCAAGCCCTGCTGCCCAATTAAACCAACAGGGTTTATATGCATGGATGGTCTGACAAGCACCACTTTGTCTGAGCAGGCTTATTGAACCCTCTAAGCGGTTTACAAGTACTCCTATGCGGTCGGTTTCAGATGAACGGTGGGTTTGGGGTGGGTCTAGTTATCCTTTACAATTGGAACTGAGGACTTCAGCAGATGCAAACAAATTCGATTCTTCTTGTCGATAAAGCCCAGACACGGTGTCTTGTGGTGCAGCTGCAATGATAATGTTTTGCTGGCAAGTGAAAAAGTAAAGTTATTTCTTATCATATCCATAAGTTGTAAGCAGTTTCATTTGACAGTTATAAATATATTTCCATCTATCATATAACATTGCAGTAATTTAGTGGATATTGTCCTCATGTACATGTAATAAAATGATATGACCACAAGTCCTGTGTGATAACACATGGTAACTGGTGTGTTCCAGCCCCTGTCCATCTGGAGTTTGGAGAACTAGATTGGGCTGCACGATGCTTCCATGCAGAGCTGAAACTGACTGCACATGAGTACTAAGCCGGCCCAGGCAAAGTGGTGTGAGTTTGACCGTGCAATGCATATAAACCCTATCGGTTTCATTTGGCGGCAGAGATTGGTTTTTCCCAGGGCATTTGTCTGTCACTCTGTCACAAATTCGTGTCCTCTCTATAACTTGAAAACCGTTCAAGCTATCTTCACGAAACTTCATATAAATATTAATCAATATTAGACGACGTGCAGTGCGCAAGAACTATAACTCTCGCATTTATACTTTTTGAGTTAATTCCCTTGGAAGTTTGTCGGCAGGTATTTATGTATGGGCAAATCGTGTCCGGTCAATAACTTTGTTATTTTCGGATGGATTGTGAAATTACTTGGCAGAAATATTAACAACCATGAGACGATGTGTGGCGCGCATGAGGCAGGTCGGAACCTCAAAGGTCAATGTCATACTTAGAAGTCAACGGTAAAAGGGGCCTTTTTGTGTTCAGTCAATAACTTTCTTATTCCTGTATAGATTGTGAAGTTACTTGGCAGAAATATTAACCATCATGAGACAATGTGTTGCGCGCTAGACCCAGGTGGGTACCTCCAAGGTCAAGTTCATACTTAGATGTCAAATGTCCAAAAGGGGCCTGTTTTCGTGTTTTGTCAATAACTTTCTTATTTTTAGATAGAATTTGAAATTACTTGGCAGAAATGTTTCATGTCTACACAGGGAACATTTCACTTACTACATCTGCTGGATTAATGTGTGTTTAATTAATTTGTTTGATTTGATGTTTAACTTCCCAGTCAACACTGTATAAGTCATTTTGGAGACGTCGCTTCCAATTTTGTGGGACTTTTACCCGACATTGAGATGGGCCCTGTCGTCCAATGAAACCAATAGGGTTTATAAGCATGGATGGTCCGACGCACACCGCTTTGTCTGGGCAGGCTTAAATCCTCTTAAGCGGTTTACCAGTTCTCATGCGCAGTCGGATTCAGCTCCGCGTGGAAGCATCATGCAGCCTATCTATTTCTTCAAGCCCCGATGGGCGGGAGCCAGTGGATTAATGTAAATTTTTGTTTATACGAGAAGACAAAAAGGTGCCTTTTTCTAGGCCTTTGCCAATATTTTGATAAAACTTTTACAGAAATGTTCCATGAGTAGTCTTCATGGGGCAAATAGTTTTTCTGTCAAGAGCTCGGTTTAGTGACTGCTATGGCAAACAAAATGCATTAAAAAAGATACGTTTCAAAATCAACTCAGAAACCATATTGAACACCCGGCTTGGACTTCGCAGTCAGCTAGTAGTCATCTACCATGCAGATGATTTCTCTATCCAGCATTGAATTTAATTGGTTGCCACGGCACTTCACATGCATGCATGTATAAAATGCTAAAAAATAAATAACAAAGTGCTTTTTAGCTCACCTGACCAAAGGTCATGGTGAGCTTTGGTGACTGTAAGATGTCCAGCATCGTCGTGCGTCGTCCGTGCGTAAACTTTTCTTGTGAACACTCAAGGCCACAGTTTGATCCAATCATCATCAAACTTGGTCAGAATGATCATTAGACAATATCTCAGTCAAGTTCGAATGATGGTCATGTCGGGTCAAAAAGTAGGTCTGTAGGTCAAATCACAGAAAAACCTTGTGAACTCCGGAGGCCACAGTTTTGGTGCAATTGTCATCAAACTTATTCGGAACGATCATCTTGACAAAATCTTGGTCAAGTTGGAATATGGGTCATGTCGAGTAAAAAAAGAGGTCAGAAGGTCAAATAATTGATAACTTGAGGCCACCATTTTGGTCCAGTCATCATCAATCTTGCTCAGAATGATCATCTCGACAATATCTCGGTCAGGCTGGTATATGGATCATATCGGGTTAAAAAGGAGGTAAAATTAAATAAAAACCTTGTGAACACTCTGGAGACTTTTACAAGGTCAAATTTGGTCACATAGACTTTAAACAAGGACAAACCAAAGGGCTGATTGTCATGAAAATGGGGACTTGGGCCACCTAAAATCGATTTAAGCCCCCCCCCCCCCCCCCAGTGGAATTCGTTTACGCTGACCGTTCCAAGGCGGTTCTTCTATCGCGGTTTATTTTTGTTATGGTTTGTCTTTGGTTGTTTGTGTCGCTTGTATTATTTTATTTTGGATAGCCTGTTGGCCTTTTTGAGGGAAAGTAACTGTACTTTTGGCTTTCCGCTATTGATGTTTCCATTAGGTCTGTTGTTTCATGTTTGTGCTTCTTTCCCTTTGATGTCTCTGATGGGAGCTGCGGGTTAATTGTATCGATTCCTGATCATTGCCTCCACTTCTGTTTTGTATAGGAAAAAGTCCAAATTGTGAATTTTTTGGCAACTGTTGCAGCCTGTGATCTGAAAATTAGTGGATGCAGTTAGCTAATTGAGTGGATTAAACTACATGCATAAGTAAAGGTCAAGGTCAATCTTTGACCTTGGCCCAAGGTCAATCAGATATGAAAATTGAAACTTACACGTATTTTCCTCAGAAAGCACTAAGCCATTTGTAACCAATTTTCACATAAATACCCTTAGGGACAATGAAATGGAAATTGATTAAAATGAGTTTGGTCACATTACCAAGATGACTGCCATGCCCATATGAGGTAAAAACCCTTCAAAAAGCTTCTTCTCCCAAACCAAAGGGCTGATTGTCATGAACCTTAGTATGGTACAATGGGGACTTGGGCCCATCATAGTATGCTCAAATGTGTGTATTCAAATGATGACCATCGGATGACCTTGACCTACTTTTCACCAATATCAAATTTGGTCACTTAGAGTTTGATCTGAAAATTGGTAAATGTGTGGATGAAACTAAATGAGTATTCAAGACCATTCCTTCAGAATCAGTTATGAAGACTAAAACTTATTTTCCACTGGAACTTCTAGGCAGTTTGTGTCCAAATTTTATATAAAAGCTTACAGAAACAAGAAAATGAAAATTCATTAATATGAAGTTGATTATATGACCAGTAATGCCAGCATGGCCATATAAGAAAAAAAAACCTTCAGAAATCTTCTCCGGAACCAACAGACCGATTTTCATGAAACTTGGGGATGTGGCATTTGGGACTTGGGCCTATTGTAGTTTCTTCAAACGATGACCCCTTGATGGCCTTAACGTATTTTATGTCAAGGTCTATTTTGGTCACATAGATATTGGTATGGGAAAAAGCAAAAACTGTGTATTTTTCATAATTTATTGCAGCCTGTGATCGGAAAATTGGTAGATGCAGTTAGCTAAATGAGTGGATGAATTTACTTGAGTGTTAAAGGTCAAGGGCATGTTTTGAGGAACAAACAAATGATTTTTTTAATATGATTTCAGTTGCATGACCAATATGGCAACCGTGTCCATATACCTGTGAACACAAATATATGTTCAAACTTCGAATGGCTTCATTTCATTTTGTCTTGAAACATCATTCAATATATCCAAACATCCTATCAGTCAACTGCTGGACAGAAATAAGTTCAAAATACAAGGTGGTGTACATTTCATTGCTGACTCCTGCACTGTCCAATCAAAATACATTTCAAATGTCAATCAGAAAGTCTTGGCCAAAATGAGACCAATCAATTGCTTGATCTAGTGTTTGAATTCTTTGTCAAACTAACTTGATGGAAAGAGATTCGTTGAAAGGTACTTCATAGGAACTTGAACAGTTTGTGTTCACAGGTGTATAAGGTAAAATCCCTTGAGAAATCTTCTCAAGAACCAATGGGTTCATTATCAGGTCACATGTCCAAGAGTGCTACGATGGTAAAAACCCATTAAAATCTTTTTCTCAGAAATAAAATGGCTCCATAAACTCTCAGCACTCAGGTGAGCGGCTCAGGACCATTGGTACCGTTTTTGTACACCTGACATGGCTCAACGTTTCCATGGGAGATTAAAGGTGAGTGATATGAGGTCTAGGTGAGGGGTTTTTAAACAGTTTTAGATGCGCAGGACTTCACACTTGGAAATAGCTACTGTTCAAGTATACTCCAGAGGACCACAGTACATTGCGGATAATTGTAGACGTAGAAAGTTACACCTAGATTCCAAAACATTGCAGTACATTTTAGTCAAGTACAGGTATGATGAACGTGCAAGGGTACAAGACACCAAAAATGGGGAAAAAGACCTACATGTATATGTCAACTCACTGTCTGAAATATATTCCAGTGTCTCCTCCGTCATGAAAAGAATAGATGTTTATAGTTATGGTCATTGGAAAACAGTTGTTATCGCACTGACTTCAGCTGTTAAAATTTCCATGCCCTCCACCGCGACAAAAATTTCCCGCGCAGTTCTTTTGCTCAAGAGCATCTGAAAAGTATGCTGCAAATGGTAAATACCGTTTGCAGCCAGTGGTATCCGTGGTAAGCGAACATACCCAGTGATGAACTCTAAGCAACTTTGCTAGTCCAATGGTGCTATTGGCATAACTTCAAAAGCACTCAAGATAAAACATTTGGTTATTAGACACACAATACTTTAAGTTGCATGACTTGCAAGACTAGGCAATGTGCAAGTAATTTTCCAGTCAGAACTAAGTATTGGGCAGTTGACTTGAGGTTTCCAACTTTTGCATATCAATAATATGCAGACATTTTGGTTTAGATATCCATTCCTTGTGTAGTTTGCTATGCTCGTTTATAGGTAAGACCTATTTTTTCATATTATTGTTGTCCGTCAAGGTGAGTGTCTATCTCCTTTCTTGTTCTCGATATATTTGAATGATTTTGAAAACGAATTTGACCTAAAAGGGGCAGATGGAATAGATATTGGAATGGTAAAGTTATTACTATTATTATCCGCGGATAACAGTGTGTTGTTTGCTTACTCGGTTGTTGAATTACAAAAATTATTAGACACCCTACAAGACTACTCTATGCGTTGGAAACTTAAGGTGATTACTGCAAAAACGAAAATATTAATTTTCAGAAAAGGGGGTAGACAACCTAGTAATTTATCGTTTATTTACAATGAAGAAGAAATTGAGACTGTTAAGAAATTTTCAAACTTGAGAATAGTTTTCACGTCAGGGGGATCATGTCATGAGATGCAATAAACGTTGGAAGGTCAAGCACTCAAAGTTATATTCACGATGAATAAATATTTGTATAAATTTACATACTTAAAATCATCTCATGTTTTGGATTTATTTGATAAATTAATAGCGCCGATTTTTAATTACGAGAGTGAAGTATTGGGGTTTCATAAGGCACCGGCTGTAGAAGTGGTACATTTACAATTTTGTAAGAAATTATTAGGCGCAAAACAAAGCACCCAAAACGATTTTATATACGGAGAGCTAGGGAGGTTCAATTTTGCAACTCAAAGATATATCTCAATAATTCAGTATTGGTTAAAAATAATTTCTCTTGGTGAAAATAAATATGTGAAATGCACATATAATATGCTACTAGAAGATTTGCAACAGTATCTGGGCATCTTTAGATAGAGATTTACTTTCGAGGTATGGGTTTGGAAATGTTTGGTTGTCACAAGGGGTAGATAATAGTAATAGCTTCCTACAGATAATTAAACAAAGAGTAAGTGACACTTTTATACAGGAGTGGTACTCACGATTAGAAAATTCAACTAGGGCTAGGCTTTATATTAATATTGTGAATTTTAAATATCAGTCTTATCTAGATACCTTGAATGTTGCTAAATTTCAGAACAATCTGACAAGACTAAGAGTCTCTTCACATAGATTAGAAATTGAGAGTGGCCGTTTGACAAGACTTGAAAGAACACCATTAGATGATAGAAAATGTAAAGTTTGTCACACTTTAGAAGATGAATATCATTTTTGTCGCGCCTGCTATTAGCATGGCGCGATATAGGCGCCCGGTTTTCCGTCCGTTCGTTCGTCCGTTCGTCCGTCCGTTCGTCAAGGCGTCAACATTTGCGACCAACCTAGCGTTCACCCTAATGGTCAAGTTTACCACAGGCGCGACATAGCCTTCGGCGGAATTCTTGTGTTTTAGAATGCTCACTTTACACTAATTTGAGAAAAAAATATCAGCAAATATTACTGGAATCGACCGAACATGCCAAAATTTATTGAACTTCTTTTAAATAAAAATGAAACACAACAGAAGAAATTAAGTATGTATGTAGAAAAAGCTTTCAAAATCCGTTCACAAGTATTATACGTCTGAGTAGATATTATCCTGATGTAAAGTTTTGTAAATATCAATTTATAAGAACGATTATTTATGTAATGCATAGCTACACCAATTGTTGGTACAGCTTTGAATGAACGTCGAGTCTACGTAGATCTGATGTCACGTTGAATCGACGTTGATTCGGCATTGTGTGTATGATAGTAGAGTACATTTATATAGAACAGTTTGTCTGTTGGAGAAAAAACGGGGCAGCTTCTACATCGCTCCCAACAATATCAGAGACACGGTGTGGTTTGTATGTGCATGCTTCCTATCCTACATGAGTATGCTTATATGCTCATGGGTATTTGGCTTACTGCATTAAATAAATATCATAATGTCAGAGGAAAATGAACGGTAGTGTAAAACCTGAAGAAATAACACCCCTTCTATCCTTACCTGCTGTCAGGACAGCAGGCCTTGCCCAATTGTAAAACAATATCAGTTGGATGCCCCAGTCGAGCAAGATTCACACCTTTGCCTCACCCAGCCGCCCCCACCCTATAGATATTTTTATTTTTAGAAGTACAAGACGATAACAAATTTGTGTTGTAGTTTGGTTACAATAAGCATGTCTCATCGCCCACGCCCATCGGGGCTTGGAGAAATAGATTGGGATGCATGGTGCTTCCACGCAGAGCTGAAACTGGCTACACATGAGTACTGATAAATGGCTAAGGAGGACTATGCCTTCCCAGGCAAAGTGGTGTGAGTCCAGTGCATAAAAGCTTTTGGCTACAGTGGGCGGCAGACCTTGAGATGACATTTCATCTCAATGTCGGGTAAAAGTCCTACAAAATTGGAAGCAACGTCTTAAAAAAAGGACCTATATAGAGGATCTAAATAGTGTTGTCGGGGACGTTAAACCCCAATTCAAACAAACAAACAAAAATAAGCATGTCTGATACTTACAGAAAGTAACAATAATAAAGTTTAAATACTTTGGATACTTTTAAAGTTGAAATGCGTTTTACTGACCGTGCTAATGCAGTTCTTCTGTCGTGGTTTATTATTGGTTAGTTCGTTTTTTGTATAGAGGATCTTACATGAGTGCTCATGTATTATTGAATTTATTAAACGAGTTGAGGAAAAAGGATAAAATGCGAGGCTGTGCCGAGCATTTTATCCCTTTTCCTCAACGAGTTTAATAAATTCAATAATACATGAGCACGAATGCAAGATTCTATTTATCATATGAGATTTATAACGCATATCTATTTATAACGTTTGTTTACAAAAATATCAATATTCCGCCATAAGTAAACACGACATCGTTAAGGACGTCGTACATGTAACGTTACGAGACGTATCTACCTAATTTGCATATTTAATCCACTAGTGGATTATCGAAATATTACATGGCGTTATTACACTCTCAGACACGACGTCATATGATAAAACGCAATCAGGCATTCTAGTTACCTAATAGATGGGGTCGAATAACTACACGCTATAATCGGTAGTAACCTATAATACCTTCTACTGACCTATAATACGTCTAGTGATCGTTTATAGACCTGGGCCCAGGATTACAATCGTTACTTAAGTTAAGGTCGACTTAACGATTTAAGGAGGAATTCTTATCATAGTAAAGTATTTCCTTAAAAAGTGCATTCGAAAGCCACCTATTTCATTTACTCAGCTAAGTATTTAACTTCGGATGAAGTCGTAATTTTGACGGAAATTTTCACGAAGATAAGCACGTAAGTTTCAATTACACATTGATGTAGGCGGCCCACAACTTTGCCGCGATCTGTCAAAAATCTCTGCTTCTGCTTGAATGGATGGAGACAATAGAAAATATGATGGTTTAGTTTCCATTTCACTGCATAAACCAAGAAGCAATGTTTTATATACTATAAAATCTGTGTAATTGAAGGATCACACTCGACCTCAAATTGTGCGGGCAAACATTGGTCACAAAGTAGCACCACGACATATTCAAAACGCTGTTTCTATGGGGTCCCTTCAGAAACAAGAACTCGTACAATATTTGAATATGCAAAGCTCGGTTTTATGGAGTCTTATTTGAATTGAGGTTTAACGCCCCTGTCAACACTATGCAGGTCATTTTGGAGACGTTGCTTCCAATTTTGTGGGACGTTTACCGTCTCTGAGATGAAATGAAACCTCAAGCCCTGTCGCCCAATGAAACCAAAAGGCTTATATGCAGTGGGCGGTGTGACTCACACCACTTTGCCTAGGCAGGCTTAGTCCTTCCAAGCTGTTTACAAGTACTAGGGCATCGGGAAAATACGCTTATATAATTCTGATCCCCTTGAACCCCACTTTTATTTTGTAAAACTGGGTTTTTTTTTTTGGGGGGGGGGGGGGTCGACCTTTTTTTTAATTATTTCCGCTCTAAAATATAGAATGTGGGTACCGGTTAGAACCGCCTAACGTGTACCAAAAGTCTATATTTTGAACAGAAATAATAAAAATACCAAAATTTTTCATCTTAAAAAATTCCTTTTTTTTTTAGGTAAAATTTATAATGTATTTGTATAGGCGTGTTTACTTTATGTGTGGTCAGTTTCAGCTCTGCATGGAAGCACCATGCAGCCCAATCTGTTTCTTCAAGCCCCGAGGGGCGGGGGCGAAATCGGTTTTATGGAGTCTGTCCATGATTCCACCCTTCTCATGCCATTGAATAATATTCAAAACAATCTGATAGAGTCGATAATTAAGAAAATATAAACATATTCGGCGCTATGGTGAAGAACCCGGAAGACTCCGACACTTTACCCAAGCTACGATATTGTTTTCGGATGTCATCATTACATGTATGTAGCTGATATAGTCATTAAGGACACGATCAAACATCATACAGACAAACACGGAGAAAACCGTAGCTCCAGTCGGAGTAAAACAACAAAAAAAAAACATGAATATAAAATCACTGTACATTCGATCTTGGATTTTCCCGTCTTTTTATTAGTGAGGTGAGACATAAAGCGCTCACTCACAAACACACTTTATTACTCACATGCACGAGCTGACGGGAGATGGAACGCATTTTATTGAGCATTTCCATGTAGGGAGAAGAGGCAAATGATTGGATGTGCAGAAACAGAAGAAATAACAACATTCCCCTCTACCATTACCTGCTGCTAGGAAAGCAGGCCTTGTCACAATCAGCTGGACGCCCCAGTGACGCAAGATACACGTCACCTTCGCCTCAACAAACAAGTACCCAACGACCACACGCGACCTCCAGTAACCGATTAGAAGGTCTAAGCCTGCCAAGGCAAAGTGGTGCAAGTCGGGCCGTCCATGCATATAAATCTTGTTGGTTTCATTGGGCGACAGGGCTTGAGATGTAATTTCATATCAATGTCGGGTAACAGTCCGACAAAATTGGAATCAAGACTTCCAAAATCAAACCTAAATAGTGTTGCGAGGACGTTAAATCTCAAATCAATCAATCAATCAATCAATCAAAAAAAAACTTCTTTGTATTTCATTAATTTTGATATCGAGAATCTTACACAAATGGTCCTTTCATATGAAAGTTACGAAACGGGCCTTCGAATTGGATTTTAAATAGGATTTTATTGCCTTTACCTTGACCATTTACCCAACAAATGTACATCGTTGACATACGTTACAGTTGTTCATGCCAAAATAGTTAATATTTACATTTCAAATGTAAAACCTATTGTAAACCTATACGCCTGTTCATACTTCCATGAACGCATCGAATCACATGATTTTCAATGACGTCAAGTGACGCCAGTCTAAACCATGGTTCTCTATGATCTCAATGGGCGTTGACAACGACAATGCTGTTCCGCTCTTTGTAGAAAAAACAGCGTGTAAATGTTTTTCAGCTTGAACAGTTTGCCTTATAAGAATTTTTTCGCCGAGTGAAGAGGAAAAAAGAATGTAAATATAAGAAATATTTTTTCGGATGTTCATGAAGGTATGAACGACAGCGTGTCGCTAGCAAAGTTTATATGAACCCCTTCAGAGTTCATTTACTTTGCAGGCGACCCTGTTCGTTTATACTTTCATAAACAGCAGAAAAACAAGTCATTTCATAAATGCACGTAGCATCATACTATTTCATGACAATGAATATAAACACGGCATATGAACGTTGTGAACAGTGTATACGTAAAACTAGCAGAGCATAAGCGTAGGAACATGGACCCGATGTGCCACAGGATCAGTTTTTAACTAACAGACAAAAGTGATATGCGCCGAAACCCCACCCCCCCCCCCCCGCACACACACACACACACACACACACACACACACACACTGACAAAAACAATCACGCCATTTAGGATCCCCTCTCACGTATAATAACCTTCCCGCAGCAAACAATTAATTATTGCTCTGTCACCAGTATTATATAGAGGGTCTTACACGAGTGGTCATTTCATATGAAATTTATGAAACGAGCCTTTGGCGAGTTACATAAAATTCATATGAAGTGGCCACGAGTGTAAGATTCTGTTTATCATATGGCCACTTGAAATTAGATTTTATCGCCATCAAATTTGACACTTTTCTTCACAGAAAATGCATGGTTGACATGGACGTCGTCATGACGTTACGCAATCCCGCCAAAGTGTTAATACACGTGTGGTCATACGATTTTTATTACACTACATTATGCACTGCTTATCAATAACGTCATATGATAAACAGTATTATGTAAAAGGAAGTTTTTACACAGCTCTGTTCGTCGCACACTTTGACACATCAAGGGAGAAATACATCCCAGTACCTATATGGCAAGTAGACTTGACCCACAGGGAGTAAAAAAAAATGGCCCGACCGGGACTCGAACCCAGGACCTCTCGCATATCAAGAAAACACTCTATCGTTTGAGCTACCGAGCATCATTGATGACCTCGAACAAATATAAGCCCTAAGGTTTGCCCTTATTGATATATACATTCATGTGTCAAGGTCAAATCTTAAAAGTTAAGGTACCTACCTGGGTTACCTTAAATATTTAAGTATTTTCTTTGGTTAAGTATCGACTTAAACGAACGAATTTCTTTGTAGTTCACTTTATACGCCTGTTAAGTAAATACTTAGTTTAAGTAGGTACTTAAAATTTAAGTACGCATTGTAATCCTGGGCCCTGGCCTACTTTTCAGGTCACTAATTTACAAGTGTCAACAATAACATGCAACATTTTATACATATGGAAGCCGATAGGGGACATTTTGACTTGTGACTTTTGAACTTGTGACTTATGACTTGCGACGTCGGAGTTGCATGCCTAATTTTTGCGACTTATGACTTTTGACTTTCGACAAATGTGACGCAGTGGAAGACGGCGGTCAACGACGGTGTCGATCCAGCGATTTTGCTGCTCCTGTGTTATATTGTTTGATGAATGCCATTAAGAAGACTTGTTTAAAGATAACAAAAACAGAGTATAAAACATAAACAAGTCTTCTTAATGGCATTCATCAAACAATATAACACAGGAGCAGCAAAATCGCTGGATCGACACCGTCGTTGACCGCCGTCTTCCACTGCGTCACATTTGTCGAAAGTCAAAAGTCATAAGTCGCAAAAATTAGGCATGCAACTCCGACGTTGCAAGTCATAAGTCACAAGTTCAAAAGTCACAAGTCAAAATGTCCCCTATCGGCTTCCATTTATGGAAGCCGATAGGGGACATTTTGACTTGTGACTAACGACTTGCGACTTATGACTTTTTACTTGTGACTTTTGACATACCTCAAGCAACGGCCGATTTCGGACAATGACGGCTAAGATTCCAGTGAGGCAAGCGATTTTTCTCCTTCTGTTTTATATTGTTTGAAAAATGCCACCGAAAAGATCATATGGAAGGTTATTTACTCTGATTTTGTGAATTTTTAAGACTTATGACTTGTCACTTATGAATTTTAACTTATGAGTTTTGGCTTGTCACTTATGACTTTTCACTTTCGAATTGTGACTTTCGACTTATGACTTGTCACTTATGACTTTTGAGTTTTGACTTGCAACTTAAGACAATTTCTTGGCGCGAATCTAAAGTAATAGGGCATAACAACACAGGCGGTAGTAAATTGTCACTAAAACAGAGTTGATAATACACACACGAGGACTGGTAAACCGCTTAGAGGATCTAAGCCTGTCCAGGCAAAGCGGTGCGAGTCAGACCGTCCATGCTTATAAACCCTATGTCCATGCTTATAAACCCTATTGGTTTCATTGGGCGGCAGGGCTTGAGATGTCTTTTCATCTCAATGTCGGGTAAAAGTCCCACTAAATTGGAAGCAACGTCTCCAAAATGACCTTTACAGTGCTGACGTGGACGTTAAAAACCTCAAACAACAAACAAACAAACAAAACCAAAATAACAAAATACATGTAACATACAATGCATTTACAATAACAAATTGACGCTAGCCGATAGTTTAAATATATTTTGTCACCTAGTTATTTGTTGGGGTTTATCGACACGTCAAGTCTTGTGGGTCATTCTGTGTCGTCTCCCGGAGATGGAAGGGAATAGAAAAGGCAGTAGAAGAAATTAAAGTGAAGGACAGGAGAGAAAGAGGAAAATGAATGCTATTGTAGAAACCGATGGGATAGTACCACCATCCCTGCCTTTACCTGCTGCAAGGACAACAGGTCGCCAATATGAGTTGGACGCCCCAGTCAAGCAAGATACACAACATCTTCGTCTCACCCTACCACCGTTACCTAGCCTTGACAAATTAACACGAACCGTTTTTGTTACCTTGTCTTTTGGTTTGTTTTGTTGGTGTTGGGATTAAACGTCAAGCCTTGTGGGTCATTCTGTGTCGTCTCCCGGAGAAAGGGGGTGGGGGGGGGGAAATAGAAAAGGCAGTAGAAGAAATTAAAGTGAAGGACAGGAGAGAAAGTGGAAAAAGAATGCTAGTGTTGAAACTGAAGGGATAGTACCCCCATCCCTGCCTTTACCTACTGCATGGACAACAGGTCGCCAATATGAGTTGGACGCCTCCATTCAAGCAAGATACACAACATCTTCGGCTCACCCTACCACCGTTACCTAGCCATTTTGTTGTCATTAAAAGTACAAATTGGTATGATAAACAACGAATTTGTGCTGCAGTTTGGTACATCTTACAGATAAGACTTTTTCCAAACAAACAATCATGCTTACAGAAAGCTACAAAAATAAATTTAGTACGATGTACATTATCAAATTACTAACATACTGTGACACAAAATACGTTTTATTTCGTGAAGGAAGGCTGAAGGCTGAAAATCTGTAAAACCAAAATAATAATACAACACACAATGCATTTACATTAACAAAACTGTCACTACCCGATAGTTCAAATATTTACAAAATAAAGGGCAAATAAATAAATAAATTAAAAAAAAAAAACAAAAAAAAAAAAAAAACAAAAAAAAAACGTAATCCTCCGAACTTTGGGCGAGAATCTAACAAATAAATACATGTAGAGGGCTATATAGAATCGTCTCAGAGTTGCGGAATTATATGTATATATCCATATGTTCTATCAAGCGCGAGGAATAACAGGCAGGAGACATATTATACTATATAGTTTATGGTTATATATGCTCGTCATCACGATAACAAGTCCGTGAAACGAAGACCCCTCTAAACCCCACTTTAAATAGAGAAAAGTGGGGTTTACGGGGGTATACATTATCTATCTTATTTTTGCTTAAAAAAGATTGTTGGTACTCGTTGAGGCGGTTCTTACGAGCACTCACAATCTATGTTCAAAGCAGAAATAACAAAGAGGTTATCATTCTTACCCAAAATGTATTACTTCTGACACCATTTTGGACGCCATTATTTCACACGGACGTGTTTTCCTAATGTAATTTCAAACACTGACATTTCGTTTGGTTTGAATTGAGGTTTAACGTCCCCGCCAACACTATTTAGGTCATAGACATTGTTTCCAATTTTGTGGGACTTTTACCCGACGTTGAGATGAAATGACATCTCAAGCCCGGCCGCCCAATATAACCAAAAGGCTTATATGCATTGGACGGTCTGACTCACATCACTTTGCCTGGGCAGGTTTAGTCCTTCTAAGCGGTTTACCAGTACTCATGTGTGGTCAGTTTCAGCTCTGCGTGGAAGCACCATGCAGCCCAATTATTTCCCCAAGCCCCCGATGGGCGGGGCCGGACTGGACTAACAGATCATTCTGTTTCAATGGAATCTGTAGGTGACTGTTTATAAGACACGTCATAAGAAAAATTGTTTTGCCATTTGCAAACAACATAGGTACGGACCAGTCTGCGCACCTGATCTGTTCCTTTGTGTTCGCTTCTTGGCTAGTATAATACCGCTTGTTTCTCTAGTTCATCACGTGAACAAGTCCTTGGAATGAAGGCCCCTAAACCCTACTTTATGAAGAGAAAACTGGGGTTTACGGGGGTAAACATTATTTTTCTTATTTTTACTCCAAGACATAGGTTGTGGGTACTGGTTAGAACCGCCTCAATGAGGCGGTTCTAACGAGCACCCACTACCTATGTTTGCAGTATAAATAAGAAAGGTATCATGATTTTTCATCCGAAAGGAGCCATTTTGGAGATGCGAAAAATACACAATGGCTTACGGGTGTGTTATCGTAAGGTTTGCTACTCGCGCTTTATATTTAGTGCAAGGGAAACAACTCGAAGAACTATTTCATGTGTTCTTACGCCATAGTTGTCTCTCTTCAAAACAAATGAATTTAGGGATTATGATGATTTCGTGTTAAATGACGCGCCAACACTCTTTGTGGGCCATAAGCGTCAAATACGATGGTTCAGATCAGCCTGCGAAACCGCGCAGTCTGATAAGCACCTTTATGATCGCTTTTTAGGGTAGTTCCAGGTATCTGGTTTCTATTTGCTATATAGTTGCTGGTCTTTGTAGCTGGTCTTACCTGGTTGAACCTGTATGATCGCTTTTTAGGGTAGTTCCATGTATCTGGTTTCTATTTGCTACTGGCTGGTGTGTATAGCTCGCCTTACCTGGTCGAACCTTATTGTTCGCTTTTTAGGGTAGTTCCATGTTTCTGGTTTCTATTTGCTGCTTGCTGGTCTGTGTAGCTTGCCTTACCTGGTCGAACCTTTATGTTCGCTTTTTAGGGCAGTTCCATGTATCTGGTTTCTATTTGCTACCGGCTGGTCTGTGTAGCTGGCCTTACCTGGTCGCCCCTTTATGTTCCCTTTTTAGGGTAGTTCCATGTATCCGGTTTCTATTTGCTACTGGCTGGTGTGTGTAGCTGGCCTTACCTGGTCGAACCTTTATGTTCGCTTTATAGGGTAGTTCCATGTATCTGGTTTCTATTTGCTACCGGCTGGTCTGTGTAGCTGGATTTACCTGGTCGAACCTTTATGTTCGCTTTTTAGGGTAGCTTATGTATCTGGTTTCTATTTGCTACTTGCTGGTCTGTGTAACTGGCCTTACCTGGTCCAAACTCCCGAAGAAAGGTTTTTGTTTGTGACGGGGATCAGACATATATTACAGCTAAACTCTCAAGCCTTAGAGGACATATCATATATCATGTCATATCATATCGTAACATATCATATTACAGTAGTCATATTACAGCTACACTCTCAATCTTTACAGCACATATCATGTCATATTATATCATATATCATATATCAAAGTAGTCACATTACATCTACACTCAATCTTTAGAGCACACATCGTATCATATTATATCATGTCATATCATCTCATATCATAACGTATATTACACTAATTAAATTACATCTACACTCAATCCTTAGAGCACATATAATATCATATTATATCTTATTATAGCATAGCATAACACATATTACAACAGTCATATTACAGCTACACTAAATCTTTAGAGAACATATCATATCATATCAAAAACATGTCCGTATAACAAAGTGCACTCTTTCATATCTCAAAAAAACGACAATATTTTTTATGAAAATTTGTGGTATTTTTCTTATTTTACACAAATCACTGGTTATGGGTTCTTGTTAGAGCCGCCTCACGATTACCCACAGCCTGTCCACGAAGCAGAAATGAACAAAATAATGCATATTCCTGTAAAGCCCAGTTTTCTCCAAATAAAATGGCGTTACAATGGTGTTCATTACATGGGCTTGTCAACATGGTGTGATTATTATGTAATTATCACGTTTAAAAAAATAATGTTCACTACACAGCATTTTTTCACATTTGGGTTTAAAATATTCAATATAAGTGCCTGTAAGGACATATACTATCATATTATATATTATCATAGTATATCATAACGTATTTACAGTAGTCACATTATAGCTACGCTCAATCCTTAGAGCATATATCTTATAATATCAAAAACACGTCTGTATGATATAGTGCACTCTTTCAAACGGCAATATTTTTTAATGAAAAGTTGTGGTATTTTTTTTCTATTTTTGACACCAATCATAGGTTGCAGGTGCTTGTTACAACCGCCTCACGATAAACCACAACCCGTGTCTTGGAGCAGAAATGAACAAAATAATGCATATACCTGGAAAGCCAAGTTTTCTCCAAATGAAATGGCATTACAGGGGTGTTACAAATGCAATTACACGGATTTGTCAACAAAATATGCATATCCCTGGAAAGCCCAGTTTTCTAAAAACAAAATGATGTTACAGGGGTGTTCATTACACGGGTTTGTCAACAAAATAATGCATATCAGTGTAAAGCCCAGTTTTCTTCAAACAAAATGTTGTTACAGGGGTGTTCATTACACGGGTTTGTCAACAAATAATGCATATCCCTGAAAAGCCCAGTTTTCTCCAAATAACATGGTGTTACAGGGGTGTTCATTACACGGGTTTGTCAACAAAATAATGCAAAACCGTGTAAATAAAAATCAAATATGAGTTCCTTTAAGAGCAATGAAAACATTCATAAGAAAGAAGATGGTCATACTACGTAGTTTCGGCTAATAAAGCCTCATCAGTGATCCTGTAATGATCCGGCAAAGAAAGCCAGAGGAAACATACTGCAATTTTGCGAATTTCGAATAGGCAGTCCATTCAAAGACTGAAATAAATCAAAATGGGGTCCAAATAATTAAAAACCTGTCTAGAATATGAGTCTAAACCAATAATTTATTTCCGATTTCTCAGAATATTCACGCTGATCTCAAAGGACAAAAAGTAAAATGTAAACTGCACTAAGGTTGATGTACGGGGAGACGTTTTACGGCCGCCACACGGCACAACACCAGCTGCAGTGAAGGCAAATAAAAATCAAATATGAGTTCCTTTAAGAGCAATGAAAACATTCATAAGAAAGAAGATGGGTCATACTACGTAGTTTCGGCTAATAAAGCCTCATCAGTGATCCTGTAATGATTCGGCAAAGAAAGCCAGAGGAAACATACTGCAATTTTGCGAATTTCGAATAGGCAGTCCATTCAAAGACTGAAATAAATCAAAATGGGGTCCAAATATTTATGAGATTTATGAGAGGATCATGCATGACCAGCTGGCCAGCTATTGCAATAATATTTTTGACCCTTTTCTGGCAGCATTCAGAAAGGGTTTCGGCTGCCAGACTACCCTGTTACGCCTGTTGGAGGACTGGCGGAAGGCTTTGGACAACCATGAGTGTGTCGCTGCCATACTAATGGATTTGTCCAAGGCCTTTGACTGCCTTCCTCATGGGCTTATGAATGCAAAATTACAGGCTTACGGATTGTCAGCTGAGGCAGTCGCACTGTTGGGCAGCTATCTCAATGGCAGGCGTCAACGAATTAAACTGGGTGCAAACATCAGTGAGTGGAAAAGCCTTTTTAAAGGAGTCCCTCAGGGTTCTATACTTGGACCCTTGGTTTTTAACATTTTTATAAATGATATATTTTACATTATTGAAAAGTGTACCCTTTATAACTATGCAGATGACAACACTCTGTCTTTTATTCACAAAAGTCCATCTGTTTTAAAAAATGTTCTAGAAAAGGAAAGCTTGTGTCTTATTGATTGGTTTACTCAAAATTTTATGAAAGCTAACCCTGAAAAATTTCAGGCTATATGTATTGGAAAGAAAACCCATGAAGCCATAGAGTCTTTCCAAGTCAATGATGTGACTATTAAATGTGAAGACAATGTTACCCTTTTGGGTATTAACATTGACTTTTTATTAAATTTTAATGATCAGATTTCTAGCATGTGTAAGAAAGCAGCTGCACAGCTAGCTGTTTTAAAAAGAACTGGTAGATTTTTAACAAAAAATGGTAAACTGACAATTTATAGCTCATTCATCATGGCCAATTTTAATTATTGCCCTTTAGCATGGCATTTCTGCAGCCAAGCAAACACAAATAAAATAGAAAAGATCCAAGAAAGGGCATTGCGATTTATAAATGATGATTTTAACTCTCCCATTAACATTTTACTTCAGCAGAATAAACTGTCCCTTTTACACATTAGCAGATTAAAATTAATGGGTTGTGAAGTTTTTAAAATTGTAAATAAAATCTCGCCCACTTATATTCAGGACCTCATTAATATAAAAATGCACAAATATGATTTCAGGGCTGAGAGACAAGCTGAGGTCCCAAGAGTCAGCACAACAAGGTATGGACTCAGGTCATTTAGATATGAGGCAGCCCGGGTATGGAACAGTCTCCCAAATGAGCTTCGACAAGCTGAGAACTACCCACAGTTCAAGAGGCTGTTGCATGCCTGGGACGGCCTCAACTGTAAATGCCCTTCTTGTTCATTATAGACCCTGTTTTAGCTTACACGTTTAATTGTTTTATTGGCTACTTATAGTTCCTCTTTTATCTGTGTTTCATTTGTCTTGTTTTTTCATTGTGTTATTTTTGCTTAATACCTTTTTTAGCTGTCATCTGTATATTTTAGGACACACTTCTGTGATATTCTTGTTATTTTACTATTGTACACTTGTTTGTCGAAGTAAAAGCCCACATGGGCTTATGTTCTTTGTTAACAAAATCGACGAAAAATAAATATTCTATGTCTATGTCTAAAATAATTAAAAACCTGTCTAGAATATGAGTCTAAACCAATAATTTATTTCCGATTTCTCAGAATATTCACGCTGATCTCAAAGGACCCAAAGTAAAATGTAAACTGCAGTTTTAAAGCCCAGTTTTCTCCAAATAAAATGGTGTTACAGGGGTGTTCATTACATGGGTTTGTCAACAAAATAATGTAAAACCGTGTAAAGCCCAGTTTTCTCCAAATAAAATGGTGTTACAGGGGTGTTCATAACACGGGTTTGTCAACAAATTAATGCATATCCCTGTAAAGCCCAGTTTTCTCCAAATAAAATGGTATTACAGGGGTGTTCATTACACGGGTTTGTCAACAAAATAATGCATAACCGTGTAAAGCCCAGTTTTCTCCAAATAAAATGGTATTACAGGTGTGTTCATTACACGGGTTTGTCAACAAAATAATGCATAACCGTGTAAAGCCCAGTTTTTTCCAAATAAAATGGTATTACAGGGGTGTTCATTACACGGATGTGTCAACATGGTGTGATTATTGTGTAATTATCATATTTTAACAAATACAGTTCGAACAATTTGACATGAGATTGGTGATCTCTATTATCATAATTTCACACCCGACTGAATGTATATATTGATATTTATCTTCGCCGTTTTCCGAAGATGTTTATATTGTTATTCAATACATAGAGGTCAGTAAATGGGTCGCCATTCACGAGATGCCAAAAATTCACGAGAAGTTACGAAAACAATAGGCGATACTACTAATTTATTCTTTGCATAGATGTCAGTTTCATGTCAAATTGAACCAGCTAAACATGATTACTAAACAGCGTTTTTTTTCACATTTGGGTTTAAAATATTGAATATCAGTTCTCAAAGATATATCAGTGGCCATAAGGACATCTCAAAGATGCGGGTCCTATTGAACCCCCCCCCCCCACCCCACCCACCTACTCACTAACCCCATACTCACTAACATAACATATAATGGGCGGGACGATGATATGGTAAAGTTCGAAGAATTTGACATGAGACTGGTGACCTCTATTATCATATTTCCACACCCGACTGAATGCATATATTTACCTTCGCCGTTTTCCGAAGACGTCTATATTGTTATTCAATACATAGAGGTCAGTAAATGGGTCGCCATTCACGAGTTGCCGAAAATTCACGAGACTTTTAAGAAAACGATAGGCGATAACACTAATTTATTCTTGCATAAATGTCAGTTTCATGTCAAATTGAACCAGCTATACTAGTAACACAAATTTTCATCTGAAACATGATCCCCCACCCCAACAGACACACCCCAGCTGCCACCAACAACCATAGCACAAGGAACTTTTGCTATGTACAATGTAGAATATGAGCCGTAAGAAGCAGAATGTGCCTTATGTCACGTGCAATAGGTGATAACTCTAATCATGTTAAACACCCACTTTAGTCAGAGCACAGCCTGCTCTGTCTATCTTGAGAAGCTTTGATATTATGGCTAATCAGCGCCCAGGGAGAAGACAGTCAGGTTACACACCCACTTTAGTCAGAGCACAGCGAAATCTTTCTGTCTTAAGAAGCTATGGCTTATCTATACAGCTCCAAGTGACATAAGAATAGACAGGAACTCAAAATAGGTAACATGCCAACTTTAGTCAGAGCGCAGCCAGCTCTTTCTATCTTAAGAAGCTTTGGCATTATGGCTTATCTATACAGCTCCCGGTGAGATAAGAATAAACAGGAACTCAAATTATGCTACAATCCCACTTTAGTCTGAGCACAGTCAATTCTTTCTATCTTAAGAAGCTTTGGCATGATGGCTTATCTATACAGTTCCGATTGAGATAAGAATAGACAGGAACTCAAATTAGGTTACACACCCACTTTAGTTAGAGCACAGCTAGTTCTTTTTATCATAAGAAGCTTTGGCCTAATGGCTTATCTATACAGCTCCCAGTGAGATAAGAAAAACAGGAACTCAAATTAGGTTACACACCCACTTTAGTTACAGCACAGCTAGCTCTTTCTATGTTGAGAAGCTGTGGCTAATCTATACAGCTCCCAGTGAGATAAAAATAGACAGGAACTCAAATTAGGTTACACACCCACTTTAGTTACAGCACAGCTAGCTCTTTTTATCTTAAGAAGCTTTGGCATAACGGATAATCTATACAGCTCCCAGTGAGATAAGAATAGACAGGAACTCAAATTAGGTTACACACCCAATTTAGTTAGAGCATAGCTAGCTCTTTTTATCTTAAGAAGCTTTGGCATAATGGATAATCTATACAGCTCCAAGTGAGATAAGAATAGACAGGAACTCAAATTAGGTTACACACCCACTTTAGTTAGAGCAGAGCTAGCTCTTTTTATCTTAAGAAGCTTTGGCATAATGGATAATCTATACAGCTCCTAGTGAGATAAGAATAGACAGAAACTCAAATTAGGTTACACACCCACTTTAGTTAGAGCATAGCCAGCTCTTTTTATCTTAAGAAGCTTTGGCATTATGGCTAATCTATACAGCTCCCAGTGAGATAAGAATAGACAGGAACTCAAATAAGGTTACACACCCACTTTAGTTACAGCACAGCTAGCTCTTTTTACCTTAAGAAGCTTTGGCATTATGGCTAATCTATACAGCTCCCAGTGAGGTAAGAATAGACAGGAACTCAAATTAGGTTACACACCCACTTTAGTTACAGCACAGCTAGCTCTTTTTATCTTAAGAAGCTTTGGCATTATGGCTAATCTATACAGCTCCCAGTGAGATAAGAATAGACAGGAACTCAAATTAGGTTACACACCCACTTTAGTTAGAGCACAGCCAACTTTTTCTATCTTATGAAGGTTTGGCATAATGGATAATCTATACAGCTCCAAGTGAGATAAGAATAGACAAGACCTCAAATAAGGTTACACACCCACTTTAGTCAGAGCCAACCAACGATTTCTATCTTAAGAAGCTATGGCATAATGGATAATCTAAACAGCTCGCGTTGAGATAAGAATAGACAAGAACTCAAATTATGTTACACACCCAGTTTAGTCAGAGCACAGCTAGCTCTTTCTGTCTTAAGAGGCTTTGGCATAATGGCTTATCTATACAGCTCCCAGTGAGATAAGAACAGACATGAACTCAAATTAGGTTGCACACCCACTTTAGTCAGAGCACAGCCAACGCGTTCTATCTTAAGAAGCTTTGGCATAATGGCTTATCTATACAGCTCCCAGTGAGTTAAGAAAAGACACGAACTCAAATTAGGATACACACCCAGTTTAGTCAGAGCACAGCAAACACTTGAGAATTTTTGACATAATGACTAATCTATGTAACACCCAGAAAAGACTCAGATCAGACTGCGCTTACTGCTCAATTTTGTTACAAATTTAAAAAGTTCATTAAGTCATGGCGGGGCTCAAATTTTCCAACGGACACATGACGCATAAGCAATGTCATATTAACGTCAATGCAACGTCATTGACGTTGATATGACGCTGCATTCACACTGTCTGCCAATGAGAAAATCTTTTGTTGAACCAATCTCACTTTTATTTATATTTATATACAGTGAAATTCCGCTATTAAGACCACCTAAAAACAGGATGAAGTTTGCTTAAAAAAAGCTTATTTTGAAGGGTACACTTAATTGTTCTTCGTGCTTTCTGCCTACAATGTCCTCTGGTCAGGGACCACCTTTTGGATTGTTCAAAAGTGGTCTTTAAGACAACTTTTGAACAGTCCCAAAGATGGTCTTACCACAGGAATTTTGCTGTATTTCAGGCTGTCTCAGCAAGACGTGTACATCTTGATAACCGCGGTCCAACACGCAGCCACCAAATGCCAACAGTCCCGAAGGTTGTCTTAATTTAGGAATTTTACTGTCTCAGCAAGACGTGCACATCTTGATAACCGCGGTCTCACACGGAGCCACTAAATGTCAACAGTCCAAAAAGTGGTCTTCATATAGGAATTCTACTGTCTCAGCAAGACGTGCACATCTTGATAACCGCGGTCTCACACGGAGCCACCAAATGTCAACAGTCCCAAAGGTGGTCTTAATATAGGAATTTTACTGTCTCAGCAAGACGTGCACATCTTGATAACCACTGTCTCACACGGAGCCACCGAATGTCAACAGTCCCAAATGTGGTCTTACCATAGGAATTTTACTTATTCACGCTATCTCAGCAAGACGTGCACATCTTGATAACCGCGGTCTCACACGGAGCCACCGAATGTCAACAGTCCCAAATGTGGACTTACCATAGGAATTTCACTTATTCACGCTGTCTCAGCAAGACGTGCACATCTTGATAACCGCGGTCCCACACGTAGCCACGTGAGCATTGAGCTCCCTGTCGCAACCAGACACCGTCGTGATATGACTGAAAAATTGTTGAAAGCGACGTTAAACCCGAATTCACACACACACACACACACACACACACGTAGCCACCAAATGTCAACAGTCCCAAAGGTTGTCTTAATATAGGATTTTTACTGTATTTCACGCTGTCTCAGCAAGACGTGCACATCTTGATAACCGCGGTCCCACACAGAGCCACCAAATGTCAACAGTCGCAAAGGTGGTCTTAGTATAGTAATTTTACTGTATTTCACGCTGTCTCAGCAAGACGTGCACATCTTGATAACCGCGGTCCCTCACAGAGCCACCAAATGTCAACAGTTTAAAAGGTGGTCTTAATATAGGGATTTTAATGTATTTCACGCTGTCTCAGCAAGACGTGCACATCTTGATAACCGCGGTCCCACACGGAGCCACCAAATGTCAACAGTCCCAAAGGTGGTCTGAATATAGGAATTTTACTGTATTTCACGCTGTCTCAGCATGACGTGCACACCTTGATAACCGTGGTCCCACGCGGAGCCACCAAATGTCATGCGTCATTGTGGATGAACAAGAACATGATCCGACTGGGACTCGAAACCGGGCCTCTCGCAAACCGTTGGCACTACTGGAACACATAAATATAACAGATCAACCGTGTACCTTGACATCTCATTGGGTAGAGTGTCAGCACGGCATGTGTAGCACCCTGAGTTCGAGTCCCTATCTGTTTCCTCTCCTCATCACGAAAATACGCCTATATAATTTTGACCCTCTTGAACCACACTTTTATATAGTTTTGTTTGTTTGTTTGATTTGAGGTTTAACGTCCCCGTCAACACTGTATATGTCATTTTGGAGACGCTGCTTCCAATTTTCTGGAACTTTTACCCGATCTCAAGCCCTGTCGCCCAGTGAAACCAACAGGGTTTATAAGCATGAACGGTCCGACTCGCACCGCTTTGCCTGGGCAGGCGTAGATCCTCTAAGCGGTTTACCAGTACTCGTGTGCGGTCGGTTTCAGTTCTGCGTGGAAGCTTCATGCAGCCCATCTATTTCTTCAAGCCCCAAATGGCGGGGGCAACACTTTTATATAGTATTACTGGGGTTACAAGGGTAAACCTTATTTTTTCTTATTTCTGCTCTAAAATATAGATTGTGGGTACTCGATGAGGCGGTTCTTAGAGGTGCTCACAATCTAAATTTTGAGCAGAAATAAGAAAAATATCACAATTTTTCATCTTACAATTTTCGTGTTTTTTTTTTTTTTTTCGGCGGTAAAGTTTACAAAGTATTTGCTTTGTTTGATTTTAACGTCCCGTCAACACTGTTTATGTCATTTTGGAGACGTTGCTTCCAATTTTTTGGGACTTTTACCCGACATAGAGATGAAATGACATCACAAGCCCTGTCGCCCAATGAAACCAATAGGGTTTATAAACATGGATGGTCCTACTCAAACCACTTGTCCTGGGCAGGCTTAGATCCTCTAAGCGGTTTCCCAGTACTCGTGTGCGGTCGGTGCATGGACGCATCTATTTCTCCAAGCCCCGATGGGCGGGGCAACACTTTAAAATAGTAAAACTTGAGTTACAAGGATATACCTTATTGTTTTTACTCGTAAGAACCGCCTCGATGAGGCGGTTCTAACGAGTGCTCACAATCTAAATTTTGAGCCGAAATAAGAAAAATATCACATTTTTTCATCTAAAAATTTTCTTTCTTTTTTCGGCGGTAAAGTTTACAGAGTATTTGTATAGGCGTGTTTTCGTAATGTGGTACATGTGACGTCACAAATATACAACCCCTACAAACTTTGACCCTGACATTACTTTAACCTTTACGGGTCAAACTTTGTAGGGTGTAGTATATATTCTACAAGTGTGCAAGCTAAAACTGCTATGCTTGGTATTGGCTAGCAACGTCTCCAAAATGACCTAACTAGTGTTGACGAGGACGTTAAATGAAACAAACAAATCCTCATGACCGTGTCGCAAGAAAACATGACCTCGTGCCTTTTTTAACCAATCAGATACAAGACCAGCATTTTGCTGGTAGACGTCTATCTTCTTCAGAGGAAAGTCTGGGGCTCATTAATCCCATACGGACAGCAAAGGCTCTGATCAGACTGCGCATATGCGCAGTCTGATCAGAGCCTTCGCTGGGCGTACATGCATTAAAACATCATTTCTTGCGACGCAGCTTCTAATACACCATCTTTTGTTGTCTAGAGTGTTGTCTACTTTGTAAGTTTGAATGAAACAATGGAATCTTGCTTCTCAAGACCTACAGTAACCGTGTCATCAGTCTGTCGGTAGGTAATAAAATGGGGATACTTTATACCGTCAGCTAAAGACAGAAGGATGCCATACTTCTTTCCCTCCGCTGTAATCACCTGTATATTGTGAGAGCCACATACAAAGATATTGTCTCCTCCATCACAGTACAAACCACTAGGAGCTTTCATGTCGGCATCGTTGTACTTGTAGAGGATCTCTCCACCAACTGATATACAAGTAATGGTATCTCTGTCAAAGTCACTGACAAAGACTTTGTCACCAGATTTATTTGCAGTGATATGGTACGGTGACGTGAACATGAACGATCCATCCTGCTTCACACCTAGACGATTTAGCATCTTACCGTTCATATCTAAGATTCGAACTTCTCCTTCTCCAGGAAAGTTGTGACATGTAACGAACATTTTATCCCCAGCCACAGCAATTCCCCAACACATCTTATCTAGCTGGATGATACGTCCTGCCTTTAATTTTGGGACCACTTGAATATGCTGAAGTTGATGTTTGCTAGGTAAGGTAACGATGACGTTGTTGTTGTCAATGGCCGAGACATCCAATGGGAAAGAGGATAATTTCAGACTTTCTTTAATATTCCAGAAGCCGCCCATTACTTTAAGCTTGTTATTACTATAGTCACAAAGTACAATGTTACCGTCGCTCATTACAGTGATGCCAGTGATCCATGGAGTGTCAGTATCATCAGTGGATCTCACAGGTACCTTCCTCTGTGATTGTACCTTTCTGCCTAACAACACCTTCTTGTCGTCCTGGTTCTCCCCATAATTCATCCTGGACACTTTGCTGCCATCTTTATCTCCGAAGTTCAGACTGCCAAACTCTTTTACTTGACGTTGCAGATCCTCGAATTTTCTGTCTGGTTCAAATAGTATAGTTGGTTTGAAGAAATCTTCTTCTATGTCAGCGAGTCTTCTTTCATAATCTTGAAGAGTCTTCGACACTTGAACTTCTGAAGCAAACATTCTTGTTTTTCTACCATCTTTCTTAGCGTCTTCTAGCAGTGTACAATCTGACTCCAACATCTGTGCTGTTGTTTTCAACGTAGCAAGATGTTGATCAATACGACTTTGACTCTCGTTACCACGTGTGTCCAGCTCCAAGAGAATCTTTCTTTCCAGTTTATCTAGAAATATATCGATCTGCTTTCGAAAAGCCTTTATTTGTTTTTTGCATTCTTTTATCGAACGGTCAAGCTCCTTGCCATTTCGATCACTGTCTTGTTTCAATTGTTCGCAAGTATCTTTAAGTGATTTTGCTTTGGACAGAGCGAAATCAACCTGTGTTGTTGAGTAATTTTTACTTTTCTCTTCGATGAAGGAGGTTTTGCATTTATAATGGTTAATATTCTTACAAGTATCGCAGACGACATCTTTGTGTTTTTCGCAGTAAAACTGAACTTGTTGTTGTTTGTTGCAGGTACAGTTGATAACAAGCCGAGGTCCTCTTCTTGCAGAGGCACGTGATGGTACCTTGGCTGCCGGCACAATCCGGTGGTTTTTTGTAACAGCCAGTCTACCATGGAAATTTTTACATTGATTACATAAGTATTCGAGGCACTCTCCACAGTAGTGTCTGGCTTCCGTCTCAACTTGATCATGTTTACACGGCCCACAGAGCAAGGCCTGCAATTCGTCGGACGCACCCTGCACAGACCGTGATCCATCCACCGAAGCCATTCCGCAAATAGAAACAATACGTACTTTTAAATCATAATATGTATCTTTAAGTTCGAAATGAAATGTAAATACTGTTCTGAAAGAAGAAAAAAAAACAATAGACACACTTTTAGTTTGTATTGGAGTTTTACGGCCCAGTCAACACTATTTAGGTCATTTTGAGCCGGTCAGTTTTCCTATCAACACTTTCCTGGACAGGCTTATACGTAAGCGATTAACCAGTACAGTGCACAATTATTTCGCCAGAAACAATAGACACATATTTTTTTTAGGTGCACCACATACATCATATTTTTCGAGGATAGACGAGACAAAACAAATTATCATGAAAGAGAGAGAGAGAAAAAAGAAACTAGAAATGTGTCCAGACGACACAGATGCCCCCGCCCAAGGGCACGCCTCACCCAGAAAATCCATGTTGCAACAACAGCTGTCATTGGACAGCATAGCTCTACTGCAAAAGTGTCCTACCCATAGATGGGGATATTGCTGATTAAATCTTTGGACAAAAAACTATCATCATACCCAATTTGAACCCAATCAGTTACATAGTCTGGAAAATATGAGCTCTAAGAAACTTTAACATTCAAAATTTTCTAAGTGTGTGACCTTGGCCTTGAGGTCATGGGCAGGGTTGGTGGTATGGCTGAATGAAACTTGGGAACTGTATCTATCATCATTCCAAATATGAAACCAATCTATATGGTGTGGAAAATATGAGCCCTAAAACTTTATAAAAGCATGATAAGACTAAGTATGTGACCTTGACCTTGAGGTCAGGGATGGGGGTATGTACAACTTTGGACCTGTAACTATCATCATACCAAATATGAAGCAAATCCATATGGTTTGGTGAGTATGAGCTCTTAATAAACTTTAAATAAAAAAAAAACTTTGTCTGTGACCTTCACCTTTAGGGCACGTGCATGGGTGGGGCTATTGGGCCAGTATCAATCATCATACCAAATATAAACTTAATTCATCATACAATTTGGAAAATATAAACTCTTAAAATATCTAATTAAAAAATTTCTAAGTCTGTGACCTTGACCTTGAGCTCATGGGCATGGGTGGGGGTATCGCTGAATAAAATGGACAGGTATCTAACATCATACCAAATAAAAACTCAATCCATCATACGATTTGGAAAATATCAACTCTTAAAATACTAATTAAAAAAATTCTATGTCTGTTAACTTGACCCTGAAGCCATTGGCATGAGTGGGGGTATTGCCAAATAAACATTTGTACCTGTATCTATCATTATAGCAAATATAAGCCAAATCCATAATATGGTTTTGAAAATTTGAGCTCTTTAAAATCTTTAACATTAAAATTGTCTAAGTCTGTGACCTTGACCCTGAGGTCATAGGCATGAGTGGGGGTATTGCTGAATAAAACATTGTACCTATATCTATCATCATACCAAATATGAACCAAAGCCATCATAAAAGTTCAGGTTCTACCAGGTACAAAAATTGTCCAAGTCCATGACCTTGAGGTCATGGGCATGGGTAGGGGTATCGCTGAATAAAACCTTGGACCTATATCTATAATCATACCAAATATGAACCAATGCAATCAAATGGTTTGGAAAATATGAGTTCTAAAATGTTCAGGGTCTATCTGTTACAAAAACCTTAACCCGAGTCTTTAACATTGAAAATTTCTAAGTCTGTGACCTTGACCGTGAGGTCACAGGCATGGGTGGGGGTATCGCTTAATAAAAAAATTTTGGACCTATACTATCATCATACCAAATATGAACCAGTTCCATCGAATGGTTAGGAAAATATGAGTTCTAAAAGTTCAGGCTCTACCTGTTACAAAAACCTTAACCTGAGGTTACAGGATCACGTACGTACGTACACACACGTACAGACGGAAGTACACATGTACGCATGTACGCACGTACGGAAAACCGAAAAACTATATGCCCCCGGCATCATGCCGATGGCAGGGGCATAAAAACGGTTTTGAGATGTGTGTGTGTGTGGGGGGGAGGGATACGTCCCATTAACATCTAAGGTCATTCGGAGACGGGACCTCGGTTTAACGACTCAACCGAAAGTCGGGAAAAGTCCGGGATCGAACCCGCGACCCCTGGTTTCATGACGCAATGAAACAATCAACAAAGTCACACGGGTATGTTTTGTATATGTTCTCGCCATGCATCACGTGAACAAGTCAGTGAAACGAACACCTCTATATAATGAAAACTGCATGGGGTGTACGCTAGTATACATTATTTTCTTTATTTTTGCAACAGGACATAGTTTGATAGATGATTCTAACGAGCACCCTCAACCTATGTTTGGAGTAAAAAAAAATCAGATTTTATTAGGAGGTAGCCATTTTGGAGATATCAAAGAATGCACCAGGTTACATGGGTATGTAATGTTCTGATTAAGTTTATATTGAGTTGAACTTCAATGGCTCGAACCTCGATGGCTCATTAACCATGGATGAGTAGAACCCGATCTTGAATCCGCAGGGAATTCCTCCAAATACCATATAGGGAGAATGTTAGCAGATTTCCTTTCATCTTGCAAATGTATGCCGGGTGTACTCATTAGAATCGCCTTGATGAGGCGATTCTAATGAGTACACACAGCATATATTTATAATATAGAATACCGAAAATATACCCAACAATTATCTCCATTGTGTGCCTCCTGATAGTGGCACTAATAGTTACCTCAAGGGCCCGAAATACCGCTGTCTCGAACACATTTTCTTTATTCCCAAGGGGTTCGAGCCATCGAAGTTCGACGGTACATGCTAATTTCAGACTTATTTGAGCGTAGCCGATAACCCATTGTTTACTTGTGGACTCTACCACTGCTATATGTTGGACAAGTCCATTTGTCATATAATGGGTGTCAGGTCAATTTTATTCATATTCTTATTCTATTTTTGATGGAAAATCCTCTTAGCAAACAGTGGAGACACTGATCAGACGCCGCGTTCTGCGGCGTCTGAAATGGGTCTGCACTGTTTGCCAGGATACCCGTTTAGGGTACCCCTCTCCCGCCTATAATGGGTTAACTTGCCGCTTCCCATTGACTTCTCTGCGTTCTGCGGCGTCTGATATGGGTCTGCACTGTTTGCCAGGATATCCGTTTAGGGTACCCCTCTCCCGCCTATAATGGGTTAACTTGCCGCTTATCATTGACTTCTCTGCGTTCTGCGGCGTCTGATATGGGTTTGCACGGTTTGCCAGGATACCCGTTTAGGGTACTACTCTCCCGCCTATAATGGGTTAACTCGCCGCTTCCCATTGACTTCTCTGCGTTCTGCGGCGTCTGATATGGGTCTGCACTGTTTGCCAGGACATCCCTTCAGGATACTCCTCTCCCGCCTATAATGGATTAACTTGCCGCTGCCCATTGACTTCTCTGCGTTCTGCGGCGTCTGATATGGGTCTGCACTGTTTGCCAGGATACCCGTTTAGGGTACCCCTCTCCCGCTTATAATGGGTTAACATGCCGCTTCCCATAGACCTTTCTGCGTTCTGCGGCGTCTGATATGGGTCTGCACTGTTGGCCATCTCCCGCCTATAATGGGTTAACTTGCCGCTGCCCATTGACTTCTCTGCGTTCTGCGGCGTCTGATATGGGTTTGCACTTTTTGCCAGGATACCCGTTTAGGGTATCCCTCTCCCGCCTATAAAGGGTTAACTTGCCGCTGCCCATTGACTTCTCTGCGTTCTGCGGCGTCTGATATGAGTTTTCACTGTTTTCCAGGATACCCTATCAGGGTACCGCTCTCCCGCCTATAATGGCTTAACTTGCCGCTGCCCATTGACTTCTCTACGTTCTGCGACGTCTGATATAGGTCTGCACTATTTGCCAGGATACCCGTTTAGGGTACACCTCTCCCGCCTATAATGGGTTAATTTGCCGCTTCCCATTGACTTCTCTGCGTTCTGCGACGTCTGATATGGGTCTGCTCTGTTTGCCAGGATACCCCTTTAGGGTACCGCTCTCCCGCCTATAATGGGTTAACTTCCCGCTGTCCATTGACTTCTCTGCGTTCTGCGGCGTCTGATATGAGTCTGCACTGTTTGCCAGGATACCTGTTTAGGGTACCGCTCTCCCGCCTATTATGGGTTAACTTGCCGCTTCACCTTGAATTCTCTGCATTCTGAGGCGTCTGATATGGGTTTGCACTGCTTGCCAGGATACCCGTTTAGGGTACCCCTCTCCCGCCTATAATTGGTTAACTTGCAGCTGCCCATTGACTTCTCTGCGTTCTGCGGCGTCTGATATGGGTCTGCACTGTCCCGCCTATAATGGGTTAATTTGCCGCTGCCCATTGACTTCTCTGCGTTCTGCGGCGTCTGATATGGGTCTGCACTGTTTCCAAGGATACTTGTTTAGGGTACCCCTCTCCCGACATAATGGGTTAACTTGCCGCTTCCCATTAACTTCTCTGCGTTCTGCGGTGTCTGATATGGGTCTGCACTGTTTGCCAGGATACCCGTTTAGGGTATCGCTCTCCCGCCTATAATGGGTTAACTTGCCGCTGTCCATTGATTTCCCTGCGTTCTGCGGCGTCTGATATGGGTCTGCACTGTTTGTCAGGATACCCGTTTAGGGTACCCCTCTCCCGCCTATAATGGGTTAACTTGCCGCTGTCCATTGACTTCTCTGCGTTCTGCGGCGTCTGATATGGGTCTGCACTGTTTGCCAGGACACCCCTTTAGGGTATCCCCTCTCCCGCCTATAATGGGTTACTTTGCCGCTGTCCATTGACTTCTCTGCGTTCTGCGGCGTCTGATATTGGTCTGCACTGTTTGCCAGGATACCCGTTTAGGATACCCCTCTCCCGCCTATAATGGGTTAACTTGCCGCTGTCCATTAACTTCTCTGCGTTCTGCGGCGTCTGATATGGGTCTGCACTGTTTGCCAGGATACCCGTTTAGGGTACCCCTCTCCCGCCTATAATGGGTTAACTTGCCGCTGTCCATTGACTTCCCTGCGTTCTGAGGCGTCTGATATGGGTCTGTACTGTTGGCCAGGATACCCGTTTAGGGTACCCCTCTCCCCCCTATAATGGGTTAACTTGCCACTTCCCATTGACTTCTCTGCGTTCTGCGGCGTCTAATATGGGTCTGTACTGTTTGCCAGGATACCCGTTTAGGATACCCCTCTCCCGCCTTTAATGGGTTAACTTGCCGCTTCCCATTGACTTCTCTGCGTTCTGCGGCGTCTAATATGGGTCTGCACTGTTTGCCAGGATACCCGTTTAGGGTACCCCTCTCCCGCCTATAATGGGTTACTTTGCCGCTGTCCATTGACTTCTCTGCGTTCTGCGGCGTCTGATATGGGTCTGCACTGTTTGCCAGGATAACCGTTTAGGGTACACCTCTCCCGCCTATAATGGGTTAACTTGCCGCTGTCCATTGACTTCTCTGCGTTCTGCGGCGTCTGATATGGGTTTGCACTGTTTGCCAGGATACCCGTTTAGGGTATCCCTCTCCCGCCTATAAAGGGTTAACTTGCCGCTGCCCATTGACTTCTCTGCGTTCCTCGGCGTCTGATATGAGTTTGCACTGTTTGCCAGGATACCCGTTTAGGGTACCGCTCTCCCGCCTATAATGGGTTAACTTGCCGCTGTCCATTGACTTCTCTGCGTTCTGCGGTGTCTGATATGGGTCTGCACTGTCTGCCAGGATACCCGTTTAGGGTACCCCTCTCCCGCCTATAATGGGTTAACTTGCCGCTTCCCATTGACTTCTCTGCGTTCTGCGACGTCTGATATGGGTGTGCACTGTTTGCCAGGAAACCCCTTAAGGGTACCGCTCTCCCGCCTATAATGGGTTAACTTCCCGCTGTCCATTGACTTCTCTGCGGTCTGCGGCGTCTGATATGAGTCTACACTGTTAGCTAGGATACCTGTTTAGGGTACCGCTCTCCCGCCCATTATGGGTTAACTTACAGCTTCCCATTGACTTCTCTGCGTTCTGCGGCGTCTGATATGGGTGTTCACTGCTTGCCAGGATACCCGTTTAGGTTACCCCTCTCCCGCCTATAATGGGTTAACTTGCCGCTGTCCATTGACTTCCCTGCGTTCTGCGGCGTCTGATATGGGTCTGCACTGCTTGCCAGGATACCCGTTCAGGGCACCCCTCTCCCGCCTATATTGCCGGCCTCAGTGGCTCAGTCGGATGCGCGTCTGACTGGTGATCAGGAGGACGCGGGTTCGACTCCCGCCGGGGTCGGCAACATTCTTTCTTGGAGATTGATCATGAAATCTTTTCTACGGTCGTTCTCTCTCTTCCGCTGATTCAAGAAGGGCAGTTGTCAGTTTCTGGCGAAAGAATGTGCACTGTACTGGTTAACCGCTTACGTATAAGCCTGCCCAGGAAAGTGTTAATAGGTAAACTGACCGGCTCAAAAATGACCTAAATAGTGTTGACTGGGCCGTAAAACTCCAATACAAACAAACAAACAAATCTCCCGCCTATAATGGGTTGACTTGCCGCTTCCCATTGACTTCTCCGCGTTCTGTGGCGTCTGATATGGGTCTGCACTGTTTGCCAGGATACACCTTTAGGGTACCGCTCTCCCGCCTATAATGGGTTAACTTGCCGCTGCCCATTGACTTCTCTGCGTTCTGCGGCGTCTGATATGGGTCTGCACTGTTTGCCAGGATACCTGTTTAGGGTACCCCTCTCCCGCCTATAATGGGTTAACTTGCCGCTTCCCATTGACTTCTCTGCGTTCTGCGGTGTCTGATATGGGTCTGCACTGTTTGCCAGGATACCCGTTTAGGGTATCGCTCTCCCGCCTATAATGGGCTAACTTGCCGCTGTCCACTGACTTCTCTGCGTTCTGCGGCGTCTGATATGGGTCTGCACTGTTTGCCAGGATACCCCTTTAGGGTATCCCCTCTCCCGCCTATAATGGGTTAACTTGCCGGTGTCCATTGACTTCTCTGCGTTCTGCGGCGTCTGATATGGGTTTGCACTGTTTGCAATGATATGGGTTTGCACTGTTTGCCAGGATGCCCGTTTAGGGTACCCCTCTCCCGCCTATAATGGGTTAACTTGCCGCTTCCCATTGACTATTTGCTGAATGGCTGTCAGTGAGTGACATTAAATACATAGATTTGTTTAGTTGAGTTTTTACGTCCCCGTCAACACTATTTAGGTCATTTTGGAGACCTTGTTTCCAAGTTTTTGCGACTTTCACCCGACATCGAGGTGAATTGACATTTTTTTGGTTTTGATTTAACGGCCCTTTCAAGATTATTTCACTCATATCGAGCCGATCGTTAATCAAAGGTGGGCGAAACCCGGAGTACACGGAGAAAAACCAGCTGACCTTCCGTTGCAGAACTTGGCGTCTCACATATGACCCGAGCGTGGCTCGAACCACAGCGGTGAGAGACAGGTGAAATGACATCTCAAGCCCTGTTGCTCAAAGATACTGCAGTGGTTTTTAACTAGGGACGGTACGACTCGCATCAATTTGCTTGGGTAGACTTAGATCTTCTAAGCGGTTTACCAGTACCCATGTGCGGTCGGTTTCAGCTCTGCGCGAAAGCACCATGCAGCCCAAGCGCCGATTGGCGAGGAGGGATTGGGGCTAAATATGCGTACGCACTTTCATTTTCGATGTCTAGACTTGATATTTTTAAGAAAAAAAAAAAAAATAAGCATCGCCCGTACACCTATACAGAAATCTACATTTGTACATGATCAGCTGTATAGTGTGGGTTTGTATCATCTAATTCATATACCCAGATATAAACAGATAAAATGACTATCAGTTTAAACATGCTATGTTACAACGCATAATGTAGTAATGTAGTAATTTCTTCATTTTGAAATTTTTACTACATTATGCGTTGGCATAGTCGACGCGAAATGAAATAAAATGTCGTTTTTACTTCATTATGCGTCGATACTAAGAGGTTTGAGCAAAATGAAAGAATTATTTCATTTTGCGGCGATGGGTGGCATACTTAATTTTACTTCATTATGCGTCAACAGTTTGTTTGTTTGATTTGAGGTTTAACGTTTAACGTCAAGACTATTTAGGTCATTTTGGAGACATTGCTTCAAATTTTATGGGACTTTTACCCGATATTGAGATGAAATGACATCTCAATCGCTGCCGTCCAATTAAAAGCAATAGGGTTTATATGCATGGATGGGCCGACTCGCAGCAGTTTTCCTGGACAGGCTTAGACCTTCTAAGCAGATTACGAGGACTCATGTACGGGCGGTATCAGCTCTGCGTGGAAGCATCGTGCAGCCCATCTATTTATACCCCCGGCATACGAAGTATGCAAGGGGGTATATAGTTTTTGTCCATTCTGTCTGTCTGTCTGTCTGTCTGTCTGTCTGTCTGTCTGCCTGTCTGTCTTTTGTTTGATTTGTTTGATTTGAGGTTTAACGTCCCCGTCAACACTATTTAGGTCATTTTGGAGACGTTGCTTCCAATTTCATGGGACTTTTACCCGACATTGAGATGCCGCCCAATAAAACCAATAGGGTTTATATACATGGACGGGCCGACTCGCAGCAGTTTTCCTGGGCAAGCTTAGACCTTCCAAGCAGATTACCAGTACTAATACAAATTTTGTTTTTAAAGCATATTTGGAAGGTTAAAGCTACATTTTCTTTGTGATTTTGACCTTCAGTGTGCTTTTGTGGAAGACCGTCTTTTGGACTGTTCAACTGTGGTCTTAAAGACCACTTTTGAACCGTCTCAAATGTGGTCTAAATTGTAGGAATTTAACTGTATTGCTTCCTAAGTCTTTTCGAAGACAGCTATGTTCTACCATCATTACTTCATTATGCGTCGATATGGTGCATATCAACGCGAAATGAAATAATTTTTTTACTTCATTTCGCGTCGACTATGCCAACGCATAATGTAGTAAAAAAATCAAAATGAAGAAATTACTACATTACTACATTATGCGTTGTATCAATGCTATTTTGCCTTTCAAAACTGTGTCCTATGAAGGGCTCAAAGTCCCCCACAGCACACACAACTTTGCTGATTGAAGAATTTTCGCACCGTTTGTGCTAAATATTAAAGTAACTATTAAAATTAACTTTTACAAAATTAAAAACAAAAAACTTACAAGTTTTATCCGCTGCCCTGTTAAAACAGTTTTCGCTTTGAAAAATAGGTCATTGTGATTATCTAACAGGAAGTACATGTATTTAACCCATATATTCCTAGTGGCCTTTTTTGGGACATTGCCAAACAGTGAAGACCCAGATCAGACGCCGCAGAACGCGGCGTCTGATCTGGGTCTACACTGCTTGCTTAAAGAACATTCATTTTCGTAAAATTTGCCACAAACAAAAACTAAATCTGACACCAACTTACAAGGTAAGATTCCATTGTCATATAAGGGTTAAAACACAAAAAATGACTTAAATAAACATGTTCGTATTCTCTTGTTCTTTTCTTCTTGTTTCATTGTACGGGTGCTCTTTCAAGATTATTCATCTTAATTCTCAGACGTGATCAAAAACTGGTGTGCACAAGGAAACACACAACAACTCTCTCTCTCTCTCTCTCTCTCTCTCTCTCTCTCTCTCTCTCTCTCTCTCTCTCTCTCTCTCTCTCTCTCTCTCTCTCTCTCTGTGTGAAACCGCCATTCAAATATTTATACTGTTTGTTTGTTAGCGGTTTAACTTAACGTCCTCGTCAACACTATTTAGGTCATATTGGAGATGCTGCGTCCATTTTTGTGGGACTCTCACCCGACACTGAGATGAAATGACATCTCAAGCCCTGCCGCCCAATGAAACCAATGTTTATATAAGCATGGACACGTTGCCCGGACAGGCTTAGACCTTCAAACCCATGTGCAGTCGGTTTCAGCTCTGCGTAGAAGCATCATGCAGTCCAATCTATTTCTTCAAGCCCCAAAGGGCGGGGCGGTCATTTATGCTGTATAATACTCCACCATAATGGCACAGGAGATTATTTTTCTCGAGCCTTGATCCTGCTGAGGCAAAGGTGACGTGTATCTTACGTCACTGTGACGTCCGCCTTCTGTCCTTGTAGCAGGTAAGAGTAGAGGGATCGTTGTTATTTTTTCTTTCAATACACTTCCATTCTTTTTCCTTTTTCTCCTCTGTCTCTGACTTTCATCTCCTCTATTTACTATCTCTTCTATCTTTTCTCGCTTTCTCTGGGAGACGACACAAAATGACCCACAAACCCAAAACAACCAGTCAGACTCTGTACCGTATGATTGCTATCAAAAATAAACTAGTGTAAAGGCAAGTTCTTGCTTATTACGGCGGTGCAGATTGCAAGTTAGAATCATGCACTGAGCCATAATGACTGGACGTTGTTTCTGAATAAGAAACTTAAACAAATCTAATTGCGGGTAAAAGACGGACTGCAAGTCAAGGGGTCGAGAGTTCGAACCCGACACCAGCACATAAATTTTGCTGAGTTATGGAAATTACTAGGCTTGGGAAAGAATGTAGACTATATTCATTCCAGCAGGCACATGACGTATTTGTGACGTCACATCAACGTCGGTGCAACGTCATGACCTATATGCAACGTCAGATCTACGTTGGTGCAACGTCATGACGTTGCACCGACGTCCATTTGACGTTGCCATAGCGACGTGTGCCTGCTGGAGTGTGTCTGACAAAAGACGGTACTTGTTGGTCGATTTTCTCTGAGTGTTGGCCGGTCTCTTTTTCTGGAATTCCTATTCTGTAAATAAACAGTCTAAACCCTGATAGGACGCAGCGAACTGCCGTATACTATCTGCTGTGGGTCTACACTGTTTGACAAACCCAATACATGATTCCAGTTCAAGTCCTGTAGATAGCCAGCTTACGCAACTGCCGGCCTCGGTAGCTAAGTCGGATGCGCGTCTGACTGGTGATCAGGAGGACGCGGGTTCGTTTCTTAGGCATTTGTTTATCTGCCATACGGTTTTAGGCCTATGACTCATTTTAATTGGTTGCCATGGAAACCAAAATGCACCAAAAAATAAAAAATACTTAAAAATCATCTCCTAAGAAACCATTCGGTCTGTGAGGCTGATACTTTATGAAAATATTCACAATAAATGTCTCAACGGGGTTTGTTTTTTGGAGTTGCTATGGCAACCAAGAGTAAGCAATTAAGTAAGTAAGTAAGTATGTAAGTAAGTAAGTATGTAAGTAAAGGCTTTATTTAACGAGGGTTAGACATTCAGCATTATGGCTAATCTTCCATGAGGACCTCATTGAGTTATAATGTGGAAATTGAAAAAATGTCATTTACTGCCAAGATTTTGCAGATATTTTGACAGAGCATTCATGGAAATGTTTAAGCAATTATCTATCCGCCATATGATTTTAGGCCTACTGCTCAATTTTGCTCGTTGCCATGGTAACCAAAATGAAATAAAAAATAGAAAAATTAAGTCACCTCCTCAGAAACCATAGGCTCTATAAGGCTGAGACTTTATGGAAATATTCACCCTATTTTCCTTTACAGGTTTTATGTTTATGATGAAATTCGGATCTTTAGTTTGGTTGCTATGACAACTTAGAGTTTCCATAGACTTATAATGGGACAAATTGAAAAATGCCATCAACTGCCAAGCCATTGCATATATTTTTCCAATGCCCTAAGGATGGGGGCGTCTCACACAGCACAATTTTGATTCTTAGTCAAAGGGAAAGAAATCAAGCAAATCCATGTCCAACAGCAATTAAAGAGTTTCTTCACATTTAGTGTCTCAAAGGTCCGCGACATAGACCTAGCCTGCGGTGGAATTCATGTGTTCCTCTTTAACTGGCCACTAACTTTGCATTCATAGCACTGCTTGCTGTACCAATTTGACAGTTTGTAATCGGAAATAAATGAGGCGAATCTGAGCTTTTGGTTTTGTTTGTTTGAGGTTTTACGTCCCCGTCAACACTGTAAAGGTCATTTTGGAGACGTCGCTTCCAATTTTGTGGGACTTTTACTCGACATTGAGATGAAATGACATCTCAAGCCCTGCCACCCCATGAAACCAACAGGGTTTATAAGCATTGACGGTCCGACTCGCACCACTTTGCCTGGGCAGGCTTAGATCCTGTAAGCGGTTTACCAGTACTCGCATGCGGGTCGGTTTCAGCTCTTCGTGGAAGCATCGTACATCCCATCTATTTCATCAAGTTGAGCTTTTGGTAAATGTCACACATCATTATGGTGTTGATAACCTACATGTACGACTCATTATGAGAACTCTCCTATTCAAATATATGGTAAATTTTTACCACTAAAAGCGGAAAATGTTTGGATAAAAATTCTGGCATTTTTTTCATATTTCTGCTCAAGATTTTGGGTACACTTTAAAACGACTCGGCGAGGCGGTTCTAACGAGTACCTACAATCTATGTGAGCAGAAATTAGATAAATTCTGTATACCCCTGTAAACCCTAGTTAAAAGTGGGGTAAAAGCGGGTAACAAATAAATAGGCGTATGTTCGTGATGTGAATAAAAGTTGTCATGAGACTTTTAAAAAGGGATTATACAAAGGAGAAATAAATTACTAAAATGAAATTGTGTAACATGAAAGAATATTTTATTATGATTTAACAATGGCAACCATTTGCATTTGTTTACAAAAACAACGCCAAAGAAACGAAGAAATAATAATGAGCCGAAAATTTCACGTAAGCCCAGTTGTATTTTTTTCTCCGCGTTTCATTTTCAATGAAAGCAATCGGTCAAATTTTCGCCGAGAATCTCCGAGAATTTTCTCCGCGAAACCGGGAGAAATTTCATTTTATCTTTTCTCGCTGTTTTGCGGAGAAAATTGTCGATTTCACGTTAGGCGGTTTCTCCGCGAAACGAAAAAAATGGGTTATTACCGGTAGCTGGTCTGTACATTGACACACGCGACGTCACATGAACAATCAGTGCCTTCAAAAATGGTTCTCTCCGAGGCGGTTTAATTTATTTAAAGTACATTTAAGTTCATATTTCACTATTTACATTTCCAGTGTAAAGGGTTCCGGGTCGTTTCGCCCGTGGGTCGTTTCGCCGGGTCGTTTCGCCCTGAGTCGTTTCGCCCTGATTTTGGGGGTTGGTCGTTTCGCCCATACCTGGTGAGTCGTTTCGCCCGTGGGTCGTTTCGCCCGTTGGTCGTTTCGCCGCAATAAAATTTTAAGGGAGTGACAAACGGAATGGATGAGTAAATGGACAGATGGATGAATAAATAAATGAATAAATGGGTGAATGGAGTTGTGCGTTGGTAGATGGACGGACGTACGGATGAACGCACGGCATTTTGAATATACGGAGATAGATAAGTTAATGGAGAGTATTGGTAGACGGACAAACGGAAATGAATAAATGAATGAATGAATGAATGAATGAATGAAGAAGTGATGCAAGTTTAGATGGACGGATGGATGAACGGATCTGAATCTGGACTGTTCAAATGACACCTACGGATGGGTGATGTAATGACGGGCTCTAGTCAGTGTTCGGAGAGAGAGAGAGAGAGAGAGAGAGAGAGAGAGAGAGAGAGAGAGAGAGAGAGAGAGAGAGAGAGAGAGAGAGAGAGAGAGAGAGAGAGAGAGAGAGAGAGAGAGAGAGAGAGAGAGAGAGAGAGAGAGAGATGTGGTCGTTTTGGCACACGATATAATTAGTTAAGTGTGAAAACAAGTGCACATTGTCTACTTCTCTACTTCGGCATTTGCTTTGACAAAGGCGCTAATCCACCACGATAATACTTAAACACTTATGATCACACATTAACCGAGGTGAGAATAATTGTGATTGTTATATACTTATAATGTGAAATATGTGTCTTGCTATGCATAAAATTATGGTAAAAATGAAAAGAAAGTATAAAACGTTATGTTTCTATTCCTACCCAGGTTGAGCTACAGTAGGGTCTGTATAAAAGTTAAACCAACATTTTGCACATGGCACTTAATGTGTAATATTGATTGTTACATTTTAAGTGACATTTTTGAAAACTTTTATTCAGACATCACTGTTTAAAACTATTTTGTTTGTTTGTTGGAAATGAGGTTTAACGTCCCTGTCAACACACTTAACGTAATAATGTAACCAGTTATATCACGTCAATATTTTTGAAGAAAGAACAACTGATAAGGAAATAAAACATCATGTTAGCAAGTCAATGCAATAACGTCCCATTCTAAACCCAACTTTATACAGTGAAAATTGGGTTTGGCATATACTTTATTTCTCTTATTTCTGATTCTAGAACATAGACAATTAGACGGTTCTAATTCAAAATCTATGTGTGAGCAGAAATAAAAATATATCACATTTTTAAATATAAACAGTCATTTTCACAGGCATGAATCCCAGTTTATTGCATAGACGTGTTAACCTTATGTAAGTTCGAATATCTTTCTCAAAAAAGGTGGTAGCACAGTTGCTCAAACCTGAAGAAGAAGCCGTCAGTAGGTCGTCAAGCTGCACCAAACGAGGGCACAACCATGTTTTCCGGAACTCCCAATACCCCAATCAATCCCTTTACATACCAAAACAAACATAACCTCAATCAATAGGGCTTGAAAAAAAAGGGCGAAACGACCCACCTAATCAGGGCGAAACGACCCACGGGCGAAACAACCCAGGGCGAAACGACCCAGGGCGAAACCACCCACGGGCGAAACGACTCATGGGCGAAACGACTCACGGGCGAAACGACCCGAGACCGTGTAAAGGCTAATGTAAACCAAAAGAAAAGAATGTAGTTCATACTTCCATGAACGCATCGAGTCACAGGATGTTCAGTGACGTTAAGTGACCTCAGTTTAAACCATTTTCTCTACAGGAGTTGGCGACCTCAACGTTGTTCCGCTCTTTGTAGAAAAACAGTGTATAAATGTTTTTCATCTTTAAAAGTTTGACCTATAAGCATTTTTTCGCCCAATGATGAAGAGCAAAGAATGTAAATGTAAAAATTAAAATCATTTTTTTCTGTATTTCATGAAAGTATGAACGACAGCGGATCGCTAGCAAAGTTTACATGAACCCCTTCGGGGTTCATTTACTTTACACGCGACCTACTGCGTTCATACTGTCATGAACAACAGAAAAATAAAATGCGTTTCTTAAATATTTACATTTCAAGTGCAAAGTCTAATGTAAACCAATAGAAAAATGTAGTTCATACTTCCATGAACGCATCGAGTCACATGATTTTCAGTGACGTCAAGTGACGTCATTCTAAACCATGATTCTCTACGGGCGCTGGTAACGTCAACGTTTTTCCGCTCTTTGTAGAAAAAAACAGCGTGTTTATGTTTTTCAGCTTTAAAAGTTCGCCAAGTGATGAGGGGCAAAGAATGTCAATATAAAAAATAAACTTATTTTTTCTGCTTTCCATGAAAGCATGAACGACAGCGGGTCGCTAGCAAAGTTTACATGAACCCCGTCGGGGTTCATTTACTTTACATGCGACCCATTGCGTTCATACTTTCATGAACAGCAGAAAATAAAATTCATTTCTTAAATGAGCGTTAAATAAACTACATTCGTTTCCAAAATAGACCACAATACAACAAAACTTCAATTAACACCAATTCCTCGTTTACCATCATTTCTTTCCATATCCCCAGATTTCCATATCAATGTATATTTAAGATTACATTACGATGACACACCAATGCGACATAGTGCATTTTTTCACATCTCAAAAATGGTCATTTATCTGATGAAAATCCGTGATATATTTCCTATTTCTTTCCACCCAGTAGGCACAGCCTGCCAACAGCAGGCATTAGGTAATCTGTAGCTATCATTAATTAGCAAGAATAAGGAAGGCTGGGTTTGGGTACAATGTAGACCATTTAATAAGTAGGCAATAAGCATGATAAGGCAAGTACATACAACACATATATAATATGAGCAAGATAACAAATATAACATGTTTAGAACTTGCAAGTTACTGGTTTACATTACCAAATGATCTCCACATAGGGTGTGACATAAAAACAGGTAGGTGTTGTAAGTATCTGCTACGATAGGCAGGTAAATACAATGCTTGTAGTAAATAATGTAAAAATAACTCTGCCTGAGATGCAACACGGCCATAATATGGTCTACCTAATCTACAAAATATTAAATATAATGAAAAAAATACATATACGGAAGTATGAATGTGCATATATAAATGTACATTAACCATTTCCCCATTGTAGGGCGGGAGGGAGGAAGAAAACTTAGAAGAATAAATTCAACATGGCGTCGCTTTGCTGCTGCCTGCTGCACAAAGCATGATGTAAATTAGTCTGGCCTGGTTACAAATGCAGATATTACAGGGAAACTGCCAGACAGAATCTGATTGGCTAAGCGCTATTATCATGCAGGGACATGTGGCAGCTGATCTCTGATAGGTGAATAGAACCTATCCCTTATCTGCCATGGACTGGTCATAAACTGTGTTAATTAAACTACTGAAACTTGAGACACCCAGGGGCCTGTGTTAGGTATAAATTACATAACAGGCCAAATGTGGTTTCCCTTGCGGTTGAGGAAACCCCCTGCATGAAATTGGTTACAAGTCATTAATAACAGATTAAACAAGGTTAATCTTCCCATTAATTTCTTTCCACCCAGTAGGCAAAGCCTGCCAACAGCAGGCACTAGGTAATCTGTAGCTATCATTAATTAGCAAGAATAAGGAAGGCTGGGTTTGGGTACAATGTAGACCATTTAATAAGTAGGCAATAAGCATGATAAGGCAAGTACATAAAACACTTATATAATATGAGCAAGATAACAAATATAACATGTTTAGAACTTGCAAGTCACTGGTTTACATTACCAAATGATCTCCAAAGAGCCAAACCCAGGTAGGGAGTAGTATACGCGGGCAACAGGCAATCAGAAAAAAATTATACAATATACACATGCACATGAAAAAAAAACAAAAAAAAAACGCATGTACCTTTATGTAAAAACAAGCAACTTATAAGTCAGTCCCTGCTAGGACCAACTTTGTTCGAGCAATGTGGAAAAGCTTTTCCTAAGGCTGCAGCAAGCTGCTTCCTGAGATCAAGGGCATGATCTAAATAACGGTGATATGCGTCACTAGCCCAATCACCTTGCAGTTTGATCGACTCAGCAGGAATACCACATTCGAGAGCAAAACTTGCCCCAACCCGTCTGAATGAATGCCATGAATAACTTGATGGATTAAGTCCAATTTTCCTAAGGCAAAGTCTCAAATGGGTGATGAAAGTTGCATAAGTGAGGGAGTGAATGCCTGGATCCCCTCTGAAGCTGTATAATGGGATGGGCTCAGGAGCAGTAGGGAGGCTGCTTAAACATAATAGCAGTGCAGCAGAAGGGGGAGTTAATGATTAAAGGCAAAGGGATGTGCAGGGGTTTTTTTTTGTCTGAATTGGTGAGTTTTGGACCAACGCACAGTTAAAACTGCCCCTGTCTGACTGAACTTAACATCAGTAGTACAAAGATGCCGGGGTGGATCAAACTTTTCTGGTGAAGGGATGAGGAGGTTAGATTTTCTGAAAAACGAAAAGAATGCTACCAGGTATGCTGTCCAGAATGTAATATCAAACACACTGTTAAAATTTAACACTGATAAGATTCCAGTGAGTATAGATGCAGTGATGGGGAGCTTTTGAGTGATTCCATCTCCCTTGTCCCTCCGCAAGCCCTTCAGTATAGATGTGAGGTACCAATTATCAGATAGTGGGTTACTATGACCTTCATCCAAATGCATAATGCGCACCACATTCAGATATTGTCTAACTAGTCCGGGATTTGTGACCAGATTTCGAAAAATTTAATGCACCCAAAATTCTCACGCTTTGTTTGTGCTGTTTCATTGAGATAGAAGCCTACCCTATGTGGCAAGTGATTATTTAGCAAATCTGGTGGGGAAAAGGGGTTGAAAATTCTATGAGTTTACACCCACCACCATGCGAATAGAATGGTTGGATTAAGTTAAGTTATGTGTAGCTTGCGCTTACAACTGAATGTTGATTTTATTGCATCAGCCAAAATATTTGTCAATACTCGAAAATACCAAAATTCATGATATGACGTAACTACACCCGGTGTTACCATATATTTTGACCATTGAAATTTTACCCCCAGAAATTTGGTAAATTTTACACTATTTTTGCGCTAAAAGATTTTTAGTAATTTTTTAAACAATTTCTGTTTCGTCAGTATGCAGGACGGTTATTTTTGCGCATGCATGTGAAACTTGATGACTCTGTGTTAATCTGGGCATGAACAAGGGACTCAGATAACTATGGACCCCTTTGCTGGTTTTTCCTGCTGTGTCACAGATCGGGATAAAAATCCATATTAAAACATACGTAAAATAAATTATTTTACTGGCTGGTCACAGATGTATCATATTAGGGGCCAACAGATATATTTTTGTAAAAATTACTGATGACCATTTCCTTCTGGTTTTATTTAGTGAGGTGAATATACATCACCAAGCATATTTGTCAGCGATGAACTATCAAGTGATTCTCTAAACTGGTGACTTGAATCTATCAACATTTAATAAATACATTGTATATTTCAAGATTCATTATCCAAAGTTTCCAGTTTGTGCTGAAGGCTCCCAAACTAACAACGACATTATTATAGTTTAAACACGTTAATGTTACTGGCCACTACAAGTTCTCTATTGAAATCTTACTGGGTACCTTATTTTCTGGTAAGTCGCACGATTAAAAATAAATAGTAACCGATCTTTAATGTAATGTAAAGCCACCCCTTAAACATTCTTCCTTCTTCCCTTTCCCCAGAGTAGTGGTATAACCTGTAAACGTGCATCTTAAGATGTTACCTCCACTTACTTTCTTCCTTTTCATTGGACAACTTGCCTTCGATAACCTTTCCCCTCTATTCGCCAATAGCTCTTAATTATCCTGTGTCTCTTGTCACACATTACGATAACTCACCCGTGCGACATAGTGCATTGTTCACATCTCAAAATTGGCTACTTTTTTATGAAAATCCTTGATATATTTGTTATAAATGTTTAAAACATAGGTTGAGGGCACTCGTTATTAGCGCATCAGGCGGTTCTAACGAGTAACCACAACCTATGTCTTGGAACAGAAATAAGAAAAATAATGCTCACCCCGTAAACCCCAGTTTTCTCTATATAAAGTTCGGTTTAGGGGGTCTTCATTTCACGGACTTGTTCATGTGATGCACTGATTAACCTGTTCTTCAACTACTTTTTACTACTTCCTTCAACTGATATTGTCCCATATATTGGTTGTTTTGGGTTTAAAGGCACGTCCAACCTTGTTGGTCATTTTGTGTCCTCTCCCAGAGAAAAGCGATAGAAGAGATAGTAGAGCAGATGAAAGTGAGGGACAGAAGAGAAAGAGGGAAATAAATATAAGTGCAGAAACAGAAGAAATAACAGTGTTCCCCCTCTACCATTACCTGCTGCAAGAACAGCAGGTCTTGTCCAGCTGTAAGCCAATATCAGTTGGACGCCCTATTGACGCAAGGTAAACGTCACCTTTGCCTCACCCAACCACCCCAATTGTCCCTTACAGATATGCCAATATGGCCTTCTATGTCAAGCCATCAGGAGTTATCATGATTCGACAGAGTGTAAACAATGATCAGAACCTATACAAAATACCTCGCATCTCCCATTCAAAACACCAAAGTGAAAACATCACGGATAGAAAGCCAGAAGGACAGTTATCTCCTCACATGGCCAAACAGCTATCCAAAATAAAAAGGCATTAGCAATACATACATCTTAAAGACCAATAATAAAAATAAGAAACCACAACATAAGGACCGCCTTGGAATGGAATCAGTAAGAAGTTTTACGGATGTTGGGGTTTGGGGTGGACACTTTAATTGATTTAAGGTGGCCTCAATCCTCACCCTTGGTTGTCTTGGTTAAAACCCGTTAGTTTTTCAGTCTGCATGATGGATTTCTAGCTCATCAATGCAACATCTCCGCGAACATAAAATCGAACGAATAAGGAGATGAGACAACGATGAGGACTCAAAAGCATGGAATAGCTAGAATGCTGCAGCAAAGTAAACCCATAGTTCGGCTCCAGTTAGCCCTACCTGAAATAGGGCATCAGGCACCTACCTTGAGGCGTTCTGGCGGAAATGCATTCGAACTTATGAAAGGAACTGAATGAAAGGTTAACTTATTTGAGATATTTTGAACAGGGAAGATGTTTGGCATAATAAATGTAACGATTCCTATGTAAATCAAGCTTCTTCTCTACACTTTTGTCAAGAAGGTTGGGAACATCTGGTTCAACACAGACTCTCGACTACCCTTTTCTGCATCTTCGTGTAACTTGGTTTACGATTGCCATTAAGCTTACGCAACCTTTAATAACTAACCTTAACACAAAGTTATAAACAAGCAGCTAATGGGAAACTACGCCCGCCAGAGCTTAATTGGGCATAAATTATCCCACCCTTGGGGGTCATTTATTTTAATCGACCATAATGGTTCAGTAGAGGCCAAACGCAGGACCACTGCTGCGAAATTATTTTTAAAGCAACCATTGATTTTTTGTTGCCGTCGCATACATTATGGTCAGCTTTGAACAATCTCAGCAGGTCTCAAGTCCAAAATGTTGCATACCAAGGTCTTGTATTTCCTGAGATGCAGAATTCAAAATCACTTTTGGCCATATATTGGTGTGACAATCACACAGATCCCTCGAACTTTGATTTCTCGACCACACTGATGCATTATATGTAATTTTGTATCAGTTAGCACAGTAGTCTTAGAAAAAATAGAAATATGTAATCTTATGGCCCCAGGATCATTTAGCTGGCTGCAAATATCAACTCTGATGTCATAAGCTGCAACAGAACCAGAAAAATCTGTCTTTGCCATACAAAACCCTAAGTGACCGTATGTGACCTTGATGTAAGAAAGGTCAAGGTCAACCAAATGTCATCATTTGAACAAATGTGAAAGGGACCGGGTCCCCAATATTGTAGATCAAGTTTCAAGGTCATCGGTATATTGGTTCCTGAGAACGGGCGATTTCAAAGGTTTTTACCATATATGGGCATGGTGGACATTTTGGTCATGTGACCCAGACATTCAGAATATATGTTTGTTCTTCCACCCCATGGCGGCTTCACATGTAATTTGGTTCCAATTGGCCTGGTAGTTTCAGAGGAGATGTCGTTTGGAATTGTTCAAATGAGAAAAGAGGGTAGGTACATTTATCTCCCCTTTTTATGTCTTTTTCCCCACTTTTTTGATTTTCTAACTCCATTTTCAAGATGCTGAGAGACCTCTCAATAACTTCTTATCTTAGTTAAGTGTGAGAAAATAAGGTGCATTAAACTCCTTAAATACGGGTGCTACGAATTTCAAATCCCTGACTTAACTGAGGAGTAACAAAGTTATGAGCCTAAAAAGGCAATGTATTTTCCAAGACTGCCGGGAAGATGGGAACTGGAACAATATTGAGGCTTTCACAAAACTGAAGATAAAGCATCTGCTGGATCCTGTTGGTACGACGAGTTGACTCAGCAAATGTGAGCAGCCTCAATTTGGATACCTCTTGATCCAGTGTATCTGTCAACCTCTGCCTTGTCAGGGGATCTACCAAAGAGATTTGAAATACTGCCTTTAGACATATGAAGTTCCAAAGGGGAAGGATATGTGTAAGGCCAGAACTTGAAAATAAAAATACGACCAGGTTCTTTGAGCCGTGAAATATCGTCTGCTACCGTGTTAGAAAGACCACGGATGAATCTAGCAGTGACATAAAAATTGTGCCTTGCAGACAGCCAAAACAGAGTACGGAGACATGACATCAAAAACGGGTTCCGGAAAGTACCCCGATTAATGGCTGCAACAGTGGATATGTCGTCTGAGTGAATGTAAATACGCTTATTTGCCCATGTGTGTGACCAACGACAAACTGCCAGAAATACTGCCAGAATCTCCTTGGAATTGATATGAAAGGCACTCACTACTGGCCAATCAATCTCCCAATTGATGTAAAACCAGTCACCATTGTAAATACCTCCAGCACCCAAAGAACAACTATCAGTAAACACGGAAGTGATAGGCTGTTTATCAAGCAACATTGATCAACCATTAAAGGAACACATGAAACTGTACCGCCATTTAATATCCGCACGGATACTGCTATTTAGCTTTATTTTGTGACTGACCACTTTTAGCATATTCATTGTGTTGATGATGCGACGTGAAAAAACTATGTTAACCATACACTTGCACAAAAGCTCAGTTTGCCAGCAAGGGATTGCAATTGCTTCTTTGACGCACGCTTGCGACTAAGAAAGATAGACAACCCATGTCGCACCTGTATGAGCTTTTCATCAGGTAAGCGGAGGCACATAGCAATGGAGTCTATTTCTATCCCTAAGAAGGTGGTTTTAGTTGTGGGATCAACAACTTTATCCTAGTTGATTTGAAATCCAAGCTTTCTAAGTAAGGTAATGAGTGTTCATTGCTGTCAAACAGTCCTTAAAGGTATCAGCCTTAATAAAGAAGTCGTCCATGTAGACGACCACTGCCGCTGTCAATCCTCTTCTAACGAACATACGCCTCACTGCCTGTGTTAATCTATGAAATATTCAGGGCGCAAGTTTGCTTCCGAACGGGAGTTTAGTGTCCCGGATATAAACAGTATTTTGTCCGAATTGCCATTTTAGCCCTGTGACCTGTTGGCTATGCTTCGAAATTAGAACAGAGCTTTAAGCGGGCTTAAGGTCAATTTTTGCCATGTAACCCCCCTCCGTGACCAAGGCAGCAGCATCATCAACGCAAGAAAATGTCTGCTGCCAATCACTGGTGCAGTAGTCATTGACTGACTGTCCTTTTGGAAGGGAGCAATCATGAATCAGTCTCACACCCCCGTCTGGCTTACGCATTACCCCCAAAGGGCTAATAATAATTGGGGGTTCAGAGACTATTTCATAATTACCCGTCTGAATTTCTTTAAGGACTTGAGCTGTAGCTTGGTCATATAGGGGCTAAAGGGCTGAGCTGATCTATGATTTTCGCACTCTACATGTGTAGGTGTCACATCTTTATCAAATATGTCAAAACCATTTCGGATGCCATCTAAAATAAAATCCCGGTCTACATCATCTTGTAATTTCTCTTTCCAGGCAGGGAGGCGTAAGCCATTCAGAGGATTAACATGTGGACTTAGTTTTTTGGCTGATGGTGTGTTGCAGCTGGGTGCAGCTGGTGGCATCCTGGATGAGAGCACTGGTGAGCGTATTTACATTCCCAAAAAAGGATATCTTGTTAAGTTTGTACTCAATAATTATAGCCATCGAAAGAGATGGCAAATCCCCCGACCAAAAAGCCAATATGGCCTTCAGAAGATTGTTCACCAATAGAAAGTGCAGCAGAATTAAACCAGCAATATATCACAAAATATTGCAGTTATGGCCAACACAAGATTATACTGTAAGGGGAGATAACTCAAAAACCAGGGCACTCAGAATTGTGGTTCTTGCGCATGACAAGCTTGCTTAAGCTCATGTATTTCTGTATGAAGTACCATCAATATGTCTCAAAGGGTATTGGAGATATGGTGCTCACAAGCTGGTCCTACTGTTATATTGGAAGGGTAGATAAGTCAAATACCACAGCACCAAGAGTTGTAATTCTTGCGCATGACACCCCTTCTGTACCTTGTATACAATTGTGCCAAGTTCCTTCAATATATCTCAAAGGGTGTTGGAGTTATGGCCATCACAAGGTTATACTGTCAGGGGAGATAACTCAAAAACCAGAGCACCCAGAGTTGTAATACTTGAGCATGACACACCTGATTAATCTCATGTACATCTGCATCAAGTACCACCAATATGTCGCAAAGGGAGGTACAGTGATCACAAGGTGGTCATACTGTTATATTGGAAGGGGAGATAACTCAAATACCATAATACCCAGAGTTGTGGTTCTTAAGCATGAAGCGCCGTCTCAACCTTGTATACAACTTTGCCAAGTACCATCAACAAATCTCAAAGAGTATTGGAGTTATGGCCATCACAAGGTTATATTGTCAGGGGAGATAACTCTAAAACCAGAGCACCAAGAATTGTAATTCTTGAGCATGACACACCTGCTTAACATCATGTACATCTACATCAAGCACCACCAATATGTCTCAAAGGGAGCTTCGGTGATCACAAGGTGGTAATACTGTTTTATTGAAAGGGGAGATAACTCAAATACCATAGCACCCAGAGTTGTGGTTCTTAAGCATGAAGTGCCGTCTCAACCTTGTATACAATTGTGCCAAGTACCATCAATAAATCTCAAAGGGTATTGGAGTTATAGCCATCATAAGGTTATATTGTCAGGGGAGATAATTAAAAAAAACAGGGCACCGAGAGTCGTGGTTCTTGCACGTGACATGCCTGCTACACCCCATGTACAACTGTACAAAGTACCATCAATATATCTCAAAGAGTATTGGAGGTATGACCATCACTAGGTAGTCACTCTATTTTAATGGAAGGGGAGATAACTAAAAAAACCATGGCACCCAGAGTTGTGGTTCTTGTGCATGACACGCCGTCTCAGCCTTGTGAACAACTGTGCCAGGTACCATCAATATATCTCAAAGGATATTGGAGTTATGGCCATCACAAAGAAGTCATTCTATTTTATTAAAAGGGGAGATAACTCAAAACGTATGGCATCCAGAGTTCTGGTTATTGCGCATGACACGCCGTCTCGGCCTTGTGAACAATTGTGCGAAGAACCATCAATGAATCTCAAATGGTATAGGAGTTATGGCCATCACAAGGTTGTGTCTACGGACAGACGGACGGACGCCAGACTGATCGCTACATCCCCCGAACCTATTCGGTCGGGGGATAAAAACGTCATTCTAATGCGTGCGCACAACATACTATATTTTAAAGAAGGTACTAATATGTTGCCTCCCGATCTTGCGCAATAATTAACATCATTGGCTCGAACTAACACTATTTCAAACACATTTTCATTGTCCTAAATGAACGTGTAGTTCGACCTTACAATGAGATACTTTAACCCTTTTTGTACCAAATGAAATATTCCTCCTTATATATATCAGGAGTCCATTTCAAAATCAAGGGGTGTCAGATTGCATTTTCTTCAAAATGTATTTGGAAAAGAGCTTCACTTTTCGCAAACAATGTAGGTTCCGATCAGTCGCTCTCCGCGGCGTCTGATCTGGGCCCGCACTGTTTGCCAATTACTCGTTTGGGAGTTTCTCGTACAAAATGGATTAAGGGAAACAATACATTTACAATTTCGTCTATTTTAGGGTTGATTGTTTTCTTTGAGTTGACCCAAAGTTATAAAGCGCAGAAGCTTTTCAATACTGAAGTCCTAGTGATTATCACAGAGTTATAAGAAAATCCAGGTAAAGGCTATTTATAGAATAGCCACGATAGTCTCATCATTGTTGCGTAGCTTTGTTTGTTTGTTTGTATTGGAGTTTAACAGCCACGATAGTCTCATCGCTGTTACGTAAGCTGTGTTTGTTTGTTTGTATTGGAGTTTAACGGCCCAGTCAACACTATTTTAGGTCATTTTTGAGCCGGCCAAGTTACCTATTCACACTTTTTAGGGCAGGCTTATACGTAAGGGTTAACAAGTACAGTGCACATTCTTTCGCCAGAAACTGACAACTGCCCGCGTCCTATTTTTTGGGGGTAGTTCCATGCATCTGGTTATCCCCACGCTTTTCGAAGAAAAAGTGGGGATATTGTAATGGTCTTCGTCGTCCGTCCGTACGTACGTCCGTCCGTCCGTCTTACCGGATAACTCCTCCTAGACGGTTATAGATAGAAACTTGAAACTTTGGGAACTAATAGATCTTTGGTCTGGGGAGTGCATGGCACTTTCAGAATTTTGATCACACCCCTGTAACATATCAAAGCGAACGGCGTGATGAGTAGATTATGTAGTGGCGTGGGGATATGCGATGGCGTGCCATCGACTGCGCAATTCTAGTTTCTATTTGTTACTTGCTGGTCTGTGTTGCTTGCCTTACCTGGTCGAAACGCCCGAAGAAAGATTTTTGTTTGTGATGGGGATCAGACATATATTACAGCTAAACTCTCAAGCCTTAGAGGACATATCATATCATATCATGCCATATCATATCATATCATACCATATCATATATTGAAGTAGTCACATAACAGATGCACTCAATCCTTAGAGCACACATCATATCATATTATATCATGTCATATCATGTCATATCGTAACCTATATTACAGTAATCACATTACAGCTACACTCAATCCTTAGAGCACTTATATTATATCTTATCATAGCATAGCATAACATATATTACAATAGTCCCATTACAGCTACACTCAATCCTTAGAGAACATATCATATCATATCAAAAACATGTCCGTATGACAAAGTGAACAATTTCATTTCTCAAAAACGGCAATATTTCTGATGAAAATTTGTGGTATTTTTCTTATTTTACGCCAATCATAGGTTGTGGGTGTTCGTTAGAACAACCTCAAGATTACCCACAGCTTGTGTGTTAGAGCAGAAATGAACAAAATAGTGCATATTCCTCTAAAGCCCAGTTATCTCCAAAAAATGGTGTTACAGGGGTGTTCATTACACGGGCTTGTCAACAGGGTGTAATTATGATGTAATTATCACGTTTAAAAAATAATGTTCACTACACAGCATTTTTCACATTTGGGTTTAAAATATTCAATATAAGTCCCTGTAAGGACCATCTCAAAGATATATCGGTATCCATCCTCAGAGAACATACATTGTATAATATTATATTATATCTTATCATAGCATATGATAACGTATTTACAGTAATCACATTACAGCTACACTCAATCCTTAGAGCACATATCATAACATATCAAAAGCACGTCTGTATGCACTCTTTCATTTCTCAAAACGCCGATATTTTTGATGACAAGTGTTTTTTCTTTTTCTTTTTTTGTGACACCAATCAACGGTTGTGGGTGCTCGTTACACACGCCTCACGATTATTCACAACCGGTGTCTTGGAGCAGAAATGAACAAAATAATGCACATCCCTGCAAAGACCAGTTTTCTCCAAATATAATTGGGTTACAGGAGTGTTCATCACACGGGTTTGTCAACAAAATAATGCATATCCCTGTAAAGCCCAGTTTTCTCCGAATAAAACGGTGTTATAGGGGTGTTCATTACACGGGTTTGTCAACAAAATAATGCATATCCCTGTAAAGCCAAGTTTTCTCAAAATAAAATGGTGTTACAGGGTGTTCATTACACGGGTTTGTCAACAAAATAATGAATATCCCTGTAAAGCCAAGTTTTCTCCAAATAAAATGGTGTTACTGGGGTGTTCATTACACGGGTGTTCCAACAAAATAATGCATATCCCTGTAAAGCCCAGTTTTTTCCACATAAAATGGTGTTACAGGGGTGTTCATTACACGGGTTTGTCAACACAAGAGGGCCATGATGGCCCTGGATCGCTCACCTGATCCATAGTGTAACAAGTGGGCCCCAGAGAGGGCCATTATTGGCCCCAGGGCTTTAATGTGCATAATGTTGGGGGAGGTCTTAATTTGAACAATCTTGGCAAAGGTCCACTAGATGAAGCTACACATCAAATATCAAAGACCTGGGCCTAGCGGTTTCAGAGAAGAAGATTTTTAAAGAGTTTCCCTATATAAGCCTATTAAAACCAAAGGGCCCGTGGATGGGGGCATTTTTTGCCCCAGCACTATAATTTGAACAATCTTGGTAGGGGTCCACTAGATGAAGCTTCATACCAAATATCAAAGTCCTGGGCCTTGTGGTTTCAGAGAAGAAGATTTTTAAAGATTTTCCCTATATAAGCCTATGTAAAACCAAAGGGCCCCCGGGGCGGGGGCATTTTTGGCCCCAGCACTATAATTTGAACAATCTTGGTAGGGGTCCACTAGATGAAGCTTCATACCAAATATCAAAGTCCTGGGCCTTGTGGTTTCAGAGAAGAAGATTTTTAAAGATTTTCCCTATATTAGCCAATGTAAAACCAAAGGCCCCGTGGCGGGGGCATTTTTTGTCCCAGCACTATAATTTGAACAATCTTGGTAGAGGTCCATTAAATGAAGCTTCATACCAAATATCAAAGTCCTGGGCCTTGTGGTTTCAGAGAAGAAGATTTTTAAAGATTGTCCCTATATAAGCCTATGTAAAACCAAAGGGCCCCGGGGCGGGGGCATTTTTGGCCCCAGCACTATAATTTGAACAATCTTGGTAGGGGTCCACTAGATGAAGCTTCATACTAAATATCAAAGACCTGGGCCTTGTGGTTTCAGAGAAGAAGATTTTTAAAGAGTTTCCCTATATAAGCATATGTAAAACCAAAGGGCCCCGTGACGGGGGCATTTTTTGTCCCAACACTATAATTTGAACAATCTTGGTAGGGATCCACTAGATGAAGCTTCATACCAAATATCAAAGTCCTGGGCCTTGTGGTTTCAGAGAAGAAGATTTTTAAAGATTTTCCCTATATAAGCCAATGTAAAACCAAAGGGCCCCGTGGCGGGGGCATTTTTTGTCCCAGCACTATAATTTGAACAATCTTGGTAGGGGTCCACTAGATGAAGCTTCATATCAAATATCAAAGACCTGGGCCTTGTGGTTTCAGAGAAGAAGATTTTTTAAGTTTTTGGTGAAAAAAATCTATTTTTGGCTCCTGTGACCTAGATGTGCAACGGACCGGAACCATTTGAACAACTTTGAAAGGGGACCACCTAAGGATCATTCCTGTGAAGTTTGGTCAAAATCCGATCAGTGGTTTAGGAGGAGATGTTTAAAGAAATTGTTTACGGACGGACGGACGCACGGACGACGGACGACGGACAAAAAGTGATCCCAAAAGCTCACCGCGTCACTACGTGACGGTGAGCTAAAATAATGCATATCCCTGTAAAGTCCAGTTTTCTTCAAACAAAATGGTGTTACAGGGGTGTTCATTACACGGGATTGTCAACAAAATAATGCATATCCCTGTAAAGCCCAGTTTTCTCCAAATAAAATGGTGTTACAGGGGTGTTCATTGCACGGGCTTGTCAACACAATAATGCATATCCTTGTAAAGCCCAGTTTTCTCCAAACAAAATAATGCATATCCATGTAAAGCCAAGTTTTCACCAAATAAAATGGTGTAACAGGGGTGTTCATTACACGGGTTTGTCAACAAATAATGCATACCCCTGTAAAGCCCAGTTTCCACCAAATGAAATGGTGTTGCATGGGTGTTCATTGCACGGGTTTGTCAACAAAATAATGCATATCCAAGTAAAGCCCAGTTTTCACCAAATCAAATTGTGTTCAAGGTGTTCATTACACGGGTTTGTCAACAAAATAATGCATATACCTGTAAAGCCCAGTTTTCACCAAATAAAATGGTGTAACAGGGGTGTTCATTACACGGGTTTGTCAACAAAATCATGCATATCCCTGTAAAGCCCAGTTTTTTCCAAACAAAATAATGCATATTTCTGTAAAGCCCAGTTTTCTCCTAATAAAATAGTGTTACAGGGGTGTTCATTACACGGGTTTGTCAACAAAATAATGCATATCCCTGTAAAGCCAATGTTTCTCCTAATAAAATGGTGTTACAGGGGTGTTCATTATCCGGGTTTGTCAACAAAATATTGCATATCCCTGTGAAGCCCAGATTTCTCCTAATAAAATGGTGTTACAGGGGTGTTCATTACACGGGTATGTCAACAAAATAATGCATATCCCCGTAAAGCCCAGTTTTCTCCTAAAAAGATGGTGTCACAGGGGTGTTCATTACACAGGCTTGTCAACAAAATAATGCATATCCCTGCAAAGCCAAGTTTTCTCAATATAAAATGGTGTTACAGGGGTGTTCATTACACGGGTTTGTCAAAAAAATAATACATATCCCTGTAAAGCCCAGTTTTTTTTTTCAAAATAAAATGGTGTTACAGGGGTGTTCATTACACGGGTTTGTCAACAAAATAATGCATATCCCTGTAAAGCCCAGTTTTTTCTTAATAAAATGGTGTTACAGGGGTGTTCATTACACGGGTGTGTCAACAAAATAATCCATATTCCTGCAAAGCCCAGTTTTCTCCAAATAAAATGGTCTCACAGGGGTGTTGATTACACGGGTTTGTCAACAAAATAATGCATATCCCTGTAAAGCCGAGTTTTCTCCAAATTAAAATGGTGTTATAGGGGTGTTCATTACACGGGTTTGTCAACAAAATAATGCTTATCCCTGTAAAGCCCAGTTTTCTCCAAACAAAATAATGCATATCCCTGTAAAGCCCAGTTTTCTTCAAACAAAATGGTGTTACAGGGGTGTTCATAACACGGGTTTGTCAACAAAATAATGCATATCCCTGGAAAGCCAAGTTTTCTCCAAAAAAATGGTGTTACAGGGGTGTTCATTACACCGGTTTCTCAGCAAAATAACGAATAACCCTGTAATGCCCAGTTTTCTCCAAAATAAAATATTGTTACAGGGGTGTTCATTACCCGGTGTGTCAACAAAATAATGCATATCCCTGTAAAGCCCAGTTTTCTTCAAATGAAATGATGTTACAGGGTGGTTCGTTACACGGGTTAATCAACAAAATAATGCATAACCCTGTAAAGCCCAGTTTTCTCCAAAATAAAATATTGTTACAGGGTTGTTCGTTACTCGGGTGTGTCAACAAAATAATGCATATCCCTGCAAAGCCCAGTTTTCTCCAAATAAAATGGTGTTACAGGGTGGTTCATTACACGGGTTTGTCAACAAAATAATGCATATCCCTGGAAAGCCCAGTTTTCTAATAATAAAATGGTGTTAAAGGGATGTTCATTACAAGGGTTTGTCAACAAATAATGCATACCCCTGTAAAGCCCAGTTTCCACCAAATGAAATGGTGTTGCATGGGTGTTCATTGCACGGGTTTGTCAACAAAATAATGCATATCCAAGTAAAGCCCAGTTTTGACCAAATAAAATTGTGTTACGAGGTGTTCATTACACGGGTTTGTCAAAAAATAATGCATATACCTGTAAAGCCCAGTTTTCACCAAATAAAATGGTGTAACAGGGGTGTTCATTACACGGGTTTGTCAACAAAATCATGCATATCCCTGTTAAGCCCAGTTTTTTCCAAACAAAATAATGCATATTTCTGTAAAGCCCAGTTTTCTCCTAATAAAATAGTGTTACAGGGGTGTTCATTACACGGGTTTGTCAACAAAATAATGCATATCCCTGTAAAGCCAATGTTTCTCCTAATAAAATGGTGTTACAGGGGTGTTCATTATCCGGGTTTGTCAACAAAATATTGCATATCCCTGTGAAGCCCAGATTTCTCCTAATAAAATGGTGTTACAGGGGTGTTCATTACACGGGTATGTCAACAAAATAATGCATATCCCCGTAAAGCCCAGTTTTCTCCTAAAAAGATGGTGTCACAGGGGTGTTCATTACACAGGCTTGTCAACAAAATAATGCATATCCCTGCAAAGCCAAGTTTTCTCAATATAAAATGGTGTTACAGGGGTGTTCATTACACGGGTTTGTCAAAAAAAAATACATATCCCTGTAAAGCCCAGTTTTTTTTTTTCAAAATAAAATGGTGTTACAGGGGTGTTCATTACACGGGTTTGTCAACAAAATAATGCATATCCCTGTAAAGCCCAGTTTTTTCTTAATAAAATGGTGTTACAGGGGTGTTCATTACACGGGTGTGTCAACAAAATAATCCATATTCCTGCAAAGCCCAGTTTTCTCCAAATAAAATGGTCTCACAGGGGTGTTGATTACACGGGTTTGTCAACAAAATAATGCATATCCCTGTAAAGCCGAGTTTTCTCCAAATTAAAATGGTGTTATAGGGGTGTTCATTACACGGGTTTGTCAACAAAATAATGCTTATCCCTGTAAAGCCCAGTTTTCTCCAAACAAAATAATGCATATCCCTGTAAAGCCCAGTTTTCTTCAAACAAAATGGTGTTACAGGGGTGTTCATAACACGGGTTTGTCAACAAAATAATGCATATCCCTGGAAAGCCAAGTTTTCTCCAAAAAAATGGTGTTACAGGGGTGTTCATTACACCGGTTTCTCAGCAAAATAACGAATAACCCTGTAATGCCCAGTTTTCTCCAAAATAAAATATTGTTACAGGGGTGTTCATTACCCGGTGTGTCAACAAAATAATGCATATCCCTGTAAAGCCCAGTTTTCTTCAAATGAAATGATGTTACAGGGTGGTTCGTTACACGGGTTAATCAACAAAATAATGCATAACCCTGTAAAGCCCAGTTTTCTCCAAAATAAAATATTGTTACAGGGTTGTTCGTTACTCGGGTGTGTCAACAAAATAATGCATATCCCTGCAAAGCCCAGTTTTCTCCAAATAAAATGGTGTTACAGGGTGGTTCATTACACGGGTTTGTCAACAAAATAATGCATATCCCTGGAAAGCCCAGTTTTCTAATAATAAAATGGTGTTAAAGGGATGTTCATTACAAGGGTTTGTCAGCAAAATAATGCATAACCGAGTAAAGCCCAGTTTTCTCCAAAATAAAACAATGTTACAGGGGTGTTCATTACACGGGTGTGTCAACAAAATAATTCATATCCCTGTAAAGCCAGTTTTCTCCAAATAAATTGGTGTTACAGGGGTGTTCATTATACGGGTTTGTTAACAAAATAATGCATATCCATGTAAAGTCAATTTTTTTCCAAATAAAATGATGTTACAGGGGTGTTCATTGCACGGGCTTGTCAACAAATAATGTATATCCCTGTAAAGCCCAGTTTTCTCCAAACAAAATTATGCATATCCCTTTAAAGCCCAGTTTTCTTCAAAGAAAATGGTGTAACAGGGTTGTTCATTACAAGGGATTGTCAACAAAATAATGCATATCCATGTAAAACTCAGTTTTCTCCAAATAAAATGGTGTTACAGGGGTGTTCATTACACGGGTTTGTCAACAAAATAATGCATTTCCCTGTAAAGCCCAGTTTTTTCCAAACAAAATAATGCATATCCCTGTAGAGCCCAGTTTTCTCCTGATAAAATAGTGTTACATGGGTGTTCATTACACGGGTTTGTCAACAAAATAATGCATATCCCTGTAAAGCTCAGTTTTCTCCTGATAAAATGTTGTTACAGAGGTGTTCATTACACGGGTTTGTCAACAAAATAATGCATATCCCTGTAAAGCCCAGTTTTCTTCTAATAAAATGGTGTTACAGGGGTGTTCATTACACAGGCTTGTCAACAAAATAATGCATATCCCTGTAAAGCCAAGTTTTCTCAAAATAAAATGGTGTTACAGGGGTGTTCATTACACGGGCTTGTCAAAAAAATAATACATAACCCTGTAAACCCTAGTTTTTTTTCCACGTAAAATGGTGTTACAGGGGTGTTCATTACACGGGTTTGTCAACAAAATAATGCATATCCCTGTAAAGACCAGTTTTTTTTTCTAAATAAAATGGTGCTACAGGGGTGTTCATTACACGGGTGTGTCAACAAAATAATGCATATCCCTGCAAAGCCCAGTTTTCTCCAAATAAAATGGTGTTACAGGGGTGTTCATTACACGGGTTTGTCAACAAAATAATGCATATCCCTGTAAAGCCGAGTTTTCTCAAAATAAAATTGTGTTACAGGGGTGTTCATTACACGAGTTGTTCAACAAAATAATGCATATCCCTGTAAAGCCAAGTTTTCTCCAAACAAAATAATGCATATCCCTGTAAAGCCCAGTTTTCTTCAAACAAGATGGTGTTACAGGGATGTTCATTACACGGGTTTGTCAACAAAATAATACATATCCCTGGAAAACCCAGTTTTCTCCAAATAAAATGGTGTTACAGGGTTGTTCATTACACCGGTTTCTCAGCAAAATAATGCATAACCCTGTAAAGCCCAGTTTTCTCCAAAATAAAATATTGTTACAGGGGTGTTCATTACACGGGTGTGTCAACAAAATAATGCATATCCCTGTAAAGCCCAGTTTTCTCCAAAATAAAATATTGTTACAGGGGTGTTCATTACACGGGTGTGTCAACAAAATAATGCATATCCCTGTAAAGCCCAGTTTTCTCCAAATAAAATGATGTTACAGGGTGGTTCATTACACGGGTTTGTCAACAATATTATGCATATCCCTGGAAAGCCCAGTTTTTTCATAATAAAATGGTGTTAAAGGGGTGTTCATTACACGGGTTTGTCAGCAAAATAATGCATAACCCAGTAAAGCCCAGTTTGCTCCAAAATAAAAAAGTATTACAGGGGTGTTCATTACACGGGTTTGTCAACAAAATAATGCATATCCCTGTAAAGCCCAGTTTTCTCCAAATAAATTGGTGTTACAGGGGTGTTCATTATACGGGTTTGTCAACAAAATAATGCATATCCCTGTAAAGCCAACTTTTTTTCCAAATAAAATGTAGTTACAGGGGTGTTCATTGCACGGGCTTGTCAACAAATAATGCATATCCCTGTAAAGCCCAGTTTTCTCCAAACAAAATAATGCATATCCCTGTAAAGCCCAGTTTTCTTCAAAGAAATGGTGTTACAGGGGTGTTCATTACAAGGAATTGTCAACAAAATAATGCATATCCATGTAAAGCCCAGTTTTCTCCAAATAAAATGGTGTTACAGGGTGGTTCATTGCACGGGCTTGTCAACAAAATAATGCATATCCCTGTAAAGCCCAGTTTTCTCCTAATAAAATTGTGTAACAGGGGTGTTCATTTCACAGGCTTGTCAACAAAATAATGCATATCCCTGTAAAGCCCAGTTTTCTCCAAACAAAATAATGCATATCCCTGTAAAGCCCAGTTTTCACCAAATAAAATGGTGGTAAAGGGGTGTTCATTGCACGGGTTTGTCGACAAAATAATGCATATCCCTGTAAAGCCAAGTTTTCTCCAAATAAAATAGTGTAACAGGGGTGTTCATTTTACGGGTTTGTCAACAAAATAATGCATATCCCTGTAAAGCCCAGTTTTCTCCAAATAAAATGGTGTTTCAGGGGTGTTCATTATACGAGTTTCTCAACAAAATAATGCATATCACTGTAAAGCCCAGTTTCTCCAAATAAAATGGTGTTTCAGGGATGTTCATTACACGGGTTTGTCAACAAAATAATGCATATCCCTGTAAGCCCAGGTTTCTGTAAATAAAATGGTGTTACAGGGGTGTTCATTACACGGGTTTGTCAACAAAATAATGCATATCCATGTAAAGCCCATTATTTTTCTCCAAATAAAATAGTGTTACAGGGGTGTTCATTACACGCGTTTGTCAACATGGTGTAATTATGATGTACGTATCACATTTTTACAAATACAGTTCGAACAATTTGACATGAGATTGGTGACCTCTTTTACAATGATTTCATACCCGACTGAATGTATATATAGAGGATATTTACTTATTTTGGGATGAATATCAAAAATATTTCATCGAGTGTGTTGAAAATATCAGAATTTTCACGAGTGCGAAGCACGAGTGACAATTCTGGTGTTTTCAACACACGAGTGTGTTGAAAATATCAGAATTTTCACGAGTGCGAAGCACGAGTGACAATTCTGGGGTTTTCAACACACGAGATGAAATATTTTTGATATTCATCACGTGAACAAGTCCGTGAAACGAACACCCCACTAAACCCCACTTTATATACAGAAAACTGGGGTTTAAGGGGGTATACATTATTTTTATTATTTTTGCTCTTAGACATAGGTTGTGGGTACTCGTTAGAAGCGCCTCAATGAGGCGGTTCTAACGAGCACACACAACCTATGTTATCAATATAAATAAGAAAAATATCATGGATTTTCCTAGGAAAAGTAGTCATTTTGGAGATGTGAAAAATGCACTATTTCGCACGGGTGTGTTATCGTAATGTATCGAAAAAAAAGTAAATTTTCTTTTTATTTTATAATATTTTAGGACGCTTACTGTTATTGATCAATCGGATCTTACGTCACAATTTTGACTTGGCTATGTCGTCACAACTGTCAGTTGCAAAAACATATTTGAATACAGCATTTTTACAGTACAAAGAGTGCTTTTCAAGGTATTTTACAGAATTATTTTATAGATAACATATGAATTTTGGCGAGAAAAATAGTCCGGGCTGCTACTGTGAAATATCACAGCCATGTTATTTTTCACACTGTGAAAATATCAATTATATTTTCACAGTGTGAAAATATCACTTTTATTTGTTTCAGATATGCATTGATTTCACTGCTATGTATAAAATAAATTTATCTTCGCCGTCTTCCGAAGATGTTTTTATGTTATTCAATACATAGAGGTCAGTAAATGGGTCGCCATTCACGAGATGCCGAAAATTCACGAGACGTTTACGAAAATGAAAAGCTATAACACTAATTTATTCTGGGCAGTTGCCAGTTTCTGGCGAAAGAATGTGTACTGTACTGGTTAACCGCTTACGTATAAGCCTGCCCAGGAAAGTGTGTATAGGTTAACTGACCGGCTCAAAAATGACCTAAATAGTGCTGACTGGACCGCTAAACTCCAATACAAAAACAAAACTAATTTATTCTTTGCATAAAGATCAGTTTCATGTCAAATTGAACCAGCTATACATGATCACTAAATTATATTAAATATCAGTGTCTGTAAGGACCATCTCAAAGATATATCAGTACCCATAAGGACATCTCAATGATGCGGGTCCTATCGACCCCTCCCCCCACCCCCATAATGGCTAATCAGCGCCCAGAGAGAAGTCAATCAGGTTACACACCCACTTTATACGAGCACAGCCAGCTCTTTCTATCTTAAGAAGCTTTGGCATTATGGCTTATCTATACAGCTCCCAGTGAGATTAGAATAAACAGGAACTCAAATTAGGTTACACACCCACTTTAGTCAGAAGACAGCCGCCTCTGTCTACTTTGAGAGGCTTTGACATAATAGCTAATCAGCGCCCAGGTAGAAGTCAGTCAGGTTACATACCCATTTTAGTCAGAGGACACACCAACTTTAGTCAGAGCACAACCAACTCTTTCTATCTTGAGAAGCTTTGACATAATGGCTAATCAGCGCCCAAGGGGAAGTCAGTCAGGTTACTTAACCACTTTAGTCAGGGCACAGCCTGCTCTGTCTATCTTGAGAAGCTTTGATATAATGACTAATCAGCGCCCAGGGAGAAGTCAACCAGGTTACACACCCACTTTAGTCGGAGCACAGCCAGCTCTTTGTATCTTGAGAAGCTTTGATATATTGACTAATCAGCGCCCAGGGAGAAGTCAATCAGGTTACACACCCACTTTAGTCACCACACATCCAGCTCTTTGTATCTTGAGAAGTTTTGATATAATGATTAATCAGCGCCCAGGGAGAAGTCAACCAGGTTACACACCCACTTTAGTCAGAGCACAGCCAGCTCTTTGTATCTTGAGAAGCTTTGATATAATGACTAATCAGCGCCCAGGGAGAAGTCAACCAGGTTACACACCCACTTTAGTCACCACACATCCATCTCTTTGTATCTTGAGAAGCTTTGATATATTGACTAATCAGCGCCCAGGGAGAAGTCAATCAGGTTACACACCCACTTTATACGAGCACAGCCAGCTCTTTCTATCTTAAGAAGCTTTGGCATTATGGCTTATCTATACAGCTCCCAGTGAGATTAGAATAAACAGGAACTCAAATTAGGTTACACACCCACTTTAGTCAGAAGACAGCCGCCTCTGTCTACTTTGAGAGGCTTTGACATAATAGCTAATCAGCGCCCAGGTAGAAGTCAGTCAGGTTACATACCCATTTTAGTCAGAGCACACACCAACTTTAGTCAGAGCACAAACAACTCTTTCTATCTTGAGAAGCTTTGACATAATGGCTAATCAGCGCCCAAGGGGAAGTCAGTCAGGTTACTTAACCACTTTAGTCAGGGCACAGCCTGCTCTGTCTATCTTGAGAAGCTTTGATATAATGACTTATCAGCGCCCAGGGAGAAGTCAACCAGGTTACACACCCACTTTAGTCGGAGCACAGCCAGCTCTTTGTATCTTGAGAAGCTTTGATATATTGACTAATCAGCGCCCAGGGAGAAGTCAATCAGGTTAAACACCCACTTTAGTCACCACACATCCAGCTCTTTGTATCTTGAGAAGTTTTGATATAATGATTAATCAGCGCCCAGGGAGAAGTCAACCAGGTTACACACCCACTTTAGTCAGAGCACAGCCAGCTCTTTGTATCTTGAGAAGCTTTGATATAATGACTAATCAGCGCCCAGGGAGAAGTCAACCAGGTTACACACCCACTTTAGTCACCACACATCCATCTCTTTGTATCTTGAGAAGCTTTGATATATTGACTAATCAGCGCCCAGGGAGAAGTCAATCAGGTTACACACCCACTTTATACGAGCACAGCCAGCTCTTTCTATCTTAAGAAGCTTTGGCATTATGGCTTATCTATACAGCTCCCAGTGAGATTAGAATAAACAGGAACTCAAATTAGGTTACACACCCACTTTAGTCAGAAGACAGCCGCCTCTGTCTACTTTGAGAGGCTTTGACATAATAGCTAATCAGCGCCCAGGTAGAAGTCAGTCAGGTTACATACCCATTTTAGTCAGAGCACACACCAACTTTAGTCAGAGCACAACCAACTCTTTCTATCTTGAGAAGCTTTGACATAATGGCTAATCAGCGCCCAAGGGGAAGTCAGTCAGGTTACTTAACCACTTTAGTCAGGGCACAGCCTGCTCTGTCTATCTTGAGAAGCTTTGATATAATGACTAATCAGCGCCCAGGGAGAAGTCAACCAGGTTACACACCCACTTTAGTCGGAGCACAGCCAGCTCTTTGTATCTTGAGAAGCTTTGATATATTGACTAATCAGCGCCCAGGGAGAAGTCAATCAGGTTACACACCCACTTTAGTCACCACACATCCAGCTCTTTGTATCTTGAGAAGTTTTGATATAATGATTAATCAGCGCCCAGGGAGAAGTCAACCAGGTTACACACCCACTTTAGTCAGAGCACAGCCAGCTCTTTGTATCTTGAGAAGCTTTGATATAATGACTAATCAGCGCCCAGGGACAAGTCAACCAGGTTACACACCCACTTTAGTCACCACACATCCATCTCTTTGTATCTTGAGAAGCTTTGATATATTGACTAATCAGCGCCCAGGGAGAAGTCAATCAGGTTACACACCAACTTTAGTCACCACACATCCAGCTCTTTGTATCTTGAGAAGTTTTGATATAATGACTAATCAGCGCCCAGGGAGAAGTCAACCAGGTTACACACCCACTTTAGTCAGAGCACAGCCAGCTCTTTGTATCTTGAGAAGCTTTGAGATAATGACTAATCAGCGCCCAGGGAGAAGTCAATCAGGTTACTTACCCACTTTAGTCAGAGCACAGCCAGCTCTTTGTATCTTGAGAAGCTTTGACATAATGGCTAATCAGCGCCCAGGGAGCTGTCAATCAGATTACTCATCCACTTTAGTTAGTGCACAGCTAGCTCTTTGTATCTTGAGAAGCTTTGATATAATGACTAATCAGCGCCCAGGGAGAAGTAAGTCAGGTTACTCACCCACTTTAGTCAGAGCACACACCCAGTTTAGTCAGCGCACAGCCAACTCTTTCTATCTTAAGAAGCTTTGGCAAAGTGGCTAATCTATACAGCTCCCAGTGAGATGAGAACAGACAGGAACTCAAATTAGGTTACACACCCACTTTATTCAGAGCAGAGCCAACTCTTTCTATCTTAACAAGCTTTGGCATAATGGCTAATCTATGCAACTCCCAGTGAGATGAGAATAGACAGGAACTCAAATTAGGTTACACACCCACTTTAGTCAGATAACAGCCAGCTTTGTCTAACTTGAGAATTTTTCACATAATGACTAATCTATGTAATGCCCAGCAAATACTCAGATCATACTGCGTCTAATGAGTCAATTGTGTAAGGAATTCAAAAGCTCTTTTGTCATGGTGCAGCTCAAACCCAGCTGGCACATGGCGTCTTAGCAATGTCGTATCAACGTCAATGCAACGTCATTGACGTTGATATGACAATGCATTCACAATATTTGCCAATGGGAAATCATTTGTTAAAACCACCTAAAATAAGGAAGGATTTTGCTAAAAAAAAAAGCATATTTTGAAGGGTACACTTAATTGTACTTTCTGCCTACATGATGATTTCGTGTCAACCCTCTATGTGGGTCATAAGCGCCAGTTTCTGCCTACAATTTCCTCTTGTCAGGGACCACCTTTGGGACCGTACCAAAGTGGTCTTTAAGACCACTTTTGAACAATCCCAAAGGTGGTCTTAGTATAGGAATTTTACGCTGTCTCTGCAAGACGTGCACCTCTTGATAACCGCGGTCCCACACGGAGCCACCAAATGTCAGCAGTCACAAAGGTGGTCTTAATATAGGAATTTTACTGTATTTCACGCTGTCTCAGCAAGACGTGCACATCTTGATAACCGCGGTCCCACACGGAGCCACCAAATGTCAACAGTCACAAAGGTGGTCTTAATATAGGAATTTTACTGTATTTCACGTTGTCTCAGCAAGATGTACACATCTTGATAACCGCGGTCCCACACGGAGCCAACAAATGTTACCGCAAGACGTGCACATCTTGATAACCGCGGTCTCACACGGAGCCACCAAATATCAATAGTCCCAAAGGTGGTCTTAATATAGGAAGTTAATTGTATTTCACGCTGTCTCAGCAAGACGTGCACATCTTGATAACCGCGGTCCCACACGGGTTCCCCTTAATAGCGAAAAGGACTCCTTTTCGCGAAAAGGAGTCCTTTTCGCGAAAAGGACTTTACCCTAAATAGCGAAAAGGACTTTTTTCTAAAAGGATCCATATTATGAATATAAACTAATTATTTAACATTTTGTTTAAGATTGTCGGCTTCGGTCTTGCGAAAATAATATATTTTTAGACTCTTGTACCCGATTTTTTTTAATTCTTATGCAATATTTTGCAAGTTCTGCCATTGATATTTTCTTTTGCATTATCCGCAATCCCCGATAGCCCTGTAAACCCCAGTTTTTCTGTATAAAAGTGGGATTCAAAGGGGTCAAAACTAGAGCTGTCAATGAAACTGACTAGGGCCCCGGCAGCGCTATCATAAATTTGTGAACGTACAGACGGACAGACAGACAGACAGAGTGATTACTATAGGGCACCCACACTTTCAGTGCGGGGCCCTAATTATACAGGCGTGTTTTCGTGATATGTAAGAAATTACTTGATTTGAAATACGTTTGCGCAAAGTAAGTAAACAACGTTAACAGGGAAGTTGACCTAGAAGGTTCTTTTTTTTTTTTTTTTTTTGGCATTTGTTTACATGTACATTTACTTTAGCAGACCGGAATTCAGTTTGCATAAGTTCAAAGGAGATTGATAATTTACGATTTGTCTTATCATACGCTTTAGTGACTACAACAGTACACACACACAAGCCTGCACAGGCAATGCGGTGCGATTCGGACCGTCCGTTCTAAAAAACCTTATGGGTTTCATTGGGTGGCAGGGCTTGAGATGTCATTTCATCTCAATGTCGGGTAAAAGTCCCGCAAAATTGGAAGCAACGTCTCCAAAATGACATTTTAAGTGTTGACGGGGACGTTAAACCTCAAATCAAAAAAACAAAATTCTGTAGGACAACTTTCATGAAGAACCCACTATATTATGCCATGTATATATGTTCCCGGAGTTTATCAAATAAAGATTTGTTATGTTCTCCTATCATTCAACATGTATATATGATATAAACACAAATAAAAACAGCTTAAAATTTCCTAGAAAAAAATACCAAAAGCACTTTTTGATCACGCTGTCGTGTTTTGCAATGTAGAAGGATTTATTTATTTATTTATTTATTTATTTATTTATTTATTTCTTAAGTTTAAAAATGCTACTCAAGAGCTTCACATGAAATGTAAAACAAAATTATTCATAAAAAATAGCAACTGGCCGCTGAACGATTTTATCTTGTTCATTTTTTGTTTTGACAACATGATAACTATCACTTAGGTAATATCTTTATCTCTTTAATCCTTTTATCATCGACACGCGTCAAGTGTCTTATTTAAATTATTTAGTGAATCAATTTTAAAAAGTATACAAATCAATTATAATTGGCAAGTATGCACAATATTGACAATTTAACCATACACGAGTATTTTCAGCCGGGGCACAGCAATTCCCATAATTCACATGTACATGCAGCAAAGACTCAGATCAGCCTGCACATCTACGCGATCAGTCTTTACTGTTCGCTGTTTAGACAGCCATATAAACAATATAAGGACCTAATGCTCTTTTGAACACTTTAACAAGAAAGTCACTTTGATGGGAAAAGATAGGTTTGTAACAGTGTACACTACTCATCCGCTCCCCCCCCCCTCCCCCCCCCTCCCCCCCCCCCCCCCCATCGGGGCTTGGAGAAATAGATTCGGTTGCATGATACTTACACACACAGCTATTTAAAACGCTTAGAGGGTCTAAGCCTGCCCAGGCAAAGTGGGCGAGTTGGACCGTCCCTGCAAATAAACCCTTTTGGTTTGTTGGGGCTTGAGAAGTCATTTCATCTCAAAGTCGGGTAATAGTTCCACAAAATTGGAAGCAACATATCAACAAGAGCACCGCATGCGGGTGCCAACGCTCGGCTGCAGCCCCTTTTCATAATGAACAACTAGTCCGCGTTTCAAGTAAATATGTTCAGTTACAAAATGTCAAACTTTTTGCACGACAACGACGCAGACGAAAATGTCCAAGTTTTTGCACGACGACGACGACGCCAGAGCTATGACAATACCTCGTCGTTTTCTTCGAAAACAGCCAAGCATAAATGCCCTAAATAGTATTGAAGGGGACGTAAACCTCAATTCAAACAAACACTATTCATGATATTTATCATCAAACGATAGATTGCCCGTGCAAAAAGGTGGTTCTAGCTAGCACCAACATAGTTCTAACTAGCACCCACAATCTATGTTTGAATCATCATTGCCTTCACTTCTATTTTGAAAACTTTACTCTGCTGGGGGAAAAGTATTGTTTGCAACGCTGTATATTGTGGGTAGTCACTATCCCCACGCTTTTCGAAGAAAAAGTGGGGATATTGTAATTGTCTTCGTCGTCCGTCCGTCCGTCTTACCGGATAGCTCCTCCTAGACGGTTATAGATAGAAACTTGAAACTTTGGCAACTGATAGATCTTTGGTCTGGGGAGTGCATGACACTTTCGTAACTTTGATCACACCCCTAGGGCTGGGCCCAGGGGGTGGGGCCTGCGGGGGGGGGGGTCAAAATCAAAATTTCCAGAACATGGTCATGTAACATATCAAAGCGAACGGCATGATTCGTAGGATTATGTAGTGGCATGGGAATATGCGACGGCGTGCCATCGATATCGCATTTCTAGTTTGAATCGTGTCATTAAGCATACACAATAAAGATTTTGTATCTAAACGAGAAAAACTAACACATGCAGTCTTTGATAAGGAAATGAATGCTTTGTAACGGTGTATTTTCTTTCGGTTTTAACTAGCATCCAGGGTCTATGTTTGAATCATATATATGAAAAATAGCAGAACAAGCGCAACGCTTTTATGTCATTGATATGTGTACTTGTTGGAACCGCATCATTACGACAGCATATCGCTGGTACTCTCTCTTCTGGTGCACATGAACACAGAAAAATGGCATCATCTCCCGCACACGCTCGCAAACACATATACACATGGACATTGATGTATTTTTCAGACATGCAAGTCATGGCTATACTACGCCCGTCAATGTTTGGAGGAGAAAGATGCTAATGTATAGCACCCGCCCACCGGGGCTTGGAGAAATAGATTGGGCTGCATTATTGATTGATTGATTGATTGATGTTGAGGTTTAACGTCCCCGTCAACACTGTAAAGGTCATTTTGGTGACGTTGCCTTTCAATTTTGTGGGACTTTACCCGGCATTGAGATGAAATGACATCTCAAGCCCTGTCGCCCAATGAAACCAATATCGTTTATTAGCATGGACGGTCCGCCTCGCATCGCGGTTCCTGGACAGGCTTAGATCCTCTAAGCGGTTTGCCAGTACTAGTGTGCGGGCCGGTTTCAGCTCTGCTTGGAAGCATCATGCAGCCCATATATTTCTTCAAGACCCTATGGGCGGGGGCCGTGATTCTTTCATGCTGAGTTTGACGTTTTAGTGTGAACGTGTGATGACCTATTGTTGAGATAGAAAGGATTTTTTTTTCATTTAGTACATGTCCGCCCGTCCGTTTGTTCCGTCCACACATGTCTTCTGATTTTAATTTTGTCCTTGTCTGTACGAAAGTGGAAGTTTATAATTAGTCCATGTCCGTACTTACATCAGTGCAATATTTTTTTTCAAAAGACCGTGTTTTATTTCCGTCCGGAAAACAGGGAATATAAAAAAGGACAAAAAGTGTTCTCTTAACTCTTATCATGCTGTTCACGACAACCCCTATCTTTGGAAACAGTGTAGATCCAGATCAGATGGCTTCTGAAGAAGCCATCTGATCAGGATCTACACTGTTTGACATTAAGTTTATGGCTTTGTAAGAATAAATTACATCAAGTAATATGATTGGTTCAAAGTCAGAAATGGGTGTGGCTAAACTGAATATTCAGCAAGAGAAGGCTTAAGACTGGTCTACAACATATATACCTTTTCTCTTTATCTTGCAGTGCATCGGCTATCGGGGACTGCGGATAATGCAAAAGAAAAATGCAAAAGCAGAACTTGCAAAATATTGCATAAAAATAAAATTTTCGGATCAAAGAGTCTGAAAATATATTATTTTCGCAAGACCGAAGCCGAAAATCTTAAACAAAATGTTAAATAATTAATTTATATTCATAATATGGATCCTTTAGAAAAAAAAAAGTCCTTTCCGCTATTTAGGGTAAAGTCCTTTTCGCGAAAAGGACTCCTTTTCGCGAAAGGGAGTCCTTTTCGCTATTAAGGGGAACCGGTCCCACACGGAGCCAACAAATGTTACCACAAGACGTGCACATCTTGATAACCGCGGTCCCACACGGAGCCAACAAATGTTACCACAAGACGTGCACATCTTGATAACCGCGGTCCCACACGGAGCCACCAAATGTCAATAGTCCCAAAGGTGGTCTTAATATAGGAAGTTAACTGTATTTCACGCTGTCTCAGCAGGACGTGCAACAACCGCGGTCCCACACGGAGCCACCAAATGTCTCAGCAAGACGTGCACATCTTGATAACAGCGGTCCTACACGGAGCCACCAAATGTCAACAGTCACAAAGGTGGTCTTAATATAGGAATTTTACTGTATTTCACGCTGTCTCAGCAAGACGTGCACATCTTGATAACCGCGGTCCCACACGGAGCCACCAAATGTCATGCGTCATGGTGGATGAACAAGAACATGACCCGACCGGGACTCGAAACCGGGCCTCTATCAAATCGTTGGCACTACTGGAACACATAAATATAACAGGCCAACCGTGTACCTCGACATCTCATTCGGTATAGTGACAGCACGGCATGTGTAGCACCCTGAGTTCCAGTCCCTATCTGTTTCCTCTCATCATCGCGAAAACACGCCTATATAATTTTGACCCTCTTGAACCCCACTTTTATATAGTTTTGCTTGTTTGTTTGATTTGAGGTTTAACGTCCCCGTCAACACTGTATAGGTCATTTTGGAGACGTTGCTTCCAATTTTGTGGGACTTTTACCCGACATTGAGATGAAATGACATCTCAAGCCCTGTCACCTAATGAAACCAAAAGGATTTATAAGCATGGACGGTCCGACCCGCACCGCTTTTCCTGGGCAGGCTTAGATCCTCTAAGCGGTTTACCAGTACTCGCGTGCGTTCGGTGCGTGGAAGCATCATGCAGCCCATCTTTTTCTTCAGGCCCCGATGGGCGGGGGCAACACCTTTATATAGTAAAACTTGGGGATACAAGGATAAACCTATTTTTTCTTATTTCTGCTCTAAACTATAGATTGTGGGTACTCGTTAGAACCGCCCCGATTAGGCGGTTCTAACCAGTAGCCAATATCTAAATTTTGAGCAGAAATAAAAAAAAATATCACAATTTTTATCTTAAAATTTTCGTGTTTATTTTTCGGCGGTAAATTTTACAAAGTATTTGTATAGACATGTTTTCGTAATGTGGAACATTTGACGTCAAAAATATACTAACCCTACAAGCTTTGACCCTGACATTACTTTTTTAACCTTTACGGGTCAAACTTTGCAGGGGTAGTATATATTCTTCAAATGTGCAAGCTAAAACTGTTATGCTTGGTATTGGCTAGCAACGTCTCCAAAATGACCCAAATAGTGTTGACGGGGACGTTAAATGAAACAAACAAATCCTCATGACCGTGTCGCAAGAAAACATGACCTCGGGCCTTTTTTAACCAATCAGATACAAGACCAACATTTTGCTGGTAGATGTCTATCTTCTTCAGAGGAAAGTCTGGGACTCATTAATCCCTTACGGACAGCAAAGGCTCTGATCAGACTGCGCATATGCGCAGTCTGATCAGAGACTTCTCTGCGCATACATGCATTAAAACATGATTTCTTGCGACGCAGCTTATATTACACCTTCTTTTGTTGTCTAGAGTGTTGTCTTCTTTGTAAGTTTGAATGAAACAATGGAATCTGACTCCAGAAGACCTACAATAACCGTGTCATCAGTCTGTCGGTAGGTAATAGAATGGGGATACTTTATACCGTCAGCTGAAGACAGAAGGATGTCATACTTCTTTCCCTCCGTTGTAATCACCTGTATATTGTGAGAGACATAGCCACATACAAAGATATTGTCTCCTCCATCACAGTACATAGCCTCAGGATATTCCATGTTGTCATCGTTGTACTGGTAGAGGATCTGTCCACCAACTGATATACAAGTAATGGTAGATGTGGTAGAATCACTGACAAAGACTTTATCACATGATTTATTGACAGTGATATAGAATGGTGACGTGAACATGAACGATCCATCCTGCTTCACACCTAGACGATTTAACATCTTACCGTTCATATCTAAGATTCGAACTTCTCCTTCTCCAGACATGTTTTTATAACATGTTACGAACATTTTATCTCTAGCCACAGCAATTCCATAGCATCTCTTACATGTATCTAACTGGATAATAAGTCCTGCCTTTAAGTTTGGGACCACTTGAATATACTGAAGTTGATGTTTGTTAGGTAAGGTAATGATGACGTTGTTGTTGTCAATGACCGAGACATCCCATGGGTAAGAGGATAATTCCAGACTTTCTTTAATATTCCAGAAGCTTGTTATTATCATAGTCACACAGTACAATGCTACCGTCGCTCATTACAGTGATGCCACTGATCCAGGGAGGGATAGTATCATCAGAAGATCTCACAGGTACTTTCCTCTGTGATTGTACCTTCCTGCCCAACATCACCTTCTTGTCGGCCTGGTTCCCCCCATAATTCATCCTGGACACTTTGCTGCCATCCTTATCTCCGAAGTCCAGATTGCCAAACTCTTTTACTTGACATTGCAGATCCTCGAGTTTTCTGTCTGGTTCAAATGATATAGTTGGTTTGAAGAAATCTTCTTCTATGTCAGCGAGTCTAGTTTCATAATCTTCAAGAGTCTTCGACACTTGAACTTCTGAAGCAAACATTGTTGTTTTTCTACCATCTTTCTTAGCGTCTTCTTGCAATGTGCAATCTGACTCTAACATCTCTGCTGTTGTTTTCAGCGTAGCAAGATGTTGATCAATACGATTTTGACTCTCCTTACCACGCGTGTCTAGCTCTAAGAGTATCTTTGTCTCCAATTTATCTAGAAACATATCAATCTGCTTTCGAAAAGCCTTTATTTGTTTTTTGCATTCTTCTATCGAACGGTCAAGCTCCTTGCCATTTCGATCACTGTCTTGTTTCAATTGTTCGCAAGTATCTTTAAGTGATTTTGCTTTGGACAGAACTAAATCAACCTGTGTTGTTGAGTAATTTTTACTTTTCTCTTCGATGAAGGAGGTTTTGCATTTGTAATGGTTAATATTCTTACAAGTATCGCAGACGACATCTTTGTGTTTTTCGCAGTAAAACTGAACTTGTTGTTGTTTGTTGCAGGTACAGTTGATAACAAGCCGAGGTCCTCTTCTTGCAGAGGCACGTGATGATACCTTGGTTGCCGGCACAATCCGGTGGTCTTTGGTAACAGCCAGTCTACCATGGAAGTTTTTACATTGATTACATAGGTATTCGAGGCAATCTTCACAGTAGTGTCTGGCTTCCGTCTCAACTTGATCATGTTTACAAGGCCCACAGAGCAAGGCCTGCAATTCGTCAGACGCTCCCTGCACAGACCGTGATCCATCTACCGAAGCCATTCTGCAAATAGAAAATGTTTTGCTTGTTTGAATTGAGGTTTTACGTCCCCATCAACACTATTTATGTCATTTTGGAGACGTTGCTTTCAATTTTAGGGGATTTTACCCTACATTGAAATGAAATGACATCTCAAGCCCTGGCGCCCGATGAAACCAAAAGGCTTAAATGCATTGGACGGTCTGACTCACACCACTTTGCCTGAGCAGGCTTTACCAGTACTCATGTGTGGTCAGTTTCAGCTCTGCGTGGGAGCAACATGCAGCCCAATCTATTTCTACAAGTCCCGATGGGCGGAGGCGCGAAAAAATAAAATAAAATAAACGTTTTAGAGATGTGTGTGTGTGTGTGTGTGTGTGTGGGGGGGGGGGGGGTTACGCCCCACCAACAGCTATGGGCATTCGGAGACGATACCTCGGTTTAAAGACTCATCCGAAAGTCTGGAGAAGGCCGGGATCGAGGCTATGTTTGTATATGTTCTGGCTAAACTCAGTGACACGAACTCCCCTGTAAACCCCACTTTATATAGTGAAAACTGCATGGGGTTCACGCGGGTGTACATTATTTTCTCTATTTTTGCTCCAGGACTTAGTTTGATAGATGGTTCTAACGAGCACCCGAAACCTATGCTTGGAGTTAAAAAAATCTCAGATTTTTTTTAGGAAGTAGCCATTTGGGAGATATTAAAGAATGCACCAGGTTACACGGGTATGTAATGTTCTGATTAAATTTATATCTAGTACACCTTCAATGGCTCCAACCCCGATGACTCGTTAAAAATGATGGATGAGTCGAACCAATTATAGAGTCCACAGGAAATTCCTCCAAATACCATACTGGGAAAATGTCGGTAGAGTTTCTTTTATCTTGCAAATGCATGCTGTGTGTACTCAGTATAATCGCCTCGAAGAGGCGATTCTAATGAGTACACACAACCTACATACATTTCTAATACAAAACACCAAAAAAAAAATAACCAACAATTATCTCCAGTGTGCCTCCTGATAGTGGCACTAATAGTAAACTCAGTGGCTCGAACTACCGCTGTCTCGAACCAATTTTCTTGGTTCCAAAGGGGTTCGAGCCATCGAAGTTCGAAGGTACCTGCTAATTTCAGACATAGCTGAGCGCACATGCCGATATTTCACCCATTGTATACTGGTGGACTCTTCCACTGTTATATGTTGGACCAGTCCATTTGTCATTTAAGGGGTGTCAGATCTTTTTTTCATATTTTTTTTTTATAATGGAAAATCCTCTTAGCAAACAGTGCAGACCCTGATCAGATGTCGCGTTCTGCGGCGTCTGATATGGGTCTGCACTGTTTGCCAGGATACCCTTTAATGGGTCAACTTACCGCTTCCCATTGACTATTTGCAAAATGGCTGTCTCTGAGTGACAGTAAATACATGGGTTTGTTTGTTTTAGTTGAGTTGTTACGTCCCCGTCAACACTATTTAGGTATTTTTGGAGACATTGTTTCCGACTTTCACCCGACATCGAGGTGAAATGACATCTCAAGCCCTGTCGCTCAAAGATACTGCTGTGGTTTATAACTAGGGAGGGTACGACTCGCATCAATTTGCTTGGGTAGGCTTAGATCTTCTAAGCGGTTTATCAGTACCCATGAGCGGTTGGTTTCACCTATGCGCGAAAGCACTATGCGGCCCAGTCCCGATGGGCGGGTGGGGGAGGAGGGGGGCGCTAAAATTACGTAGGCACTTTCATTTTGGATTTCATGTTCAGTCTTGGCATTTTCAAGATAATATAAGCATTTCCAGTATACAAAAATCTCCATTTTTACATGATCAGCTATATTGTGAGATGATAAAATCTTGTTATACTCGAATAACAGAAAAACTTACATTTTCCTTTCAAAACTATTCCCTTTGAGGGGCTCAAAGTCCACCACAGCACAACATGTACAACTTTGCTGATTCAAGAATCTCACACCATTTCTGCGAAATATTAAATGTATTTTACCAAGTAGCTCATCATGTCTAATGTGCTCTTGATTTTACAAAATGAAAATTACTTAAAGCGTTTATCGCCTGCCTGTTATCGAAGATTATCTAACAGGACGTTTAAAGGGGTCATTATTTAGAACTTCGAAAAATGTGGTTTCGTTGCACGCGGGCTCTTTCAAGGTTATTCACTTATTTCCAGTCGAACCTAAATCAGACGTGAACAAAACTTTGTGTGCGCAAAGAAAAATATCTCTCTCTCTCTCTCTCTCTCTCTCTCTCTCTCTCTCTCTCTCTCTCTCTCTCTCTGTTTGTTACTGTCATTCAAACATTTTTGTTGCTTACTCCACAATGATACAGGAGATGATTTTGGTTGGGTGCGACAAAGGCGACGTGTAACGTCTGTTACTGGGGAGTCCAATAGTTGGACAAGACCTGCTGTCCTTGCAGCAGATAAGGGTAGAGAGGGATCGTTGTTATTTCTTCTCTTTCTACACTTCCATTCTTTTTTGCTCTATCTCCTATGTCACTCTATATACTGTCTCCTCTATATAGCCTTGATCCTGCTGAGGCAAAGGTGACGTGTATCTTACGTCATTGTGACGTCCGCCTGCTGCCCTTGCAGCAGGTAAGGGTAGAGAGGGATCGTTGTTATTTCTTCTGTTTCTACACCTCCATTCTTTTTTTTCTCTCTCTCCTCTGTCCCTCTATATACTGTCTCCTCTATATACTATCTCTTCTATCTCTTTTCTCCCCTTTTTCTGGGAGACGACACAAAATCACCCACAAGGGTTGACGTGTCGTTAAACCAAAAGCAATCAACCAATGAGTGAATCCGTCAGACCCTGCATCGTATGTTTGTATATCATTCTGTTGTCAAAAATAAACTATTGTTTAAACTAAGTTCTTGGTTATTATGGCGGTAAAGATTGCAAGTTAAAATCATACACTGAGCCATCATGACTGGAGGTTGTTTCTGAATAAGAAACTTAAAAAAAATATACTTCATTTCATGGCGGATAATAGACATACTGGTCCTTTGACTGCAAGTTTATTGGTCGTGAGTTCGAACCCGACACCAGCACATAAATGTTGCGCAATTATGGAAATTACTAGGCTGGGAAAAGAATGTGGACTTTATTCATCCCACCAGGCACATGACGTAGTTGTGACGTCATATCAACGTCGGTACATCGTCATGACCTATATGCAACGTCACATCTACGTCGGTGCAACGTCATGCACCGACGTCGATTTGACCATGCCATAGCGACGTGTGTCTGCTGGGATGTGTCAGCCAAAAGACGATTTTCTCTGAGTGTATGCCGGAGAATTTTTCTTGAACGAGGTTTTAGACTGTTTTCTTTTAATCCTTAAATTCCTGTTCAGTGCATAAACAGTCTAGACCCGCTGATCTGACGCTGCGTCCTGTGGTATCTGATGTGGGTCTTCACAGTTTGACAAACCCCAACACATGATTCCAGTCCAGATTTTGAAGATAGTCAGCTTACGCAACTCTGTCGCCTCACAGGGATAAGACTAGCGCGTCTATTGTATACATAACCGTTTCCTGGATTTCCAATAACTCAGTGATAGTCACGTGGACTTTAGTAATGAGAAGCTTCTGCGCTTTATAACTTTTGAAGATAGTCAACTTACGCAACTCTGTCGCCTGACAGGGATAAGAATAGCGTGGCTATTGTATACATAACAGTTAACTGGATTTCTAATAACTCAGTGGTAGTCACGTGAACTTTAGTAATGAAAAGCTTCTGCGCTTTATAACTTTGGGTCATTTGATAAACAATCGACCCTAAAATAGACTAAACTGTAAATGAATAGTTTCCCTTGACCCATTTGTACGAGAAACCCCATAACGGGTAATTGGCAAACAGTGCGGGCCCAGATCAGACGCCGCAGAAAGCGGCGTCTGATCAGGGCCTACACTGTTTGCGAAAAATTATGCCCGTTTCCAAATGAACTTTAAAGAAAATGCAATCTGACACCCCTGTAATTTTGAAATGGACCCCGGGTATATATAAGGAGGAATATTCAATTTGGTACAAAAAGGGTTAGAGTGTCTCATTGTAAGGTACATTTGGAACAATGAAAAATTGTTTGAAATAGTGTTAGTTCGAGCCAGGGAGAGTTAATTATTGCGCAAGATTAGTAGGAAAAATATTTGTATCTTCTTTTTTTTCGCACTCATTAAAAAAGGCGAATCTTATGAGTACACACATCTCTTCCTTTTCAAGATAAAACATGAAAAAAATCCTAAATCATCACATGAACAAGTCTGTGTAATGAAGACCCATCCGGCTAAACCCTACTTTGTATTGAGAAAACTAGGGTTTACGGGGTTATACATTGTTTTTCTTATTCCTGCTGCAAAACATAGGTTGTGGATACTCGTTAGAACCGCCTCAATGAGGCGGTTCTAACGAGCACCCACAAACTATGTTTGCAGTATCAATAAGAAAACAACCACGGATTTTCATCAGAAAAATTGTCATTTTGGAGATGTGAAAAAATGCACTTTGTCGCATGGGTGTGTCATCGTAATGTTATCCTTAATATATTCTGTAAACATAGGTTGTGAGTGCTCGTTAGAACCGCGCCTCGTTGAGGCGGTTCTAGCCGCCTCGTTGGGGCGGTTCTAACGAGTACCCTCAACCTATGATTTGGAGCAGAAAAAAGAAAAATAATGTATAGCCCTGCAAATCCCAGTTTTCTCGATATAAAGTGGGGTTTAAGGGGGTGTTCATTTCACGGACTTGTTCACGTGATGGCGACACGATTATGTTCATACTTCAATGCACGTTAAATAAATTACCTTGATAAGTAGAAAGTGACGTCAAAGAGTATACCACCATAGGTAGGTAAGACAGGTTATACCGTTTTTATTAGTAGTAGTATCGTTTATTTTTGTCTCACCAGTGTATATACATTAAAACTTATCTTATATTTAAAACTAACAAGTACATATACAACAATTGTGAGAGACAGTAAAACTTGAGTTATTTCAAGTATTAGCATTTATAAAAAACCCTGTATACCATGATATACAGATATATGAAAGTGGGCCCTGCCCCGAAAAAAAACCGTCTTATGGAAGTTTTCACTATCTGATACCTTTAACATTCCCGACTAGAACACAGACCATAGGCACCCGCAAGAACCGGCTCATTGAGGCGGCCCAAATGGGAGCCCACAATCCATGCTCCAGAAGAACGAGTACTACAGTAATGTATACCCCCACAAACCCCAGTTCCACTAAATAAAAGTGGGGCTCAAGGGGATCATAACCACAGAGGCATGCATTGGGAATGGCACAGCCAGCTTCTCTCAAGACACCGCACACATTCTCACTGTACAAAACACACACACACACACACACACACACACACACACACACACACACACAAGTATGAACAAGAACACACACACACAATAGCATGAAATATCATGGCGTTTGAATCTGTGCGGTATGAATTATGACACATGCACAGTGCAAAAAGCATAGCATTCATACACTTATTTAGTAAAACGCCATTTCACAATACATAAAAGTTAGGGTTTTGGCCGGAGACGTGCGCTTAAAAATTAATGTTATTTTTCTGGAATAAAAGTTACAGACGACTTAAAAAGTTTCTACGAAAGAGCATTAGGGCCAGGTATACTTTTTTTTCTTTTGATAGGTATCTCGAAATTTCGACTTAGTAACTCGAAATTTCGACTTATTAACTCGAAATTTCGACTAAGTATCTCGAAATTTCGACATAATAACTCGAAATTTCGACTTAGTGTCTCGAAATTTCGACATAATAACTCGAAATTTCGACTTATTAACTCGAAATTTCGACTTAGTATCTCGAAATTTCGACATAATAACTCGAAATTTCGACTTATTAACTCGAAATTTCGACTTATTATCTCGAAATTTCGACATAATAACTCGAAATTTCGACTTAGTATCTCGAAATTTCGACATAATAACTCGAAATTTCGACTTATTAACTCGAAATTTCGACTTAGTATCTCGAAATTTCGACTTAATAACTCGAAATTTCGACTTAGTAAATCGAAATTTCGACTTAATAATTCGAAATTTCGACTTAGTATCTCGAAATTTCGACTTACGAGGTATTAAGTCCTATACACACAGTTAATGTTAAACACCCCCGTTTTATTATACCCCAGCTTTGAAAACAAGTTTACATCAAGCAGATTATGCAAATTATGTGATGACATTGTGCGACTATGGTCATTATCGGCTTGCTTGTATCGTGTAAACGCCAATGACCTTTCTCGGTGTATTTTTTCACATGTTCTTTCATTCTTCTTTCTCTCTATATTGGCCAATGTTAATTTTATCAAATATTTCTCAAGAACTATAAAACTAGAGGCCCAAAACATATGTATCATGTAAGAATCAGAGGGTTTTCTGTCTCATCAGGACGTCGCTCATTCAATCCCGTTTCACGGCCCCCGCCCATCGGGGCTTGAATAAATGGATAGGCTGCATAGTGCCTCAACGCAGAGCTGAAATCCGACCGCATATGCACGAGTACTGGTAAATCGCTTAGAGGAGGTAAAGCGGTGCGAGTCGGACCGGACCGTCCATGCTAATAAACCCTATTGATTTCATATTGGTTTCATAAGGCGACAGGGCGGCCCCCGCCCATCGGAGCTTGAAGAAATATATGGGCTGCATGATGCTTCCACGCAGAGCTGAATCCGACCCGCACACGAGTACTGGTAAGCCGATTAGAGGATCTAAGCCTGCATGCCCAGGCAAAGCGGTGCGCAAGAGTCGGACCGTCCACGCTTATAAACCCTATTGGTTTCATTGGGTAACAGGGCTTGAGATGTCATTTCATCTCAATGTCGGGTAAAAGTCCCACAAAATTGGAAGCAACGTCTCCAAAATGACCTTTACAGTGTTGAAGGGGACGTTAAACCTCAAATCAAACAAACAAATTCAACCCCGTTCCAGTAAAATAAAAGCGGGCTAAAAGTCATATTTGACAGTTTTTTTTTTTTTTTGGTATCAAACTTTCTCATCGTGTGCTGTAAAAATCATGTATAGAGCACTGGTGGGTCGATTGTCTTCGAGTGTGGATTTGAACATGTTTCGTTTATCCTTTAAATTCCTATACTATAAGCAAAATGTGTAGATTCTGATCAGACGCCGCACTTTGGTCGATTAATTATCAATTGACTAAAAGTTACTAACTACAGAAGCTTCCCGTCTTCTATTGACCTCGTGACTATCACTGACCATGTTCAAAATCCAGGTCGAGCTATTTATAGCAGCGCTATAGTCTTTCTTGTAACGTCCTTGCCCCGTGTAGACTGGGCCGGGGAACATGGACATTGCAAACAGTGTTGACCCTGATCAGACGCCACAGAAGAGAGCTTCATTAAATAACTGGTACGTTCATGGTGTAGATGGTCAGCGCTAGTCACGTGGACAATAGCAGGCGAGAAGCTCCTGTAGGTTGTTACTTTGGGTCGAATGAAAAAAAATCGACCCAAAAGATGGTAAACTATGCAACACGAACACCATGACTAACTTAACAAAGCAACAACCGGACAGAAAATGCGGTATCAGAATACGTTGCGTGTTCAAGATGTATCGTTTTGACAGACTTTCGGATGAGTCTTTAAACCGAGGTCCCGTCTCCGTTTGACCTTAGCTGTTGGTGGGACGTAAAACTAAAACTCACTCACTATCATTTTGACAGAGCAGCAGATTCCTAGACCCTTCGTTTCATCCAATCGGTCAGACGTCGAAATTGATGGCTGGTCAGCTCTAGCCACGCGTGTGTGTGGTGGTGGTGGTGGTGGTGGGGGGGGGGGGCGTGGGTGTGTTCAATGTTCTGTATTCGACGCCCAAGAATCTCCCAAATATGTTCCAGGGGATTCAAATCCGGGCTCCTAGCTAGCCAAGCCAATGTCTCAATTCCATAACGGCGGGGTCTAGCACACAGGTCCAGTGGCAAATGATTCGTTCTCAAAATGAGGCATGACTTCTGGCGCTACACATGCAAAAATATCCAAACTCCATATTTAAACCGTGATAATGAAGTTGTGGAAAGTTGGTTATGACATCTGAGGTCTTCTTTCAACTCTGAGTTGACCATAACAAGATTCCTGTTATGGCTAATCCCTATTCAGAGTTGAATGCACAGCGCAGATCACAGAGTCAGTTTCGAGCTAGTATGTGGAAATTATAGTAAGTCGAAATTTCGAGTTAGTAAGTCGAAATTTCGAGTTATTAAGTCGAAATTTCGAGATATTAAGTCGAAAAATCGAGATATTAAGTCGAAATTTCGTGTAACTAAGTCGAAATTTCGAGATATTAAGTCGAAATTTCGAGTAATTAAGTCGAAATTTCGAGATAATAAGTCGAAATTTCGAGTAACTGAGTCGAAATTTCGAGATACTAAGTCGAAATTTCGAGATATTAAGTCGAAATTTCGAGTTATTAAGTCGAAATTTCGAGATACTAAGTCGAAATTTCGAGATATTAAGTCGAAATTTCGAGTTACTAAGGCGAAATTTCGAGTTACTAAGGCGAAATTTCGAGTTACTAAGTCGAAAATTCGAGATACTAAGTCGAAATTTCGAGATACGAGTCAAAAAAATAAAAGTTAAAGTGGCCCTAATGCTCTTTCGTAAGTTTCTCCTACGTTCAAGTATCATTATATTTATCATAAACGTCTCATTGGTTATTTGTTATTTTCATATGAAATAAAAAAAGCAATACATTAATTTGATCTTGTTTCCTAACAACTTTATACAAGATTCCGTAAATCAAAAATTATATAACACATAACCTGTATCTTGGAGAAGTAAGAATTACGAAAACATGCCTGTACAAATGCATTATAAACTTTACCGCCGTAAAAACTTCATTATAAGAGGAAGAATTGTGGTATTTTAATTATTTCTGCTAAAATAAGAAAAATAAGGTTTACCCCTGTAAACCCCAATTTTACTATATAAATGTGGGGTTCAAGGGAGTCGAAATTATAAATGCTTTTGTTTGTTTGTTTGATTTGAGGTTTAACGTCCCCGTCAACACTGTAAAGGTCATTTTGGAGACGTTGCTTCCAATTTTGTGGGACTTTTACCCGACAATGAGATAAAATGACATCTCAAGCCCTGTCACCCAATGAAACCGATAGTGTTTATTAGCATGGACGGCCCGCCTCGCACCGCGGTTCCTGGACAGGCTTAGATCCTCTAAGCGGTTTACCAGTACTAGTGTGCGGGCCGGATTCAGCTCTGCGTGGAAGCATCGTGCAGCCCATATATTTCTTCAAGCCCCTATGAGCGGGGGCGATAAATGCGTGTCTTCGTGATGTAAATAATGTATGCCCCTATGAACCCCAGTTTTCCCCATATAAACTGGAGTTTAGCGGGGTTAACATGATGTTTTGTTTGTTAGATTTGACGCTTAACGCTCCAATCACTGAATCGGTCATTTTGGGGACGTTGCCTCCAATTTTGTGGGAATTTTACCCGGCATTGAGATCAAATGACTTCTCAAGCCCTGCAGCCCATTGAAACCAATAGGGTTTATAAGTATGAACGGTCCGACTCGCACCGCTTTTCCTGGCCAGGCTTAGCACCATTAAGCGATTTACCAGTACTGATGCCACAGGCTGTCGGTTTCTTGAAGTCCCGATGGGCGGGGTCGATTTTAACATGATATAAATGCTCATACCCTAACAGATATCAAAATTGGGGCCGAGGTGTCTTTGGGGCCGAGATGTCTAGGGGCCGAGGTGACAGTGGGGCCGAGGTGTCTAGGGCCGAGATGACTAGGGCCGAGGTGTCTAGGGCCGACTTGGTTTTGGGCCGACCTGTCTAGGGGCCGAGGTGGTAGTGGGGCCGAAGTGTTTGGAAATCTATGTTTGTATATCATTCTGTTGTCAAAAATAAACTAGTGTTTAAACCAAGTTCTTAGTTATTATTGCGGTAAAGATTGCAAGTTAGAATCATGCACTGAGCCATCATGACTGGAGGTTGTTTCTGAAAAAAAAAAATATAATTCATTTCATGGCGGGTTATAGACTGACTGGTCCTTTGACTGCAAGTTTAGGAGTCGTGAGTTCGAACCCGACACCAGCACATAAATTTTGTGCAATTTTGGAAATTACTAGGCTGGCGAAAGAATGTGGAACAGGCACTTGATGTAATTGTGACGTCACATCAACGTCGGTGCAAAGTCATGACCTGTCTGCAACGAAGTTGATTTGACGTTGCTATAGCGACGTGTGCCTGCTGGGATGTGTGGAAATAATAGACGAAATTGTAAATGAAGTGTTTCCCTTAACCAATTCTGTACGAGAAACCCCCAAACGGGTAATTTGCAAACAGTGCAGTCCCAGATCAGACGCCGCAGGGCCTACACTGCTAAGCCTTTTCCAGATAAATTTTGAAGGAAATGCAATCTGATGGAAATGGACTCCTGGTATACATAAGGAGGAATATTCCATTTGGTACAAAAAGGGTTAAAGTATCTCATTGTAAGGTCGAACTACATGAAGATTAAGGACAATGAAAATGTGTTTGAAATAGTGATAGTTCGAGCCAACGAGAGTTAATTATTGCGCAAGATCAGTAGGCAAAATATGTTTGCCTTCTTTTTTCGCACTCATGAGAAACATTACGCAAACACGCCTATACAAATACATTGCCACTTTTATCGCCGAAAAAATGAAGATTTTAAGATGAAAAATTGTGATATTTTTCTTATTTCTGCTCAAAATATAGATTGTGGGCACTCGTTAGAACCACCTCATCGAGGTGGTTCTAACGAGTACCCACAATCTATATTTTAGAGCAGAAATAATAAAAATAAGGTATACCCCCTGAAACCCCAGTTTTACTATATAAAATTGGGGTTCAAGGGGTCAAAAGTATATAGGCATGTTTTCGTGATGGACGAATCTTATGAGTACGCGGGTGAAGCCTCCTTGGTACAGTGGTTATGCTACTCGCCTTGTAAACCAGGGACGATCCCGGGCTTCTCCAGACTTTCGGATGAGTCTTTAAACCGAAGTCCCGTCTCCGTATGACCTTAAATGTTGGTGAGACGTAAAACTCGAACACTCACTCACTCTTATGAGTACGCACAACATACCTTTTCAAGATAAAACAAGACAAACAAGAGGCCCATGGGCCACTATGCTCACCAGAGTTCAGGCGGGCACTGCCCACTGGCAGCCATGTATGTTTTCAATTTATCGATTATAAAGTCTCCCAAACGAACCCCCATTCCATGTTGACTCTGTATCTGAAATATTAGGCCTTTTATGAAGTGGAGGGGTGGAACATTGATCCAACAGAGCCCAGGTTGGTATCACTGAAGGCGTTTTATCATAAGGAACAAGAATATATATGGTTTAGGGGTGGCGATCAAAACGGTTTCTGAGATATTGGGCCTTTTACGAAGTGGAGGGGGTGAGGCATGGCCCTGGCAGACACCAGAAAATCCAAGATTGTTGTCCTTGAATGTGTCTTATCATTAGGACCAAGAAAATATATTGTTTAGGAGTGGGGATCTGAACTGTTTCTGAGATGTGAGGCCTTCTTATGAAGTGAAGAGGAGAGGAATGGCCCCTTTGGACCGCCAAAGTGGTGTGACTGAATGTGTCTAGTCACAAGGAACAAGAATATATATGATTATGAGGTGGGGATCTTAATGATGTCTGAGATGTATGGCCTTTTATGAAGTGGAGGGGTGGGCCATGGCATCGACACATTGCCCTAGCACAAATACACCCAATGTTGATGTGACTGAATGAGTCTTATCAAAAGGAACACAAATATACATGCCTTAGTGGTGGGTGTCTGAACAGTTTCTGAGTTATATGGCATTTTATGAAGTGGAGGGTTGGGGCATGGCCCTAGCGCACCCTGGGAAACCCCTAGATTGGTATCACTAAATATGTCTTATCAAAAGGAATAAGAGTATATATGGTTTAGGGATGGGGATCTAAATGGTTTCTGAGATATTGGGCCTTTTACAAAGTGGAGGAGGTGGGGCATGGCCCAGGCACATCCCAGGGGACACCCAAGTTGATGTCACTGAATGCATCTTATCATAAGGAACAAGAATATATATGGTTTTGGGTTCGGGATCTGAATGGTTTCTGACATATGTCACCTTTCATGAAGTGGAGGGGTGGAGCATGGCCCGGGCACATCCCAGGGGACCCCCAGGTTGGTGTCACTGAGTGCGTCTTATCATAAGAAACAAAAATATATATTGTCTTGGGGTGGGGATCTGAATGGTGTCTGAGATATAGCGCCTTTTATGAAGTGGAGGGGTGGGGCATGACCCCGGCACACCCTGGTAGACCCCTAGGTTTGGTAACACTGGATGCCTCTTATCATAAGGAACAAGAATATGTATGATTAAGGGGTCTGGACCTCAACGGTTTCTGAGATATTGGGTCTTTTACAAAGTGGAGGGGGTGGGGGCATGGCGAGGGCACATCTCAGGGGACCCCCAGATTGGTGTCACTGAATGCGCCTTATTATAAGAAACAAGAATATATTCGGTTTGGGGGCGGGGATCTAAACGGTTTCTGAGATATTGGGCCTTTTATGAAGTGGAGGGGGTGGGGCATGGCCTGGGAACATTCCAGGGGACCCCCAGGTTGGTGTCACTGAATGCGTTTTATCATAAGAAACAAGAACATATATGGCTTTGTGGTGGGGATCTGAAAGGTTTCTGAGATATATCGCCTTTTATGAAGCGGAGGAGTGGGGCATGGCCCTGGCGCACCCCGGGTGACCCCTATGTTTAAATTACTAAATGCGTCTTATCATAAACTACAAGAATATATATGGTTTGGGGGTGGGGATCTGAGCGGTTTCTGAGATATTGGGCCTTTTATGGGGTGGAGGGGGCGGGGCAAGGTCCAGGCACATCCCAGGGGACCCCAGGTTGGTGTAATTGAACGCGTCTTATCATACGAAACAAGAATACATGTATATATGGTTTTGGGGTGGGATCTGGATGGTTTCTGAGATGTATCGCCTTTTATGAAATGGAGGGGTGGGGCATGGCCTCTGCGCACCCTGGGAGACCCAAGGTTGGTATCACTGAATGCGTCTTATCATAAGGAACGAGAATATATATGGTTAAGGGGTTGGGATCTCAACGGTTTCGTAGATATTGGGTCTTTTACAAAGTGGAGGGGTGGGGGCATGGCCCGGGCACATCTCAGGACCCCCAGGTTGGTGTCACTGAATGCGTCTTATCATAAGAAACAAGAATATATACGGTTTTGGGGTGGCGATCTAAACGGTTTCTGAGATATTTGGCCTTTTACGAAGTGAAGAGGGTGGGGAATGGGCCCGGCACATCCCAGGGGACCCCCAGGTTGGTGTCACTGAATGCGTCTTATCATAAGAAAAAATAATATATATGGTTTATATGTGGGGATCTGAATGGTTTCTGAGCTATGTGGCCTTTTATGCACTGAAGGGGGTGGGGCATGACCCCGGCACACCCTGGGAGACCCCCAGGTTGGCATAAAAGCATGTGGCTAAAAGAAGTTAACTCAAGGAATATTTCTATAAAAGTTTTGTCAAAATGTCTGCAAAGGTTTGGCAGTAAATGCCATTTTTCTATTTTCCCCATTATAAGTCTATGGAAACTCTAAGTTGCCATAGCAACCAAACTAATGAGCCGATTTTCATTAAAAAAACAAACTTTCAATCCAGCCGGAGGATGTTACAGATGAAATTTGGGCTGAATCGGCCCAGTGGCTTCAGAGGAGATGTCGTTTGAAAGTGTTGATGCCAGCCGACGACGACGCTGACGCAGACGACGACGACGACGGACAACTGCCTATCCTATAAGCTCCCCCGGAGCCTTCGGCTCTGGTGAGCTAAAAATACCTAAATCATCACATGAACAAGTCTATGAAATGAAGACACCCCACCCTGCTAAACCCCTTTATCTTTATATATGGAGAAAACTAGGATATACGGGGATATACATTTCTCATTCTTGCTCTAAGACATAGGTTGTAGGTAAGCAAAACATGTTATACCCTTAAATTTTTTTATCACCGAAGCGTCGTTACATTTTTACAACATTGGTAAATGCTTAATAACCAAAAACATTCGCTGACGTCACTTTCTTATTTATATATTACTTATTCAATCCATTAGGTGAGGAAATATTCTGTTTTAAGGGCTGATACTGAATCAAGAAAACAATTGCAAGTAGTTTTCCTATTAGCAGCGAAGGACCGTCGTCGACGTCATAACGTCACCATCGTCAAATCAAATTGGAGAGAAGAACCAGTATTTAATTAAGTCCCTACTGACACACTAATTGGCGAAGAAACTCTTTAATTGCCGTTAGACAATGATAACCCGATTTCTTTCCCCTTGACGAAGAATTGAAATTGTGCTGTGTGTTCCGCCCATCGGGCCTTTGAGAAATACGGTGCTTCCACGCAGAGCTGGAACCAACCGCGCACATGAGTAATGTTTAGGAGGCCTAAGCCTGCCCAGGCAAAGTTGTGCGAGTCAGACCGCCCGTGCATATAAACCCTTTTGGTTTCATTGGGTGAAAGGGCTTGAGATGCCATTATATCTCAGTCGCATAAAATTGGTAGCGACGTTTCCAAAGTGACCTAAATAGTATTGACAGGAACGTTAAATCCCACATTTGTTTGATTTGGGGTTTAACGTCCACGTCAACACTGCATATGTCATTTTGGAGACGTTGCTTCCAATGTTGTGGGACTTTTACCCGACATTGAGATGAAATGACATCTCAAGCCCTGTCACCCAATGAAACCAATAGGGTTTATAAGTCCCGCCCATCGGAGCTTGAATAAATAGATGGGCTGCATGATGTTTCCACGCAGAACTGAAACCGACCCGCACACGAGTACTGGTAAACCGCTAGAGGATCTAAGCCTGCCCAGGCAAAGCGGTGCGAGTCGGCCCGTCCATGCTTATAAACCCTTATAAGGGGGTGCTCTTAATTCGGCAGCCATAATTTCCTTAAACCTAAACCGATTCTGCTCATATGTTGACACATTTTAGGCAAGTCATCTTCCGCCATTTCTATTGGAAGACTTATGGGTCACGTGACCTCCAGTACTTTCTTTCTTATGAGCGTGATAAGTTGCTTAGGTTGGCCTACCCCCTTGGGCGAATAAATGCGCCTACAGCACGCTGAAGGTTAAAGATTGCCATAGAAAAGCGATTATGAAGCGATAATTGTACAAATGACGTCTTAACTTGCGTTTTTAAGCGTTGTAAGACGGCGTTGAAGTTTTTAAACTGCAGTTTGAAGTTACAGGTTTATTAAATATATTGGAAACCCCCGTTTGAAAGTTGAAATCATAGTTTAAAGAATGCTTTTAAACCATAGTTTGAAAGTTTTAAACCCTAGTTTGAAAACTTCAAACCGGGGTTTCAAGTTGATGGCAAATATTTTATACATTTCCATAAAAATGTTAAAAGCTTTGGCAAGTGTAAAAGCTTTTAGTCATTTTTTTTTTCGCAAAAGTATCGGGGGGGGGGGGGGGGGTTCAAAAATGAATGCAAACACTTGCATATAATGGTAATTTTTGAAGTGGAACTTTTGCAATAAATATCGCGATGTTCACTCTGCTTTTATCCTACCCACTGATATCAAATTCATGAAGAAATAGAGGATCATGCATGAGTGTTCATGTATTATTGAATTTATTAAACGAGTTGAGTAAAAGGGTTAAAATGCGAGGCTTTGCTGAGCATTTTATCCCTTTTCCTCAATGAATTTAATAAATTCAATAATACATGAAGCTAAGAATGTAAGATTCTATTTATCATATGACATTTAAAACGGCATTTTATTCAGGATTGTTTTACAAAAATGACTATATTCCGCCATTAGTAAACGCGACGTCGTTAAGGACGTCGTATATGTAACGTTATGGGACGTATCTAGCTAATTTGCATATTTAATCTACTAGTGGATTATCGAAAATATTATAATATTGTCAGAAGCGACGTCATATGATAAATAGAGGATCTTACATGAGTGCTCATGTATGTATTGAATTTATTAAACGAGTTGAGGCACACGGGGTATTCGACTACTTGGAACGCAGACGGATACCAAAAACGCCGACTGTTTACCTTGGATTTGAAAGAGGGTGAGTCGATAAAATCATGTTTTTTTGCGACTCTATTAAAAAAATCTATTTTGATTTTTTGCTGTATTCTTCTGGAACTGTCACAGCTGTTTCGTAATGGTGCTTTTAGCTTCGATAGATCACATGAAAGCGTCTTTACAGACAACTAAATGCAAAACATGCACAATTTCTAAAAGAATTAGTGTAAGTACTAGAAATGAAACCGATTTATCCAAAGATGTCATTGTAGCTTGAAAGAGAAATAGTCCCTTGTTCAAAAATAAACTCCTATATACTTGTGCCATACGTTGCTCGGACAGCAATAAGCATGGACTTGAGTGCACCATGCTGAAAGAAGATAATATTTACGACAGACGGATTTCTTTGATGTTACCATGAAACGCAGACGATGGATACTAATGACGGCTTTACAATTAAAGGCTAAATCAATGCCTACTTCCATATCTCCTTAATTTTGAGGTCCAAAAAGCACGGTTATGAACAATGTTGAATATTTCCCATGCCGTATATAAACAACGATGGTGAAATAGCGTAAGACGAGTAAATGGTTACTCTCTCTCTCTCTCTCTCTCTCTCTCTCTTCTCTCTCTCTCTCTCTCTCTCTCTCTCTCTTCCTCTCTCTCTCTTAGGCCCCCGCCATAGCGGCTTGAAGGAAATATATGGGTCTGCATGATGCTTCCACGCAGAGCTGAATCCTCCCCGCACACTAGTACTGGTAAACCGCTTAGAGGATCTAAGCCTGTCCAGGAACCGCGGTGCGAGGCGGACCGTCCATGCTAATAAACCCTATTGGTTTTCATTGGGCGACAGGGCTTGAGATGTCATTTCATCTCAATGTCGGGTAAAAGTACCACAAAATTGGAAGCAATGTCTCCAAAATGACCTTTACAGTGTTGACGGGGACGTTTAAACCTCAAATCAAACAAACTCTCTCTCTCTCTCTCTCTCTCTCTCTCTCTCTCTCTCTCTCTCTCTCTCTCTCTCTCTCTCTCTCTCATCTCTCTCTCTCTCTCTCACTCTCTCTCTCTCTCTCTCTCTCTCTCTCTGCATGTGTCTGTTATAGGGATTATGAATTTCAACGACTTCCATTTCAGGAAATGTTTGGATAGTTCATGTTTCCTATACTTACATAAGTGTCCTTCAGAAGATAACTGATGAAGAGGAACAGTCAGAGAGCCTTTCCTTGGTTCTAATATTTTTTTTACTATAATAGTTCCACATTTTATTGAATAAAATAATAAAAAATAGCCATCGAATAGATGGCAAATCCCCCGACCAAAAGCCAATATGGCCTTCAGAAGATTGTTTACCAATAGAAAGTGCACCAGAATTAAACCAGCAATATATCACAAAAATTACTGCAGTTATGGCATTCACAAGATTATACTGTCAGGTGAGATAACTAAAAAACCAGGGCACTCAGAATTGTGGTTCTTGCGCATGACATGCCTGCTTAAGCTCATGTATTTCTGTACAAAGTGCCATCAATATATCTCAAAGGGTATTTGAGATATGATGATCAGAAGCTGGTCATACTGTAATATTGGAAAGGTAGGTAATCTCAAATACCACAGCACCAACAGTTGTGTTTCTTGCACATGACACCCCTTCTGTACCTTGAATACAATTGCGCCAAGTTCCTTGAATATACATGTATCTCAAAGGGGGTTGGAGCTATGGTCATCACAAGGTTATATTGGCAGGGAGAATACTCAAAAGCCAGAGCACCTCAGAGTTGTAATTCTTGAGCATGACACTCTTGCTTAACCTCATGTACATCTGTATCAAGTACCACCAATATATGTCAAATGGTATTGGAGGTACGGTGATCACAAGCTAATCAGACTTATATTGGAAGGGGAGATAACTCAAATATCATAGCACCCAGAGTTGTGGTTCTTAGACATGAAGCGCCGTCCTCAACCTTGCATACAAGTGGCCATTACAAGGTTATATTGTCGGGGAGATAATTAACAAAACCAGGGCACCCAGAGTTGTGGTTCTGGCACTTGACACGCCTACTTAAACTCATTTATAACTGTACCAAGTACCATCAATATGTGGCCATCACAAGGTAGTGATTCTATATTATTGGAAGGGGAGATAACTCAAAAACCTTGGCACCCAGAGTTGTGGTTTTTATGCATGACACACCGTCTCGGCCTTGTGAACAACTGTGCCAGGTATCATTAATATATCTTAAAGGGTATTGGAATTATGGCCATCACAAGGTATTCACTTTATTTTATTGGAAGGGGAGATAACTCAAAAACCATGGCAACCAGAGTTGTGGTTCTTGTGCATGACACGCTGTCTCAGCCTTGTGAACAGCTGTGCCAGGTGTCATCAATATATCTAAAAGGATATTGGAGTTAGGGCCACCACAAAGTAATCATTCTATTTTATTAAAAAGGGAGATAACTAAAAAAGTATGGCATCCAGAGTTCTGGTTCTTGCGCATGACACGCCGTCTCAGCCTTGCGAACAATTGTGCCAAGAACCATCAATGAATCGCAAAGGGTATAGGAGTTATGGCCATCACAAGGTTGCGTCTACGGACGGACGGACGGACAGACGGACGGACGCCAGGCTGATCGCTATACCCCCCGAACCTATTCGGTCGGGAGATAAAAAGAGAAATTACAACTCACAGAGGATTTTCCAGATAAATCATTCATAGAGGATTTTCCAGATAGACCACAAATCGGCTGATAAATGTTCGAGGTTTCATACAAGTATTCTGATGTTTGGCTTTCATTCCGTTATTCTATTTAGAAGTCTATCTCTAGACCCAAGCAAGTTTTTTCTTCGGATGTTTTTGAAGGGCAGGAAACTGAAGAGGCAGGAAACTAAAAAAGTCTGATCGACAGTGGTGGTTCTTGTGCAAATATATGTATATGCGCATTTAAACTTCTAAAGGTCCGCATTTGATGGCGGTTTCGCTCAGATAGTCTATCTTAACCATATCGTCTCTCACTGCTGTGGGTTCTAACCTCACGCGGGTCACATTTGAGACGCCAAGTTCTGCAAAGGATTGTCAGTAGTAGTAGTAGTAGTAGAAAGAAGAAGAAGAACCGCTACACAAATAAAAGTGGCGGATTTTATCCGAGACGATCGTGTATAGGAAGTGTGAATGCAATCCATCAAAACTGTTCGTGAGAAAGCAGGTTTCAACTGCTGACGGATAGATGTTGCTCCAACCTGTTCATGTTTAAAAACTGTTTTGCATCTGCAGGCTATTGCACAAAATGCGTGATACTTCTTAATTTCTGTCATTCTTAGCAAACTCTAGACATTCATGACACTGTTTGTTCGAAATATTTAGACATGTTGCGCATTCATTCCATCACATGTCATATTAAATCATTTCTGCACCGAGATGCATCTGAAAGCAATCAGATTGTACAGCTACACATGTTGATATGATTCTTACCTGGTCGCAGGCGCCTTTCATGATGCATGTACCCATATATGACTACCAGAATCTTCCACATAACAATACTTGACAGGCGGGTTTCTCCTTTGTTTTATTTGTTGTAAGGTTTTTTTTTTTCAAATAGACTGGCCGTTTAAGCAAACGGTATACGTAGACAAATCACCGATTTTGCGGCGTCTCAACTTGATCTGCATTGTCATATTTGACAAATATTGATCTCATACTACACAGCTTTATCGCTCAGACAGCTGACCAAATATATACACTTTCGCCCTGAGTTTCTGCCACTTTCATCTTTGAATTTTGCGGAAAAAAAAATGCACAGTTGCTATTATGTTAGATGTACGGAACCCTGGAAGGGACATGATTTTCTTTATTATTTTATAAGTTGTGCGCACAAGATAATATTTTGTTCGCACAACTTCCCAAGCTCTATGTTGTGCAAACAAGATAATATGTTGTGCGAACAAGATATTATCTTGTGCGCACAAGATAATATGTTGTCCGCACAAGATAAATTATGTTGTCCACACAAGATAAATTATGTTGTCTACACAAGATTATATCTTGTGCGCATAACATATTATCTTGTTCGCACAAGATAAAATCTTGTTCGCACAACTTAATATCTAGTTCGCACAACATATTAAAACAAATCATGTCCCTTCCCGGGTTCCGTAAAGATGCTTCAATTAAAATCATCAAAATGCGAGATATAGACAGCTCCCAATGAGAGGTCTCAACTCGGCATACTGTGCATAGGCATCTGTAAAACACCATGTTTTACATGCAGGTACTTTGTATTCATTCCGTTTCGGTATTATATCCCATATATGTCAATTAGAAGCCTCCGTGGTAAAGAGGATAATCTACTCGCCTCGCAAACCAGTGGTCGTGGGATCGATTCCGGGCTTCACCAGACTTTCGGGCGAGTCTTTAAACAGAGGTTCCGTCTCCATATGATCTTGCTGTTGGTGGGGACGTAAAACTCAAACGCAATCGCCTATCGGGGTTTGAAGAGATAGATGGGCTGCATGATGCATCCACGCAGAGCTGAAACCGACCTCACACGAGCACTGGTAAACCGCTTAGAGGATCTAAGCATGCCCAGGCAAAGTGATGCGAGTCGGACCGTCCATGCTTATAAACCCAATTGGTTTCATTGGGCGACAGGGCTTGAGTTGCCATTTCATCTCAATGTCGGGTAAAAGCTCCAAAACATTGGAAGCAGCATCTCCAAAATGACCTAAATAGTGTTGACGGGAACGTTAAACCTCAATTCAAACAAATATCCTGGCAATATTTAATTTTGGACAACTGTTTGGGCATTCATTCTTTTCTGCTAAAGGGGGTGGGGTGAGGGAAACAAACTATTCTTCGTATGTTTTAATCCATATGTGACATGGAGCCTTCCACCTAGTAAGTTTGGAGTTGTCACTTCCTATTACTAGGGTGTCAGGTTTGTTTTTATTTGTGGCAAATTTTACAAAAATGAATTTTCTTTTAGCAAACAATGTAGACCCAGATCAGACGCCGTGTCAGATCTGGATCGGCACTGTTTGCAAATATCCCAGAAGAGGGCATATATGAGTTAATTATATTGCCATTCGTTCAGGTGCGTCATTCTTTCCCGAAATTTTTCTATAAATTTCACATTGTTTATCTAATAAGACCGATTCGTAATTTCGAAGGACCCGATCCTACCAACACGTACCGCACACTGGAACAACGCCATATCAACGTCGTTGCAATAATGTTTGTTTGATTTGAGGTTTCACGTCCACGTCAACACTGTAAAGGTCATTTTGAAGACGTTGCTTCTAATTTTGTGGGACTTCTACCCGACATTGAGATGAAATGACATCTCAAGCCCTGTCGCCCAATGAAACCAATAGGGTTTATAAGCATGGACGGTACGACTAGCACCGCTTTGCCTGGGCAGGCTTAGATCCACTAAGCAGTTTACCAGTACTCGTGTGCGGACCGGATTCAGCTCTGCGTGGACGCACCATGCAGCCCAGATATTTCTTCAAGCCCCTATGGGCATTGCAATAATGTATAATCATATTTATCTGTCAAAATAATGAAACAAACTCGTACAGTTCTAATACGATCTGTTTTGAGTTCGAGCCTTGCTCGGGTCACATGTGAGACGCCAAGTTCTGCAACGGAAGGTCAGGTCGTTTTTCTCCGGTTTTCGCCCACCTCTGATTAACGATCGGCTCGACATGAGTGAAATAATCTTGAAAGGGCCGTAAAACCAAAACCAAAAAAAAAAAAAAAAAAAAAAAAAAAAAACGATCTGTTTTGAAATTTACTGTACAGTGAAACTTCGATGACTCAAACACTGATGGCCCATTTACTACGGCCGAGTCGAACTCTTTCTTGAGTCTCTAGAAAGAAAATGCCATAACTGCAGATATAAATATAGTTTGTATAATTGTCTGATTTGATCTTGAAAATGTATGTTTTGTGTACTCACAAGAATCGCCTCGATGAGGCGATTCTGATGAGTACACACAACATGCATTTATTTTGAAGAAAACTGAAAATATGTCTGCATTCGGCCTCCTCCCCTAGCTCCAAGATCAACCCCCTGTCGCTCGAACCACCGTGGTCTCGAACAAATTTTCTTGGTCCCAAAAGTGTTCGAGCCATTGAAGTTCGACTCTATATTCATATTTATCTGTCAAAATAATGAATTTAAAAGTACTCTGTGTTTTAGCGAGAAGGGCTGAATTCATGTCCGGGGTTGTTTTGTGGGACTACGCTATTAATATACCTAAGGAAATTTACAAATCGTGCCTATTTGATCGTAAAAGTATCTAACATTATGAAATCACAGATTTATGACACCTTATAAGAATTGACGGGTCATGTGCGCTACATAAAGTCATATGCGCGAATATGGCCCACATGTGGTATTAAGACAAACCGTCACGTTGGTGTCTTTTGGCGAGAAGCGAAAGGCAATCGTATCGATTCCTGGTCATTGCCTTCCCTTCTACATCGAGAACACCCTCTTTGTGGTAAGACTCAGTGTCTAGATTAACTTTCCAATTAAACGAAAACAGAATGTATTTTACTCCTTTTTTATTTTTCCACGCTTGTGGTTTCCACGTCAATGGTAACCATAACTTTGTGCCGTCTGCATTGCGTGGTATCTGTGCGGGTCGTCATTGGTATCCTTATTCGAACACCCTCATCAAGAAATTCACATCTATAATTATAAAATCCTGCTTTTTGCTAATTCTAATGACGCATGGCAGGTACTCAATACATTAGTATTTTATGCTATTCAGGAAACATTGGAAATTATATACGAATTATTGCTGTAAAACTAAAAAAACTGTCGACTTGCATCAAGCATCTATATTTTGCCGAATAAAATAGGTCATAATTCGTCATTGACAGAAGGATTTACATCCACAGTTCGTGGAAAGTATTCCGAGACACTGCGAAACAGATTGCTATCAACATCTGTGGGCATCTATTTGATATATGCCCGTAAAATGCGATTTGTTCAACTCGCCACGAATGTTTGTTGTTGTTTTTCTGTCGGCGTTTTTGGTATCCGTCTGCGTTCCAGGTAGTCGAATACCCCACCCCGTGTGTGAGGTAAAGGGATAAAATGCGAGGCTTTGCCGAGCATTTTATCCTTTTTCCTCAACGAGCTCATGTATTATTGAATTTATTAAACGAGTTGAGGTAAAGGGATAAAATGCGAGGCTGTGCCGAGCATTTTATCCCTTTTCCTCAACGAGTTTAATAAATTCAATAATACATGAGCACGAATGCAAGATTCTATTTATCATATGACATTTAAAACGCATTTTATTCACGATTGTTTACAAAAATGTCAATATTCCGCCGTTAGTAAACACGACGTCGTTAGGGACGTCGTACATGTAACGTTACGGGATGAATCTAGCTAATTTGCATATTTAATCCACTAGTGGATTATCGAAAATATTACATGGCGTTATTACACTCTCAGTCATATGATAAATCAGTATCTAATGGGTGTAGCTAAAAGGACTACAAAGTGGGCTCAACGGCTTTTGGCGGAGAGTTCTTTTTTTTTTTTTTTTTTTGTTTGCTTGATTGATTTGGAGTTTAACGGCCCAATCAACACTATATTAGGTAATTCCTGAGCCGGTCAGTTTACCTATCTACACTTTTCCTAGTCTGGCTTATATGTAAGCGGTTGGCAAGTACAGTGCACATTCTTTCGCCAGAAACTGACAGCTGCCCTTCTTGAATCAGCGGAAGGGAGAGAATGACCGTAGAAAAGATTTCATGATCAATCTCCACGAAAGAATGTTGCCGACCCCGGCAGGTATCGAAGCCGCGTCCTCCTGGTCACCAGTCCGACGCGCATCCGATTGAGCTACCGATACCGGCGGAGAGTTCTTTGAAGGGCTGAAATAAAACAAATTCATAAAATGCTTATTTCTATTAATTTTACACCATAGTTTACATTACTTTTTGACATTCCCACGTTTATACAATGTATTAGATATTGGATTTGCAATAACCTTTAACGTTTTGCCACGTGAACAAGTCCGTGAAATGAAGACCCCCTTACACCCCACTTTGTATAGAGAAAACTGGGGTTTAAGGGGGTAAACATTATTTTTCTTATTTTTTCTCCAAGTCATAGGTTGTGGGTACTCGTTAGAACCGCCTCAATGAGGCGGTTCTAACGAGCACACACAACCTATGTTTTGAGCATTTATAAGAAAAATATCAAGGCTTTTCATCAGAAAAGTAGGTTTTTTGGTAGTGTTAAAAATGCACTATGTCGTACGGGTGTGTTATCGTAATTTGAGTTTGTTAGGCTAGGAAGGTTTCGACAGGCTGCTCAGGCTCTGAATGTGATTTTCAATGAAGAAGAAAAAAAAAAGAAAGAAAATAAAACATTAGGTTCATTTCGGCCGATTTTTTTTTTTTTTTTTTGTCCTCGTATGAAGGAACCATTCAATTTAGATAATTCTGAGAAAATCAAGTATTGATGATAGGGTCTCGCTTACTTTCCGCTAATTTCGTCCCGCACTCATCAATTTTCATAGACGCTTAATCTATTTTTCGTCTTTTGGTCATATTTTGACTATATCATTTATTTCACAATAGTGATCATCTAAGATCTAATTTACTTCCTACAAGATTGATAACGGGGCCAGCAATTTGATCGATTCTCTCAAGGAAAGCCAAAGCGATTACCCTGCTAGCATTCTACATAAATCTACAGCGGGCCGTTAGCGGCCCGTCAGCTACCCTGACGGGCCGCTAACGGCCCGCTGTAGATTTATGTAGAATGCTGACAGGATATGTTTGTGGTACTTTACAATAACACACCCGTGCGACATAGTGCATTTTTTACATCTCCAAAATGTCAATTTTTCTGATGAAAATCCGTGATATTTTTCTTATAAATACTGCAAACATAGGTTGTTTGTGCTCGTTAGAACCGCCTCATTGAGGCGGTTCTAACGAGTACCCACAACCTATGTCTGGGAGCATAAATAATAAAAAAAATAATCTATACCCTCGTAAACCCCAGTTTTCTCTATATAATGTGGGGTACAGGGGGGGGGGGTCTTCATTTCACGGACTTGTAATGTGATGATATGAACTTCAACAAGCACTTATAAGCACTGGTGGGTCGATGTAGCTTGCATTTAGATGTATCTAAGTCGTCTGCTTTCTCGTCTGCCGGTCTGATCAGGTTCCACTCTGTTTGCCTGTATGCAAAAATATGTATGACAAGTTTGCATGAAGATTAGTAGACGAAAACAACATACGCCATTTTTCTCGGTAAGTTAAGGGATAAAGAAAACGTCCTTAAGACATTTTTTCATTGCGCTTTGTTTATTAATCAGTACACAAAACGTTTAATTTGCACACGATTTTTCTTCATTGGTCAATGACAATCATGTGGACAACAGCAATTGAGTTGCTGAAGTATTATCAATTTTGGGCATAACAATTGACTCAAAATGTACAGATACGTGGGCCACATTACTAATTTATATAAAAAGACGCGCTTTAAAGACCAGAGATAAGACTGCATTTATTTATTTATTTATTTATTTATTTATCGGTGGGGAAGGCAGGAGGTGGGAGACTGGATAGTGCAGGGGGGGGGGGGTGTTCGTGATATAGCTGTTTCGAACCCTGCTTCGGCATAATGCATGGTAGTGGTCGACCTGAAGGTCGGCCTTTCAAGGTCCATGGTTTTATCCATGCACATTGGTTTTCTCTATCACTGATAAAAGCGGCGTCTGATCTGGTCCTTCACTGTTTGACAGTGTTTTTTTTTTGTTTATGTTTTTTTTTTTTTTTTTGGGGGGGGGGTGGGGGGTGGGGGAGGGGTGGTCCTGTAAAATAGAAATGAAGGAAATGATCAGGAATCGATACAATTAACTCACACCTCCCAAAGGGAACGAAACACGAACACGTAGGTGTTCAAAACTAACGACGTCGTTAGTTAACGTATCGTTAAAACTTTGATCATTTATTATGGCAAATAGAAGCCTCCGTGGTGCAGTGGGTAAGTTACTCGCCTTGTAAACCAGGGGTCGCAGGATCGATCCCGGGCTTCTCCAGACTTTCGGATGAGTCTTTAAACCGAGGTCCCGTCTACGTGTGACCTTAACTGTTGGTGAGACGTAAAACTCAAACACTCACTCAATTATTACGGTAAATATGCTAATATTTTGCTGAAAATATGTGAGCAGCTTTTGCGGAAGCAAAAGCTGCTCACATTTTTTCAGCAAAAATACCAAAGATTTATATATTAAACTTGCTAGAACAGTTAACAATATGACCACTAACGAGCTCGTTAAGCTAACGGTGGTTTGAACAACTGGGCCCAGCTGTCACCAGCGGAAAGCCAGAAGGACAGATACTTACCCACAAAACCGCCAAGCGGCCGTCCAAAACAAAAATATATAACCCATACACACATTCAGAGATGAATTATAACAAAAATAAACCGCGACAGAAATACTGCCTTGGAACGGTCAGTGAAAAGTATTTCACTCGAAGTGTGTGTCGGGGAGGGGAGGGGGGCGTCTTAAATCGATTTTACGTGGCCACACTCCTCACCATTTCTTCTGTCGTGGCCCAGACAAACAACCCAACCCACCAGCGCCACATCTCCGAGAACACGAAAGACCAAACAACCGCAGAGACGAAACAACGGTACGAAACAACCGAAATGCCGAAGCAAACGAAAACCAACAGCCAGACTCCGGCGGGCCCAACCAGAGACAGAGCACTAGACACGAACCAACACCACCTAAAATCAATTTGAAGTAAGCCTCCACGCTGGAACCTTCACAGAACCAGACGCCCGACCCGTCGACGCGCAACGAAGAAAGGAAGCAACGCCACCAACCGTGACCGGGCTGACCACCATGACGCAGCCTGCCACACAACACGTATGCCGCACCCAGTCCTCCCACACCGAAGAACGATCCCAAGAAACCGGACACTTCTGTTTGTTTGTTTGTTTTTGATGTTAACGGCCCAGTCAACACTATTTTAGGTCATTTTTAGCCGGTCAGTTTACCTATCCACACTTTTCCTGGGCTGGCTTATACTTAAGCGGTTTACCAGTACAGTGCACATTCTTTCTCCAGAAACTGACAACTTCCCTTCTTGAATCAGCGGAAGGGAGAGAATAACCGTAGAAAAGATTTCATGATCAATCTCCACGAAAGAATGTTGCCGACCCCGGCAGGTATCGAACCCGCGACTCCCTAATCACCAGTCACACGCACATCCGATTGAGCTACCTAGTCCGGCACACCGGACACCGCCGACTTTGCAAGCACATACTCCTCCGAACTTATACTCCAGGTCACCAGAAATTTCGGGCTCCGAAGGCATTGCTGCAGAAGAAACTAAGTTCAGCATCAAATTTAGTAACTAAATCGGAATGGCGCCTATAAAACCTAGAAAAGGCCGTAAGTAGTTTATGACAGCGATAACCCCGACAGCCAACAATCCACCACGAGTGTTGAAATCAGTTACACGACTAGACACACTGGCATATCGAACTAATTGCAGAATATAACCACTGCAGGATGACGCACGAGGAACACCTCCATCCAAGAACAGGAAAACCTACAGTCTCAAAATCAAAATCATCGCGTCTATCACAAAGTTTGCAAGAAACAAACCCATTCACGATAGACAAACGTTAACCCCAAAACTGGGTCTCGGCACCAGAAGAACTTGCCGTATCCACTTGAAACAGGTTCTAAACATTCCACGAATGTAACACCTCAATCTCTTGAACATCGCTTGCTAGCCTACCGTGGTTGATTCGGCCTTGAGTCCATAAAGAAGCTTACATAGATATGAGGGGTGGATAGAAAAATCCGTCCCTGAGGATCACTGTCCGGCATCACTAGGCTTGCTCAGGAAGACTGTCCGGCATCACTCGGCAAACCTCGTGATGCCGGACATGGATCCTGAGGGACGGATTTTTCTATCCACCGAGGATCACTGTCCAGCATCAGGAGGCTTGCCGAGTGATGCCGGACATTGATCCGAGGGACGGATTTTTCTATCCACCCCTGTCACCCATGTAAGATTCTTTTTCTTGCATTCATTTCATTTCTGAGAGTGGATTTTTAAACACAGCAGTCACTTCGGTTGCCGTTATCCGCCATATTGTGATGAATTTACCGTGATGTTTTGTGACGTCACGTAACGTGTTGTGACGTCAACGAATGCGCATATGAGGTCAATTGTAAAGAAGAGCGCGTAGTGCTCGTGATTTGTCAACTTACAACAGACCGGCAAACAGTGATTAATCACGCAATAAATCTCGGCCCTAAAGATGATCTTTTTCGATTCTAACACACTAAAGGTCGACAAAAATGCTATAGATTCCTTCAGATTCTCCCATCTTCAATCATTGTTTAAAGAATCAAGCCAATTTAACTAACTGTATCACATGCGTTTACCTTTTTTAATAAAATATGTGATATAGGAAAAAGACAATACACGATCCAATGTCAAGGTTACAATGAATGACCTCATGAAACCTGAAAAAAGGCTCTTCGTGCCGCGCTCGGATGTATCACTTAATATATATCACCAGATTTAACTATTGGCTCTATAGGCGTTTGTCATTCTCCATTACAACTCTTTGCCCGGATGCATCAGGCACGCCTCATACTATATCGTGAACTGTCTTTGCAGTTATAGGTCTCTTGATAATCACAAAGAGTTAGCTTTCTTTGAATAAAGCTAAGGCATCAGGGGACAGTAAATCACAGCACTTTTTTGTTCGCGCCACATTGAGTTTTTGAATCGTTATCGACAACAGCGAGAACTTCTGTTTTGGTTTCTAAGTGCTCCACACATGCACAAAATCAAAACAGAATACCAAAGAAACACTTCTCTGTCTGCATAGGTTGACAGAAGCATCATTTCACTTACCCCGCCCACTATTTTTTTTACACTCAGTCACATGCAAAGAAATAGACAGAAAAATATACCACAACCAGTAAACTTTTTCAGGAATCCTCTTTGAAACACTGCCACTTTTTAGTGCCAAAGCTACCTTCGTGAATTCAGATATGCCGCTGCACCTTGAACTTGCACAGCATCCAGACAGCTGGAGTGTTAGTTTCGTATTCTATTTCATAAAAGTACAGATACTCAGCATATAGGCCCACACTGGCAAAAAGTATCCACATATCACAATTTCTATGAGCAACCATGCCATTATTGACCCTACTACTATCATATTTTGGAAAACGTCCACCCTCAAATGCGAAACTGTCCCCTGATGCCAAATAATTTAGATGGGTTGTACGTATATTACAAATGTTTTGCTTTTCCTCTTTATAATCGTTTAAATTGTCCAAGTCTTCATTGCAGCTTTTTGTCCCTGTGTATCAAGAACGTCTCTAGCTGCATTAGAATACTTTACCTTGGATTGCATTTGCAGTTTTAGATTTTTGACAATCGCAAGCAATCGCAAGGACATACTGTCTCATGAATTGCATTTGCAGTTATAAATGTTTTGAGATGCCGACGAATAAAAACAAAAACATGATTAAAATCTACTTATGTGACTTTTCGTACAGGGTGTGCATGTGTTTGTAACAACACTCTTGTTCTATTGCTCATGCAGATTTATCTTCTCCTTGTGAGTCTGAGAGCAGTCCTTGTATTCTGAAAAGCAAACAAGAAGTGTTCAACTTTGCTGAATAATGCGAGGAAAATCAAAAAGGGTAGAAACAAAAACTGCCCATTGCGATAACACTTATACACATCCGCGTGATATACAGTAAAATTCCTATATTAAGACCAGCTTTGGGACTGTTCAACCACTTTTGAACAGTCCCAAAAGTGGTCTCTTATCAAAGGACACAGGATGTGGACAACGCATCAGGGAGTTTAAATATGATTTTAAAGAAGAATTTGTCTTAATTTTAGGTGGTCTTAATAGCGAAGCTTTACTGAATATTCTTTCATTCCTGAAAAAAAGAGAAATTATTCTTATGAAACAGTTTGACATTTTTCTTATACATACTCCAAACATAGGTTTTGGGTGCGTGTTAGAACCGCTTCATTAAGGCGGTTCTAACGAGTACCCAAAACCTGTGTCATGGAACAGAAATAAGAAAAAAAATGTTAACCCCAGTGAACCCCCAGTTTTCTCTTTATAAAGTGGGGTTTAGAGGGGTGTTCATTACATGGAGCTTTTAACATGATGGGAAGACATATCGACACTGAATTGCTCAGTCGTATTATCTATTCTCAACTTGTACGTTACTGCAAAGACTTCGGCCCCCGCCCATCAGGGTTTGAAGAAATAGATGGGTTGCATGACGTTTCCACGCAGAGCTGAAACCGGCCGCACACGGGTACTGGTAAACCACTTAGAGGAGTCTAAGCCTGCCCAGGCAAAGCGGTGTCCATGCTTATAGACCTATTTGTGTCATGGGGCGACACGGCTTGAGATGTCATTTCATTTCAATGTCGGTTAAAAGTCCCACAAAATTGGAAGCAACGTCTCAAAAAATGACCTATACAGTGTTGACGGGGGCGTTAACCACAACTGAAACCAACAAAACTGCAAAAACTTGTTTGGATACAGGGGATTATTTCGTCCTCAGAAACAGCACTTTTTTCCGAAAATTTGAATATTCCCCTAAAAAAAAACATATACATGTAGTGTTGTACTCAATAATTTTATCATCATTTTAATCCCAATGGACCACTGTCGCTACAAAAGCAGATTATACCGTGCGGTATACGACCCACCCACCGATGACCCTGAAAATGTCCGTGCATTAAGGTTCTCCTCGGGAGCAAATGTCTGTTATTTGAAGGCAATAGTCACGGCGGTACGCATCGTATCTTATAACCACGCACACAAACACGCATTATCATTATCGTGAATAAAAAGGAATCAAAATAACCGATACCGGCGCACCGGAAAATTTTATCGGTGCACCGGTATCGGTGCTTTTGATCCCTCTTTGGTGCTCACGATGCAGGCGTACCTATAAATAGTTTCAGTATTTCTCGTTCCATCACTGCGCATACATTACAAAAACGCGCCTATACAAATGCATTGTAAAATTAACCGCTGAAAAAAAAATTAAGATGAAAACTTGTGATACTTTTCTTATTTCTGCTCAAAATATAGATTGTGGGTACTCGTTAGAACCGCCTCGGTGAGGCGGTTCTTACGAGTACCCACAATCTATATTTTAGAGCAGAAATAAGAAAAATAAAGTTTACCCCTATACACCCCAGTTTTACTACATAAAAGTTGGGTTTAAGAGGTTCACACTTATATAGGCATATTTTCGTGATGCATCAAAAGCTACTCTACGTGTGCCAATAAACTCTTTCGATGTACCGGTTTCGGTGCATTTTGGAGCCCTTCGGTACATATCGCCTATTACAGACTGTTTAAATTATGTGTCTGTCAAATTCTACCTCGCTTATTGGCTAGACAGTGCCAGAGTCGTCTAAGAGCGATGGCTTTTGATTCGAGGAAAATATGATAAAATACTGTCTATTTCCAATACATCTATATGTTAATTCTGACAAAATCTCTAATTATTCCGAGAGCTGAGGCATTCATTTGGGAGTATATTTTATGCCAAACAATTTGTTAGTATAAAATAGAATGACATTTTGGGACAAACTACAGAAAAATCCAATTCCAGGAAAATGAAAATAATGCAAATGTTTTCTCTGACTGTAAAATGTGGGCTGATCCCGGAGAAATTGGAAATAAGGAAGGAAATTTACATGATTTCTCGTCCATCAAAACTGACAGTGTTGATTTCTTTTAGACGTGTTCAGTTTTCTTTTATTTGACAAAATACGACAAAGCTTGTCCGTAGATAAGAATGCTGATTAACAGAACAGTAAACAAACATAAATGTGAAGATAGTCAGTTCAGCCCACCCCTGCCCATCGGGGCTTGAAGAAATAGATGGGCTGCATGATGCTTCCACGCAGAGCTGAAACCGACCGTACATGAGTACTGGTAAACCGCTTAGCGGGCCTAAGCCTGCCCAGGCAAAGCCGTGCGAGTCGGACTGTCCATACATATAAACCCAATTGGTTACATTTGGCGGCAGGGCTTTAGATGTCATTTCATCTCAATGTTGGGTAAAAAGTCCCACAAAATTGGAAGCAACGTCTCCAAAATGACCTATATAGTGTTGACGGGGACGTAAAACCTCAAATCAAACAAACAAACAAACAAGTCAGTTCAGCTTTTGTCCCCCGATTAAGGCATACCGCGGTGTTCTTACGAAATAAGGACAAAGCTGCCCGTGTAATCAAAAGTAGGAACAGGAATGCATTAATTACGATATTTTTTTGGCTTAAAGATGCATTATTTAGCTACCGGGTCTCAATTTTTTTCTGGTTTTTATCTTCAATGCATACTCTTTTGACATGTGTACACTTTTGGAGCCAAATACAGCTTCAGAACTTTGTGAAAATGGTCGTTTTCATTCGTTTTTACCCTTCGCTCTGAACATGTGTTCGGAATTTCTGTTCTAAAAATAAATCTGTCACTTTACACATACATGGCGACAGTATCGTCTCTGAGTGTCGTTACTTATGGCATGGTATTCAGCGTCATATTTTTTCCGATTCAGGCATGGCCTAAGCAAACAAGGCCAAAGATGAACGTCGCATAACGTCATATATGGGGATTCTATTTTTGTCACGAACTAAAAATAGATCTAACTAGTGTTCGAAACCTAGTTATGGAATCCCTCTCAAACTCGTTTACCTGTCATCATAATTGTTCGCATTTTTGCATAAAATGCATTCATTTGTATTGTTTTAAAGAAAAATACCGGCTATATGTATTTTATTTTTGGAAGCATTTTTTCCAGATAGCTCAATAATGCACCTTTAAGACCCTTCAAGTTTTTTTCACTTCCATCGAACCCCTCGTTTATCAGAGGTAAGCGAAAATCGGAGTACCTGGAGAAAAATACACATCTGGCCTTTTGTTGCAGAACATATCGTCCCACAAGCAAACCGAGTCAGGCTAGAGCGCACAGCGGTTAGAGTCCTAATATTTAACCCATTTAGTACCAGAAACCCCAACACGGGTACCCTGCCAAACTGAGTTCAGGCCCAGATCAGACGCCGCAGAATGCGGCGTCTGATCAGGGCCTCCACTGTTTGCTAAAAGTTCAGTCATTTTCCAAATAAATTTTGATGAAAAAAACAACAACAAAAAACCTGACATCCCTAAATTTTGAAATGAACTCCTGCTTTATATAGGAGGAAGATTATGTGGTACAAAAAGGGTTAAGACTCGGCCCTCGATTATCCCTAGGCCAAGGAGCCACTTTACCTGGGACGATATACATAGGAACCTCCGTCAATGTGGAATATACATTCGTTTCACGTCTTACAAAAGACAGGGAATGACTTTCAAATAAACACAATGCTTACCGTCGATCCTTTCTCATTTTTTTTCATATGTATGTGTCTATGTATGTATTTGCAATTTATTTTTCATATATATATTGTTTTACTTTAGCTATAAATATCAATGACGCGTACATAACTCAAGTGTTACAGTGTTTTCCTAGGTAAAATTGCAATTGTACCTATATACATGCACTTCTACATGCAAACAGTCTTTCCCTAGGGCGAATACCAATGGCTCCTACATAATTCTAAACCCGTACAGTCTTTCCCTAGGACAAATCGCATGCTAATGTATACTTCTACAGCCTTAGTCATAATAATGGCCTAAATATAGCTCTACAGCCGTACATTCTTTCCCTAGGGCGAACAGTTATTGTCCCTGTATAGCTTTATAGGAGTAAAGTCGTTCCCGCGGGCAAATAGCAATAACACCTGTATAAGTCTAGACACATACAGTCTTACCCTAGGACAAATAGCTATGGATCCTGTATAACTGAACAGTTGCATAGTCTTTGCCTTGTGCAACGTATGTATGGTTTCTGTATAACTCTACAGCCGTACAGCCTTTTGCCTAGGACAAATAGCAATGGCTCCTGTATAAATCTACAGCCGTAGAGTGTTTTGCCTAGGACAAATAGCAATGTCTCCTGTATAAATCTACAGCCGTACAGTCTTTTGCCTAGGACAAATAGCAATGTCTCCTGTTTTGCCTAGGACAAATAGCAATGTCTCCTCTATATGTCTACAGCCGTACACTCTTTTGCCTAGAACAAATAGCAATGTCGCCTGTACAAATCTACAGCCGTACAGTCTTTTGCCTAGGACAAATAGCAATGTCGCCTGTATAAATCTACAACCGTACAGTATTTTGCCTATGATAAATAGCAATGGCCCATGTAAACTCAACAGCCGTACAATCTTTTGCCTACAACAAATAGCAATGGCTACTGTATAATTCTACAGCCGTACAGTTTTGTCCAGGACAAAGACCAATGGCGCCTGTATTACTCTACAGCCGTACAGTCTTTTGCCGAAGTCAAAATACCAATGACTCCTGTATAACTCTTTTGGGCGCCGATGTAACTCTAGAGATGCACAGTTGTACCTTAGAAGAAATAGAATGCTCCTGTGTAACTCTACAGCAGTATAGTCTTTCTCTAGAGCAAATAGCAATGGCTCCTGTATAACTCAGACTTTCCAAAGGACAAATAGAACTGGCTTCTACACCTGTGGACACAAAAGCGTTCAAACTTTGATGAGTTTCATTTCATTCTGACTTGAAACATCATTCAATAAATCCTAACATCCTGTCAGTCAAAATTTTAGACAGAAATAAATTCAAAACACAAGGTGGTGTACATTTCATTGTTGACTCCTGCACTGTCCAATCAAAATACATCTCAAATGTCAGTCAGAAAGTAATAGGACCAATCAATTGCTTGGTCTATTTTTAGAATTCTTTCATGAATGACATTTGCTTGTCAAACGCACTTGATGCAAAGAGATTCATTGAAAGTTATTTCATAGGAGTTTAAGGAGGGTGGGGAGTAATTCTTTTCTCTTTAGATTTTTTTTATTTGCTTATATTTTGTAGCTTGAAATCTCTGCACTCGTTTGCCGGTATAAAAATATAGGCACACCAGGCTTTTTTTCGAGCTTTTTAGCCTTAAAGATGGATACTGTTTTCGAATTTATCGAATGTTTCAATAATTACCCCAGTCATTGACAAAATGTCGATAACAATTGTTTAAAACAATATTTCCAAGTTTGGTTTAAAAAAACACAATGCAGGATAATGTTATGTTTGCGTACCTATGTGTGAAAGACAAACTCTTTCACAGATTTTTGTCAAAACACCTATTTACAAATGTCCTTTTCTGCATGTTTTGCTGTTTTGAGATGCAATTTTCGCTATATTTGAAAAAAAGAATGCATTTTTCGTCTTTAGATTTTTCTTATTTTCACATATATTGTGTAATAATATTAGATTCACGAAATAGGCATGAAATTTGACCATGTCACCAGGCATCTGAGAGAAATATTGCAGAAAAAATTACCCCACCCCCCAATAAAAATGGCTAAAAAAGCATTAAGATATTGTTTAAATGACAAGAACCAGGATTATACCTTTATTATTGCACATACTTTTGCTTCCTTAATGTGATATGAATCAAAGTATTTCATTAGAATTGAAACACAATTTCATTTATAAGTTTTATGGTGTGAAAAATGGATTTTTTTTCTGGCCAAAAAATGCATGTTCTGATATAGCCATATTGTCGTTTTGTTCATGTTTAAAAGATATGAAGCCATTAACATTGTCGCACACGTTCAAACAATGTCAGATGTATGTTATTTATATACCTGGGAAACATTATTATACATTTTTAGCTTTCTTTTTGACAATTTATTACACCACCCCCTAATGAAATGGGTTGAAATTGATAGAAAAAAAAAAAAATAAAATAAAAAAAAAAGCTGATGCAAAAGAATATAAAATTTCCTTTTTCCCATTTAAGTTCCTGCCAACGTTATAGGGAAAGTAGAAACACTTCTAATTATTTTTTTTTCTATAATTTTCACAAGTTTTTTTTTCATGCCATATTGACCGGAAACACTATTTAGTTATCTATTGCCTGTTTATGCAAACTGTGAAAGGGAGGTGAGATAAGTTATCCTTTTACTTTCCGAAAGTGGATAGAAGTGATGGCAATGACCTGGAATCGATACAATTACCCAAAACCTCCGAACAGACACACCAAAGGGAAAGAACCACGAACATGAATAACTAGACCGTAATGGAAACATCACTAGCGGAAAGCCAAAATGGCAGTTGCATTCCCACATAGTGGCTTTCGTGGACCTTGAGAAGGCATTTGGTTGAGTGTCTCGGAAAGTCATCTTGGAGGCACAGAGAAAATTTGAAGTGGAGGAGTGGAATGTTCGAATGGTCCAGTGGGTGTATGCTAATTCGCGGAGCCGTATGTGTTTTTGTGTTGGTTCCATTGAAGAATTCGAAGTGAAGGTCGGTGTTCCTCAAGGCTCTTTTCTCAGCCTAATGCATTTCATCATTATGCTTTATGACTTGTCATGCGAGTTCTGTTCTGGGGGGGGGGGGGGGGGGGGGGGGGAAGATGCTTTGTAATCATAGCTGAATCACTTCAGTGTGCTACACCACTTCAAAGGCGTCGCCCAAAAACTTCTCATATATATAGTCTGTACAATGCATGATAGCCCCGAACTGGCCTTGAAGGAAAAGATTGTGCTGCATGATACTAAACCCAATCAAACATGAGTACGAGTAGACCGCCCTGCCCAGGTAAAGTGGTGCAAGACGGACGGTCCTTATAAACATATAGATTGGTTTCACTGGCCGTCAGGTTTCATCTCAATGTCGGGTAAAAAGACCCACAAATTGGGAAGTAACCTCTCCAAAATGACCAATATTATGTTGACGTTAAAATGACATCTCAAGCCCTGCCGCTCAACGAAACCAACAGGGTTTATATGCATGAACGGTCCGACTCGGACCCATTTTCCTGGGCAGTATTAGACCCTCTAAGCGGTTTACTAGTTCTCACGTGCGGTCGGTTTCAGCTCTGCGTGAAAGCATCATGCAGCCCGATTGGCTGGAGCCGGTACATTGACAAAATTCTGTTATGATGGTGGATGTGTGGGCATACAAAGGCTCCGTGTGGCACAACCTAAACCATCATCTTTATATTCGAAACAGATCAAAGGGATTTTTTCTTGTACACCCTTTTGCTTATGCTTGATTATTGTTTGTTTGATTTGAGGTTTAACGTCCCCGTCAACACTGTAAAGGTCATTTTGGAGACGTCGCTTCCAATTTTGTGGGACATTTACCCGACCTTAAGATGAAATGTCAACTAAAACCCCGCCGCCAATTGAACCAATAGAGTTTATTAACATGGACAGGCCGACTCGCACCGCTTTGCCTGGGCAGGCTGAGATCCTCTAAGCAGTTTACCAGTAGGCCTACACCTGTTGAGTGCAAGATCCTAATTATGGGTGCTGGCACAGGCTATTTGTTCACTGAGATGGCTTAACAGTAATTGAACCTGAGACTGCGACTGACAGTTAAAAGAATATTGTGCGCTGCCAGGCATTACAGTCTGCAATTTTAGTTATCAAATATGGCAGTGTTTTCTTTCCATATATATGACGTCACGCAAACTAAAGTAAACGTCACTATTGATTCATTGTTTTGTTTGTGTTGACAAAGTATGGCCGTGGAATATGTGAACTGATTGACTCTTCGAGGCTTTATTTTTGACACCAATGGAAAAATAAAGTAAACATCGTGCGTTAAAGAGAGTTCAGATTTGCCATGGACAGCTGATGGGCTGCAATCGGAGGAAACAAACCAGTAGCTGGAAAAATACAGGGTTAGTCTGTTTATCCCTATGGTAGGGTGACAATGGGCCAAAAAGTCCACTATTTCTGGTAGTAACCCATACCCCCCCCCCCCCCCCCCCGTATAACAAAACATGTCATATACCAAAATGTTCGTCAGCATCTGTAGTATCTGAAACTGCCGGCATAAATAGGCATAAATGATGGCGAGCTGAGAAATCCAAGATGGCGTCCAAGATGCCGCCATAGCTGTAAATTCCAGTTTTTCGTAAAATATGAATATAAATACCACATATCATCTCACAAACTTATTTTAATTTATTTTTCTGGTGTATAAAGAAGATTTGTGCTAGAATATAGATCAACTTTTTAGGTTTGACTTGAAAACCGGTGAAAAAAAATGATATTTTATTGTTTTTGTGTCTAGTTTCATAGGCGGTACATAAAAGATATTCTGATGTTTCAAAATTTAAACAGTTTTTACATATCTATTGTTTTATTTTAACTAAGACACTATTCTAAAATACATTTAACACTATTCTAAAATACATTTATGGTTGGTTATGACTTTTTTACCATCAATTTAGCCCCAGGATTACCCCACCCACTCATTTTACCAGTAAAATTCATTCACACAATATTGCCACAAATCATCTTACAAACTTATTTTAATTTATTTTTCTGGTATAGAAAGACGATTTGTGCTAGAATATTGATCAACATTTTAGGTTTGACTTGAAAACTGGTGAAATAAAAGACATTTCATCGTTTTTGTGTCTAGTTTCATAGATGGTACATAAAGGCGATACTGATGTTGCAAAAATTTTAACAGTTTTTATTTATCTATTGTTTTATTTTAACTAAGACACTATTCTAAAATACATTTAACACTATTCCCATGTACATTTATGGTTTGTTAAGACTTTTTTTTACCATCAATTTAGCCCCAGGATTACCCCACCCACTCAGTTTACCAGTACAATTCATTCACATAATACTCACACTCAAGGGATTTGCAGGTGAGGATTTCATTTTACACAACAAGTAGAAGAGAGCATTGAAACTACTGCTTAGTTCTGTTTTCATACAATATTATATGATCAGCCATTAGGAAACACCACCTCTTTATAACACTGTTTTCGGGATCTGAGCATTGACCGTGTTAATTAAGCAGTGCTATATCCAAACAAAATAGCAAAATAGTGTTTATCAAATTGATCCAAAATGACTTTCATTGTCATTTTTGCTGTGTAACTGGCTATATTTTTGGGGTTATAAAGTGTTATATCCAAAACTGTGTTATAAAAACGTGTTATAAAGTGGATATGCAATGCAATTAGGTTATATTTTGTTTGATTTGAGGTACAACGTCCCCCGTCAACACTGTATCAGTCATTTTGCATTTTGGTGACATTGCTTCCAATTTTTTGTGGGACCTTCCCCGACATTGAGATGAAATGACATCTCAAGCCCCGCCACACATTTAAACCAAAAAGTTTTATATGCAAGGATGGTCCAACTCGCACCACATTTCCTGGGCATGCTTAGAATCTCTAAGCGGTTTACTCTGTATACCCTAGGTCTACTGGGCTAGGCAAATTAATCTTAGATTTTGAAGCTCCCCATCAAAACGGTAGCTGATATGCACACATGTGCACTAAAAAGAAATTGCTACTGCTTTAAGTAGCCCTGAGACATTTGACTCAGTCCCAAGATCTGAAATCTCTTGAAGCTGGAAATAAAAATCAAAAATGAGTTCCTTTAAGAGCAATGAAAACATTCATAAGAAAGAAGATGGGTCATACTACGTAGTTTCGGCTAATAAAGCCTCATCAGTGACCCTGTAATGATCCGGCAAAGAAAGCCAGAGGAAACATACTGCAATTTTGCGAATTTCGAATAGGCAGTCGATACAAAGACTGATATAAATCACAATGGGGTCCAAATAATTAAACACCTGTCTAGAATATGAGTCTAAACCAATAATTTATTTCTGATTTCTCAGAATATTCACGCTGATCTCAAAGGACCAAAAGTAAAATATAAACTGCACAATGGTTGATGTACAGGGAGACGTTTTACGGCCGCCACACGGCACAACACCAGCTGCAGTGAAGGCAAATAAAAATCAAAAATGAGTTCCTTTAAGAGCAATGAAAACATTCATAAGAAAGAAGATGGGTTTAGGCAGAACATGAATTGCCTTCTTCTTGCCTGTATTATGTAAAGAAGAGCAGGTATCACAACCCATAAGGCAATACAGACAGCATAATTGCCCTCTTATCTGGCTCTAGCTTCCTGAAAACAGTGTGAACTGGAATATACCTGGTGCAGTCAGCATGAATACCTTTTCTGCCTGTCATCAGCATAAAGTAGGTTAAAGTGATGCACAAGTAGAAAGAAAACATCGGTATCAGAACTGACAACAAGAGAACCTGTAACGGCTAGTTGCAAATCATTCTAGTATCAGCTTCTTCACGGTTGGAATAAAGTTCATGCTGAACAGGAACCACATGATAATAATAATAATAATCGACCTTATTTATAGAGGATAACACATTTAGTACTAGTACTAATCTTCCATGTGGCCCTCTTTTCCTGGACAGGAACCAGTACTAAGCAATGTGGATAAAGTTCCTTGCTCAAGGAAACAACACATGGCACTTGCGAGGATCGAACCCGCTACCTCTCGATCTCAAATCCGATGCTTTACCACTGCACCACAGCGCTCCATCAGCGGAAACTTCAGAGCCTTGTTCTCAAGTCAACCTGCACCAACAACAGTAGCATTCTTCTTAAGAAGCTCATGACAATTTTCAGTAAGGTTCTAGTGTAAAGTTCTTGCTTTTACTGTTTGAAAGTATCTATCAATCACCAGTTACTATATTTTTCCTCGTAGACACAGGCACGTGTGAAGAAACATTCTTTCCACACTTTTGTTGGGTCTGTGATTTGAGACTGTTTTCCTCATTCCTGTCAAAACCGATGTGAATGGTAGCTACCCAAATAATGGTAAAAAGACTGTAAGACCAAAACATAGCAGCCATCTGTTGATATGTCAGTTTGAGACATGATGAATGCTGCAACATTTTAAGTACAGACATCCCGTCAAATACTATACAACCAGCAAGTCTTTCTAGTTTTTCAAGGAAATCCGACTTATTGGTAGACATCATACATTCTTCATCTGTAAACAAACTCGCGTAATCATGAGCATTTTTGAAAGACAAGACCTTGAATGAATGAATTGATGTATAGAGAGCATATATCTCTTCACCGGTGGCAGTCAGTTCCTCAGACTGGTTTCCCCAGACACCTGTGCCATTGACCTGATATCACTCATAGTCTGGAGTTTTGACCCAGGCAAAGGCTCATAAGACTGTTCTTTGGACTGCCTAACTAGCTATGGGTATGAGCCTTTCCTGCATGAATGACTCAAATGGCTTTTGACCCATTTTATGGCAACTTATCAAACTTCTTATCATATCTCTTATCTCTTGAGGAACTTCATCTCCAGTAGCTATATTGTCAAAATGTCTTCGCCCCCCACCCCCTCCCCCCACCCACCGCCCATCAGGTGCATGATGCTTCCACGCAGAGCTGAAACCGACCGCACATGGGTATTGGTAAAACCCTTAGAGGATCTAAGCCTGTCCAGGCAAAGCGTTGCGAGTCGGACCGTCCATGCCTATAAGCTGTATTGGTTTCAGTTTCAGGTATTCCAGTTCACACTGTTTTCAGGAAGCTAGAGCCAGATGAAAGGGCAATTATGCTGTCTGCATTGCCTTACAGGATGTGATACCTGCTCTTCTTTACATAGTATAGGCAAGAAGAATGCCTAAATCAGACTTCAAGCTTCAAGAGATTTCAGATCTTGGTATTGAGTCAAATGTCTCAGGGCCAGTTAAGGCAGCAGCAATTTTTCTGTAGGTTTGCTGTTCAGCCAAACACATTAGACAACAATGGTGCTCCAAAAATCCGGAGTTAGACCTAGTCATCTACCACCAACTAATAGTTTTTTGCTCCATTCGTACAGGTGTACATATCAGCTACTGATTTGATGGGGAGCTATAAATCTAAGATTAATTTGCCTAGCCTTATAGACCTAGGGTTGATCCTGAAACTGGGTTATTCATCCCACAGCTCATAACACAGATGCAAGCAGCCTCTCTCTTTTAACTAATATGGTTGTAAATAGCCTGATCAGTATAGTGATGACTGCATTTGCTCATACAAAGTACAACCATGTACTCAAGCTTGCAAGTAGTAAAGCAAGTTTGAATAGGTCTTACATTTGTAAGCGCCTAAATGGTGATCAGGAGGACGCGGGTTCGATACCTGCTGGGGTCGGCAACATTCTTTCGTGGAGATTAATCATGAAATCCTTTCAACGGTCATTCTCTCCTTTCCGCTGATTCAAGAAGGGTAGTTTCAGTTTCTGGCGAAAGAATGTGCACTGTTCTGGTTAATCACTTACGTATAAGCCTGCACAGGAAAAGTGTGGATAAGTAAACTGACAAGCTCAAAAATGACCTAAATAGTGTTGACTTGGCCATTAAACCCCAATACAAACAAGCAAACTAACATTTGTAAGTCGCCCCCGCCCATCGGGGCACGCAGAAATAGATTGGACTGCATGGTGCTTCCACGAAGAGCTGAATCTGACCACACACGAGTACTGGTAAACCGCTTTTAAGAAGGACTAAGCCTGCCAAGGCAAAGCGGTGTGTGTCAGATCGTCCAATGCATATAAGCCTTCTGGTTTCATTTGGCGGTAGGGCTTGAGATGTCATTCCATCTCAATGTCGGATAAAAGTTCCACAAAATTGGAAGCAACGTCTCCAAAATGACTTTAATAATGTCGACGGGGATGTTAAACCCCATTCAAACAAACAAACAAACAAACAAACAAAAACTAACATTTGTAAGAACTTGTTTACAATACTAGCTCATGTTTATACCGAGGACTATGACAGTTTTAAATCATGTACTTGGAGTCTGATATGGCCTATTAGTACAGCACAATCGTTTTATAACACATTTTTATATAACACTGTTCAAAGCCCAAACCCCTAACTATTTGCATAGAAAAACATGACAAAAAACATGTAAAGGAACTTCTTTTACACTATTCTACCTTTTTCTTGGATATAACACTGTTTAACTAAGAGGTTTATGCTTGGATTCAGAAAACAGTATTATAAAGAGGTGGTGTTTCAAATGGCTAAATACATAACATTACGAAAACACGCATAATTCAAATCCATTGGAAGATTTTACTACCACCCCCTCACCCACCCCCAATCCCGACCCCCCCCACCCCCACCCCCCCAAAAAAAAAATCCAGATAATAATGATATTTTTCTTATTTCTGTTCAAAACATAGATTGTGGGGACTCTTTAGAACCCTCTCAATGTGGCGATGCTGTCAAACACCACAAACTATGTCCTTAAGCATAAATTCGAAAAATAATGCTTACCCCTGAAAACCCTACTTTTCTATAAAACAAAGTGAGGTTCAAGGGGGTCAAAAACATATGGGCATGTTTTTGAGACGATATGAAAACAGAACTAAGCATTACTGTGAATGTCCTCTACTACTTAATTGTCTAAAATGAAGCACACACCTACAATCCCTTGTTTGTGAGCATTTATGTGAATGGATTTTACTGGTAAACTGAGTGGGTGGGGTAATCCTGGGGCTAAATTGATGGTAAAAAAGTCATAACAAACCATAAATGTATATTAGAATAGTGTTAAATATATTTTAGAATAGTGTCTTAGTTAAAATAAAACAATAGATATGTAAAAACTGTTAAAATTTTGAAACATCAGAATTTCTTTTATGTACCACCTATGAAACTAGACACAAAAACAATAAAATATCATTTTTTTCACCGGTTTTCAAGTCAAACCTAAAAAGTTGATCTATATTCTAGCACAAATCTTCTTTCTACACCAGAAAAATAAATTAAAATAAGTTTGTAAGATGATTTGTGGTATTTATATTCAAATTTTACGAAAAACTGGAATTTACAGCTATGGCGGCCATCTTGGAAGCCATCTTGGATTTCTCAGCTCGCCATCATTTATGCCAATTTATGCCGGCAGTTTCAGATACTACGGATCCTGACCAACATTTTGGTATATGACTTGTCTTGTTATACGGGGGGGTATGGGTTCCCATTTTTGGGGTCCAGATTGTCACCCTACCACTACATTTTCCTGTGCTTCCAGCCATGCGGACTAGACCGGAAAGTAGTCTATGAAGTCGCAAAATATTTTATAACAAAATGCACATTGCAATGGTTATTAAATGTTACAAAAACCTCAGAAAACACTTTGAACACTAAATAGAAACAAAAATCATTTTGAGGTAAAAATTCGAACCTGATTACGGCAGAGTCAATTATGCGCGACCCTCCTTAAACGCTTTTGTGTCCACGGGTGTATATAGCTCCACAGCCGTAAAATTTTTACCTGGGTTAAATAGCAGTTGTTCCTATATAACTCTACAGCTTTAGAGACTCTCCTTAGGGCAAATAGCAATACATTTTGTATAACTCTGTAGCTTAACAATGTTTCCCTAGGGCAAATAGCATTGGCTCATATATAACTCTACAGCTTTACAGATTTCCCAACGGACAAAAAGTAACTCGCTGGCCGTACAGTCTTTCACTATGGCAAATAGTAGCGACTCCTGTATAACCCAATACTATAAGAATCTTATATGGGTGTGAGGGGTGGATAGAAAAATCTGTCCCGAGGGACACTGTCCGGCATCACGAGGCTTGCCGAGTGATGCCGGACAGTGATCCTGAGGGATGGATTTTTCTATCCACCCCTCACACCCATATTGGATTCTTTTTCTTGCATACTTTCCATTTTAGCGCGGATTTTTAATGCTGCAGTCTCTTCGGTTACCAACGTCCGCCATATTGTGTTGATACTGCAGGAATGTTTAGTGACGTCACGTAACGTGCTGTGACGTCAACCTTAACGGCGGTCGTAATCAACCACTGCATTTATTAAACACGCGATTATATTCGATTTTGGGTCGGAACACCAGGGTCAGAACATAAATTTCTATCCCAGGGTAAAATCACGGATTCCCTTGTCTGGTGTGCAAGAACATTAAGTCTTCCACGAGGGCAAAATGCAATGGCCCCTTTAGCCTGGAAACCCATAACTCCGTTTACCTAAGGTTGAGCAATCCTGCTTTCATTTTTTGTTGCAAAAATAAGTTTCTGCGACATTTTTTAAACATGTGACTAAATGTCTAAGAGAAACTCAAGATTTAAGAAAATAAACATCACAACTGTTTATTCTACAGCCTTATAGAAATACAGGGTGTGTTTGGGGGCATGTTCTCATAACTCCGTCACCAAAAATTATTTGATTATCGTAAGTAATCAGATTCATTCTACGAATATTATACATGATGAGTATTTTATTTAGACTGTGCACTACTTTAATGGGATGATTCTATTTATCCTCAGTCACATGCTTGTCACTGGTTAGAGATTATTTTGGGGTACCCCTTAAATATTAAGCATTTTTGACAAATTTCGATTTCTATTAATTAAATTGTAAATCAAATCTGGTTTTCTTCAAAACAGGTTGCAATGTTAGTTATTAACTAGAAATTCTGATGTGACATAATTTTAAAAATGATTCCTTTTCATATTATTCAAAGAAGAGGGTGAACGGAGACATGAGCAAATGGGATATATCTCTCTAAAACCATACAGTTTTCCCTATGGCAAACAGCAATGACTCCTTTTTTTACTCTACAGCCGTACAGTCATTCCGTAGGTATACAGCAATGATGCCTGTATAACTCTACAGCCGTACAGTCTATTCCCAGGACTAATAGCAGTGGCTAATGTATAATTCTACAGTAGAACAAAGCAAAGAAACAGATATTCCTCAAATCCAAAAATCTGTTTAGAATACTTTAACCACTGAATTTCGTTACTTTTCCTTGAAAATCGAATATAATCGCGTGTTTGATAAATGCACTGGTTGATTACGACCTCGTATGCGCCGTCGAAAAGGTTGACGTCACAGCACGTTACGTGACGTCAATAAACATACCTGCAGTGTCGACACAATATGGCGGACGTTGGTAACCGAAGTGACTGCAGCATTAAAAATCAGCGCTAAGAAATGGAAGGTATGCAAGAAAAAGAATCCAATATGGGTGTGAGGGGTGGATAGAAAAATCCGTCCCTCGGGATCACTGTCCGGCATCACTCGGCAAGGCTCGTGATGCCGGACAGTGTCCCTCGGGACGGAGTTTTCCATTCACCACTCACACCCATATAAGATTCTTATAATACGAACCATATATCTTGTCTATGCAGGCCTACACACCGGTCATCCAGAGACAACCAACACCACCAAAAGTCAACCGCCAACCTAAATCAACAAGCCCAAACAGGAAGCAAGCAAGTCGTTCCCAGGCAACCGCCACCTACCAATTCCAATCAAGTCAATTGTTCCTAGCTGTATTAGTTGTCTCTTTTTTTTTTATAGGTTATGTAAGAGGAGTTGCTTCCAATTGTGTGGGACTTTCACCCGAAATTGAGATGACATGACTTATCAAGCCCTGTCGCCAAATGAAACCAATAGGGTTTATAAGCATGGGCGGTCCGACTCGCACCGCTTTGCCTGGGCAGGTTTAAAACCTCTAAGCGGTTTACGAGTACTCGTGTGGGGTCTGTTTCAGCTCTGCGTGGACGCATCATGCAGCCCATCTATTTCTACAGGCCCGATTGTCGGGGGCCGAGGGATATTTTTGCCCTCCTTCATGACGTTCAAAATGTGGTTGTTGTTTTTTATTTTTATCCCCACGCTTTTAAAAAAATGCGTTCGGGGATATTGTGAACGCCTCCATCCGTCTGTCCGTCCGTCCGTCCGTCACGCTATCTTCTCCTTAACCACTGGCCGGAATTCAACCATATATGCTACATGACTTCCTTACATGGTGAGGGCGCGCGAGAGGGACGTTATAGTTGGCTCCGCCCAAAGGGGCCATCTCAAGGGGTCAAAAGGTCACGGCTGCTATAAAAGCCATGCTATCGCCCGAGCGCCTACATTTCTTCACCGATTTCAAAATAACTTCACACAAATGATCCTTATTACAATATCTCAGGCGAGTTCGACTTTCAAGGTCGTGGCCTCAAGGTCAAGGTCACTGGCTTTTTTTAGAAAAACTGTCATCGTTCTAGCGCCTCTATTTGTCCAACGATTTCAATATTACTTCACACAAATGATCCTTATGAAAATATCTCGAGCAAGTTTGACTTTCAAAGTTATGGCCTTCAGGTCAAGGTCACTGTGGCTATTTTTAGAAAAACTTTGTAATCGATGTAGCGCCTACATTTCTTCACCAATTTCAATATAATTTCACACAAATGTTCCTTTTGACAATATCTCTGATGTGTTTGACTTTCAAGGTCAAGGCCACTGTGGCTATTTTTAGAAAAACTTTGTAATCGCTCTAGCGCCTTCATTTCTTGACCAATGTCAATATAATTTCACACAAATGTTCCTTTTGACAAAGTCTCGAGTGTGTTTTGACTTCAAGGTCAAGGTCACTGTGGCTATTTTTAGAAAAACCTTGTAATCGCTCTAGCGCCTACATTTCTTGGCCAATTTCAATATAACTTCACACAAATGTTCCTTTTGACAATATCTCGAGTATGTTTGACTTTCAAGGTCAAGGTCACTGTGGCTATTTTTAGAAAGTTTTGTCATATGTCTAGCGCCTACATTTCTTGTTCGATTTCAATATAACTTCACACAAATGTTCCTTATGACAATATCTTAAGCGAGTTAGACTTTCAATGTCAAGGTCACTGTGTCTATTTTTAGAAAAAACTTTGTCATCGCTCTAGCGCCTACATTTCTTGATTGATTTCAATATGACTTCACAAAAATGTTCCTTATGAGAGTATCTCGAGTGAGTTGACTTTAAAGGTCAAGACCTCATGGTCAAGTTCACTGTGGCTATTTTTTAAAAAAACTTTGTCATTGCTCTAGTGACTGCATTTATTAGTGGGTTTTAATTATCCCCACGCTTTTAAAGAAAGCGTTGGCGGATATTGTGAACGTCTGTCTGTCTGTCCATCTGTCCGTCTGTCACATTATCTCCTCCCTAACCACTGGCCGGAATGCAACCATATTTGCTACATGACTTCCTTACATGGCGAGGGCGTGCAAGAGGGACGTTATAGTTGGCTCCGCCCAAAGGGGCCATCTCAAGGGGTCAAAAGGTCACGCCTGCTATGTGGCAAAAGCGTGGGGTTTGCGATGGCTTGCCATCGACTGCTCGCTCTAGTTGTTTTTTTTTTTCAGTAGAACTAGGCCCTTGCTGGTTGTCAAAATGTTAATTCTTTTGATGCGCCCAACCCATTGGGGCTTGAAGAAATACACTGGCATGCGTGGTGCTTCCAGGCAGAGCTGAAATCGACCGAACTTAATTGAGTACTGGTTAACCGCTTAGGTCTTAGCCTGCCCAGGAAAAGTGGTACGAGTTGGACCGCTTCTGAAACCCTAGCGGTTTCTTTTGGCGGAAGGGCTTGAGGTGTCATTTCATCTAAATGTCGGGTAGAAGTCCCACAAAATTGGAAGCAACGTCTCCAAAACCACCCTAATAGTGTTAGCGGGGACGTAAAACCTCAACACGAACAAACCAAAATGCTTTGGTAAGCAAAATACCTATTACAGTGGTATTGATCCTGAAAAATGTGAGCAGCTTTTGCATTTGCGAAAGCTACTCACATTTTTCAGCGAAAGATTAGCATTCATATTAAATTATCAAAATTTTAACTACACGTTAACTAAGACCGTCGTTATTTTATAAACTAGAACTTGTGTTTGTAAAACAATAGGCCCTCCTTTTCAAAGGCCATAACTGAAAAAACATTTTCCTTTTTTTTTTTTTTTTTTTTTTTTTCAAAAGTTAATCAGGTCAACTCTCATCTTTTCCAATCAGCCCGCCAAGTTTCAAGGCAATAACTTAAACAGTTTCGAAATAACTCGAAACAAAACATCACATACTCGTCGTCCATTTTTTTCATGAGGAATCCATGGGAAATTTGTAAACACTAACATACATTATGTTCTAAAGTTATGCTATGTAGAAGAAACCAACGCACTTAAGGGGAATGGGAACACCTGGCAATTTTTTCCGCCATTTATCAAAGGGAGACAACTTTCGGGACTTCCTGTTCGCTTTTCTATTAGCCCTGTCCCACTGAAAAAGGGGTCTACTCTTAAAGGAAAGAATTTGCTCCTCAGGAGCAAATTCTTTCCTTTAAGAGTTGACCCCTATTGACATGGGAGACAAAAGTAATTTTGCAAGGAATTGCGTCCCCTGAAGGTGTTTCCATTACCCTTAAATGGTCAGAAATTGCAAAGAGCCATATCTCCAACATAATTAAATTGGTTGAAAATTTAACCATTTGATCTTCTCCTCAGTCCCATCAGTACATCAAATATCAAGGCCCTAGCTCAAAAAGTTTTTGAGATATCTTGCTGTTAAACGAGATTCCATTGTTTGTTGTTTTTTTTTTTGTTTTGTTTTGTTTTTTTTTTATTTATTAAAGGGAAATAACTCAAAAAATGGGAGAAAATTCGGATAATAAAAAAATCCGGGTCGCCTATGTTTCATGAGGAATAAAAATATGACATTTCTAAATTCAAGCATACAAAGTTCGCTTGTTACGCTATGCACAAGAAAGCAACACAATTAAGGGGGCAGAAATTGCAAAGGCCCATAACTCTATGAAAAATTCCATTTAATTGGTTGAAAATTTAATTCAGGTAATCTCCTCCACAGTCTCAAAAAGTATATCAAGGCTCTAGCTCAAATACTTTCTGAGAGATCTTGCCAGCGTGATTTCAGTGTTATTTTATTAAAAGGATAAATATCTCTACAATGGGAGAAAATTTGGATAAATAAAAAATAGGGGCCAAATATGTTTTCATGAGGAATCCATAAATAAAATTTCAAAACAGTAGAATGCATGGTATTTATGTTATCCTAGGCACAAGCAAACAGCACGATAAAATGGCCAGAAATTACAAAGGGTCATAACTCGAACCACATTTCATTTAATTAGCAGAAAATTAGATTATCTCCTCCTCTACAGTCCAAATCAGTTTACGAAATATCACGGCGCTACCTAAAAATACTTTTGGGATATCTTGCTTACGAGATCATTTCAATGTTATTTTATCAAAAGGGAATTGATATTGAAACTGGAGACCATCACGTGAACAAGTCCTTGAAATGAACATCACTCTAAATCCCACTTTATATGGAGAAAACTGGGGTTTACGGGGGTATACATTATTTTTTCTTATTTCAGCTCCAAGTCATAGGTTGTGGGTACTCGTTAGAACCGCCTCAATGAGGCGGTTCTAACGAGCACCCACAACCTATGTTTGCAGTATAACTAAGAAAAATATTTCCGATTTTCATCTGAAAAGTAGCCATTTTGGAGATGTGAAAAATGCACTATGTTGCACGGGTGTGTCATCGTAATGCACTCGGATTGGAACAAAATGCAGGTCACCGTTTCTTTTCATGAGGAATGTATAAATGAAATTTCAAAACACTAGTATACATGGTTCTTAAGTTAAGTTATGCATAAGAAAGCAATACAATTAAATGGAAAGGGCCATAACTCGAATAAGTTTCCATTATAATGGTTGAATATTTATTCTTGCACACCAGACAAGGAAATCCGTGATTTTACCCCGGGATAGAAATTTATGTTCTGACCCTGGTGTTCCGACCCAAAAGCGAATATAATCGCGTGTTTGATAAATGCACTGGTGTGAGGGGTGGATAGAAAAATCCGTCCCTCAGGATCCACCCCTCACACCCATATAAGATTCTTATAATCACGCCTTCGCGTATCGGGGCGGGGAGAATTAGATTTGGCTGCATGGTGATTCCACCCAGAGCTGAAAGTGACCACACATGAGTACTGGTAAACGGCTTAGAAAGACTAAACCTGCCCAGGTAAAGTGGTGTGAGTCTAATGCTTATAAGCCTTTTGTCTTCATTGGACGGCAAGGCTTGAGATGTCATTTCATCTCAATGTCGGGTCAAAGTCCCACAAAATTGGCAACAACGTCTCCAAAATGACCTAAATAGTGTTGACGGGGACGTTATACATCAATTCAATTCAAATGAATACTTAATCAAATAATCTTCACCTTAGTCCCAATCAGTGTACCAAATATCAAGGCACCAGATCAAATACTGTTTGAGATATCTTGCTAACGAGATTTCAATGTTATTTTATCAAAAGGGAAACAACTCTAAAATGGCAGTTAATTCGGACAAGAAAAAATTACGGGTCACCTTTTTTGAATTCCATACATTCAATTTCAAAACACTAGCATACATGATTCTTAACTTATGCTATTAAACACAAGAAAGCTTGACATACGAATGAACAGAAGCAATATGCACCCCCCCCCCCACACACACACACACACACACACCTTCCCCCACTTTTTCAAAGTAGGGGGCACAACAACTGATACCTGAGTTATATTTTTTCTCATTTCTGCCTCAAAAATAGATTATGGGTAAAAACCGCCTTAATAGATGCCATCAATATATTTCTTGGGACAGAAACGAAGAAAATTGATTACATCATTGTAAACCCTTTATTTCTATTTAAGGGAAATGGGAACACCTGGCATATTTTTCCGCCATTTTTAAAGGGAGACAACTTTCGGGACTTCCTGTATCCTTTTCTGTAGGCCCTGTCCCATTGAAAAAGGGATCTACCCTTAAAGGAAAAAATTTGCTGCTCAGGAGCAAATTCTTTCCTTTAAGAGTTGACCCCTATTGACATGGGAGACAAAAATACTTTTGCAGGAGTTACCTCCCCTGAAGGTGTTCCCATTCCCATTAACCGGGGTCTACATGTTATTCAGTACTCGGACTTATTTCGATAATACACCCATGCGACATAGTGCATTTTTTTCATATCTTCAAAATGGCTGATTTTCTCATAAAAATCCGTGATATTTTTCTTATTTATACTGCAAACGTAGGTTGTGGGTGCTCGTTAGAACCGCCTAATTGAGGCGGTTCTAACGGGTACCCACAACCTATGTCTTGGATCAAAAATACGGATAAGGAAAAAATGTATATCCCGTAAACCCCAGTTTTCTCTGTATAAAGTGGGATTTAGTGGGGTGTTCATTTCACGGACTTGTTTACCTGATGGTACGCCCTTACTTCATCATTAATACCGCCTCTGGTCGGCCCCGCCCATCGGGCATGAAGAAATATATTGGCTGCATGATGCTTCCACGCAGAGCTGAATCCGACCCGCACACGAGTACTGGTAAACCGCTTAGAGGTTCTAAGCCTGCTCAGGTAAAGCGGTGCGCACGAGTTGGACCGTCCATGCTTATAAATCCCATTGGTTTCATTGGGTGACAGGGCTTGAGGTGTCATTTCATCTCAATGTCGGGTAAAAGTCCCACAAAATTGGAAGCAACGTCTCCAAAATGACTTTTACAGTGTTGACGGGGACGTTAAACCTTAAATCAAACAAACAAACAATACCGCCTCTGGTGTGCTTTATAGACTGGCACAGACAGCAATACAACCTAAAACCCATTCCAATTGCAGTTGCTCAAAAGCATTTTTCCAAATCACTGTTAAAAAAGGAAAACATGGACTTGCCTTATGAGGAAATTACAGACAGTGATATTTTATGTGATAGAAAATTAAATCAATTTTGGAAAACTTTGCTTGTAGGCAACATATTAGTTTCCATGTCTAAAATAATGAAATTAGGTAACGCTAGAAAATTGAAATTATACAAGTTAGATGAATTTGTCAAGAATATAAATTTCAATTTTGGCGCTTCTAAAATTCAATTTCAGATTCAGAATGTCTTTCGGCAGAAATTTATGTAACAATAAATCACCAATTAAGGTGATTCTGCCTTGGTGTTATAATATACACCGTTGTTCGTTTCTTTCAGAAGTTATTAAAATGAGGAAATTCTCTCGATGTTAAATCGATTCATTTTCCTATAGATCTAGGCCTTTCTAACAAAAAAATAAGTTTTTAAGTCAGGGTATTACGGAACCCGGGAAGGGACATGATTTTTTATTTTTATTATGTTGTGCGAACAAGATAATATCTTGAGCGGACAAGATATTATCTTGTTCGGACAACATATTATCTTGTGCGGACAAGATACTATCTTGTGCGGACAAGATATGATCTTGTTCGCACAACATAATATCTTGTGCGCACAAGATATTATCTTGTTCGCACAACATATTATCTTGTTTGCACAACATAGATCTTGGGAAGTTGTGCGGACAAGATATTATCTTGTGCGGACAAGATATTATCTTGTGCGGACAAGATAATATCTTGTGCGGACAAGATAATATCTTGTGCGCACAAGATCTATGTTGTGCAGACAAGATATTATCTTGTGCGGACAAGATAATATCTTGTTCGCACAACTTAATATCTTGTGCGGACAAGATAATATCTTGTCTGCACAAGATAATGTGTTGTCCGCACAAGATAATATGTTGTCCGCACAAGATAATATCTTGTCCGCTCAAGATAATATCTTGTCCGCACAACTTATAAAATAAAAAAAAAATCATGTCCCTTCCCGGGTTCCGTAGGGTATAGACTGACAGAATAGAGCAGATCAGGTGTTGTCGATATACGAGGGGAGTTCAAATAATTCGTAGAACTCCGTAATTTTCTGTGCAATTCAAGATTTTTTTTTACATTACGATAAGTCGCTCGTACGACATAGGGCATTTTTCACATCTCCAAAATGGCTACTTTTCTGATGAAAACCAATCATATTTTTCTTATAAATGCTCGAAACATAGGATGTTGGTGCTCGTTAGAACCGCCTCATTGAGGCGGTTCTAACGAGTACCCACAACCTATGTCTTGGAGCAGAAATAAGAAAATAATGAATACCCCCGTAAACCCCAGTTTTCTCTATATAAAGTGGGGTTTAGAGGGGTCTTCATTTCACGGACTTGTTCACGTGATGTTTTTTTAATTATTTTGTGCATTGTAAACCTTTGTCAGTTAAAGACCAAGATGATAAGACGAAAGCCCAAAGATAAAAGACCACGCACCCACATTCTCACCCTTTATATACCAACCAAGAACTGGACTAACATTACTCATAGTAGCAAGAATTTAGCGAAATACCTTGACAAAATATGGTGGTTGGATACAAAATTAGCATGATTATGCTTTGCTCTTGCTATAAGCCATTCCAAATCCAATCATAATCAAATCTAAAGCAAAACATAATGATTAAAGCTGGATTTAGGCTTCAGCATTCAGACTTGTGAATTCAAGATATTTTAATTTATGAATCTCCTGGAATTGTTGCTTAAGACAAACCGTAACAATATTTTTACTCATATTTCTACTCACAACATACAATAGAATTTCTTGGAGCAGAATCAAGGAACATAACCCACCGTATTTCGATTATTTACATTCTCTGTGCATTTACCAACAACATAGATTGTGGATACTCATTAGAACCGCCTTGTCGAGGCGGTTCTAACGAGTATCCACAATCTATGTTCTTTAACAGAAATAAGAAAAATAAAACACATGATCATGATTCATCGGGCTTGAAGAAATTCATGGGCTCCATGATGCTTCCACGCAGAGCTGAAACCGACCGCACACGAGTACTGGTAAACCGCTTAGAGGATATAAGCCTTCCCCGGCAAAGCGGTGTGAGTCGGACCGTCCATGCTTATATACCCTATTGGTTTCATTGGGCGACAGGGCTTTGGAAGTCATTTCATCTCAATGTCGGGTAAAAGTCCAACAAAATTGGTAGCAACGTCTCCAAAATGACATATACAGTGCTGACGGGGACGTTAAACCTCAAATCAAACAAAATGCATTTACCAACAACATAGATCGTGGATACTCGTTAGAACCGCCTCGTCGAGTATCCACAATCTATGTTCTTTAACAGAAATAAGAAAAATAATACACATGACCATGACTCATTGGGGCTTGAAGAAATTCATGGGCTGCATGATGCTTCCACGCAGATCTGAAACCGACCGCACACGAGTACTGGTAAACCGCTTAGAGGATTTAATCCTGCCCAGGCAAAGCGGTGTGAGTCGGACCGTCCATGCTTATAAACCCTATTGGTTTCATTGGGCGACAGGGCTTTGGAAGTCATTTCATCTCAATGTCGGGTAAAAGTCCCAAACAATTGGAAGCGACGTCTCCAAAATGACCTGTATAGTGTTGACGTGACGTTTAACCTCAAAACAGACTGACCAGAAATGAAGATCAAGAACGATAACCTCAATTTTTTTGTCCGATTTGCTGTTTCTTAATACCTGGAGGAGTGAGCTCGCTTGGATACATGTACCTGTTTTGCGCATTTCAAGTGCAATAAATGTGTGTGTGAATTCGGGTTTAACGTCGCTTTCAACAATTTTTCAGTCATATCACGACGGTGTCTGGTTGCGACAGGGAGCTCAATGCTCGCGTTTATAGTGCTGCCTCACTGAAGTATCATGTCCCAGACACATTACATGATACCACACCCAGTCACATTATCCTGACACTGGATCGACCAGTCCTAGCTCTACCCCGTAAATCTGAGTGCCAAACGAGGAGCAGCTAGTACCATTTTTAACGACTTTGGTATGTCGCGGCCCGGGATCGAACCCGAGACCTCCCGTTCCCCGGAGCGGACACTCTACCAACTGAGCTATCGGGGCCGGTAAGTGCAATAAAGATTTTGTTCCGTCGTACTTTACATTTTTTCTCGTAAAAATTACCAAACATATTCGTAGTAGAAATGTCATATTTTTCTATCTTTAGAAGGGTAATTTTTTCGAGTTTTAGGAAATATGAAAAACTTTGCATTTATACATTTATAGAAAAAAAAATTGGTCTTTTTTTCTACCTATGGTCGCAGTTTAAATGGGATTCCGCGTAGTAACTAAAAGAAAATGGGGTATGCAGTTTGTTAACAAAAAAAAAAGATCTATTTTCCAACGAACTCTTATGACAAAAACTCATCCACGTAAAGTAGATGGAACGTTTGTTTGTTTTGGAGTTTAACGGCCCAGTCAACACTATTTTAAGTCATTTTTTTAGCCTGTCAGTTTACCTAGCCATACCTTTTCTGGGTAGGCTTATACGTATGTGGTTAACCAGTACAGTGCACATTCTTTCGCCAGAAACAGACAACTGCCCTTCTTGAATCAGCGGTAGGGAGAGAATGACCTTAGAAAAGATTTCATGATCAAACTCCACGAAAGAATGTTGACGACCCCGGCAGGTATCGAACCCGCGTCCTCCTGATCACTAGTCAGATGAGCTACTGAGGCCGGCCGTAAATGGAATGTAAATTCAGAAATGATGAACAATAATTCGGTAATTTAATGTTTTGATGGCAAAACTCGGTGGTAAAACAGACTGTCCTATACTGTGGGCGTTGCCTATCAGAATACATGTATGAGTGAGTGAGTGTTTGAGTATACGCCTCACAGACAGCTACGGTCATACGGAGGTCATACGGATTAACTGACTCATCTGAAAGTCTGGAGAAGCCCGGGGTCGATCCTGAGTGCCCTGGTTTGCAAGGCGAGCTATCAGAGTATTAATTGACGGAACCACCTAGGTAAATATTGAAACCATTTCTAGGAATGCCCCAGTAAACCCCAGTTTTACTGTATAAAACGAGGTTTAAAGGGGTAAAAATCATTTTGGCATATGTTGGTTATGATGGTCTCTAAGTTGCATGAACCACTGTTATTCGACTGCAGTCGAACTTCGATAATTGGAATACCTTTGGGATCATTAAAATTTGTTCAAAATGGGAGTATTTCGACCCACTGGGGTTTAATCATAGTTTCAGGTCATAAAGGGTTTTGTGGATCACTTAAGTATCTTTACAATCGTCTATAAAATCAAGGTATGTTGTGTACTCATTAGAATCGCCTCATTGAGGCGATTCTAATGAGTACACACAACATACCTTTTACCGATCGAATCAGGAAAACCTCCATAAAATATCCGAATATATGGATGTCTGGAGGGATTTGAAGAGTTCTCATTGGGCTCTAGAACAGGGTTCTCAATGGGCTGTAGAACAAGTTCGAATGCGGCGCCCGTCCATCAGTGCTTGAAGAAATAGATGTACTGAATGATGCTTCCACGCAGTACTGGTAAACTGCTTAGAGGATCTAAGCCTGCCCAGGCAAAGCGGTGCAGGTCGGACCGTCCTTGCTTATAAACCCTATTGGTTTCATTGGACGACAGGGCTTGAGATGCCATTTCATCTCAATGTCGGGTAAAAGTCCCACAAAATTGGAAGCGACGTCTCCAAAATGACATATACAGTGTTGACGGGGACATTAAACCTCAAATCAAACAAACAAAAACAAAACATTCTCAATCCATTTACAGCTAAGCCCTATAATGACAGTGTAAATATTGGAACTGAGTGATAGATTTTTAGAAGTGGCTCCCCTAAGCCAAAGGCCTTCGTCGTCGGCGGTCTTTGCGTTCGTCAGTTCAGCATTTTCCAACAACTTCTCTGAGACCGATTTTCATACGCAGGCTTCAGGCAGTAGGGGACGAAAGTTTATTCAAAAGGTCTTGGTCACATGATCAAGATGGCCGCCATGCCCAAATATAGACAAAACCAAAAAACAGATTTCTTCTCCAGAATCACTGGGCCGATTCCCTTCAAACTTGTAATGTAGCATCAGGTGACTGAGTAATGCAAGTTTGTTCAAATGCTGACCTGAAGTTTATCTTGGCTCATTTTACGACAAGCTCAAATTTGGTCCCTTAGTGTTTTGAAATTGAAAACTGTCATTTGAATTGCAGATCCATTGGCCTTTCAAATGGCATTTTCTCTGAAGTTGCTACAACAATTTAAGTTTAATTTCACAAGCAACCTTCTGGCAGTGGCAGGATGAACATCTGCTCGAATGATCTAGGTCACCTTGCCAGGGTGGCCGCCATGGCCAAATATGATAAAAAGGAATCTTTTTCTCAAAAATCGCTGGGTCATTGCTCTTGAAACATGATATGTAGCATCAGGTGTCTTAGTACTACCAAATTTGTTCAAATGGTGACTAATTATAGGTTATAGACTTTATATTGTGAAATATTCGGCACGAGTTCATATGGCGAAGGACGCACGAGCTAGCTTGCGAGTGCGTCTTCGCCATATGAACGAGTGCCGAATATTTCACAATATAAAGTCAATAACCTTTTCATTATATACCCAAAAATTTAACTGTCTACTAGAATTCAGGATTGCCTGGTATAGAAACCTGAACCTAAAATCAGATTATATATCTTTAAGTGGTTTGAAAGGGGAGATAATGAAGGCCGTTAAGGGTCTTCCTAAACGTTGAAAAACCACGCCCAACGGCGCCAAAGCGAAGACGACGTTAACGTTGGTTGATCTGACGTCATTAAAAACATTGACGCTTCCCAACATAGGACGCCATTTTTTCCGAAGCGTCGGTTATATTTCTTTCAAAATACTCCAGATTTCTTAGAAGAAAGTGTTGAAAATCTAAACAGATTGCAGGTAAGTCATATTTGACGAAATAAAATGCGCTTTATGCACTTCGTCAGCACCTATTTTCGTTCTGTTTTACGTTCTTTCAGTCGATACGCACGATAAGATGGCTGTCGATTTTTATTTAAGAAATGGACAAATTTGAAAGTAGTTCTTATGTGAACGTGACTGCTTATCTACGGGCAATATGAACTTGACTACGGGCAATATATAGAGGTTATTATATGGTAAAGGTGTGCCTCTAAGTCATATTGGCACCGGTATGTCATATTGGCCCGAGGGCCAATATGACTTCCGGTGCCAATATGACTTAGAGGCACACCTTCACCATATCATAACCTCTTTATTACATCATTTATATAGCATAGTTATATTGCAACGTGAAGAAATGAAGGCAAAGAGAATATTTACTTTTTAAAGTTGATGCCGGGAACGTTTCATCGAGTGTATTGAGGATATATTTTCGGTATCCGCCGAAAAAAAAAAAAGAAATTCCTTTTCAATTATGTAACTGATTAGTAGGCCTACACTAACCATGCTCACGGTAATGCAGTAACACAGTAGTGCGCAGCAAATTACGTCACAAGTGACGTCGCAACTGTAAGTGTGAAAACAAAAACAAATCGCCATTTTAAATACAGAATTTCTGCAGTTCAAAGAATGCTTTTTAAGGTATTTTACAGAATGTTTTGTGCTTGTTTGAAGCCCATTTTAATTTTAAAGGCTCTTAGTGTCATTCATCAAGCTAATGCTTAATCGATTCCGTGTGTAGCAGTCGGTCGCGGTGGTTGTTTACGTTAAAATACAAGACAATTTTTAGGGACATTTTTCCCTCCCACAGATTTCTTCCGCCCAATTTCCAGCTCCTGATAAGTTAAGGGATCTGTTCGTTTAAGGTTGTTGGCATGACCTTATTGTTTCAAATGTTGGGACATCCCTGCTGTGCTTGAAAGCAACGTCCTTCACAATACTTCCCAATCGTGAGTGAACTTCTTTTAAAAAATATTTTGTTTTTCATTTTTCATGCTTGCCACGAAATATCAGACTTTTCTCAAAATCTATTGTTATCACTGTCTTCTATCGCTCTGTCTAGGTCCAGCAGTCGGGTTGACATTGCTTCAAGTGATTTTTCTGCGGCCATTTTGAAGCTTAAGGAGTACTGCATTAACGTTCTATTGCTATAGTAACAGAGTGGAGCAGTGCTAATATGGAAAGGCAGTGCCAAAAATCCATATTATATGGATTTTTGGCCCCGTCACGTGACTGTGCCATCAAAATAGCGAAAAAAGAGCCTGTATTGAAAGATTCTAATGTAAGTTTCCTATAGAAGGTATGTAATAAGGAAAATTATTATATACCCAGAAAATGTCCCGTTTACGTTCTACAGAAGTCGCCTGTCAATATTTATTTAAGAAATGAAATTTATTTTTCTGCAGTTCATGGAAGTATGAACGCAGTGGGTCGGGTGCAAAGTAAATGAGCCCCGAAGGGGTTCATGTAAACTTTGCTAGCGACCCACTGTCGTTCATACTTTCTTGAAAAGCAGAAAAATTAAGTTTATTTTTTATATTTACATTATTTGCCCCTCATCACTGCGCGAAAAAAAATGCTTGCATGGCAAACTTTTAAAGCTGAAAATCATGTACACGCTGTTTTTCTACAAACAGCGGATCAGCGTTGACGTCATCAACGCCCGTAGAGAACAATGGTTCAGAATGACGTCACTTAACGTCACTGAAAATCATGTGATCCGATGCGTTCATGGAAGTATGAACGCAATTGTTTTCTATAGGTTTACATTAGACTTTACACTGGAAATGTAAATATAGGTTATTGACTTTATATTGTGAAATATTCGGCACGAGTTCTTATGGCGAAGGACGCACGAGCTTGTGAGTGCGTCTTCGCCATATGAACGAGTGCCGAATATTTCACAATATAAAGTCAATAACCTTTTTATTATATACCCAAAAGGTGGACTCTGTGCCAGAATTCATGATTGCCCGGCATGGAAATTTGAACGTAAAATAAGGTTAGACATCTAAGTGCTTTGAAATGGAAAATAATCCACGCCGTTAAGTGTCTTCCTACACTATGAAAAAACACGCCCGATGGCGCCAAAGAGAAGACGACGTTAACGTCGGTTGACGTGACGTCATTAAAAACATTAACGTTTCCAATCGCAGGACGCCATGTTTACCGAAGTGTTAGTTTTGTTTCTTTCAAAATACTCTTGATTTCCTAAAAGAAATTATTGAATATCTTACCAGATTGCAGGTAGGTCATATTTGCTAGCATAAAATGCGCTTTATGCACCTTGTCACAGCCCATATTCATTTTTAGGTTATTTCAGTCGATACGCACGACAAGATGGCTGCCGATTTTAAGTATCGAAGTGGACAAGTTCTATTTTGAACGAGACTGCTTGTCTACGGGCAATATGAACTTGACAACGGGCAATATGGAAAAATATTGACCGGTAACTTTTGTACAAAGTAAACGGGACATTTTCTGGGTATATAATAATTTTCCATATTGCCCGCAGTCAAGTTCATATTGCCCGTAGATAAGCAGTCACGTTCACAATAGAACTACTTTCAAATTTGTCCATTTCGATACTAAACATCGGCAGCCATATTGTCGTGCGTATCGACTGAAAGAACGTAAAACAAAACGAATATAGGTTCTAACAAAGTGCATAAACCGCCTTTTATGCTGTCAAATATGACCAAACTGCAATCTGTTTAGATTTTCAATACTTTCTTCTAAGAAATCAGGAGTATTTTGAAAAAAATATAACCGACGCTTCGGAAAAAATGGCGTCCTGTGTTTGGAAACGTCAATGTTTTAATGACGTATCTCGACCTATTTCACGCGAAAAGACCAAATCCGGCGAATATGGATTTCTTTAAATGCCAAAGGTCAGGGTCATTCAGCGATTTTGGCCCAAGGTCACTTGGTTTGCAGGTCCAACGACATTTCAAAGGCCTTTACTCAAAATCCGCTGGGCAATTTTTGTTATTAAATTTCATGTGCAGCCGCCTGACAGTGGAGAATTAAAGTTTGTTTATTTGTTTGTTTGTTTTTGGAGTTTAACGGCCCAGTCAACATTATTTGGGTCATTTTTGAGCCGGTCAATTTACCTATCCACACTTTTCCTGGGCAAGCTTAAACGTAAGCGGTTAACCAGTACAATGCACCTCCTTGGATCAGCGGAAGGGAGAGAATGACCGTAGAAAAGATTTCATGATCAATCTCGTCGAAAGAATGTTGCCGACCCAGGCAGGTATCGAACCCGCGTCCTCCTGATCACCACTCAGACGTGGAAAGTTTGTTCAAATGGTATTGGTCTCATTACTAGTTCAGCGGGCAGGCACAAATATAGTAAAAGCTAACATTATGTAAACAAGTCTGTGAAATGAACACCCCTTTAAACCCCACTTTATATAGAGAAAACTGGGTTTACATGGGTATAGATTATTTTTCTTATTTCTGACCCAAGACATAGGTTGTGGGTACTCGTTAGAACCGCCTCAATAATACATAAAACGCCCAATAACGTCGTTTTGGCGCTTTTATAATCACTTCCTACCTATACGTCAACGTAACTTTGTGCTTTTACATCATTTCCTTTTCCCTTTTTGCTAAAAACGTATACTATCTGAAGAACATGTTACAGTAATTTTGATTTACGGGGAATATGACAAGTTCTATTGTTCAGGTATCCAACAGATGCCCCATTTAATTTCAGACATAGCTGGTTTTCCAAAACATGTTTTGGCCTGCAGGTCTAAACATACATCTCAAACCCTGTCGCCCAATGAAACCAGTAGGGTTGATAAGCATGGAGGGTCTGACTCGCACCGCTTGGTCTGGGCAGGCTTAGTTCCTCTAAGCGGTTTACCAGTACTCGTGTGCGGTCGGTTTCGGCTCTGCGTGGAAGCATCATGCAGCCCATCTAATTTCGTCAAGCCCCGATGGGCGTGGGCGAGTATTGTAACATGTACACCTGTGGACACAAAAGCGTTCAAACTTTGATGAGCTTCATTTCATTCTAACTTGAAACATCATTCAATATATATCCTACATCCTATCAGTCTGCTGCCAGACAAAAATAAATTCAAAATACAAGGTGGTGTACATTTCATTGTTGACTCCTGCACTGTCCAATCAAAATACATCTCAGATGTCACTCACAAAGTGTTTTCCAAAATGAGACCAATCAATTGCTTGATCTAGTTTTAGAATTCTTTGTCGAATGACATTTGCTTGTCAAACCAACTTGATGCAAAGGGATTTTCATTGAAAGTTATTTCATAGGACTTTGAACGCTTTTGTGTCCACAGGTGTAACATGGAAACAACAGTAGTGTCTCAAATTGAATTTTAAACCAACTGAGCCTGTGTGCACCAATTTCTGGAGGATGCTAAGACCCACCTCCACCCCCCACCCCCACCCCCCCCCCCCCCAAAAAAAAAAATGGTAATAAAGAAAAATAAGAAAATAAAAAATGGAACATCGACAAACAGTGTTTACCCGGATCAAACGTCTCAGAACATAGTATTGTACAAGAAGAAAAAATAATAAGCCCGACCTTTTTACGCCCTTGATAAAACCTGGCATTTCAGTCGGCGAAGGATATGTTACATATGCAGTAAAGTTACAAAATTAAGACCACCTATAGGACTGTTCAAAAGTGGTCTTGAAGACCACTTTTGAACTGTCCCAAAGGTGGTTCCTGACCAGCAGACACTGTTTTGAATAACTGTACCCTTCTAAATAAGTTTTTAGGTGGTCTTATTAGTGAAATTTTACGGTACTTAAGTCAATCATAAGGACTCGGGCCCCATCCACTATGCTTGCTTGCTTGACCTTGCTCGTCGGTTACGACGGTGAAGTACTGTCAGAATGTGGCCTTTGTAGGGCATCCGGGTAACTATTTTGATTACACTAAGTCGGTGAGGTCCGGTCTGCGGGCCAGGCGACAGAGGTGACTGCCCATAAAATCAAGACTTATTCTTTTAAGAACTAACGTTTTTCTACAATAAGTGTTCACCTTTCGACTGTTTATCCCTTATCCGACCAAACAAGACAGCCCCTACCTTTGCAAATACAGTAGAACTACAATGGCTCGAACACCTTTGGGACCATGAAAATCTGTTCGAGACAGGGGTAGTTCGAGTCACTGAGGGTTACTGCCAGGAGGCATATCGAGGTGAATTTTGGGACATCGTTCGATTTTCTATAATACAAAGTATGCTGTGTGTACTCATTAGACTCTCCTCATCGAGGCGATTCTAATGAGCACAGACAGCAAACATTGGCAAGATACAATTCCAAAATCTCCTCAGATATCCCGCAATATTTATTATGTGGGAGATTTCCCTAGGGACTCAAAGACGGGTTCGACTAAGCCATGGTAAACGAGCAATTGGTGTTCGAGCCATCGAAATTCTAGTGTAAAGCAGATCAAGGTCAGATGGATCTATACTGTTTGTCGTGCACTTTTTATGCTCCCGTAGGAGGGCATATAGTTTTTGCACTGTTCGTTTGTTTGTGCGTTTGTAAGTCCACACTTTTTTGTGATGCGAACTACTTCCACATTTCTCCAACTATTGAGCTTAAACTTTGCAAATGCATTCCTTGTGAGTTGAAGGGATTCTTAACACAATTTTCACGTTGGTCTTATCATTTTCGAAGGAGTTACGGCCCTTGATTTTCTGAAAAAAAAAACGCGTTCGAAAACCTTGTGATGCGAACTTATTCCACATTTCTCCACCGTTTGAGCTGAAACTTTGCACATGCCTTCCTTGTGAGGTAAAGAGGTGCCGAACACAATTTTCACGTTGATCCTATCACCTGTGACGGAGTTACGGCCCTTGATTTTCTGAAAAACGCGTTCGAAAACCTTGTTATGAGAATTTCTTCCACATTTCTTCACTGTTTGAGCTGAAACTTTGCATATGCATTCCTTGGGAGGTAAAGGGGTGCCTAACACAATTTTCACGTTGAGCCTATCATCTGCGAAGGAGATACGGCACTTTATTTTCTGAAAAACGCGTTCTTAAACCTTGTGACGGAGCTACTTCCACATTTCTCCGACAATTTTGTTAAGTTTTTGCATATGCATTTGCAATGATATATGGATGTGCCTAACACAAAATTCATTATGCTCGGGTGAAGCTTTTTGGAGTTATGGCCCTTGATTTTCTCAAAAATGCGCTAAAAAAATCTTGTGACGCAAACTACCTCCACATTTCTTCTCCGATTGAGCTGAAACTTTGCACATGTATTCCTTGTGAGGTGATGGGGTGCCTAACACAATTTCCAAGTTGATCCTATCACCTGCGACGAAGTTACGGCCCTTGGTTTTCTGAAAAACGGGTTCGAAAACCTTGTGACGCGAACTACTGCCCCATTTCTTCACCGTTTGAGCTGAAACTTTGCACATGCATTCTTTGTGAGGTAAGGGGGTGCCTAAATAAATTTTCACGATGATCCTATCATCTGCGAAGGAGTTACGGCCCTTTATTTTCTGAAGGAAAAAAAACGCGTTCTTTTTTAACTGAACGATTACATTATATCAGTAATTTGAGATACATGTATTGATTGTCAGCTATCTATGTTGATGTGTCAATTTATTCAGCAGGATAAGGGTAACATGAAAAAGATAAGACATAACGTACTGCGGCGTCTGATCTGGGTAAACACTGTTTGTTCCATTTTCTATTTTCAGTTATTTTTCTTTATTATATAGAGGATCTTACATGAGTGTTCATGTATTATTGAATTTATTAAACGAGTTGACGAAAAGGGAAAAATGGGAGGCTTTGCCGAGCATTTTATCCCTTTTTCTCAACGAGTTTAATAAATTCAATAATACATGAGCACGAATGCAAGATTCTATTTATCATATGTCATTTAAAACGCAATTTATTCACGATTTGTTTTCAAAAATGTCACTATTCCGCCATTAATAAACGCGACGTCGTTAAGGACGGCCAATATGTAACAGTACGGGACGTATTTAGCTAATTTGCATATTTAATCCACTAGTGGATTATCGAAAATATTACATGGTGTTATTACATTCTCAGACGCAATGTCATATGATAATTTTTCTTATTTATCGCTATGTGTTTTGTAATCGTTGTTTTTATCTTAGGGAGGGTATGCCTACGTCCCCTTTCAAGATTTATTCCATTCACATATCGAGCCTGTAGAAGCTGGTATGTATCGTCCAAAGGTCATTTTGAAGACGTTGCTGACGAAATCAGTTGTACATAGAGGATCCTGAATATTACGAAAACACCCCTATTCAAATATATTGGAAATATTTTACCACCAAAAAAATGATACTTTTCAGATAAAAATGCTGATAATTTTCCTATTTCTGCTCAAAACATGGATTGTGGGTACTCATTAGAACCGCCTCGGCGAGGCGGTTCTAACAAGTACCACCAAGCTATGTTTTTGAGCAGAAATAAGAAAAATAGCGTATACCCATGTAAACCCAAATTTTACTATATAAAAGTTGGGTTGAAGGGGGTCAAAATTATATAGGCGTGTTTCCCTGATGTGAGCGCTCATGTATTATTGAATTTATTAAACGATGTGAGGAAAAGGGATAAATGTTAATAAATAAGCCTTTTCCTCAACTCGTTTAATAAATTCAATATTACATGAGCACGAATGCAAGATTCTATTTGTCATATGCCGTTTAAAACGCATTTTATTCACAAATGCTTTACAAAATGTCAACATTCCGCCATTACTAAACGCGACGTTGTTACGGACATCGTACATGTAACGTTCTTGGGCGTATCTAACTAAGTTGCATATTTAATCCACTAGTGGATTATCGCCATGTATTATTTAATACATGGTGTTATTACATTCTCAGACCCGATGTCATATAATAAAAGAAGAAAAAAAAGTACGCGGCCTACCTTCCGTTACAGATCTTGGCGTCTCATGGCTTACTTGTAGTCCGGGATTTGAGACCAGATTTCGAAAAATTTAATGCACCCAAAATTCTCACGCTTTATTTGTGCCGTTTCATTGAGATAGGAGCCTAACCTATATGACATATGATTATTTTGCAAATCTGGTGGGGAAAAGGGGTTGAAAATTCTATGAGTTTACACCCACCCCCATGCGGATGGTATAGTTAGATTGAGTTTAGTTATGTGTAGCTTGCGCTTACATATGAATGTTGATTTATTGCATCAGCCAAAATATTTGTCAATACTCGAAGACACCAAAATTCATGATATGACGTAATTACATCCGGTGTTATCATAAATTTTGACCATTGAAATTTGACCCCAAAATTTTGGTAAATTTTACACTATTTTCGCGATAAATAATTTTTAGTACTTTTTGAAACGATTTCTTTTTCGTCAGTATGAAGGACGGTTATTTTTGCACGTGCATATGAAACTGGATGACTCTGTTTCAATCCGGGCATGAACAATGGACTCCGAAACCTATGGAACATTGTACCACCTTTTCCTGTTGTGTCACAGATCGTGATAAAAATTTATATTAAAACCAACATAAACTTAATTATTTTACTGGCTGGTCATAGATGTATCATAACAGGGACCGATAGATTTATTATATATTTTTGAAAAGTTACTGATGGCCATTTCCTTCCGGTTTATATTTAGTGAGGGGAATATACATCACCAAGCATATTTGTCAGCGGGTGAACCGGCAAGTGATTCTCTAAACTGGTGACTTGAAACAACCAACATTTAATGAATACATTGTATACTTCAAGAATAAGTATCAAAAGTTTCCGGTTTGTGTTGAAGGCTCCCCAAGTAACATCGGCATTATTATATTTTAAACACGTAAATGTTACTGGCCAATTGCAATCTTACTGGGTACCTTATTTTCTGTTAAGTCGCACGACTAAAAATACGTTGTACCCGAGGTTTAATGTAACGTAAAGCCATTCCTTAAACATTCTTCTATCTTCCCCTTTCCCTGAGTTGTGGTATAACCTGTAAACGTGCATCTTAGATGTCACCTGCACTTACTTTCTGCCATTTTGATAAGCGACCTGCCTACGCTAGCCTTGTCCCTCTATTCACCATTAGCTCTTAATCATCCTGTGTCTCTTGTCACACACTGATTAATCTGTTCTTCATACTTTCTTTTTCTGGCATTTATCCCATGTATTGATTGTTTTGGGTTTAAAGACACGTCACCCCTTGTTGGTCATTTTTGTCCTATCTGCAGAGAAAGGGAGAAAAGCGACAGAAGAGATAGTTGACCAGCTGAAAGTAAGGGGCAGAGGAGAAATGGGATAGAAAAGCAAAAACAGAAGAAATAACAGTTTTCCCCATCTACCCTTAACTGCTGGAAAAACAGCAGGTCTTGTCCAGCTGTAAGCCACTATCAGCTGGACGCCCTATTGACGCAAGATACACGGCACCTTTGCCTCACCCAACCACCCCAATTGTCCCATATAGATTGGCCAAAAAGGCCTTCTATAACAAGCCATCAGGAGTTATTACATTTGAAAAAGAGAGTGTATGCAATGATCAGGAATCTATACAAAATATCTCGCACCTCCCATTCAAAGCACCAAAATGAAAACGTCATGGATGGAAAGCCAGAATGATAGTTATCTCCCCACATGACCGAACGGCTATCCAAAATAAAAAAGGCATTAGCAATACATACATCTTAAGGACTAACTGTGAAAATAATAAAACACAAAAAGGATCGACGACGGGGTCGGTCAGAAGTTTTACGGGGGCCGAGGTGGAGTTGGACATTTTAATAGATTTTAGATGGTCACACTACTCGCCCTTGATTGTCGTGGTTAAAACCGATAAGTTGTTCACTGTACATGATGGAGTTCTAGCTTATTAGTGCAACATCTCCGAGAACAGAAAATCAAACGACTAAAGAGATGAAACAACGATGAGGACTCGACAGCATGAAATAGCTAGAATTCTGCAGCAAAGGAAACCAAACAGTTAGGCTCCGGTTAACCCTACCAGAGACAGAGCATCAGAAACTTACCTTCAGGCGTTCTGGCGGACATGCGTTCGTACATATGAAAGGAACTAGGCGGGCGAGTTAATTTACTTGAGGTTGAAACCTTATATGTCAGATATATTGAACAGTGAACAGGGACGATGTTTGGCATAATAAATGTTACGATTCCTACGTAAATCAAGCTTCATCTCTTCACCTTTGTCAAGAAGGGTGGGAACAATGGGTTCAACACCGACCCTCGCCTGAACTTTTCTGCATCTTCATGTAACTTGGCGACCTCAATTTGCGCATGTTTGCCAAAAGATCGACCAAAACCAGAGTCATTCAATCAGCAAATACGCTGAAGTATATTAAATCCGCAGCTGGAGAATTAGATGCCGATATTTAAATTTAGTAGAGTATCTTTTTTTTTGCAGCAAATTAATGTTAAAAACCATAACAATAAACCTCTAAAACATTTAAGTAAAATCGTTCCACCAAATACTGTATAATGTTTCTTTTTTGTTCGCAGTAAAATTTCGCACACCTTCAGTCAAAAGGAGGCTTGATTGTTCAGAGGCGTAAACTCATTAAAACACGACTTTCCTTCAATTATGAAATACTGAACAAAAATCTGCCAACCCTTTGAAAAAACAAAACTGAAATAGGGCCGCGCTGTTATCTTCACTGAACATTGTCGTCTTTCAGAGGTATTGCTGTCATGATAACTTCATACCAAACTACCACTAGTCACCAATTAATTGTTTATGAAGGTAAGCAACAAAAGATAACCAAACAAGCGCAATCAGTAAAGCAGAAAACTGTGGCTGCTGTATCATGACAACGCCAATTAGATATGGTTTACGCTTGCCATCAAGTTTACGCGACTTTTCCCTGAACACAAAATTGTAAACAAGCGGCCGATGGGAAACTACGCTCACCAGAGCTCAAGTGGGCATAAAATAAATCCCCCCCCCCACACACACACACCCGTGGTGGCCATTTATTTTAACAGACAATAATGGTTTAGTAGAGGCCGATCCCTGGACCATTGATGCCAAATTATTTTGAAATCAACCATTGTTTTCTTTTGTTGCCGTCGCATACATTATAGTCAGTTTTGAACCATCTTAGGGTTAGAGTCCAAAATGCTGCATACCAAGGTCTTGAATTTCCTGAGATGCAGAATTGAAAATCCCACTTGGCCGTTTATTGGTGTACCGATCACACAGATCCCTCTAACAAACTTGGATTTCTCGACCACACTGATGCAGTATATGTAATTTGGTATCAGTTAGCCCAGTAGTTTTAGAAAAATTAAAAACTATTTAATCTTATGGCCCAAGGATTATTAAGCTGATTGCAAATATCAGCTATGATGTCATATGCTGCAACAGAACCAGAAAACCCTGTCTTTTCCATACAAAATCCTAAGTGACCGCATGTGACCTTGACGTAAGAAAGGTCAAGGTCAGCGAAATGTCATCATTTGAACAAAATCGTTAGGGCCCGGGTCCCATATATTGTATACCAAGTCTCAAGGTCATCGGTCGATTGGTTACTGAGAAGGCGATTTTCAAAGGTTTTTACCATATATGGGCATGGCGGACATTTTGGTCATGTGACCCAGATATTCAGAATATATGTTTTTTCTTCAACCCCATGGCGGCTTCACATATAATTTGGTTCCAATTGGCCTTGTAGTTTCAGAGGAGATGTCGTTTGGAATTGTTTGGATGCTTAAATGAGAAAAGAGGGTAGGAACATTTATCTCCCCTTTTTATGTCTTTTTCCCCACTTTTTTGATTTTCTAACTCCATTTTCAAGATGCTGAGAGACCTCTTAATAAATTCGTATCATAGTTAAGTGTGAGAAAGTAAGGTGCATTAAACTCCTTAAATACGCGTGCTACGAATTTCAAATCCCCGACTATTGAGTTAGCTTTACTTTCGATTACAGATAACGTTGGCATGTCCGTGCAATGAAGACCCCGATAAACCCCAAAATTTTGCAGGAAAAGAATTGAAAAAGAGATTTACGCTATTCCTTCTTATTGTGACTCCGAAACGTTCACAATAAGTTCTGGATAGTTGGATCCTTTGGAAATAAAGAATAAACGAAATGAACCAAAATATCAGACACGGTTTTAATGAATCTGTTCATGACCAGTACTGGAATATGTGACACCCGTCACGTCCCCTAGCACCGGCTTAAGCAGAACTCTATTCTCAAACTGATTCTTAATAAACTCAATGATCCCAAAGGACCAGAAAATGATGATGTACGGGGAAACTTTTTACAGCCGCCACACGGCACAACACTAGCTGCAGTGAAGATATTTTTTTTTTTTTTTTTTTTTTGGTTTGGGTTTTACGGCCCTTTCAAGATTATTTCACTCATATCGAGCCGATCGTTAATCAGAGGTGGGCGAAAACCGGAGTACCCGGAGAAAAACCACCTGACCTTCCGTTGCAGAACTTGGCGTCTCACACGTGGCCAGAGCGAGGCTCGAACCTACAAAAATCTGGCCAGTGTGGGGGACGAACCTGAAGATAAATAAGTTTTAAATAGTAAGATCCTTCTAAAGCAAGGACTACATCAAATAAACGAAAATAGCAGAATGGGTTTTATTTAATAAAACCCACTTTATATAATGAAAACTGGGGTTTACAGGAGAATTCATTATTTTTTCTTATTTCAGCTCCAAGACATAGGTTATGGGTACTTGTTAGAACCGCCTCTGTGAGGCGGTTCTAACAAGCACCAGCAACCTATGTTTGGAGCATTAATAAGAAAAATATAACAAATTTAAATCAGAAATATAAAGGGAACCCGTTTTTAGATATGAAACAATGGACTATGAACACCGGTACATGTATGTTTCGTTAGGTGTGCTCGTTAGGACCGCCTCAACGAGGTGGTTCTAACGAGCACACGCGGTTTATTAATAATGAAAATGTGGATTTTTTTTTTACAATATCCGTAATTTTAGAGACAACGGGAAAAATCAAACTGACATGGATTCGATATCCCAATGGAGTCGTAATTAGAAAAAGAATTGTTAAAATCTTTTATTTGCGATCCGACTAGGTTTTGGATATAAAAGCAAACATAATTATGGTGATATTTCTGAAATCAGCCAAAACAAACAGTCAGCATATGTCATCTAACACATCAGAAAGAAAAATGTATGATCTGATAAAGACTATATAGAAAATTAGTTGCATGCAAGCCCGTTAGATCTAATACAAAAAACAATTCACGTTGGATTCTGAGTAAATAATTCATAGTATATTCCTAGATTTGATCTCTGTCAATCTATCATAACGATATTCCTAAAACGCTTCATTATTGGAAAAGGGCTTCCATCGACGGTTATTGTATCATCAGTTCTTAGAAATTAAACCGGTTCTCAGAAATTAAACCTGATATAATCTCGCTTGGCGTGATGAGACGGACAAATAAGGCAGAGAAATTCTTAAGTGTTGATTTTATTGTTTTGATTGATCATTAAGGGGAATGGGCCCGCCATCTTTGAAGGGAAATAACTTTTAATTTTATCATTACGAAAACAGTACCTATACAAATACATTTTAAATTAGCTTACCGCCGAAAAAAAAAATAAAACACGAAAAATTTTGGTATTTTCTTTTATTTTCTGCTCCAAACATAGAATGTGGGTACACGTTAGAACCGAATTATCGAATGATGATGATGAGGATGATGATGAGGATGATGATGATGATGATGATGATGATGATAATAATAATAATAATAATAATAATAATAGGATTTTTGTTTCAGCATACAGCCATGTTAATGCAATATAACTGGTTTAATTTGACACGAGACTGACCTTTATGCAAGGAATAAATTAGTCAGTGTCATTGTCATCGCCTAATAGATCGGTTTTACTAAACTTCTCGTGAATTTTCGGCATCTCGTGAATGTCGACCCATTTACCGACCTCTATGTATTGAATAAAAACATCGACCTTTTCGGAAGACGGCGAAGATAAATATATGCATTTAGTCGGTGTGAAATTATGTTAACGGTCTCATGTCAAATTGTTCGAACTATACATTAGGAAACATGTCCACTAGGAATAATAGTGTACAATATGGTGTCAGAAGTGACAAATATTTGGTAAAAATTGAAACATTTTTCTTATTTCTGCTTTCAACATAGATAGTTGGTGCTCGTTAGAACCGCCTCCTTGAGGCGGTTCTAACGAGTACCCACAATCTATCTTATGTTTACCCTCGTAAACCCAACTTTTTCCATATGAAATGGGGTTTAGAGGGGTCTTCGTTTCACGGACTTGTTATCGTGATTAACTTAAGTTTTGAATCTCATGGTTTTGATTTGATTCGAGGTTTAACGTCCCCGTTAACACTGTATAGGTCATTTTGGAGCCGTCGCTTCCAATTTTGTGGGTCTTTTACCCGACATTGAGATGAAATGACATCTCAAGCCCTGTCGCCCAGTGAAACCAGTAGGGTTTATAAGCATGGACGGTCCAACTCTCCCCGCTTTGCCGGGGCAGACTTAGATCCTCGAAGCACCATGCAGCCCATCTGTTTCTTCAAGCCCCTATGAATGGCCCTGGGCCAAGGTCAATCACTAACGTTAACGTTGACGTTTGGTACTCATGCCATCACTCGTTTAATAAATTCAATAATACATCAGCACGAATGCAAGATTCTATTTATCATATGACGTTTAAAACGCATTTTTACAAAATGTCAATATTCCGCCATGTTACAACGCATAATGTAGTAATGTAGTAATTACTACATTTTGAAATTTTTACTACATTATGCGTTGGCATAGTCGACGCGAAATGAAATAAAATGTCGTTTTTACTGCATTATGCGTCGATACTAAGAGGTTTGAGCGAAATGAAAGAATTATTTCATTTTGCGGCGATGGGTGGCATACTTAATTTTACTTCATTATGCGTCAACAGTTTGTTTGTTTGATTTGAGGTTTAACGTTCCCGTCAAGACTATTTAGGTCATTTTGGAGACATTGCTTCAAATTTTATGGGACTTTTACCCGATATTGAGATGAAATGACATCTCAATCGCTGCCGTCCAATTAAAAGCAATAGGGTTTATATGCATGGATGGGCCGACTCGCAGCAGTTTTCCTGGACAGGCTTAGACCTTCTAAGCAGATTACGAGGACTCATGTACGGGCGGTATCAGCTCTGTGTGGAAGCATCGTGCAGCCCATCTATTTATACCCCCGGCATACGAAGTATGCAAGGGGGTATATAGTTTTTGTCCATTCTGTCTGTCTGTCTGTCTGTCTGTCTGTCTGTCTGTCTGTCTGTCTGTCTGTCTGTCTGTCTGTCTGTCTGTCTGCCTGTCTGTCTTTTGTTTGATTTGTTTGATTTGAGGTTTAACGTCCCCGTCAACACTATTTAGGTCATTTTGGAGACGTTGCTTCCAATTTCATGGGACTTTTACCCGACATTGAGATGCCGCCCAATAAACCTTTTTCTTTGTGATTTTGACCTTCAGTGTGCTTTTGTGGAAGACCGTCTTTTGGACTGTTCAACTGTGGTCTTAAAGACCACTTTTGAACCGTCTCAAATGTGGTCTAAATTGTAGGAATTTAACTGTATTGCTTCCTAAGTCTTTTCGAAGACAGCTATGTTCTACCATCATTACTTCATTATGCGTCGATATGGTGCATATCAACGCGAAATGAAATAATTTTTTTACTTCATTTCGCGTCGACTATGCCAACGCATAATGTAGTAAAAAAAATCAAAATGTAGTAATTACTACATTACTACATTATGCGTTGTAACACCACCATTAGTAAACGCGACGTCGTTAGGGACGTCGTACATGTAACGATATGGGGCGTATCTCACTAATTTGCATATTTAATCCACTAGTGGATAATCTGATTCAATACATAGAGGATCTTACACGAGTGGTCATTTCATGTGAAATTTATGAAACGAGCCTTCTCCGTATATTATGCTTCCTAACCACGAGTGTGAGATTCTGTCTATCATATGACCACATTAAATTGAATTTTATCGCCTTTAAATTTGACAGTTTTTGAAACAAAAATGCATGGTTGACATTGACCTCGTCATGACGTTACGTAGTCCCGCCAAAGTGTTATTATACGTGTGGTCATACGATTTTTATTACACGACGTTATCCACTGCTTATCAACGACGTCATATGATAAACCTTATTTTCCTTATTTCTGCTCTAAAAATAAAGAGTGTTGGTACTCGTTAGGACCGCCTCGATGAGGCGGTTCTAACGGGTACCCACAATCTATATTTTGAGCAGAATTTAGAAAATAGCACAATTTTTCATCTAAAAATTTTCTCTTTTTTTTTTTTTTCGGCGGTAAATTTTACAATGTAATGGAATAGGCGTGTTTTCATAGTGCCGCTTCATTAACTTGTTAAGCTGACTACATATACCATCTTAGTTCCCAGGCAATGGCAGTTTTCGAAATAGTGTTAATTTATAAAACCACAAGTGACCAAATTTGACTTTAGTGTAAAATGGGTCAAGCTCAATACAGACTCATCATTTGAAAAAGTTATAATGGGCCGTAATACCCAATGCTACATTCAAAGTTTCAAGGTAAAGGACACACTGGTTCCAGAGAAAAGGATTTTTGAAGATATTTTTACCATATGGTCATGACGGCCATCTTTTTAATGTGACCTGGGTCAGTTGAACAAAATTCATTTCTTTCATCCCATAATAGCTTTATATGAAATTTGACTTCAATTTCCCAACAGTTTTTAAAGAATCTCAGGTTTTAATTTTGATAAATGATTAACCGAGTTCCAATGTCAATAAGTGAGCCTGACTTTTGATACTTCATCTACTCATTTAATGATTGCTTAAAAGAATTTCGTTTCAGAAAAATAAACAATGTCCACTTTTTCCCATTTAAAGGCATATACAACCAAATTTGACCTTGACGTTAATTAGGTCAAAGTCAAGATAGTGTCTTCATTTGAAGAAACCATAATCGGCACGAGACCCCGATGCTACATAACAAATTTCAAGGCAGTCAGCCCATTGTTTCCAGAGAAGAAGGTTTTTGATATATTTTACCATATATGGGCATGGCGGCCATATTGGTCATGTAACAAAACTCATATCCATTGATTTTCATTTCCCTGTTCCTAAAAACTTTCATATGAATTTTACCTACAAATGGCCATTTGTTTTCTGAGGAAAATAGTTTTTAATCTCATATCTGAATGACCTTAGGCCGAGGTCAAAGAATGACCTTGATCGTGAATCTCATGTATCTCATGAATCTCATGTAGTTTCATTCACTCATTTAGCTCCCTTCATCTACAAATTTTCAGATCACGGGCTGCAATATTTTCCCAAAAATACACGGTTTTGACTCCTTTTTCCATACATATAAGCCTATGCAACCAAAGCTGACCTTGGCCTAAATTTCGCCAATGTCACCCAGGGATCATCATTTGGACAAACCTTTGATTGGCTTGAGTCCCCAATACAACTTATATCAAGTTTCATGAAAATCAACAACTGGTTTCGAAGAAAAAGATTTTTGAAGGGGTTTTACCTTATAATGGCCTGGTGGCCATATTGGTCATGTGACCAAAGTCATATTAAGTATTTCCATTTCCTTGTTTTTAAAAGCTTCATATGAAATTTGGTTTCAAATGGCCCAGTTTTTCCTTTGGAAAATAAGTTTTAATTATCATATTTGCATGATCTTAGGCCAATGCCAAGGACCTTGGATACTCATGTAGTTTAATTCATTCATTTAGCTTTCTGCATCTACCAATTTTCAGATCACGGGCTGCAATAGTTTCTGAAAAGAAAATCCCATACAAAAGCCTCTGTGACCATATTTGGCCTTGGCGTAAAATTGGACAAGGTCATCCAGGGGTTATCGTTGAACAAACTATGACTCACTTGAGTCCCCAGTGTTACATACCAAGTTTCATAATAATCGGTTCATTGGTTCAGGAGAAGAAGATTTCTGAAGGGTTTTAACCTTATATGGGCATGGCCACCATATTGGTCATGTGATAAAACTCATATTTAAAGCTTTCATATGAAATTCGGTTACAATGGCTTAGTCGGTTTTGAGGAAAATAAAGTTAATATTCATATCTGAATGACCCTTGGCCAAGGTCAAAGAATGCCCTTGACATTTAATACCTATGTACTTTCATCCACTTATTTAGCTAGCTGCATCTACCAATTTTCGGATCACAGGCTGCAATAGTTTCAGAAAAATACATAGTTTTGACTTTTTTTTTACGTACAAAAGTGTATGTGACCAAATTTGACCTTGGAGTAAAACATGTCAGGGTCATCCAAGAGCCATCATTTGAACAAATTATGAAGGACCCGAGTCCTCAATGCTACATACCAAGTTTCATGACAATCGGCATACTGGTTCCGGAGAAGAAGATTTTTGAAGGGTTTTTACCTTATATGAGCATGGTGGCCATCAAACTCAAATTAATCAATTTTCATTAGCTTTCATTTGAAATGTGGTCATAAATTGTCCAGTGGTTCCTGTGGAAAACAAATTTTAATTTTCATATTTGACTGACCTTGGGCCAAGATCAAGGAATGACCTTGGGCCAAGGTCAATGACCTTGACCTTAAATACGCATTCATTTAGTTTACTGCATCTACAAATATTCAGATCACAGGCCGGAATAGTTTCCAAAAATATTCAGATTTATCTTTTTCTCATACAAAAGTGTATGTGACCAAATTTGACCTTGGCGTAAAATAGATCAAGGTCCTCTGTTGGTCAATCTTTGAACACATTGTGATTGGCCCGAGATCCCAATGTTACATACCAAGTTTCATGACAATCGGACCACCGCTTCCGGAGAAGATGTTTGAGGGTCACTGATGAGGCCTAACTGGCCGAAACCTGCTAGTCTGGCCCATAAACATCTGGTACAATCTAATATTTTCAGTTCTGTGCTGTACTCCTTGCTTCCAAAGGGTTACCCCTGTCTCAGAACATTTATAATTTTGACCCCCTTTACCCCACTTTTTTAAGGTAAAATAGAAGTGGAGGCAATGATCAGGAATCATACAATTAACTCACAGCTCCCATCAGAGACACCAAAGGGAAAGAAACACAAACATGAAACAACAGACCCCAATGGAATCATCAACAGCGGAAAGCTTAAAGGACAGTTACTTTCCCACAAAATGGCCAATAGGCTATCAAAAATAAAATAATATAAACTGGAGTTTACATGCAGGGGGTATGCAGGGGGTTCTTGTTTCTGCAGCCCCCACCCATTCAAAAAAAAAAAAAAAAAAAAAAAAAAAGATTGTGGGGACTCGTTAGAACCGCCTGGTCGAGGCGTTTTTAGGGAGCACCCAAAAGCTATGTTCGGAGTATATGAAGCAAAATATCAAAACTTTTCATCAGGAAAGAGCAATTCTGGAGATATGAAATAATGCAATTTGTTAAATGAATGTGTTATCTGAATAACAGTTTATGGGTATTCGTTGGAACCGCCGCTCATCAAGGCGGTTCTAACGAGTACCAACAATCTATTTTTTAACCAAAATAAGGAAAATAATGTGTACCATTAGAAATCGCACTTTCCCCATTTATATACGTGGGTTTATGGCCCCGCCCACCGGGGCTTGAAGAAACAGATGGGCTGCATGATTCTTCCACGCAGAGCTGAAACCGACCCGCACAAGAGTACTAGTAAACCGCTTAAAGGATCTGAGCCTGCCCACGCAAAGCGGTGCGAGTCGGTCCATCCATGCTTAAAAACCCTATTGGTTTCATTGGGTGGCAAGGATTGAGATGCCATTTCATCTCAATGTCGGGTAAAAGTCCCACAAAATTGGAAGCAACGTCTCCAAAATGACCTATACAGTGTTGACGGGGACGTTAAACCTCAAATCAAACAAACAAACAAAAATATAGGTGGGTTTGCAATATAAACTGAGGTTTTCAAGATTATTCCTTATACGGGCTTTATAGAGTGATAGGGCTCATTTTGTGCCTTTGGGATTTCAGAAAACTGATAAAGAACTAAGAACATACATAGTTTGTCAAAAACAATTTTAGCCATTTTACGATGTTTCCATCTTTATAGGACGCTGTGTATAATTATCGCAAGGGAAAGAGCAAATTATCGGGATTGAAATTATTTGGAAATATAATCATTCCATCTTTGTCAGCGATTAGACACAAGAACAGCGCTCGACAAAGGCTAGCCTTACAAACCAGCATTTCAACGGGGTCAGTTTGGTCAATGGTTTTCTTTTGCCTCAAATGAGATCTACTCAGTTTTTAAAATCTGCTTTGTGAACTGGGAAGATCCAGACTTCACTTGAATCATTGGCTCCTGTATTTGCACGTGGCGCAACGCCCACATTCTCTTGGCTTCGCCCAAATAGCAGATCTTAGCAGAGAGGAGAAAGAGTTTCACGGGATCAATTCCCAAAACGTCATATAGGAGCGAAAGACCTCTGCCTTCTTCCGACTTCGTGATGTATTAATTGCACCTAAGTGCAACATTCAAACAAAGGGTTAATTATTTTAGCTGAATATTGCTATTAAATATGATTTGGGCGTTATGAGGGTGACAATTTAACGCCCTATCTTATGCGCACATGAATGGATGTACATTAGGCTCAAGAAATGTCTTACGAAGACAATATCTATGATAAAAGCTCTTGACAGCAACGGCGGGGAGATTAGGTGGAAAAATGGACTTCATCTTGGACATAGAGGATCCTACACGAGTGTTCATGTATTACTGAATTTATTAAACGAGTTGAGGAAAAGGGATAAATGCGAGGCTTTGCCGAGCATTTTATCCCTTTTTCTCAATGAGTTTCATAAATTTAATAAAACATGAGCACGAATGCAAGATTCTGTTTATCATATGACATTTAAACTCATTTTTACAAAAATGTTAATATTCCACCATAAGTAAACGCTGCATCGTTAAGGACGTGTGCATGTAACATTACGGGGCGTATCTAACCAATTTGCAGGGGATTATCGAATTTATTACATGACGTTATTACATTCTCAGACGCGACGTCATGTGATAATTAGGTTGTTTTGTTTAAGAAATAGATCAGCTCTAACTGTGATTTGTTGAGTAATAAATCACAGTTTGGAGGTCAGTTGTAAAGTAGATCAAATCACGTGCGCGTAGCGCGCGTGATTTGTCTACTTACAACTGACCAACAAACTGTGATTTATTTCTCAACAAATCACAGATTACAGCTGATCTATTTCGATTCTAACACGCTGAAAATCGGCAATAATGTTGTTGTTTCCTTCAAAATCTCACAACCATTCGCCATTGTTAGAAGAAATCCCGCTAAAATTATCGACTGAAACACAAGCAATAATATCCTTTTCTAACGTTTTCGATGCGAAAATATGACGTCACACCGTCTAACGTCAAGGAAATCGACTAGTGACGTCATAAATTTAGTTTTTTAATGACGTCACTCGTCACGCACTTCTTTGCTGTGATTTGTTGTAGAATAAAACACAGTTCTTTTTCCATTGCCTATATAGGCGCGCTGTGTTAGAATTAACATTTAATCACGAATAACAATTTCGATAACATCCGTGTGACATACTGCATTCATTTAGACCACCAAAACGGGTAAACTTAGGGTATTTGTTTTATTCCCAATCAAAACGTAGGTTTTGGGTACTCGTTAGAACCGTCTCAACCTATGTTGTATGCTGTGTGTACTCATTAGAATCGCCTCATCGAGGCGATTCTATTAAGTACACACAGCATACATTTGGAAGATAAATCTCCTGAATTATCCCCCACTTTTTCTTATCTAGAGGAATTCCCTAGGGGCTCAAGAACGGATTCGACTCAGCCACGGTAAACGAGCCATCGAAGTTCTACTGTAATTGCATTCGACAGTTCCATTTGCAATTTAACATTTATTTTATTAGTTGTAAGTTTTACAAATATTTCTGCACATTTAGACAACCGACTAGAACAAAACAAAACAAAAACTTAATTCCATAACAACCCAAGCCTCGCACATGTGGCGTGAGAACATAACACGATCAAAAAAGCAACGAAAAATACCGTGTGGACACTGATCGGACGCCTAATATTTTCAGCAGCAATTATGACAAGAGTTGTCAGAAGACATTTTAGCTCGCCTATGGGGACCTTAGTTCGATGAGGGCAAGTTATTAAAAATAAATTTTCAGTTATGAAGTTTTTGCCCGAAAAATGACAATTTCGTTTTGTAAAAGAGCCCAACAGTCTGCAACAGTTAAAAGAGAACCACAAAGTTCCCATAAAACCACTGAAAAAATCGTTTAAAGCGTTTTTGTTTTTAAAAAATTTAATTTAATTTTTGCCGTTTTTCCCTAAACAGCCATTTTCTTATGTAAAAGAGCTAATCAAAAAGAAAACCAAAACGTACCCATAAGAACAAATGACCAGGAAATCCTGTTTTTAAGCTTATGCATTTTTAAAAACTTAATTTATATTTTCCATTTTTTTTTTTTTTTTTTGTTGTTGTTGTTGTTGTTGTTGTTGTTGTTTTTTTTTTTTTTGTTTTTTTTTTTGTTTTTTTTGCATAAAAAAATCTACAAATTTGCAAGTCAGAATAACTGTTTCTGTGTTTTCCTGAAAAAAAAAAAACTCCTCCGTGGCTTGAACTTACGACACTCCGGTACCGAATCCAACACTCTATCCAGTGCACCACAGAGACTGAATGGGAAACTAAGGCAGGCAATACAGAGGAAATTATTAAGTTCTAAAAAAAACTAATTTAAGCCAAAAAAATATTGGGAAATTGAGTAAAAAAGAATATGTAAATATATGATATTTGATTTTTTCAGGGTAACATCGTTTTTTTCTTGCACACCAGACAAGGAAATCCGTGATTTCACCCTGGGATAGAAATATAATCGCGTGTTTGATAAATGCACTGGTTGATTACAACCTTATGCGCGGCGTCGTTATGCGTGACGTCACTAAACATTCCTGTTGTGTTATCACAAAATGGCGGACGTCAGTAACCGAAGTGTCAGCAGCATTAAAAATTCGCAATAGAAATGGTAGGTATGCAAGAAAATGAATCCTATATGGGTGTGAGAGGTGGACAGAAAAGTCCGTCCCTCGGGATTACTGTATGGCATCACTCTGCAAGCCTCGTGATGCCGGACAGTGACCCTTGGGACGGATTTTTCCATCCACCCCTCACACCCATATAAGATTCTTATATTGTTTCACCAAATGAACACCAAAAGAAGTATTTTCTCGTTTGGCGAAGCCACGAGTGAAAATATTTCTTTTGGTGTTCATGAGTCCCAGAGTCTATAACCTTGACCAGAAATGTGGTAAAGAACAGCATATTTACCTTTGTAAACTCCACTTTTCCTCATTTGAAATGCGGTTTTCATTACACGGATTTTCCGGCCTCACCTAGCTTAGTACGTCGGATGAGCGTCTGACTGGTGATCAGGAGAGCCGGGTCCACAAACGCCTTTTCTACGGTCATTCCCTCCCTTCTGCTGATTCAAGAAGGGCAGTTGTCAGTTGCCGGCGAAAGAATTTGCACTGTACTTGTTAACCGCTTATGTACATGCAGGGGCCGTTGCCAACGACAAGGGTGGTTAGGTGAACTGACCGCCTTGATATGTCATAATTAGTGTTGACTGGGCCGCTAAATCATAAACAAGCAAAACGAACAACTGCGGATTTTTGAACGTGTTTTTTTTTTTTGGGGGGGGAGGGGGGGGGGGGGGTCGGAGGGGTACCTTCCTTTCAAGATAATATCATTTATTTTGAGTCAATTGTCAATCAAATTTGGGCGAAAATCGAGGTACCCGGAGAAAAACCACCTAACCTGTTCCATTTCTGAACTTGGCGTCTCATATGTGACTCGAGCGAGGCTCGAACTACAGCGATATGTGGACGTGATTAACTTGAAAATATGAAGCCGGATTTGTATCAGTGTTCATAAAACCGCCTTGTTAACGTGAAAACGGGCAATAGATAATTGTTCGATTCAATACGTCAAAATCATCTTGTTCAACACCACAAGGTCTTGTCATACATGGCAGTATAGCACTTTTTCCACTTTGATCCCGAGAATATCTGTCTCCTAGCCTTCAAACATTCATGTTCAGATTATTATATTTCATGTGAAATATTCTTTTGCACACGTTTCTTGATCGCAGATATTTAAGGCGAATAGAAACGTCTTCAGGGATGACAATTCTTTCAAAACTTTCTTCGTTCCCTTCATTATATAGGGTCTACTGCTAAAGGAAAGTTTTTTCTTGCACACCAGACAAGGAAATCCGTGATTTTACCCTGGGATAGAAATTTATGTTCTGACCCTGTTGTTCCGACCCCAAATCGAATATAATCCCGTGTTTGATAAATGCACTGGTTGATTACAACCTCATGTGACGTCACTAAACATTCCTGTTGTGTCATCACAAAATGGCCGACGTCGGTAACCGAAGTGTAAACAGCATTAAAATTCGCAATAGAAATGGTAGGTATGCAAGAAAAAGAATCCAATATGGGTGTGAGGGGTGGATAGAAAAATCCGTCCCGAGGGATCACTGTCCGGCATCACTCGGCAAGCCTCGTGATGCTGGACAGTGTCCCTCGGGACGGATTTTTCAATCCACCCCTCACACCCATATACGATTCTTATATGCTCATCAGAAGCAAATTCTTTCTTTTGGGGGGAATGGATACACCTTTACAGATTTTTTCGCCATTTTGCAAAGGAAGACAACTTTTCGCTTTTCCATAAACTCTATCCTACGAAAAAAAGCCTACTCTTAAAGGAAAGAATTTTCTCCTGTCCTACGAAAAAAAAAGGTTCCACTCTTAAAGGAAAGAATTTGCTCCTCAGGAGCAAATTCTTTTCTTTAAGAGTTGACCCTTATTGACACGGGAAACAAAAATACTTTTGCAGGAGTTGCCTCCCCTGAAGGTGTATCCATTCCCCTTTAGACCACGTTTTCAATATGAGACTTTGAACATAATCCAATAATATCAAATCCAAATTTCAGAAAATGGCAATACTAGTATTAAACATATGCCAAAAGGACACATAATTTTTCATTTTATTTTCTTGAAAAAAAAAAAAAAAAAAAAACAAGAACAAATCATTTCTTATTTTCATAATTACACTTTGCTTGCAGCGAAATATCCTAATATGTTATCTAAATGACTTATTTTTTAAGTTTTATTCTTAGGTTCCCGAAAAAAAACATTACTATTTAAGGGCCTAAAACAGTACAATCGGCAAAAGGTACAGCCATTTTTTGTTCTAAAAATATAGTGTAATCATACTTTACTGCAACCACAAAGCAAAAGAATGAATGAATGTTTGAGTTTTACGTCCCACCAACAGCTAAGTTCATATGGAGACGGGACCTCGATTTAAAGACTCATCCGAAAGTCTGGAGAAGCCCGGGGTCGATCCTGCGACCCCTGGTTTACAAGGCGAGTAGCGTAACCACTGCACCACGGAGGCTTCTACAAAGCAAAAGAAAAATACGAATAAAATATCAGCACATTTGTGAATGAATGCAGAATCTTAATTTCCAGCAAAAATATTGTATCCATTTGCAGATACTTTTAACGAAATTTAAGCTAGTTTCCCTATTTATTTCTTAACAATTCCCAGCTTGTAGTATTACATATATATAGGACACAGCGGTCGCTCAAGGGGACAACGATTTGCAGAAATCACCAAAGTTTTCTCACTCGCAAAATCACGGAGGAAAGTGTGCCATGTATACATCAGAATAACAAATCCATATTATTGTTTGTTTGTTTTACGACCCTTTCTAGATTATATCACTTATTTAGAGCCAATCGTGCATCAGAGCTGGTCGAAAACCAGAATACCCGGTGAAAACCACAAGCTCTCCTTCCGTTGCAGAACTTGACGTCCCACATCTGACACACATGCGATGTGATCCTTTCTTTCATGGTTATAAAAATGGTATTATTTCTTATGAAAATTGACATATTTCTTTTATCTCTGCTTAAAAAATAGATTATGGGTACTCGTTAGAACCGCCTCATTGAGGCGGTTCTAACGAGTGCCCACACTCTATGTCTTTGAACAAAAAATAAGGAAAATAATGTTTACCCCTGCAAACCCCACTCTTCCTTCTTTATATAGTGCATGGGGCTCTTCATTTCACGGACTTTTTAACGTGATGATTCATTACCCTTAGTGCAGGGGTTTCAATATATGAGAAAAATATCTTTCAAAAAACCATCGCCTTCTCTGTCGGTATATCGAAACGACCTATTGCACGTCCATCAAGTTGTGCTTGGACCCATTGTTTAAGAAACGACCCGGATAAACTAAGTGGTCTAGATGATTTCGCGGGCGATTGTCCAACCGGTAGCAGTTATTTATAGCCGCGCTATCCTTGTCGCTTTGACGTCAAAGTGCTCTGTTAACGACCTGCAATGTGCTGGGACATGGGCGAACAGTGTAGACTCTGTATATCACAGACAACGGCGCAAAATCAGAGTCTACACTGCTTGCTTACAATGCATGACTTTAAGAGTTAGTTTAGTTTATTTTAATTCGATCGAGCTTATTGACACTCATTCCGGGTGTTTTCACGCGCGCGAGGGAGCGACGTAGTGGCTTATACACCACTGCTTCCCATTTACACCTGGGTGGAGTGGGGCAGTGTCATTACGGGTCTTGCCCAAGGACACACCTCGATACCGGTGGCCGGATTCGATCGCACAACCTCTCGATCATAAGTCGAACGCGTTAACCACTGCGCTATCGAGGCTGACTTTAACAGTTAAACGAAGTTCGGGAGCATTTACCCACCCTATAATTAGAGACAATCGACCTACGAGTGCTGTCAGTGCTTTGATTAAGTTCACCTACAAGTCTGATGTTTTTCGTATAAACCGCCTCAAAGAAGCGATATTCACATCCATCATCGTCGTGTTTGGCGTATACCCTATATGAGAACATGATCACATTTCTCGGGTCATCCAAAAAATAAACAATCGACCCAAAGTTACTTAGCACAAAAGCTGTGTCAGTGCTGATGTCCAAGTGACCAATTTGTAGGATATCCGGGTAACGGTTATTTATAGAAAATAGCTGCGCTGTTCTTATCGATGCTGAGGTCAGACTGTTGCGTCAGAGGGTTATCTATAGAATCTGGACTGGAATCATGGGTTGGACTTGGCAAACAGTGTAGACCCTGATCAGACGCCGCAGAATGCGGCGTCTGATTCTGCGGCGTCTGATCATGGTCTGCACTGTTTGTTGGCAGTACAGGAATTTAAGGGTTGAACGAAACAGTCTTCTCTTTCAGGACAATTTTTCCACACTCAGAGACAATCGACCCAGAATGCAGTCCTATCAGTGTTTTGATTTATCTTCCTGGAGAATGGTACGGCAGAACGAAAGGGAATTTAAACGCAGTTTAACAAGAATGGTACGGCAGAACGAAAGGGATTTAAACGCAGTTTAACCAGAATGGTACGGCAGACGAAAGGGAATTTAAACGCAGTTTAACAAGGATGGTACGGCAGAACGAAAGGGAATTTAAACGCAGTCTAACCAGAATGGTACGGCAGACGAAAGGGAATTTAAACGCAGTTTATCCAGAATGGTACGGCAGAACGAAAGGGAATTTAAACGCAAGTTAACCAGAATGGTACGGCAGAACGAAAGGGATATAAACGCAGCTTAACCAGAATGGTACGGCAGAACGAAAGGGATTTAAACACAGTTTAACCAGAATGGTACGGCAGAACGAAATGGAATTGAAAAGCAGTTTAACCAGAATGGTACGGCAGAACGAAAGGGATTTAAACGCAGTTTAACCAGAATGGTACGGTAGAAGGAAAGGGATTTAAACGCAGTTTAACCAGAATGGTACGTCAGAACGAAAGGGAATTTAAACGCAGTTTAACAAGAATGGTGCGGCAGAACGAAAGGGATTTAAACGCAATTTATCAGAATTATGTGGCAGAACGAAAGAGAATTTAAATGCAGTTTAACCAGAATGGTACGGCAGAACGAAAGGTCATTTAAACGCAGTTTAACCAGAATGGTGCGGCAGAACGAAAGGGAATTTAAACGAAGTTTATCCAGAATGGTGCGGCAGACGAAAGGTCATTTAAACGCAGTTTAACCAGAATGGTGCGGCAGAACGAAAGGTCATTTAAACCCAGTTTAACCAGAATGGTGTGGCAGACGAAAGGTCATTTAAACGCAGTTTAACCAGAATGGTGCGGCACGCGAAAGGGAATTTAAACGCAGTTTAACCAGAATGGTGCGACAGACGAAAGGGAATTTAAACGCAGTTTAACCATAATGGTGCTGCAGACGAAAGGGAATTTAAACGCAATTTAACCAGTTCGTTTAAACCTTATTTTAAAAGCATTATTTTACAAGCTCTTCTGTCTATTATCGTTTATCAAGTACTGTATTGGCTGAATGCTTAGATAAATTTTGTTTTTTAGTTTAACGATCAAGTCAATACTATTAAGGTCATATAGTGCCGTTCTGTTTACCTAACCACACTTTCGGATGACCGGACTATTTGTACATAAGCGGATAAGCAGTACAGTGCCTATTCTTTCGCCAGAAACTGGCAACTGCCTTTCTTGAATTAGTGTGGTAGGTAAACTGGCAAGCTTGATATGAGCTTGGTGTTGATGCCTGGCCTTTAAGGGGAACGGAAACACCTGGCAGTTTTTTTACGCCATTTTTCAAAGGGACACAACTTTCGGGACTTCCTGTTCGCTTTTCTATAAGCCCTGTCCCACTGAAAAAGGGGTCTACTCTTAAAGGAAAGAATTTGCTCCTCTGGAGCAAATTATTTCCTTTCAGAGTTGACCATTATTGACATGGGAGAAAAATACTTTTCCAGGAGTTACCGCCCCTGAAAGTGTATCCGTTCCCCTTAAACAAAAATCAGGATAATGTTATATATGTTCTATAAAAGGGTTATCCTTTGGAAGCAAGGAATACACCACAGAAGTGAAAAATATGGAGTGTACGTGTTTTCTGGGCCAGACTAGCTAGTTTCGGCCAATTAGGCCTCATCAGTGACCCTCAGATATTTTCAAAATTCCACAATGGAATCAATGATCCCAACGGACAAGAAAATATAATCTACACTATGATGTAGAGCAGGGAGACGTTTTACCGCCGCCACACATTACCACACACCAGCTGTAGTGCCGGTAAATCGTACATGCGCTAGCCTAGCCAGAATGAAACGGCGGACCAACGCCGACCCGACTTAGGCCCGAGACTCTCTTGCTTGTCTGTGAAAATGACAATACATGTATTCTGATAAAAATTGTGATGTTTCAAATATTACTCTGCTTCAAAAATAAGCTCGTTACAACCGCTGCAACCTTCGCTTTCACTTATTTCCTGCCGCCGAATTCTCGTCGTTTTATAGCTGTTTTGTTTGATTATCCCCACGCTTTTCGAAGAAAAAGTGGGGATATTGTAATTGTCTCCGTCATCCGTACGTCCGTCCGTCCGTCTTACCGGACAACTCCTCCCACACTTTTACAGCTAGAAACTTAAGACTTTGGGATCTGATAGGTCTTTGGTCTGAGGAGTGCATGACACTTTCGGAATTTTGATCCTAACCCTAGGGGCCAGGCCAGGGGGTGGGGAGCCCTAGGGGTAAAAAATCAATGTTTTCAGAACTTGGTCGTGTGACATATCAAATCGAACGGCACAATGAGTAGAATACAAAACAATCAAAATTTCCTAGGGATCAGGTTTGAGGTCACCAGAGGTCAAAAACTTGGATTTTCACCCCCATAACCCCCTTTTTAACGATTACCGGATAACTCCTCCTACGCCATTTCAGTTAGAAAATGAAACTTTGGGAACTGATAGGTCTTTGGTCTGAGGAGTGCATGACACTTTCGGAATTTTGATCTTAAGATTGGGTGGGAGTTGCAATTGAGAACTTATATAGTCGCGTATCTTTAAAAAAGCGTGGGGATATGCGATGGCGTGCCATCGACTGCGCGATTCTAGTTTTTTATGTTTTCGGACATGTTACACTGATTCATGTGGACTGAACAAATTATTTGTCTAGCCCTCTTCTCTCTTTCTCCACACCCCCACCATCCCCACCCCCGCGCACCCGACTAGTCTGATCTGAGCCTTAATTTGCTTCAGTTTAACTCTAGATTCCCCCTTGGACACACGTTATGATGATGGCACAGCACATATGAACCCATTAAATGCCAATCACGACAATTGTCGTCTGCTTTGTCGTCTGCTGGTTACTTTAAAAGTCATTTTTGCAAACAGTGTGGACGCAAATCAGACTGCTCCTCTGGGAGCAGTCTGATTTTGGGTCCACACTGTTTACACAAATCAGACTGCTCCTCTAGCAGCAGTCTGATTTGGGTCCACACTGTTTGCCTGTATGCAAAAATATTTTTAAAAACGTTTGCAAAAAAAAAAAAAAAATAGACGACATAAGGAGAAGACATTTTCAGATGTAGTTTTTCTTGGCGTCTTAAGGGTTAATACTTGAAATCCAACATTGAATTTGGACGCGTGCATTCCTATAAATCGGGGGTTTAACCAAAATCATTAAGAGGGTGGATGACATACAGTGTAGATCCTGATTAAACGGCTCAAGGAGCCGTCTCATCTGGAGCGACACTGTTATCAAGGACCCCGCCCATCGGGGCTTGAAGAAAAAGATGTGCTGCATGATACTTCCACGCAGAGCTGAAACAGACCGCACACGAGTACTGGTAAACCCTTAGAGAAACTAAGCCTGCCAAGGCAAAGCGGTGCGAGTCGGACCGTCCATGCAAGTAAATAAGTAAGTAAGCAAGTAAGTAGATTTTATTTATAGAAGGTAACTAAAAACTTCTTAACATGCTTATAAACCCTATTGGACGGGCCTCCGTGGCCTAGTGAATAAGAGCGCTGACTCTTAAACATTAGGTCTCTCACCGCTGTGGGTTCGAGCCTCGCCAAGTTCTGCAACGGGTGGTCAGGTGGTTTTTCTCCGAGTACTCCGGTTGTGGCCGATCGGCTCGATATGAGTGAAATAATCTTGAAAGGGCCGTAAAACCAAAAAAAAAAAATCTATTGGTTTCATTGTGCATCAGGGATTGAGATATCATTTCTAAGCCTGCCCAAGCAAAGCGGTGCGAGTCGGACAGTCCATGTTTATAAACCTTATGGGTTTCATTTGGCGACAGGGCTTGAGATGTCATTTCATCTCATTGGCGGGTAAAAGTCCTACAAAATTGGAATCAACGTCTCAGAAATGGCCTATTCAGTATTGACGGGGACGTAAAACCTCAAATCAAACAAACAAAAACACTATTTTCACAAGTACCTGCACTGGTCTACAAGAGAAGCCTCCGTGGTGTAGTGGTTAAGCAAATCGCCTGATAAACCAGGGGTCGTGGGCTCGATTCCATGCCTCTCCAGAATTTCGGATGAGTCTTTAAATCGAAGTTCCGTCTCCAATGACCTAAGTTGTTGGAACGTAAAACTCAACACACACACACACACACACACACACACACACGCACGCACGCACGCACGCACGCACGCACGCACGCGCGAGCGCCGGTCTACAAGGGTGAAATGGTTAAACATTATCCCTTTCATAGAACATTTAACATCAACATAGCTGGTGGGGAATGTGTGGCGGCCGTAAAAAGTCCCCCCTGCCCTTCACCATAGTGTGGTTATAATTTCTAGTCCTTTGGGATCAATGACTCCATTGCGAAAATTTTAAAATATTTGAGGGTCAGTGATGAGGCCTAATTGGCCGAAACTAGCTAAACTGGCCGAAATAAGCTAGTCTGGCCCAGAAAAAAAACTTGTACACACTACGTTTTTCAGTTTTGTGGTGAAGTGTTTCCTTCCAAAGGTTTACCCTTTGCACAGAACATTTAACTTCACCCCACCCGGTGTTAAGGTGTAAAATGTCTCATTGCCCTTCATCATAGTATGGGTTATATTTATAGGTTATTGACTTTATATTGTGAAATATTCGGCTACACTGGTTCCCTCACCCTATAGCACTCTGGCTTTCGCATATATTTTAACAGAACACAGGCATCCAGTTAAATATTCGGCACGAGTTCATATGGCGAAGGACGCACGAGCTTGCGAGTGCGTCTTCTCCATATGAACGAGTGCCGAATGTTTCACATTATAAAGTCAATAACCTTTTAATTATATACCCAAAATTGAAATGTCTACTATAATGCAGGATTGCCTGGTATAGAAAGCTGAACGTAAAACGAGATTCTTGCATAAATACCTATGCGCATGGCTGTTTGAAACCATTGTCAAATGGAACGAAAGCCGTGCTCAAACAGCAAAATCCATGTTCAAATCATGTAATTCGCGTGCTGTTTGAAAATGGATTTTGAGCTTTTGATATCACAAGACGGGCCTTGTTTTGTTTACGTTAGGTTGAGCGACGTAACAGTAGGAGAGTTGCTAAGGCCGTCGTCAAGATTTTATTTTTTTGTAAGCTTCCGCGAAAGGGATTATTTTTTTATAGCAAAAATTATTGTGAAATCGGAAGCTACTTCCGGTCATTTTAACATAAGCATACAGTCGTCAGAAATGATAAAATTAGCATTCAAAAGCACAAATGAAAACATCAACACTTCCTAAAACGATTCATTACTTTAGTTACGGTTGCCACTGAAATGGAACGTTTCCGAAGCTTCGTTTATTAAGTAACCCATATTTTTAAACATTCTTCTGGTCAAACAGTACCGGTCAGTTATTTTGGAATAAAAAAATGGTCAGAAAAAATTTTGGTTCAAATTTTCCTAGAATGTTTGTTATACATTATTCTGTCTTCCAGCTGAGTATCTATACGAAAGTAAACACAGTATTGGAAATGTTGACGCCAGAAGTTGGGTCAATATTTGACCTAGTCGCAACGCTTGCATACACAGATTTTTAAAATACATGGCTGCGAAGAAAAGTTATTAAAAATTTAAACGCTGAAAGAAGGCGTGTTTTGTCAAAATACGTTATGAACCTTGGTTGTTAGACCACAACTAAACTAACTGCCTCTGGATTGCTTTATTTTTGTCGGTAAGTTAAGCAGTTTCACACTTTGATACGGCAACTGAGGTAATGGTCAAATATGACCGACTCAGTATAAGAAGATAAATAGATAGACAGAAGCCGTTTGTGAACACGTACATCAGAATCAGAATTTTTACTGGTGTCACCTCCTTAGACAATCCTTCACCAGACCCATGTTAATCCTATGCAAAACGCATCACTGGTACGATTCTTTCTCTCTCTCTCTCTCCCCCCTCTCTCTCTCTCTCTCTCTCTCTCTCTCTCTCTCTCTCTCTATCTATCTGACGGCATTGTATCTGTCGGTATTCCATTTAAATACTGCAGCCTGTGAGTGGTGACTGCTATGTTCGAGCCTTCAGAAAATGACACCGACTTCCATCATAGCTTGGAGAAAATTGGATTGGGCAGCATGAGCTTCTGCGCCGAGCTGAAACAACCGACCGAACTTTTGTGCTGGTGTAAAACCGCTTTGGGGGGGGGGGGGGCAAATGGCTTTTAAACGTCCATGCAACATCATGCTGTTGCATCGACGTTGATACGACGTTGCGTAAACGTTGTGTGCCCGCTGGACAAGCGGGTACCTGGGGTGGTAGTCTTAAGATGTCATTTCATCTCAATGTTGGGTGTATCGGCCCCCGCCCATAGGGGCTTGAAGAAATATATGGGCTGCATGATGTTGCCACGCAGAGCTGAATCCGGCCCGCACACTAGTAATGGTAAACCGCTTAGAGGATCTAAGCCTGTCCAGGAACCGCGGTGCGAGGCGGACCGTCTATGCTAATAAACCCTTTTGGTTTCATTGGGCGACAGGGCTTGAGATGTCATTTCATCTTAATGTCGGGTAAAAGTCCCACAAAATTGGAAGCAACGTCTCCAAAATTACCTTTACAGTGTTGACGGGGACGTTAAACCTCAAACCAAACAAACAAACTCAATGTTGGGTGGGGCATATGACTTTTAAACATCGATGCAACATCATTCTGTTGCATCGACGTTGATACGACGTTGAGTAAACGTTGTGTGTCCGCTGGATAAGCGGGTACCTCGGGTGGTAAGCTTGAGATGTCATTTCATCTCAGTGTTGGGTAAATAATGTATACCACTGTTTGTTTGATTGATTGATTTGAGGTTAACGTCCCCGTCAACACTATTTAGGTCATTTTGGAGACATTGCTTCAATGCTTTAGAAGCCTCCGGGGTGTAGTGGTTACCCTACTCCCCTTGTAAACCAGGGATCGCAGGATCGATCCCGGGCTTCTCCAGACTTTCGGATGAGTCTTTAAACCGAGGCCCCGTCTCCGTATGACATTAGCTGTTGATGGGACGTAAAATTCAAACACTTACTCACTCACTGCTTCCAAGTTTGTGGGACTTTTTCCGAACATTGAGATGAAATGACATCTCAATCTCTGCCGCCCAATGAAACCAATAGTGTTTATACGCATGAGGTTAACGTCCTGAGCGAGGATTGAGACTGTTTCGTCCTGTATTTGTTTAACGTCCCCGTCAACACTGCGTGTGTAGGACTCGCACCACTTTGCTTGGGCAGGCTGAGACCTTCTAAGCAGTTTAACAGTACTCGTGTGCGGTCGGTTTCAGCTCTGCGTGGAAGCATGTTCAGCCCAATCTATTTTTGAAAGCGATGGCAAAGTATACCCCTGTAAACCCCAGTTTTACTACACTTAAAAGTGGCGTTTAAAGGGTGTTCTGTTTTTGTGAGACTATAGTACTCACTCATCGGGTTTTTGATCGATGTTAATCATTAATAGAATGACAATCGTTATGGTTGAGATAACTTATTTTGCGGCTTCTTATCTGGATCTACACTGTTTGCATTCGTATGTGTAAACAGTAGACTCTGTAGAAACCTTAGATTTATAACAGCTCAGTAAAGGCCCGACCCCCGCCCATTGGGGCTTGAAGAAATAGATGGGCTGCTTGATGCTTCCACGCAGAGCTGAAACCGACCGCACACGAGTATGTATACTGGTAAACCGCTAAGAGGATCTAAGCTTGCCCATTTCATCTCAATGCCGGGTAAAAGTCCCAAAAATTGGAAGCAACGTCTCTAAAACGACCCACACATGCAGTGTTGATGGGGACGTTAAACAAATACAGGACAACGTCGGGCCGACAACGATGCGACGTCTTAACGCTTGCCCATTTCATCTCAATGTCGGGTAAAAGTCCCACAAAATTGGAAGCAACGTCTCTAAAATGACCTACACATGAAGTGTTGACGGGGACGTTAAACAAAATACAGGACGAAACAGTGTAAATCCTCGCTCAGGACTTTTTTTCTCAGCCTTTACTCAGAGGGGGGTTTTATTATGACATGACATTCATTAATTTCAAGGTGAGGCGGTTGCCGTCTTTCAAAGATTACCTGCCTGACAAGGATAAACCGCCTACGATCATACAATTGTTTTGACACTGGGCATGAAAGATTGTGGGGGTTCGGGGGTGGGGTGGGGGTGGAAGGTTCTCCACTGCGCTACAGCTTGTCTCCATTGCGCTACAGCTTGTTTGTAGAAATAATTTCTACAAACAAGCCTGTATCGCACTTTGTGGCAAAGCCCGATAAATTACCCCATCACGAACACACAAAAAAACTAATAGGGATGGTAAAAAAACCAACAACAAAAAAAAAAAAAAAAAAAAAAACTGCGAATGAAAATAAATTATCCACTTTCGGTCGGTTTTCTAGGAGCATCCTCCACCGCGCGACTTTTGTGGTTCTACTTTGAGACCCAGGTATCTTTTTCTTGCGGATAGTGCCCGGCTAGCACAAACAGGCCAACGTCGGACCGACAGCGATACGACGTAAGTTAGCCCAGCGTTAAGAGGTCGTGTCGCTGTCGGCCAGACGTTGGCCCGGCACGCTTTGCTGGCTCGGTTGAGCGGATTTTTTTTCTTTTTATTTCATTTTATTTACGTCAGAGTGCAATCAAATTACTCTCTCTCTCTCTCTCTCTCTCTCTCTCTCTCTCTCTCTCTCTCTCTCACACACACACACACACACACACACACACACACACACACACACACACACACACACACACACACACACACAAAACAGCGGGCCGACGTCGGTCCGACAGTGATGTCCCGACATGCTGTGCTACAGCGGGCCAATGTTGGGCCGACAGTGATGTCCCAACATGATTTGTTGGCTGGCTCTCTCTCTCTCTCTCTCTGCCCCGCCCATCGAGGCTTGAAGAAATAGATGGGCTGCATGATTCTTCCACGCAGAGCTGAAACCGACCCGCACATGATTACTGATAAACCGCTGAGAGGATCTAAGCCTTCCCAGGAAAGCGGTGCGAGTCGGCCCTAACATGCTTATTTCCCCTAATGGTTTCATTGGGCGGCAGGGCTTGAGATGTCATTTCACCTCAATGCCGGGTAAAAGTCCCACAAAATTGGAAGCACCGTCCTCAAAATGACCTTTACAGTGTTGACGGGGACGTTAAACCTCAAATCAAACAAACTTTCCCTCTCTCTCTCTCTCATGATTGAGCTGTAGTGACAACTAAAATTAAGCATCGTTGAGCAAACGTGATGGAAATTTAATGTTATTTGTGTTTCGAGGTGGATGGGACTAGTTGAAACTTAGGCTGCGCGTGAACTGGCAATTAACAGAGTAAGGTGCTCATTCTGTCTACATTGTTAGTCTACATTGTAACTTGATCTGATTAGTAGATGGGCAAATAAGTTAGTATTGGTTTTTCGTATATGACGTCAGTACAAATGTATACGTCATATGTTTTTGTTGTTGTTGTTGGCAATATACATATTATGGCATGGAAGGTGCGTATATTGGCAGACTCTTCGAGGCTATTTTTGACACAAATGGAAAAATAAAGTAAACATCGGGAGTTCGGATTTACTGGCAAAACCTGATGAACTGCAGGCGGGGTAAACAAATCAGTAGCTGGAGAAATACTACAGGGTTAGTCTTTTCGTCTCGTTATTTTCCTGTGTTTACAGCCATGTTGGCTGGCTTTTGTTGCTGTTCAACGACCGGAAGTAGTTCAGTTTTTTTGGAATAAAAAAATGGTCAGAAATAGATTTTCCTGAAATTTAACCCAGTTGCAGATTATTCAATTTCCGATTTAATGATTATGGTGAAAAATTTCCAGTTTATCGCTAAATATATTAATTTTTGTCTTTTCTGAACCCACTGAAACGACCCAGAATTTTCTCAAGTTTAACGCATTTTTATTCACACGTTTTGCTGAGAATGGTGTTTGTGTGGTATTTCATCGGAAAGAAATGTACACAAAGTTTCATATCTGTCTATTTTTCAAAGGTGAATTTTATCAAACAGGTTATGTCAAGAGCATGAAATTCTTACTCGACAGGCATTTTCATCTTTGAATTATAGTCCCATCGAATTTTTTCTCGAGAAAAATGTTTTTAAATCTACATACGCCGGCCTCTGAGATTCGCTACTGTAATGTTATCGTCCTGAACGTAGCGTTTTGGGGTTCTATGATGGCGTCACTGCATAACAACGTCATTGTAAAAAAACATTCTGAACTGGCCGCCATTTTGGTTTTCCTGTCGCATTTGAAGAGTTTACATGGACTTTATATGGAGCTTCTGGGCGTTTTAGTCAAAATTTGCGTCGGTTTCGTAAGTTATGCAAGAACAACGATCATCCATGGTTATTTCATGCATTAACATTTGCCGGATCACTCGGAAGATATTTGAACATTCGGCCAAGCGGCCTCATGTTCAAGCAGCTTCCTCGGGATCCGGCAAATGTTAATGCATGAAAAACTATGGTTGATCCCTATATTCTTGCATAAATACCTATGCGCATGGCTGTTTGAAGCCATTGTCAAATGGACCGAAAGCCGTGCTCAAACAGCAAAAACCAAGTTCAAATCATGAAATTCGCGTGCTGTTTGAACATAGATTTTGAACTTTTTTTATATCACAAGACGGGCCTTGCTTTGTTTACGTTACTTTGAGTGACGTAACGTTATCGCCCTGAACGTAGCGTTTTAGAGTTCTATGATGACGTCACTGCATGATAACGTCATTGTAAACAACATTCTGAACTGGCCGCCATTTTGGTTCGCCGGTCGCATTTGAAGAGTTTATATGGAATTTATATGGAGCTTTTGGGCGTTTTCGTCCAAATTTGCTGTCGGATTCGTAAGTTATGCAAGAACAACGTTCATTCATGGTTATTGCATTGCATTAACATTTGCCGGATCCCTCTGAAGATATTTGAACATTCGGCCTGGTGGCCTCATGTTCAAACAGCTTCCTCGGGATCCGGCAAATGTTAATGCATGAAAAACCATGGTTGATCCCTATATTATACATCTTCAAACGGTTTGAAATGGAAAATAATGCAGTTCGTTGAGTGTCTTCTTACACGATGAAAAACCACGCCCAGCGCCAAAGTGAAGTCGACGTTAACGATGGTGGATGTGACGTCATCAAAAACATTGACGTTTCCAAACACAGGACGCCATTTTTACCGAAGTTTTCGTTTTGTATGTTTTGAAATACTCTTGATTTCCTGAAAGAAAATATTACACATCAAAACAGATTGCAGGTAGGTCATATTTGCTAGCATGAAATGCGCTTTATGCACCTTGTAACAGCCAAAATTCGATTTGTTTTAGGTTATTTCAATCGTACCGATTGAAATAACGACAAAATGGCTGCCGATTTTTAGTATCGAAATGCACACACATGAAAGTAGTTCTATTGTGAACGTGACTGCTTATCTACGGGCAATGATGAACTTGATTACGGGCAATATGGAAAATTATTATATACCCAGAAAATGTCCCGTTTACTTTGTACAGAAGTTACCGGTCAATATTTTTCTTTATCATATACTTATTCTTGTATTGCCCTTGAGACAACAGATTTTGCACCCCCTATCCCAACTATGTTAGTGACAGACATCTCGCCTACGCACTCAAACTAGCTGTCTCGAGGGCCGGAACAAGGGTCGGGACAGAAGAATAAAAATAGAAGAACAAAAATGATTATCGTGATAAACAGTGAAAACGCGAGATTACAGTAACCAAACTTACGCCTTATTCAAAGGTTATGTCCGCGTAATCTGTATTTCAACGCTGCCTCCGATTCTGACGTCATACATTTTGAACATTGTTTACATCTTCTGAGACGCCATTGACGTCAAGTCAAGAACGCGCGTCCACGTGAATTAAACTTTCCCGCGTCTAAATATAACGATTGCATTGAACAAGTATGACCGACTACAGGGATTTATTTCCTTAGAGGAAATAAATCATCTTAGGTCAGAGGTGATTATCATTTTTAATTCATTGAGATATTGTGATATTTCTTCGTTATGCATGTAATATAGTTAATGAAGCTTTTTTCAACAGCAAGTCTGTATTTTATTTACATGTATGTATTTGGGCCTCTGCAGAGTGTGTTCATCATTAGTAACAAGTAGTTAAGAAATAAGCTTGCTTTAACGGAGATGTTTCTTTTATTTTAGAATATTTTTACGCAAATAAGTATATGATAAAAATAATATAACATAGTTGTTTCGATATCGGCCCTGGTCTCGGCCCTCGGCCTGCCTCAGCCCTCGCCGTTCCGGCCCGGGCTGAGACAGGCAACTCGGGCCGAGACCAGGGTCGATATTAAAACAACCGTGTAATATTCTATATATATTGCCCGTAGTCAAGTTCACATTGCCCGTAAATAAGAAGTCACGTTCACAATAGAACTACTTTCAAATTTATCCATTTCGATACTAACAATCGGCAGCCATCTTGTCGTGCGTATCGACTGAAAGAACATAAAACAAAACGAATATAGGTTCTGACAAAGTGCATAAACCGCATTTTATGCTGTCAAATATGACCTACCTGCAATCTTTTTAGATTTTCAATACACTGTACTTTCTTCTGAGAAATCAGGAACATTTTGAAAGAAATATAACCGACGCTTCGGAAAAAAATGGCGTCCTGTTTTGGAAAACGTCAATGTTTTTAATACGTCACAACCACCAACGTTAACGTCGGCTTCACTTTGGCGCCGTCGGGCGTGGTTTTTAACGTGTAGGGAGACACTTAACGACCTTCATTGTTTTCCATTTCAAACAACTTAAAGATGTATAATCTGATTTTACGTTCAGAAATTCATACCAGGCAATCCTGAATTCTAGCCGACATATGAAATTTTGGGTATATCATAAAAAGGTTATGGACTTTATAATGTGAGATATTCGGCACTCATTCGTATGGCGAAGACGCACTTGCAAGCTCGTGCGTCCTTCGCCATCTGAACTCGGACCGAATATTTCACAATATAAAGTCAATAACCTATAAATATTGACCGGTAACTGCAGAAAGTAAACGGGGCATTTTCTGGGTATATAATAATTTCTTGTCCTTTTGGATCATTGATTCCATTGCGGAAATTTGAAAATATTTTAGGGTCACTGATGAGGCCTAATGGTCCGAAACTAGCTAGTCTGGCCATGACAAACTTGTACACTCCACGGTTTTCGGTTCTGTGGTGTAGTCCTTGCTTCCAAAGGATTACCCCTTTCAGAGAACGTTTAACTACACTACAACTGGTGTTAAGGGAATGTGTGGCGGCCATAAAAAGTCTCCCTGACCTTCTTCATAGTGTGGGTTATATTCTCTGGTCCTTTTGGATCACTGATTCCATTGCGGAAATTTGAAAATATTTGAGGGTCAATGATGAGGCCTAATGGGCCGAAGCTAGCTAAATTGACCGAAATAATCTAGTCTGGCCCAGAAAAAAAAATTGTACACACTATGGTTTTCAGTTTTGAGATGAAGTCTTTCCTTCCAAAGGATTACCCTTTTTACAGAACATTTAACTTCACACCACCCGGTGTTGAGGCGTAAAAAGTTTCCCTGCCCTTCATCATAGTATGAGTTATATCTATAGGTTATATACTTTGTATTGTGAAATATTCGGCACGAGTTCATATGGCGAAGGACGCACGAGCTTGCGAGCTTGCGAGTTCGTCTTCGCCATATGAACGAGTGCTGAATATGTTATTGACTTTATATTGTGAAATATTCGGCACGAGTTCATATGGCGAGAGAACTTGTAACTTCACCACAGCTGGTGGGGAATGTGTGGCGGCCAAAAAAAGTCACCCCGCCCTTCATCATAGTATGGGTTATATTTTCTGGTCCTTTAGGATCATCGATCCCACTGCTGAAATTTGAAAATATTTGAGGGCCACTGATGAGGCCTAATGGGCCGAAACTAGCTAAATTGGCCGAAATAATCTAGTCTGGCCAAGAAAAAAAAACTGGTACACACTACGGTTTTCAGTTTTGTGGTGAAGTCCAATGGGCCGAAACTAACTAGTCTGGCCCAGAAAAACTTGTTTACTTTATACGGTTTCAATTCTGTGGCGTAGTCGTTTCCAAAGGATTACCCCTTTCAGAGAACGTATAACTAGACCACAGCTGGTGTTAAGGGAATGTGTGGCGGCCATAAAATGTCTCCCTGGCCTTCTTCATAGTGTGGGTTATATTTTCTGGTCCTTTTGGATCATTGATTCCATTGCGGAAATTTGAAAATATTTGTGGATCACTGATGAGGCCTAATTGGCCGAAACTATCTAGTCTGGTCCAGAAAAAAAAATGTACACTCCACGGTTTTCAGTTCTTTGCTGTCGTTCTTGCTTCTTTTATAGATCAGTAACCCTTTGTGTACCAAATGGAATCTTCCTCCTTATATATAGCACGCGTCCATTGCAAAATTTAGTGGTACCAGGTTGTATTTTCTTCACAATTTATTCGGGAAATGGCTTAACCTTTTGCAAACAGTGTAGGTCCTGATCAGACGCCGCGTTCTGTGGCGTCTGATCTGGGCCTGCACTGTTTGCCAAGATACCCCTTTAGGGGTTTCTGGTACCGAAGGGGTTAAACAAGCCGGCAAAGCCGCTGTCGAAAGGCAAAGAAACACAAAGCTCAATTGGCGAAGACTTAGCTCTAGCTTTGTGCTCTGAGCACGTTTCTGTCCACCTTCACTGGTTTTGTTTTGCTCAAATTCAACAGCCCCTCTTCTGTTAAAGCCTCTCCACTTTGCTCGGTTCTGTGCAATTTGTTCCTATGTTGCTTTTGGCTTTCTGCTGTTGATGTTTCTATTAGTGTCTAGTTTCCCTTTGGTGTCTCTGGTGGGAGCAGTAGGTTGATTGTATCGATTGCTGATCATTGCCTTCACTTCTATTTTGTTAAAGTCTCTGAGGAAGGCTTCGAGAGTGTCTTGAGTCGCTTCTTCAGACCACCATTGGAGCCTTAAGTTTTCCCATTTGTAATTATCCAGTTTTTGTAGTTTACTTTGACAAACGCTTATTAACCACTCTGGTATCATAGCCTGTCCATCGTATTTGTGCCAGTTTCAGAAGAGTATTCGCATTTTGCATCCTAGCCCTTTTCAGGACGTCTGTGTCTAGAAGTCTGTCTTGCCATTTAATCTTTAGAAGTGTCCTAATACAACTGTTCTGGAAGTGGTTCAGCCTTTTGTCATGTTGTTGGTGAATTTTCTACGTTTCAGATACGCATAGTGTTGGCAATACCAGAACTTTGTACACTTCCAGCTTTGTTTCAAGTCAGATTCTACTTAAATCCCAAACATTTCCACATACTCAGTTAAATGCTGCACTAGCTTTGGCAATCCTGGCATTGACTTCCTTATCAGTATATACAACTTTTGACAATGTGCTTCCAAGGTACCACTTGCAATCTTTGATCTAAGCGCATTGAAAGGCTTTCCAGTTGTTGGCTGATATACCACCTCAGTCTTTCTGGTCGTAAATGTCACATGAAACATTAGGGTGTGAGGGGTGGATGGAAGAATCCGTCCCGAGGGTCGCTGTCCGGCATCACGAGGCTTGCCGAGTGATGCCGGACGGTGATCCCGAGGGACGGAGCTTTCTATCCACCCCTCACACCCATGTAGGAATCTTTTTCTTGCATTGATCTACGTTTCATTTCTGAGCGTAGATTTTTGATAATACAGTCACCTCTGTTGCCGACGTCCGCCATATTGTCATGACCATGTTGTGATGTTTAGTGACGTCACGTAACGTGCTGTGACGCCAACCTTAACGACGGCGCATAGAGGTCGTTTTCAACCATTGCATTTATGAAACACGCGAGCATATTCTATTTTAGGTAAGAACACCAGGGTCAGTACGGAAAATCTATCTATTGTACACTCTAAAACAGTTAGAAATTTAACCATTAACGAGCCCGTTAAGCTGCTGAGACGTCTTAAAACTCGGCCCTGAGCGGGGTGTGCTGCTCGCACGTGGCGTTTTGTTCCTGCTATTCTAAGGCCCGGCGCATCGTTTTTATAACTCAGATCTCATTAGCCGGGAAATATAGCACCATATTTTATCCAATATTTCCTTCACCGCGACACGGGTTTTATCCGCTCGTAGATTTTTATTACCCGGTGATTTCTTATTTATACCATAAGAAGGCGGCGTAGTAATTTAACGGTGTCAATTTGACGTGAATTTCCGAAATGAACAAAAACCATCTCCTAGGATTATTCCTTTTTCTTGTGTTTCGTCATAAAACCGCTGCGAATGTCACATGAATCATTCGGTGTTGATTGGCTGGTGTGGTTCTAATATGAACCGTGCAATTGCGCCGGGAAACAGCAAAACCTATACGGTTGCCTGTGTAAGTAACAGAGACTATGATCAGCCGCTGCTTACAACCAGTTTGGGCAGAGTCTTTGTTTATCGCTCTTTGGATACTTCAGGGCCTAAAGTGTGTTTGTGCGATCAGCGAAGACTCAGATCAGCCTGCGCAGATGCGCAGGCTGATCTGAGTCTTTGCTGGTCGTAATGAACTTCCTGTATGTCTTGCTGTAACCCGGCTCTTATAGCAACAACATTATAGCCTGACAACCCGCTGGAAGAGGAGTTACACTATTGTTTCTCCTAACTACAAAAATATTCGAAAGTTTCGAACAATATCTTCTATGTCCGTCCCACTAGCTTTTCTTGTTTACAAACAGTAACTAATGTTCAGCCCTCGCCCATCGGGGCTTGAAAAAATGGATGGGCTGCATGATGCTTTCACTCAGAGCTGAAACCGACCGCACGCGAGTACTGGTAAACTGCTTAGAGGATCTAAGCCTGCCCAGGCAAAGCAGTGCGAGTCGGCCCGTCCATGCTTATAAATCCTAATGGTTTCATTGGGCGACAGGGCTTGAGGTGTCATTTCATCTCATTTGGAAGCAACGTCTCAAAAATGACCTATACCTTGTTGACGGGGACGTTAAACCTCAAATCAAACAAAGTAACTAATTTTTGATTCACAATGTTCTGTATGGTTTCGTCGGACCCACCCGTCGGGGCTTGGGGAAATAGATTGGGCTGAATGATGTTTACGCAGAACTGAAACCAACCGCACATTGGTACTGGTAAACCGCTTAGGAGATCTAAGTCTACCCAGATAAATTGGTTCGAGTTGGACCGTCCATATAATGTTATAAACCCTAGGCGTATGCGTTTGAGTGTCATTTCATCTCAGTGTCGAGTAAAAGTCCCACGGAAACGGAAGCAACGGCTCCAAAATGATTTTATTCGTGTTGACGGGGATGTTAAACCTCAAATCAAACAAACAACAGCTGTATGGCTTGAATGTCTATTATTCTAGACTTACCTCATCATTCATCCTAGTGCAGATTATATTTTCTTTTCCTGTGGGATCATTGAGCCCATTCTGGTTACTTCGAAAGTCGAATATCGTTAACCCGGTGCCAGAAGGCTTGTGCAGCCTTGCAAGCTGTGTTGCTGTGTATGGGGGAGGAGGGGGGGGGGGCGTCTCCGATTTTCTTTTTTTTTTTTTTCTTTGTTTCCAAAGGCAACCTTTTAGCTTTTTATTACACGTAGGTCTTACCGCTTTTGAAAGAACTATCTGATCTAGGACTGTACTATTTGGGTCATAAAAGCTGGTGCCTAGAAATGTATCCTATTGCTAAATCCATGGGACCTGAAAATTGTATCGTGCTAATTATGGAGACTCTGTCACAGATTTATACATACGGACAAAAGTTAAGCGACACTGTCGTTACTAATTAATAGATCTTCAGTCTGTTTCTCTTAAACCTCATACCCGTCTCAAATCAAGAACTCTTACAAAATATTAACAAGAAGTTCTTAGTGACGGGATTACATTAAAATTTATAGGAAAACATTCTGACAATGTTTGCTGCAAAAGACGGTAGTATAACTGCTTATCAGTTGCGAAATACTTCCAATTTACAAACCATTCGAGCCAACTGAAAACTTTATTTATATTATTCATTCTTCCCTTCATCCATTCCTTGCAGTTAAAACAACTTGTCAAACGATAACTTCACATTCAGGAGAAGCCTTCATCTTAGTCAAAATCAATTTATAATACTTTTGTGACTTTTGGAGCTAATAAAGACACAAAACACTATCTCTTAGTCTGCTAACAGCACTTGGTACGTCAGAACTTAATAAACATTGTCTCAACAACTTGCGAACCATCTCTTATCATTCTTCTATATGGCAGTGCATATCTTTCTGAGAACGATAAAATACAAATATTTATAGCAGTACAGGCCTCCATACTAAAATCTAAACGATTCTTAGATTATTCACTCACAAATTATTCCCACATCACGACTTGTAGTGTGTCACAGAGTTTTACGATGTATTTTTCTTCCTGAGACAGCCATAAACTTTAATCTTAGTAATTTTTCGTCAATACATGATCCGTACATATCAGAATAAAAATATGACGCTACTTTAAATTCCCTTACCCGTGGAGCCCTATTTCCATGTTTTATTTAAATACCCTTTCTTTTTGTACACATGCATAAACTTCAATGGTTTTGTATCGGCTGCAAATTCTAAGAAAACCTGACAGTCACAAATATAATTAGCACAATAATATTGTAATTCAGGGATTCAGATTCAAATATGGACCGCGCCAAGCGAATTTGGTATTTATCACCTATGCGAGCAGCGAAGGTTCAGGCGAGCCTGCGCATCCGCGCAGTCTCGCCAGAACCTCCGCTGCTCGTTCATACAAGCAGTGACACAAAAGGAACCTTCAGACAGAAAGCCATATCCCTGGCCCCTCTGAATGGCTGGGCATGCGCAGTTAAAATTTGTCATGACGGAATGCTCGAAGACACAAACTCGCTTGACGGGGCCCATATGTTATTTGACTTTCTTCTGGACCCCATTCGTATGATACTAGTATAGTAATGCTTTCAATATGTGATAGTCACTTGGACAAAAACAGGTTGGAAGCTTCTGCAGTTAGTAACTTTGTGTCGATCGACCAAAAATAGTTGTTTGCAAAGGAGTTATCTTTTCTTACACGCAAAAATATACAAATAATAGTAATAATGATAGTATGACCATATTGTCATCACCGTATCTCCATTACCCTTTGAGACATATTCATAATACTTGGTACAGATAAGTTCATGGTACATGGTGCTTGGTACAGGCGACAAATTGATGATTTTTCTTTTTTTTTTTTTTACTTAAGCAGGTGTCTGATGCGCAAGAATTACGACTCTGGGTGCCCTGCTTTTTTAATTTTCTTCCCTGACAATGGCCATAACTCCAATACCCTTTGAGATATATTGTATACAAGGTATAGAAGGCATGTCATGCGCAAGGACCACAACTCTTGGTGCTGTTGTATTTGAGTTACCTCGCCTCCAATATAACAGTATGACCACCTTGTGATATCACCATATCTCCAATACCCTTTGAGACATATTGATGGTACTTGGTACAGGTATACATGAGGTGAAGCAGGCGTGTCAAGCACAAGAACCACAATTCTGAGTGTCCTGGTTTAAGAGCTATCTCCCCTGACAGTATAGTCTTGTGATGGTCATAACTCCAATCCCTTTCAGATATTTTGCTGGTACTTGCCACAATCGTATATACATTTCATGTGCAAGAACCACAACTCAGTATACCTGTACTTTGTGCATTGGAAATCTTAGATCTTCATCTTGTTGAGAAGCGATCCTTTGTATCATTAGGTGAAGACATTCTCAATAAACATTACAAAATATACTATGGGCTTACTAGTATGTTTTAATTCCGGTGCACTTTCTAATTGTGAACAATCTTCTGAAGGCCATATTGGCTTTTGGTCGGAGGATTTGCCCTTTCTTCTTTTGGCTATTGGCTGATAGTCAGGAATGGGCGTGGTAAATTAATTTATGCCGCGGGTTAAGGGTTAAAGTATTTCATTTATTTTTCCCCAAGAAAAAAAGATTCTGACATTTCTTGCAAATTGCCTCCAAGGGAGACAATTTGCATGAAATGTCATAACCTGTTTTCAGAGAAAAGTAAAAAAAAAAAATCATCAATATGTTGTTTGCTGATTTAGCCTAGAGAGTGGTAAATGTTAAAGGTGACTGTCACTGGGTAATCTTTTCCTTCTATTTTCGTCTGTATCGGATCCAATTTCATGGGAGGCAACTCCTGCAAGTGTATTTTTGTCACCCATGTCAATAGGGATCAACTCTTAGAGGAAAGAATTTGCTCCTGTGGAGCAAATTCTTTCCTCTAAGAGTAGACCCCTTTTTCAGTGGGAATGAGTTTATAGAAACGCCATCAAGAAGTCCCGAAAGTTGCATCCCTTTGAAAACTGGCGGAAAATATGCCAGCTGTTCCAATTCCCCATAACTAGCATTGCAACTGAATTATGGGTCAAAAATTAATTTGATTGATTTTGGCGGGGTTTAACGTCAATCCTTTTGGGATCATGTTGTCACATCTCCCAGAGAAAGCCGGACAAAAAAGTGAAGAGGTGGGAGAGAAATAAGAAAACGAATGAATTCGCAACAAAATGTAGAAACAATCCCCTCTACCCTTACTTAATGCAAGGATGGTCTTGCTCAGTCCAGCTGATGATGTAAGATACGTGGAGTAGCCTGATCATTATACAACAGATTCTGTTTGTTTGAATTGAGCATTAACGCCCCTTCGATACTATTTTGGTCATTTTGGAGACGTTGCTTCCGCTTTCGTGGGATTTTTACCCGACATTGAGATGAAATGACATCTCAGTCCCCTGCTGCCTATCTATCTATCTATCTATCTATCTATCTATCTATCTATCTATCTATCTATCTATCTATCTATCCATCTATCTATCTATCTATCTATCTATCTATCTATCTATCTATCTATCTATCTATCTATCTTTCTATCTATCTATCTATCTATCTATCTATCTATCTATCTATCTATCTATCTATCTATATATCTATCTATCTATCTATTTATCTATCTATCTGTCTATCTGTCTGTCTGTCTGTCTGTCTGTCTGTCTATCTATCTATCTATCTATCTATCTATCTATCTATCTATCTATCTATCTATCTATCTATCTATCTATCTATCTATCTATCTATCTATCTATCTATCTATCTATCTATCTATCTATCTATCTATCTGTCTATCTACCTAACTACCTACCTACCTATCTACCTATCTATCTATACTGCGATCGGTCACATTTGACCTCGTAGGTGTTCATTGTACGTCGGGTTTGCAGGATGAAAGCCCCACAGTAATCATGTAATTACGGTAGGCGTCTTTAACCTGCACAGGGGATGACTCTCCCTGCACAGGGGGGCCTCCATTTAACGCCCCGATCCGAAGGACGGTGCGCTTTTTATTAACATTCGTCCCTGCAAATGATGCCAATGGAGCGTGTTCGGACACCGAAATAATCATCGCCGCCGGGGATCGAACCGGGGACCTCTCACAGCAAATGCAAATGCACTAACCGCTGAGCTATCACGCTCCCAATGAAACCAAAAGGCTTATTTGCACTGGTCGGTCTGACTCAAACAACTTTGCCTGGGCAGACTTAGACCTTCTTAGCGGTTTACCAGTACTAATATGTGGTTACTTTCAGCTCTGAGTGGAAGCACCATGCAGCCCATTCTATTTTTCCAAGCCCCGATTGGCGGGTGCGAACATGTCGTCATATACTTTTCCCCCCATTCATGAGCAAAACCCGGATGCCTTTGAGTAGCGTTTTGAGATTTAAGCGGTCTCCTGCAAACTAAGACAAAGCAAATTAAATTACAGTAAGATAAATCCGCTATTAAGACCACCTAAAATTAAGAATAAATCTGTTTGTTACGGAACCCGAGAAGTACGGAACCCGGGAAGGGACATGATTTATTTTTATTTTATAAGTTGTGCGCACAAGATAATATCTTGTGCGGACAAGATATTATCTTGTGCAGACAACATATTATCTTGTGCGGACAACATATTATCTTGTGCGGACAAGAGTGAGTGAGTTTTAGTTTTACGTCCCACCACTAGCTAAGGTCATACGGAGACGGGACCTCGGTTTAAAGACTCATCCGAAAGTCTTGTGCGGACAAGATAATATCTTGTCCGCACAACATAATATCTTGTCCGCACAAGATATTATCTTGTGCGGACTCATATTATCTTGTGACGACAAGATATTATCTTGTCCGCATAAGATATTAAGTTGTGCGAACAATATATTATCTTGTCCGCACAAGATAATATCTTGTCTGCACAACATAGATCTTGTGCGCACAAGATATTATCTTGTCCGCACAAGATATTATCTTGTCCGCACAAGATAATATCTTGTCCGCACAAGATAATATCTTGTCCGCACAACTTCCCAAGTTCTATGTTGTGCAAACAAGATAATATGTTGTGCGAACAAGATAATATCTCGTGCGCACAAGATATTATGTTGTGCGAACAAGATCATATCTTGTCCACACAAGATAATATCTTGTTCGCACAACATAATAAAAATAAAAAATCATGTCCCTTCTCTACGGAACCCGAGAAGGGACATGATTTTCCGTAGTTTGTTGTTGTTTTTTTTGTTTTTTGTTTTTTTGTTGGTTTTTTTTTTGTTTTTTTTTTTTCGTTTTTTTTTTCACTTATTTATTCATTCCTTGTGTTTTCGACACCAAGTGTCTCCTAATAATTGATCACCTTTGGGACTGTTCAAAAGTGGTCTTAAAGACCACTTTTGAATAGTCCCAAAGGTGGTCTTAATATAGGAATATTACTGTACTTATTTGCAAACTGACATGTGACGGACAACGGACACAATACGATGACACATCACGAAAACACGCCTATATAATTTTGACCCCCTTCAACCCCACTTTTATATAGCAAAACTGGGGTGTCCGGGGGTATACCTTATTTTTCTTATGTCTGCTCTAAAATATAGATTGTGGGTACCCGTTAGAACCGCCTCGATGAGGCGGTTCTAACGAGTGCCCACAATCTATATTTGGAGCAGAAATAAGAAAAATATCACAATTTTTCAGCATAAAATGTTCATTTTTTCGGCGATAAAGGTGGCAATGTATTTGTATAGGCGTATTTGCGTAATGGAACCGCGAACTACAGTAAAATTCCTCTATTAAGACCACCTAAAATTATGACTAAATCTGCTTTTAAAAGCTTATTGAGAAGGTTTTCAGTGATTCTTTTCTTGTGTTTTCTACACGCAGTGTACCATACTTAGAGACCACCTTTGGAACCCATTCAAAAGTGGTCTTAAAGACCACTTTTGAACAGTCCCAGAAGGTGGTCTTAATATAGGAATTGTACGACTTGGCAACTGTCATGTCTGCAGAACTATAGCTCGTAGGTCGCAAAAATGATAGTAGACAGCAGTTTTGTTTGTTTTCTTTTCGTTTCGGTCTTACGACCCTTTCAAGACTATTTCACTTACTTCGAGCCCATCCTCAATCAGAAGTGGGCGAATGCCGGAATACCCGGAGAAAAAAAACACCTGATCTTCTGCTGTATAACTTAAGGTCTCACATGTGACCCGAGCGAGGCTCGAACCATAGCGATGAGAGACCTTATGATTGAGGGTCAGCGCGCTTTCCCGCTATAGGCCACGGAGGCCCGCCTATTTCTTGCAGGTATACAGGGTCACTGTCTAGGCCTAATTAGCCGAAACTAGCTAGTCTGGCCTAGAAAACATGTACACTTCATATTTTCCAGTTCTCTGGAATATTCTTTGCTTCCAAAGGATAACCCTTTTATAGAACATCACTACAGCTGGTGTCTGGGAATGTGTGGCGGCCGTAAAAAGTCTCCCTGCACTACATCATAGTGAAGTTAATGTTTTCTTGTCCTTTGGGATCATTGATTCCGTTGTGGAATTTTGAAAATATCTGAGGGTCACTGATGAGGCCTAATTGCCCGAAATTAGTTAGTCTGGCCCAGAAAACATGTACACTTCATATTTTCCAGTTCTGTGGTGTATTCCTTGCTTCCAAAGGATAACCCTTTTATAGAACATAATTAATGTCACTACAGCTGTTGTCCGGGAATGTGTGGCGGCCGTAAAAAGTCTCCCTGCCCTTCATCATAGTGCAGTTAATATTTTCTGGTCCTTTGGGATCATTGATTCCATTGTGTAATTTTGAAAATATTTGAGGGTCACTGATGAGACCTAAGTGGCCGAAACTAGCTAGTCTGGCCCAGAAAACATGTACACTTAATATTTTCCAGTTCTATGGTGTATTCCTTGCTTCCAAAGGATAACCCTTTTATAGAACATATATACAAGAGTTTGAATTATATGGCCTTGTTAAAAGCCTCCTTGGTGTAATGGATAATCAATTCTGGTTCCTTTGGGACCTTTTTGCAATATCTTCTAAGCAGAATCCATCCAATTCGTGACCCTCGGGACGGATTTTTCCATCCACCCCTCACACCACGTAAGATTCTTATACTGCTTCGCAAACCAGATCATAGGCTTCTCCAGACCATATATGGAAATCCATAGTTTTACCTTGTGATAGAAATTCAGTTCCAACCCTGGTGTTCTTGCTAAAAATCGAATATTCTCGCGTGTTTGATAAATGTACTGGTTGAATACGACCTCTTAAGGTTGACGTCACAGCATGTTACGTGACGTCACTAAACATCACTGTAGTATCATCACAATATGGCGGACGTCGGCAACCGGAGTGACTGCAGTATTAAACTCCACGCTCAGAAATGGAAGGTAAGCGAGAAAAAGAATCCTACATGCGTGTGAGGGGTGGATAGAAAAATCCGTCCCTCGGGATCACCGTCCGGCATCACTCGGCAAGCCTCGTGGTGCCGGACAGTGACCCTCGGGGCGGATTTTTCAATCCACCCCTCACACCAGGTAAGCTTCTTATACTGCCTCGCAAACAAGATCATAGGCTTCTCCAGACTTTCGATTGAGTCTTTAAACGGAAGTCCCGTCTACATGAGGCCTCATTTGATGGTGGGAGAAAAACTCAAACACACACGCACACACACATGGACTTGTTGTGCTAACGTTATCTTATCGTACGCGAATTTAAGCACACACACGCGGACCTCATGAACTTATTTTCGACTAAACATTTAACTTGTCTAGCCTACTTTAAGTGACCACTTTCTAATATAATACTCGGAATGTCAGCCTCCAATTTTCAACGCAGAATTGCTCTTCTACCGCTAGACAGGTTAAAAAGAATAAAAGAAAATTGACGTAAAACTCAGGAAATACTCCCTAAATGAATGTAGATATCAGGGCTCTTTATTGCTTTCTCCAAGACATTTTTCTTCCATTTGCCCAATCAATTTATCAAGTCTGATAGACAAAACAATTTTATATCTCTTTTTATTACATTCCTTTTAGTTGGTTTTGTCCTCATCCGTATAACTTCAATAATTTACCATTTTCTGGATTCTAATATCGAGATCGCAAAATCTGCTTAATTGGGTGAAAGGGCCAAACGAGCATTTTATTCACTGTCAGGAGACTCCGCTATTATCGCCATAAATTCAACTAAATATGTTCTTTTTATGAGAAGAGTTCGTTATTCATCACTTCCGGTAGTTGGCATCACGTGACCCCCATGTCAGATTATTTCATTAGTTGGCATGATTCGTCGCACGCGCTGTCAACGGTTGAAATTTTAGATGAAAATCGGAATTGGAAGAATTATGATTGGTTTTTGTGAGTCTTGAAGATCTCAGAATATAATGCTACTGTTTCTTTCATACGAGTTTTTAATGCCAAACTTCTTTCAGGGCATTACGAAAAAATGCCAATATCAATACATTGTAATTTTACCAACTAAAAATAATGAACATTTGCAGATGAAAAATTGTGATATTTTTCTAATTTCTGCTCAAAACATAGATTGTGGATACTCGTTAGAACCGCCTCTTGCATACGAATTTATAATGCCAAACTTCTTTCAGGTCTTTACGAAACACGTCTATATCAATACATTGTAAATTTTACCAACTAAAAAAAAAAAGAAGAAAATTTGCAGATGAAAAATTGTGATATTTTTCTAATTTCTGCTCAAAACATAGATTGTGGATACTCGTTAGAACCGCCTCTTGCATACGAATTTATAATGCCAAACTTCTTTCAGGTCTTTACGAAACACGTCTATATCAATACATTGTAAATTTTACCAACTAAAAAAAAAAAAGAAGAAAATTTGCAGATGAAAAATTGTGATATTTTTCTAATTTCTGCTCAAAACATAGATTGTGGATACTCGTTAGAACCGCCTCGGCGAGGCGGTTCTAACGAGTACCCACAATCTATGTCTTTGAGCAGAAATAAGAAAACTAATGAATACCCCTGCAAACTCCAGTTTTACTATATAAAAATGGGGTTTAAGGGGGTCAAAATTATATAGACAAGTTTACGTAATGGGAAAACTGATATGCTTCTGAGAAAATCATCACGTTAAGTAGTCTGAATATCCATGTAGACCCCTCTTTATATGGAGAAAATTGGAGTTTCACGGGTATACATTATATTCGCTCATAAACATAGGTTGTAAGTACTCATTAGAACCGCCTCGACGAGATACAGACAGAGAGACAATGGAATTATAAAGGTAAAAACTAGTTTTCTATTTCTGCTCTGGAACGTAGATTGTAGGTACTCGGGCATTCACTGAGGTGGTTCAAATAACAACCCACGGTGTATTTATGAAGCAGAAATGGGGAAAGCATTACTCGTAGTTTTGAAGCCAGGACAGATTGCACGATCTCATGCGTGTATGATAGGAATACGCACGATCAAAGTTCACGACCTACCAATGGCAGCAGATGGGAGAGCACTTGAAGATATCTATACAGGAGACAAGCGCCACACAGCCACAAGAGCATAGCTTAACCCTTTTTGTACCAAATGGAATCTTCCTCCTTATATATTGCATGAGTCCATTTCAAAACTTAGGGGTGTCAGGTTGTGTTTTCTTCAAAATTAATCAGGAAAATGGGTGGAATTTTTGCAAACAGTGTAGGCCCTGATCAGACGCCGCGTTCTGCGGCGTCTGATCTTGGCCTGCACTGTTTTGCCAGTTACCCGTTTTGGGGTTTCGGTACTAAATGGGTTAACCAATATATGATAATGGAATCTTCCACCTAATTCGTTTGGAATGGTCCATTTCCAATTATAGGATTGCAAGGTTTGTTTTTGTTTATGGCAAATTTTACAAAAATGAATGTTCTTTAAGCAAACAGTGTAGACTCAGATCAGACGCCGCAGAATGCGGCGTCTGATCTGGGTCTGCACTGTTTGCCAATATCCCAGAAAATGGCCACTTGGCATATATTGGCTAAACTGCCTCAACCCCTCCCCCACCCGTGCCCTTCTCCCTACTCCCCCCCCCTCCCCCCCCACCCCGATGCCGCTCAGATCCCCTACCAGACACACATGATAAAAACAATTACAGTAAAATTCCTATATTAAGACCACATTTGGGCCTGTTCAAAAGTGGTCTTTAAGACCACTTTTGAACAGTCCCAAAGGTGGTCCCTGACTAGAGGACATTGTGTGCAGAAAGCAAAATGAAAGAATAACTGCATCCTTCTAAATAAGTTTTTTAAACCAAATTTAGCCATAATTTTAGGTGGTCTTAATAGCGCGCGGAATTTCACTGTACAGTCGAAATTCAATATTTCGAACAAAATTTGGGCCATGAGTGAGTGAGTGAGTTTTAGTTTTACGTCCCACCAACAGCTAAGGTCATACGGATACGGGACCTCGGTTTAAAGACTCATCCGAAAGTCTGGAGAAGCCTGGGATCGATCCTGCGATCCCTGGTTTACAAGGCGAGTAGCGTAACCACTGCACCACGAAGGCTTCTAAATTGGGGCCATGAAAATATGTCCGAAACAGGGGGTAGTTTGAGCAATTGTGTTTTGATCATAGTGCCAAGTCAAGAGGCTTAAGGTGAATGGGAACACCTGGCAGATGTTTCCGCCATTCTTCAAAGGGAGACAACTTTCAGGACTCCCTGTTCGCTTTATAGGTTCAGTCCCACCAAAAAGGTGTCTACTCTTAAAGGAAAGAATTTGCTCCTTTCCGTTAAGAGTTGACCCCTATTGACATGGGCGACAAAAACACTTTTGCAGGAGTTGCCTCCCCTGAAGGTGCTCCCATTCCCCTTAATAAGGCAAAGTGCAGAGTGGTCTGAAGACCGCTTTTGAAAGTACCAAAGGTGGTCTCTTATTAGGAGACACTTGGTGTACAAAACACAAGAAACAATAACTGAAACCAATTAAGTAGCGCAACATTCTAATTTGCTCTTGCTGAACCCATCTTAATAATCTTAAAAAAAAAGTCTTGATTTTAGGTGGTCTTAATAGCGATATTTTACTGTACACTTGTAAATCTCACTTTTCCTTACATAAAGTGGGCTTTACATGGGTATACATTACACAAACTTGTTAACGTGACAATAACTACATGCAGCGCATTACGAAACACGCCTATTCAAATACAATGTAAATTTTACAGCCGAAAAAAAAAGAAGACAAATTTTGATATTTTTCTTATTTCTGCTCAAAATATAGATTAAAAGTACACGTTAGAACTGCCTCATCGAGGCGGTTCTTACGAGTACCCACAATCTTTATTTTAGAGCAGAAATAAGTAAAATAAGGTTGATCCCTGTAAACCCCGGTTTTACTATTTAAAAGTGATGTTCAAGGGGGTCAGAATTATATAGATCCAGGCGTGTTTTGGTGATAGTTTTTTATTGTTTGGTGTGTTAATTTTTCGAGCTTTATGACGACCCAGTCCATATTATTTAGGACATATTGAGCCAAACAGTAAGCACAACCCTGTCTCGCCTAAGCAGGCATACTCTTTCAAAGCGATTTTCGTGTATATTCTTTTGCAATAAACGGACAACTGCCCTTCTTTAATCGTCGAAAGGGAATGAACTTCTCGCACCAGAAAACCAGAAATGTCGCCATGGTAATCAAGAAAAACAGAGAAGTAAGAAAATGATATCGTTTCTATTACGTTTTGACAAAATCAATAGCTGTGTGAAGTTGATGAGTCTAAGAAGGCGACCCCAGGCCGGCATTATCCTATCATCTATCTCGTGAACAATGAGAAATGAAGAAAATAAAATCATTTATCTATTCAAATAATTATCAAGAAATACAGCCACCACTTCACTGTCGTCTGAAACGTCTTCATTTATAATGGTAACATTTCAAGATCTTCTTGTCCCAAATTGTAATTATTACTGACAAATACAAAATTAAATCAAGATTTGCCTCCGCGATGCGCTATAGTTCCGGATATGGAAATTCTTGGGAGAAGTAAGTTATAGATAGTATTCGATTTGCTTGAGCCATCAGCCATCAGCACAATAAATCTTGATTCTGTCGCATACCGTTATTTCTCTAATCTTCGACCATCTGACTACTTACCGCAATGGTTCTAGACATGCGGTCCCCGCCCATAGGGGCTTGAAGAAATAGATGGCTGCATGATGCTTCCACGCAGAGCTGAAACCGACCCGCACACGAGCACTGGTAAACCGCTTAGAAGATCTAAGCCTGCCCAGGCAAAGCGGTTCGAGTCGGCCCGTCCATGCTTATAAACCCTATTGGTTTCATTGGGCGGCAGGGCTTGAGAAGTCATTTCATCTCAATGTCGGGTAAAAGTCCCACAAAATTGGAAGCAACGTCTCCAAAATGACCTTTACAGTGCACTGTTGACGTGGACGTTAAACCTTAAATCAAACAAACAAATCGAGACATGGCAGGTCAGAAATCAAAGTACTGACAGCACTGGTGGGCCGATTGTAAGACTCGCACGATTAATCGGATAATTGGTTAATCGATCGATTTATTCTACTATAATGATTATCGTTACCGATTTGATAATAATCGATTATTTGATAAGTAAAATTAACTGCCAATTGCTGTGCCTAAAATAGCTGGATGAGTGGCAAACAGTGCAGACCCTGATGAGACGCCGCGTTCTGCGGCGTCTCATCAGGGTATAAACTGTTTGCTAAGGCCTGTCTGTCCTAATACATACGACATTGTATACAATATGGTAAGAGTCTAAGCCAGTAAGGTCAAAATATGATCAAATCTTCAGCGATAACTAATCGATTATTGATCACCATATCAGGCCTGATAATCGATTATCATTTCAGCTCCAATTAGCCAGCCCTAGTCGATTTCTCAGATCGTAGGCTGAAAAAAGGTCCCGATCGGAGACTTAGACTGTTTCTGTTAACCCTTAAATGCACTGTATGCAAACAGTGTTTTGTTTGTGTGATTTGAGGTTTACCGTCCACGTCAACACTATACATGTCATTTCGGAGACGTTCCTTCCAATTTTGTGGGACTTTTACCCGACATTGAGATGAAATGACTTCTCAAGCCCCGCCGCTCAATGAAATCAATAGGGGTTATAAGCAGTGACGGTCTGACTCGCAACACTTTACCTGGGCAGGCTTATACCCTCTAAGCGGTTTACCGGTACTCATGCACGGGCATTTTCAGCTCTGCGTGGAAGCACCATGCAGCCCAATCTTTTTCTCCAAGCCCCGATGGGCGGATCCCACTGTCAGCATTGCTCTTAGTGTAGGCTACAAAATGATCCTAAACAGGGACATATAGTCTGTTTCGTTTACCCAAGAGTTCTGTACTGTATGCAAACAGTGTAGACCCTGATCAGACGCCGCATTCTGTGGCGTCTGATCTGGTCCTAAAGTGTTGCCAATGTCCAAGCACATGCGCGAGTCAGTGTTTTACAATAAGCTTTTTTCTACAAGACAATCTGACGTCACAGTGACAAGAATAGCGCGGCTATTTTCTATAAATAACTGTTACATGGATTTCCTACAAATCAGTGATGGCCATGTGGACATCAACACTGAAGAGCTTCTGTGCTTAGTCACTTTGAATCGACGGATAGATAATCGACCTAAAAATGCCGGCAGCACGTATAGACAAAGCCAAAACTGTTCGCATACAGCCGGATTATGGTACTGGCAAGTCTGGTTCGAGTATGCTGTTTAGTTTTTAGTCGGTGAATTCACGAAGTAAATTTGCCAGACTTTAGTTGTTGCTCGATGACCCTTCTCATCCAGCATCTATTGAGTGGTTGTTTAGAAGCATAATAGGAGTCGTTTTTGGTATATGCGTTAGGATTCCTGAAATCCTCCGCTTAAAATGTAGTACCTGCCTAATTAAAGATTGTAGGTCATGAAATCATTGGTAAATAATATATTCTGCTGTCAACACAGCTTTGTTATGTCTGCTGAAAGAGAAATTACAATTTCTGCATTCTTTATTATACTGTTCACAAAAAGTAGGGATATTCAGGTTCCTTTCGAGCCCATCAACACAAAAATTAGGAATAATCAAATACCGGGTATACCGGTATATACTGATTATCATGTGTGTATATTCTATTGTTGAGCAGTATGATATAAATGCTCGAGTGGCGTTGCACGGGGGCGTAAATTGTACATGGAGTAGCGCGTGAATTTTGACATTAGTGACAAACCGGTTTATTGATGCGAGATTTCGATAAAAATGTCTGTATCGACTGTTGAAGTGTTGTCTGAAACGATTTGATAAAACAAATTCGTTATTTGAACCAAGATTCGGCTAACGGAGGCTCAACGTTGGAGAGCCGTTGGCATGCTCCAGACCGGAAGTATGCAGTTGCAGACGGCAAATGTTATGAATATGTCACAGTCAGTTGTCAGTCGACAATGGGAACGCCATCGTAGGACAGGAGCAGTAGCGGATTTGCAGTGAAGTGGACGCCCGAAGAGGGCATTATGCACCAGTCATTTGTAACCACTGTCCCCCCCCCCCCCACACACACACACCTACGGGGATAGTGGGGATAATGACTTTTCACTTTTCACATCCCTGCTAGAAGCCCTGCACTGCCGGGGACCTCCAGAAGGTCACAGGCCCGCTGTTTATAATAGTGTATTCCACTGGGGATATATTTGCATAATATCAAAACCCCCACATTAACCCAGCACAGGGGAACACAGAGGGTAACTACCCCGCACATTAGCCCCGCTATCCCCCGCTCATCCCCGTAGGTGGGGGGGGGGGTGGGGGCAGTGGTTACAAATGACTAGTGCATTATTCTTCTTATTTCTCTTCTAAAACAAGGATTGTGGGTACTCGTTAGAACCTCTTCATTGACGCAGTTCTAATGAGCACCTACAATCGATGTTTGAAGCAGATATAAAAACATCACCAGGAAAACCGTTGTATTTGAACTATAAAAGAATGCGTCTACTATGTACATGTATGTTAGAAGCAGAAATACATGTAAGAGTCCAGAATCATTCTCCTGCAACTGTTTTTATTATTATTATTATTATTATTTTGGTTTGTTTGTTGTTGTTGTTTTTTTTTTTACAAAGAGACATCTTATACGAAAAGCAGATAATGTTATTGTTAAGCGCTACAATGGTGTTTCTTCACTTACAATTGTTGGGCACTGGCAAATAGTGTAGATCGAGATCAGATACCCTGTAATTCACCGACTTTGAGGCTTCTCAAGCCTTTGATTATATTTATTCACCACATTATGGAGATTGCCTGATATTTGGAAACTGAGACATTTTACTGGAGAAACTGAAGTATAGATATTAGATTGAGGATATCGGCTGTATGTAGATGAGCTTTCGGCTAAACAAGTTAATGCAAGTTACTCATTATGGGCTGTCTTATCTGAATCTACACTGTTTGGATAGGTATCTGTACCGGTCTCATCACGTGAACAAGTCCATGAAATGAAGAGCCCCCTATACCCCACTTTATATAGAGAAAACTGGGGTTTACGGGGGTATACATTATTTTTTCTTATTTTTGCTCCAAGACATAGGTTATGGGTACTCATTAGAACCGCCTCAATGAGGCGGTTATAACGAGCACCCGCAATCTATGTTTGCAGTATTAATAAGAAAAATATCACAAATTTTCATCAGAAAAATGGCCTTTATAAGATGTGAAAAATGCACTATGTCGCACGGGTGTGTTATCGATATATTAAGGGAATCTATGAGCATTGTATGATCGGTGATTTTTTTTTTCCAAATTAAATATACAAGAGGTTCTGACTCCGCACGCCTATACAGGCAATGGAAAAGATCTGTGATTTATTCTGCAACAAATCACTGCATTACGAAAACGCCTATACAAATACATTTTCAATTTTATCACCGAAAATACGAGCATTTTCAGATGAAAAACTGTGATATTTTTCTTATTTCTGCTCAAAATATAGATTGTGGGTACTCGTTAGAACCGCCTCGAGCAGAAATAAGAAAAATAAGGTTTTTGTTTGTTTGATTTGAGGTTTAACGTCCCCGTCAACACTGTAAAGGTCATTTTGGAGACGTTACTTCCAATTTTGTGGGACTTTTACCCAACATTGAGATGAAGTTAAACCTCAAATCAAACCAACAAACAAACAAGATGTGAAGCATATGGGTGTGAAGGATGGATGGAAAAATCCGTCCCGAGGGTCATTGTCCGTATTCACGAGGCTTGCCGAGTGATGCCGGACAGTGATTCCGAGTTTCCGAGTGGTTCCGAGGGATGGATTTTTCTATCCACTCCTCACACCCATGCAATATTATTTTTCTTGAATACCTTTCATTTGTGAGGGTATTTTTTTAGAATGGATTTAGCTCCCTTTTCGACGTCCGCTGCATACTTTGCTGACAATATTATGTTGCGTTTTTACGTCACTGTACGTGCATTGGTCCGCCCCCGCCCATCGGGGCTTGAAGAAATAGATGGGCTACATGATGATTCCACGCAGAGCTGAAACCGAACGCACATGAGTACTGGTAAACCGCTTAGTGGATCTAAGCCTGCCCAGGAAAAGCGGTGTGAGTCGGACCGTCCAGTGCTTATAAACCCTATTACATTGCTTTCATTGAGCGACAGGAATTGAGATGTCATTTCATCCCAATGTCGGGTAAAAGTCAAACAAAATTGGAAGCAACGTCTCCAAAATGACCTATACAGTGTTGACGGGGACGTTAAACGTGAAATCAAACAAACAAACAAACGTTCCTTGACGTATGAAAATGCTTGCTTTTTTGCTATCCCTGGGTGTGATGGTGTGCAAGTTAGAAAATTATTTGAAAGTGTCATGGTGATTTTTGCCTTGAGGCATCATAGAAATGCTGCTTCATGCGCAAGCCGGGATCAATATTCTTTGGCCTGTCAATTATAAAATGCAATTTTCTCCAAAAGCATAAAATGTTTAATGATTTTTAGAAGAAGTGAAACTGACATTTGCAAAGAAATATTGAACTTAAAGTAGAACATAACGTCAGAGTCGGTGGCCTAGACGAGGACGAATTGAACAGGGGGCGAAGCAAAACCTAAAATATGACGTTTGCTACCAATGGAGGTTCAGATCAAACTGCGCATGCGTGCAGTCTTTTTTGATTCTTCGCTTTTCATCCTATTGATACCCCGGTTGAAAATAATGCGAACAGCGAAGGCACGGATCCAAGAACGGTCTTAATCTTATCAAGACGCATCGTGTCGTGAAGGTTTTGCTTGCGTCCGGGCTCAGATGAAATAAAATTTCTCTCAATTATACATCTTTGACATGGAAAGTCTGAAATGTGTTTGATTCTGTGAAGAAAAGAAAAAACTAAATTTCTGATAGTTAGGTCAAAGGAAAAAAAACACGATAAAACCCCGTATGCTACAATGGTGTTAACAAGTCCGTGAAATGTAGACCCCCTAAATCCCACTTTATAGTTAAACTGGGGTTTACAGGGGTATACATTGTTTTTCGTATTTCTCCTCCGAGACATAGGTTGTGGGTACTCGTTAGAACCGCCTCAATGAGGCGGTTCTAATGAGCATCCACAGCCTATGTTTTGGGAGGAAATAAGAAAAATATCAGTAATAATCATCAAGCAAATGCTTCTTCAGGCAATATTATAGACGCCATTTTATCACATTGGTATGCTAACGTAATGATATGCATAGAGCTTGAAATGTGGTTGTTTGTGCGTAATTTTACGGTTCAGTCAACACTATTTAGGTCATATCGAGTGGGTCAGTTTACCTGACCACATGCACTGGGCAGGCTTACATGCACATATGAGGTTAACCGGCATAGTGCACATACTTTTTCGCCAAAAACTGACAAGTGCCCTATTTGAATCAGCGGAAGGGAGGGAACGAGCGTAGAAAAGATTTCAGTGCCGTGTTTTTTTTGTTTTTTTTTTTTTTCTGTAGTTTTGTTTGTGTGTTTGTATTGGAGTTTAACGACCCAGTCAACACTATTTAGGTCATTTTTGAGCAGGTCAGTTTACCTATCCACACTTTCATGGGCAGGCTTATACGTAAGCGGTTAACCAGTACAGTGCACATTCTTTCGCCAGAAACTGACAACTGCCCTTCTTGAAACAGCGGAAGGGAGATAATACACTTAGAAAAAATTTCATGATCAATCTCCACGAAAGAATGTTGCCGACCACGGCAGGTATCAAACCCGCATCCTCCTGATCACCAGTCAGACGCACATCCGACTGAGCTACCAAGGCCGGCTTTCTTTTACAGTACCTTTTTTGTTGTATTGGCTTTAGCCGTTGGTTAATGTTTTGTCTGATGCTTTGTGTGTGCCTCCATGTCGCTGACTTTCTTAGGTGACTTTCATCGCGTGAACAAGTCCGTGAAATGAACACCCCCTTACACCCCACTTTGTATAGAAAAAATGGGGTTTACGGGGGCAAACATTTTTTTTTTATCTTAACTCCAAGACAGGTTGTGGGTACACGTTAGAACTGCCTCTTTGAGGCGGTTCTAACGAGCACCAACAATCTATGTTAAAAGCAGAAATAATTAAGATGTTATAATTTTAACCTAATGTTTTTCATTTTCTTACACCATGTTGGATGGCCCCCGCCCATAGGGGCTTGAAGAAATATATGGGCTGCATGATGCTTCCACGCAGAGCTGAATCCGGCCCGCACACTAGTACTGGTAAACCACTAAGAGGATCTAAGCCTGTCCAGGAACCGAGGTGCGAGGCGGACCGTCCATGCTAATAAACCCTATTGGTTTCATTGGGCGACAGGGCTTGAGATGTCATTCATCTCAATGTCGGGTAAAAGTCCAACAAAATTGGAAGCAACGTCTCCAAAATGACCTTTACAGTGTTGACGGGGACGTTAAACCTCAAATCAAACAAACAAACAAATACACCATGTTGGACGCCATTATTTCTTACGGATATGTTTTCCTAAAGTTTGGTTGTGGCCTTTCCTAAGTGTCATTTTCTTACTATGAGTAGATTTCATAAATTACCACAGTAGTAAGCGACCTAATTATTACGCAAACACGCCTATACAAATACATTGCCATCTTTATCGCCGAAAAAATGAAAATTTTAAGGCGAAAAATTGTGATATTTTTCTAATTTCTCAGAAAGCGGCTCAAAACATAGATTGTGGATACTCGTAAGAACCGCATCGCCTCGCCGAGGCGGTTCTAACGAGTACCCACAATCTATGTTTTTGAGCAGAAATAAGAAAACTATTGTATACCCCTGCAAACCCCAGTTTTACAATATAAAAGTGGGGTTTAAGGGGGTCAAATTAAGAAAAGCGTGTTTTCGTGATGGATTTTACCAACACGGCCACGGAGGCCCGTCAATATGCCGCATGAAAGGCCAACAAGCACGCAAAAAAGCTCGTGCAATTCTGAACGCCCCTGTTTGTTTGTTTGTTTGTTATGCCCCCAACTTCGAAGAAGTTGTGGGGGCATATTGCTTTTGCCATGATCGTCCGTCCGTTCTTGCGTCCTTCTGCCGTCCCGTTTTTTACTGCATAGCATAACTTTTTAACCGTGCATGCTAGGTTTTTGAAATTTCATATATGTATTCCTTATGAAAAAATAATTGACCCGTGTTTTTTCTCATCAGAATTATGCCCCTTTCTGGAGTTATGCCCCTTTGCAAAAAATGCTTTGAAATCTTGTAAGCAAGATATCTAAATAAGCGTTAGAGCTATTGCGCTGAAACTTTACATACTGATTGGGCATGATGAAAAGATGAACTGAATAACTTTTGAAAAAAGCTGTGTTTTTTTTACTCGAGTTATGGCCCTTTGAAACTTTGGGCGTTTTAAACTATCTCAAAAACGATTTGAGCTATTGCCCTGAAACTTTACAGACTGATTTGAGATAATGAGTAGATGAACTGATTTAATTTTGGAAAAAAATCCGATAGAATGTTTCTTGAGTTATGGCCCTTTGGAACTTTGTGTATTTTAAGCTTGTAAGCAAGTTATCTCAAAAACCATTGAAGCTATTGCCCTGAAACTTTACAGACTGATTGGGGACGATCAGAAGATGAACTGATCAACTTTTGAAGAAAAATATCCATTTTTTTCTTGAAATATGGCCCATTGGAATTTTGGGCATTTTAAGCTTGTACGCAAGACACCTCAAAAACAATTTGAGCTATTGCTCTGAAACTTTACAGACGGATTGGTGGGGATGATTACAAGATGAATCGATTAGCTTTGGAAAAAAAATCTGATTTTTTCTTGAGTTATTGCCCTTGGAAAATTGGGCATTTTAAGTTTGTAAGCAAGGCATCTTAAAAACCATTACAGTTATTGAACTGGAATTTTACAGACTGATTGGGGATGATAATAAAATGAACTGATTAAACCCGGAATTTTATTCTTGATGTATGGCCCTTTGAAATTTTGGGCATTTTAAGCTTGTAAACAGGGTATCTCAAAAACTATTCGAGCTATTGCCCTGATACTTTACAGACTGATTCAGGATGATGAGCAGATGAACTGATTAACTTTTGGAAAATAAAAATACAGAAATTATTTGATTTATGGCCCTTTGAAGCTTTGTAAGCAAGCTATCTATTAAACTATTTGAGCTACTGTCTTGAACCTTTACAGACTGATGGGTAATGATGAGTAGATGAACTGATTGACTTTTGAAAAAAAATCCGATTTTTGTTCCTTGAGTTATGGCCCTTTGAAACTTTGGGCGTTTCAAGCTTGTAAGCAAGATATCTCTAAAAGTATTTGACTTTACAGACTGGTTGGGAATGATGAGAAGATGAACTGATTAACTTTTGGAAAAAAAAATCCGAACTTTTTTTCTTCAGTTATAGCCCTCTGAAACTTTGGGCGTTTTAAGCTTGTAAGCAAGGTATCACAAAAACTATTTGAACAATTGTCTTGAAACTTTACAGACTGGTGGGGAATGGTAAGTAGATGTACTGATTAACTTTTGAAAGAAATCTGATTTTTTTCTCTTGAGTTATGGTCCTTTGAAACTTTGGGCATTTCAAGCGGGTAAGCAAGATATCTCAAAAACCATTCGAGCTATTGTCCTGAAACTTTACAGACTGGTTGGGGATGATGAGTAGATTAACTGATTAACTTTTGAAAAATAACCCGAACTTTTTTTTTTTAGTTATGGACCTTTGAAACTTTGGGCGTTTTAAACTTGTAAGCAAGATACGAGAACCGCTAAGGCTAGGCTTATAAACCTTTGCAAGCTGTTTGGAACTAATGTGAAGATGGACCACTATTTATGCCAATTTTGAGACGTTGCTTCCGATTTTGTGGGACTTATACCCGACACGAGATGAAAATGAAAGCCCTACCGCCCAAACAACCCGCGCTAGGATTTATATGCAGGGACGGTCCGAAAGGCTAAGCGGTTTCCCAGTTCTCATGTTTCGTCGGTTTCAGCTGTGCGCGGAAGCCCAGTCTATTTCTCCAAGCCCGGATGGGTGCCCACAATCTATGTTACTGAGCTAGAATAAGAAAACTAATTAAATCCATTGAAACCCACAGTTTCATCTCTATACGTAGGGGCTTGAATAAATTTATTTGAGGTTGAACAAAATACAGTGAAACTCCATTATTAAAACCATCCAAGAGCCTTGAATGCGTATTTCGGCCCCCGCTCATGGGGGCTTGAAGAAATATATGGGCTGCATGATGCTTCCACTCAGAACTGAATCCGACCCGCACACGAGTACTGGTAAACCGCTTAGAGGGTCTAAGCCTGCCCAGGCAAAGCGGTGCGAATCGGACCGTCCACGCTAATAAACCCCAAAGGCGTAGTTATGAAATTGACATTGGTGCGACCAAAACTTAAACAACGCCTAAGGCGTGAAGTCCTCCTAGGGTGGGCTGGGGTGTGGGGCGGAGCCATGTCTACGGAAAATTTCGAAAAAAAATGGTGCATTCTGGTGGCTTCTGACGTATTTTGGGAAGGGTTTTTCTACTTGAATGATAGCAACAATTTTGCACATTTTTCCTAGAATATCTGTGTCAAAGTTATTGGTGAGGCTAGTCGCACCAATACAAAATATTGGTGCGACCAAATCGCACCAATCTCACCAACAGCTACGCCCATGACCCCTATTGGTTTCATTGGGCGACAGGGCTTGAGATGTCGTTTCATCTCAATGCCGGGTAAAAGTCCCACAAAATTGGAAGCAACGTCTCCAAAATGACCTTTACAATGTTGACGGGGACGTTAAACCTCAAATCAAACAAACACACAAACAAAACATGCGTATTTAATCAGTCTTTGTGTGTTATACACATAGTGTCCTCTTGAAAGAGACCACCTTTCGGACTGTTCAAAAGTGGTCTTTAAGACCACTTTTGAACAGTGCCAAAAGTGGTCTCAATATAGGAATTGTACTGTACTAAATGAATTTATGTAGTATAATATTTTTTCCATCTCAAATATTTATTCGTGATTCAAGCCCCAATGGGTTTTGTTTGTTTGTTTGATTTGAGGTTTAACGTCCCCGTCAACACTATTTAGGTCAATTTGGAGACGTTGCTTCCAATTTTGTGGGACTTTTACCCGACATTGAGATGAAATTACATCTCAATCCCTGCCGCCCAATGAAACCAATAGGGTTTATAAGCATGGACGGTCCGACTCGCAGCAATTTTCCTGGGCAGGCTTGGACGTTCTAAGCGGATTACCAGTACTCATGTGCGGTCGGTATCAGCTCAATCTATTTCACCAAGCCCCGATGGGCGGGGGCGGTGACCCAATGGGTTTACATGGGCGATTAGAAAGCAAAAATTGTATGGTCGGCCAGAAAGAGGTCGGGTTTTAGCCCTGTCAAGTTATTCGAACTTTGAACATGTAGGGTTATTCAAAAAGCGATTTACAATATAAGACGGGGCACCGCAAAATCTGCAAGACAGTCTGTGTGGCCAGCGAAGACTCAGCTGAACGCGTGCATATGCGCAGTCTGATCAAAGTCTTCACATTGCCCATGATCCGTCTACAGAGTCTGGGCTTCATGTATCCACAGAGCGAAAGACTCTGAGAAGCCTGTCTGGATTCACAGATCGGTTCGAATCTTCGCTGGAAGCACACTATAGTGTCTAATTGTAGGTTTTGGTATCCCCCCGTCTCATATTTGACTATTGTCTATTCTTCTTAATTTTACTTCGACACAATCCTCTAGAATTTATTAGAATATCGTATATCGTTTAAACGTCATGGCACCCATAAACAACAGTCAGAATCGCGTACATTATTCCACTCCTGGGAATAGACCTGCCATTCTGTCTAATTTAAAACTCCATTGTTCAAATTTATGCATTTGAATAAAATTTACATTCGGCGGATGTTACATATACATTCAATCCGCGATAACTTTAGCGTTAACTACATGTTAAATACAGGGTTCTTGCATTTTTAAAAACCGCTTACAGCATTTGACTACGTCGCTGCTAGCGTTTTATGACGAGTTGGACGGCGTTTGTCTTCCTGTAATTTAAGCATTAGCCCATGTAAGCCTAGCGTTCCGCAAATGGGACATTGTCAAACAGTGTAGTCCCAGATCAGACGCCGCATCATGCGGCGTCTGATCCGGGTCTACACTGTAAGCTTGAGGTGGAAGATTTTGTGTGTGTGTGAATTCGGGTTTAACGTCGCTTTCAACAATTTTTCAGTCATATCACGACGGTGTCTGGTTGCGACAGGGAGCTCAATGCTCACGTTTATAGTGCTGCCTCACTGAAGTCCCAGACACATTACATGATACCACACCCAGTCACATTATCCTGACACTGGATCGACCAGTACTAGCTCTACCCCGTAAATCTGAGTGCCAAGCGAGGAGCAGCTAGTACCATTTTTAACGACTTTGGTATGTCGCGGCCCGGGATCGAACCCGAGATCTTCCGTTCCCCGGAGCGGACACTCTACCAACTGAGCTATCGGGGCCGGTAGGAAGATTTTGTAGAACTGATAATAATAAAATGCAGGCACCCATTAAGTTGGAAGCTATTAAGATTCCAGATGTCACATATTGGTTGAAATTGACAGCCTCAGCTACTAAGGAATTGTTTTTTGTTTTTTGGGTTTTTTTTTTTTTATGTTTTTAATTTTTTTGGTCTATAAATAGATAAAACAATTAAACTTTTTTTTTTTTTGGATTTGAGGTTTAGCGTCCCCTACAACAATATTTAGGTAATTTTGGAGACTTTGCTTCCAATTTTATGGGACTTTCACCCGACATATTAATAATAATAATAATAATAATAATCGTCTTTATTTTGAGAGGGTAACACATTTAGAAATTACAAGCTAATCTTCCACGAGGCCCTCTAATATGCACAGTATTTACATGTAGAGATACTAATTACAAAAAAAAAAAACAAAAAAAAAAAAAACACTCATATGCACAGAACACTACGAGACATAGTGCATTTTTACATCTCAAAAATGGCCACTTCTCCAACGAAAATCCGCGATATTCTTCCTATTGATCCTGCAAACATAGGCTGTGGGTGCAGAAACAAGAAAACAATGTACAAAACTTCTCTATCACTACCGCCCAATGAAACCAATAGGGTTTTTTGTGCATGAACGGTCCGACTCGCTCCACTTTACCTGGACAGGGTTAGACATTCTAAGCGGTTTTCCCGTACTCGTGTGCGGCCGGTTTCAGCTCTGCGTGGAAGCATCATGCAGCCCAATCTTTTTCACCCAAGCGCCGACAGGTGGGGCCAGAAATAGATGAATAAATAAATTGTAAACATAAATAAATATATAAATAAATAATCTGCAGAAAGTTTTTGTAAACATGCGCATTTATCTGCTTCATATTACGTCAACAATTAAGTCCGTGCAATATACATCCTGAAAACTCAAAATTAAACATTTTACATTGGGAGAAAAGTGTTGGTGCCAAGGAAACTATTAGTTTTTTTTTTTTTTTTTTTTCCTAATACAGATTGTGCAATGAACAACTTTAACAATAACCGACAAGCGACAAATATCTTACTTATTCCAAATAATAATAATTATAATAACAATAATAATAATAATAAACAATGTCATGCTACTTTCAAATCTAGTATTATATCAAATGGGTGAGTTTTTTCCAAAGTGTTTATTTCAAGTTTTGATTAGATAGCCAGTTTCAAAACGGGTCTTCAAGGCATCGAACTCTCCCTGTCCATTTCATATGTGGGTCCGTGTGACCTAGTGAATCCCTGCTCCAAAATCACTGGGTCCGTGTGACCAAGTGGATTTCCCTGCTCCAAAAATGGTATTTTGCTGATAACAATTTATTATATTTTCCTTCCCCTGCAAATGTAGATTGTGGGTGCTCTGAGGCGGTTCTAACGAGTACCCATATTCTACGTTTTATCTCAAATAAGGAAAGTACTATGTACCCCTGTAAACACCAATTTCTCTATATAATAGGGGGAGAACAGCTACATGTAGGGTTGTTCAGTTATCCCACAGGTGTCCAGTCTATTAAAGTTTGAATAAAACTTGACTTTCGAGCCAGAGAAAAAAATCCATCCATCACGAAAACAAGCCTATATAATTTTGACCCCACTGAATCCCACTTTTATATAGTAAAACTAGGGTTTGCAGGGGTATACATTATTTTAATAAGAAAAATATCGAAATTTTTCAACTGAAAATTTTCATTTTTCAGTGGTAAAATTTACAATGTATTTGTATAGGCATGCATTCGCGGTGTCTTTCGATGTATTGTAATTTACGCAGCGCAAAACACAATGAATGCCATCTTCTTTAATGCATATTTTATGCATTGCGTGTCAAAATCCAATATTTTGAGGTGGTCAGTTTGATGGGAAAGACCGGTATTATTTTCGTGTCATTGTGCATAAATTGCAGGTTTTAAATCATTTTAGGTAATTTGTAATCATAACAACATTTTCTGCAGCATCGGATGTCGACTTTTATACGTCCAGGTGCAGTTGAACGCCCTGTTTCTTGTCATTTACCCATTTAGTACCAGAAACCCCAAAACGGGTACCCTGGCGAACAGTGCAGGTCCATATCAGACGCCGCAGAACGCGGCGTCTGATCAGGGCCTCCACTGTTTGCAAAAAGTTTAGCCATTTTCCAAATAATTTTTGAAGAGAAACACAACCTACACCCTCAAATTTTGAAATGGACTCCTGCTATGTATCAGGAGGAGGAGTCCATTTGGTGCAAAAAGGGTTTAATCTGCATTTTTCTAGAAGCAATAGCGTTTTTCAACATGTTCAAACATCAACTTAACATGTCAGTATAGAAACCGCTTCTGACAGAAATCAAAGTACTAACAGTTCTAGAGCCAGCGTCGCTAGCTAAGGCTGATGCGCGTCTGACTGGTGATCATGAGGTCGCGGGTTCGATACCTGCCCGGGTCGGCAACATTCTTTCATGGAGATTGATCATACAATCTTTTCTACGGTCATTCTCTCCCTTCCGCTGATTCAAACAGCCATGCGCATAGATATTTATGCAAGAAGACTTACATATATGGTTATTGTGTCACAGGCAGAGAGATTATTGGCCCATTGTGTTTATGACAAGACATGTCCAATATTATTCATAAGCTGAATTAATATTTCTCCATCGATATTGTGCTCGGTAAGAAAAGACTGGCTTAGGATTGGTCGCCTTGAAGAATGCTCACCAATAACAACACTTCTTTGTCATAAATATTTCTAATAAAGGCAGTGTAAAGACACTAGGCCCAGAGGTTATAAAACTTTTTTCATGCTCAACTCAGCTGAGCATGAAACTTGTGATGCTCATAAAAATTAAAATACTAAGAAGTTGAGCGATTTTTCTTTCTCAGATAGCAGAGAATGTTGTTTGTCCTGCTCACAAATTTTAAAATGGCATTTTAAAATTTGTGAGCGGTACAAATTTCATGCTCAAGTGAGTTGAGCATGAAAATTTATAACCTCGGGGCTAGGATTTATTCTGCAATTACTCACGGGGTGGAAGGGCGTGACAAAAAAGCCGCATTTTGATGACTTCACTCCTAAATTATTTGATGTCAGACGTCATTACGTCATTTTCTCGCATCGAAAACGTTAGAAAAGGACGTAAATGCGTGTGTTACGGTCAATAATTTCTACGGGATCTCATCTAACAATGCCGAAATTTGAAGGTTGACGATTATCTAAATGATTAACTGACTGTTTTGGGCCCTTGTTGGTCATTTTGTGTCGTCTCCCAGAGAAAGGGAGAAAAGAGATAGAAGAGAGAGAGTAGAGGGTTTGTTTGTTTTGTTTGATTTGAGGTTTAACGTCCCCGTCAACACTGTATAGGTCAAACACGCAGTTAAACCAATCGGGTTTATATGCATGGACTCATACTAGTTTGCCTGGGCAGGCTTAGACCTCCTCAGCGTTGTCTATCTCGTAAACAGTAAATTCCGCTATTAAGACCACCTTAAACTAAGGCTGAATCTGCTCTTAGAAGCCAATTCAGAAGGTTTCAGTCATTCTTTCCATGCATTTTCTACAGCAAGTGTGTCATCATAAGAGACCAACTTTGGGACAGTTCAAAAGTGGTCTTAAAGGCCACTTTCGAACTGTCCAAAAGGTGGTCTTAATAAAGGAATTTTACTGTATTTCTGGTGTAAATGTATTCATTCCCCTAAACTCCTTTTGTCACTCGACCCAAAGCTACTAAGAGCTGTAGCTTTACGTTGTTGATGTTAACGTGACTATCACTGATATGTACGACATGGCTATTTATAGCCACACTATTCTTAGCGTTGTGAGGTCAGAGTGTTGTGTAAAGAGGGTTACCTGTAGAATCAGTGTGGGCTGGACTCGTGTTGTGTTTGGCAAAAAATGTAGATCCAGATCAGACGCCGCGGACCGCGGCGTCTGATCAGGATCTGCATTGTTTGCTTAAAGTATAGGAATTTAAGTCCCGAGATGGGCCATTTTCCCAGCCTACACTCAGAGCCAATCGATCCACCAGTGCTGTCAGTGCTTTGATTAACATGCTAAATTGGATTCTCTCTTCATCCGCTCATCGGGGCCTGAAGAAATAGATGGGCTGCATGATGCTTCCACGCAGGGCTGAAACCGACCCGCACACGAGTACTGATAAACCGCTTGGAGGATTAAAGTCTGCCCAGGCAAAGCGGTGCGAGTCGGCCTCTCCATGCTTATTAACCCTTTTGGTTTTATTGGGCGACGGGGCTTGAGATGTCATCTCATCTCAATGTCCGGTAAAAGTCCCACAAAATTGGAAGCGACGTCTCCAAAATGACCTTCACAGTGTTGACGGGGACGTTAAACCTCAAATCAAACCAAGAAAATTCATCGATCCACCAGTGCTGTCAGTCCCAGACCAAGGTTTACAAATCTGGGGCAATCCAGTCTTCCTCTTATACTCCACCTCAAGACAAGCCTGTTTCCTAGGGTTTATTTTATTTACATGCTCAACTTTGTTGAGCAAGAATTTTGTGAACTACATTCATTGCGCATAAACATAGGATGATGGTCGAATTTGCTAGTATTTTAATTCTTATGAGTATTACAAATTTCCTGCTGAATCAAGTTGAGCATGAACTTCTGGCGTGAGCAGTGGAAATTGTAATGCTTAGCAACTTAACATTATACAGATTCGCTCGTAACTCGTCCGAGCAGTATGCATATACATGTAATGTTACCTTACATATTGCTTTTGTTTTAGGCTTTACGTCCTCGGCATCACCATTTTGGTCATTTTGGAGGCGTTGCTTCCAGTTTTCTCGGACGTTAAAATGACATCTCAAGCACTGCCTCCTAAACAGACAAAAAGGACCGTCCAACTCGCACCACTTTATCTGGGTGGGATAGCCCCTCTAAGCATGTGATTAAACATTGGTTTAAACTGTATTTATTTGACATTACAGTAAGCATATCTACCGGCCCCGATAGCTCAGTTGGTAGAGCGTCCGCTCCGGGGAACGGGAGGTCACGGGTTCAACCCCGGGCCGCGACATACCAAAAACGTTAACAATGGTACAAGCTGCTCCTCGCTTGGCACTCAGATTTACGGGGTAGACCTAGGACTGGTCGACCCAGTGTCAAGATAATGTGACTGGGTGTGGTATCATGTAATGTGTCTGGGACATGATACTTAAGTGAGGCAGCACTATAAAAGTGAGCATTGAGCTCCTTGTCACAACCGGACACCGTTGTGATATGACTGAAAAATTGTTGAAAGCGACGTTAAACCCGAATTCACACACACACACACACGCACGCACGCACGCACGCACGCGCGCGCGCGCGCGCAGTAAGCATATACAATACACAATATTAGACATATATGTCACAGGATTTGACGGTAAGCACTAGGGCTTATGTTAAGTCATCACCTGGAAGACAAAGAAAATAATTTGATTAAATATTGCGACAAAGTCTTTGAAAGACCAGAGAGAAATCGGTTTAGAGAATGGGTACGAATTGCGCACCTCTTGTGACTGATCTGTTCTTGTATTGTTATGAAAGAGACTTCATGTTGTCGCTTTCCATTGATAACCAATCTGAAATTATTGAAGCTTTTAGCTCCACTTCTAGATATTTAGATGATTTATTAAATATTGATAATACCTATTTCGATGGTTTGATCAGTCAAGTTTACCCCCCAGAACTTCAATTAAATAAAGCAAATTCTTCTGATACCGAGGCCCCGTTTTTGGATTTACATCTATCTATTGTAGATGGGTTTGTTTCGTGCAAAATTTATGATAAACGCGATGACTTTGATTTTGAGATTGTAAATTTTCCTTTTTTGGATGGTGATGTTCCTCGTGCGCCATCCTATGGCGTTTATATTTCGCAATTAATTCGATTTGCTAGAGTGTGTAGTCATGTAACTGACTTCAACACTCGTAATAAATTATTAACGGCTAAACTCCTTAATCAGGGTTATCGGTACCATAAACTACGCAAAGCATTTTCAAAATTTTATAGACGCCATTCTGATTTAATTTCAAAATTCAGTATTGGACTTAAATCTCTTCTGCAACAAGGTCTATCGGAACCCGAATTTTATGGTGACTTAGTATATAAATTCAGAAGTCATTTCATCTCATTGTCGGGTAAAAGTCCCACAAAATTGGAAGCAACGTCTCCAAAATGACCTTTACAGTGTTGACGGGGACGTTAAACCTCAAATAAAACAAAACAAAATCAGAAAAATATATAACCGCAATGACTTCAGCACCCAATTTCGTAAAATCATTCTTCGATATAAAAAGATTGGGTACAACATGGATGTTATACGACAGACTGCATGCATGGTAGTTAACCCAATCACGGTTGGCAACTTTGCTTCCCTCTTTAATTGCACGCCGGTGGGTCAGACCTCAGATTCTATGACGGTTCCAACGTAAAGGCTTATTGAGAATTAGAGAGATCTAATTCTTGGTAATGTTGGTTGGTGCCTGATGCTCTGTCTCTGGTCGGGCCCTTCGGAGTCTAACTGTTGGTTTTCTTTTGCTCCAGCATTTCAGTGGTTTCTTGCTGTCGAGTCCTCACCGTTGTCTCACCTCTGTGGTTCTTCGATTTTTTGTGTTCACGGAGATGTTGCACTGATAAGTTTGGAGACCTTCATGCGGACTGAACAAATTATTTGTCTAAATCGCGGCAGAAGTAAGGGCGAGGATTGTGGCCACGTAAAATCGATTTAAGCCCCCCAGTGGAAATCTTTCCTCTGACCGTTCCAAGGCGGTTCTTCTGTGGCGATTTATTTATGTTGTTATTTGTTACTTATTGTGTGTATCACTTGTGTTTTTTTTATTTTTGGATGGCCATATGGCCATTTTGTGGGAAAGTAACTGTCCTTATGGCCTTCCTTTGTTTAGGTTTCCATTATGGTCTGATCGCTTAATGTTTGTATTTCTTTCCCTTTGGTGTCTTTGATGGGTGGAGTAAGTTAATTGTATCGATTCCTGATCTTTGTTTTACTTCTACTTTGATCTATAAAAAATTCTAATGAAGTTTTAAATAAATTCAAATCCAAACGTTTTCGTGCTTCAAGTCTGTCTACTTAATATTTTTCCACCCTTTAAACTATACTTCCTAATAATCTTATGAAAGAAAAAGTTAATGATTTAACTGAATGGACATTCCATAGGGAAGACTCCCTCTATCTTGCATGTAATGTAAGAAATGATTTTTTCACTTCTGAAGAGCATGAAAATTATACTCTATAATCATGTCAGAAAGTGTGTGAAGCCCTCACCTTTCTACTTGATAATATTTACATAAGATTTGGTACTAAGTTATTTAGACAAATTGTGGGTATTCGATGGATACGAATTGCGCTCCCCTTGTGACTGATCTGTTCTTGTTTTGTTATGAAATATACTTATGGTGTCCCTTTCCGTTGAAAACCAATCTGAAATCATTGAAGCCTTTAAAGTCTATTTATTTTTCGCTTTGGTGTCTCTGATGGGAGCTGTGGGTTAATTGTATCGATTCCTGATCATTGCCTTCACTTCTATTTTACCAGTACTAATAAGCGGTCGGTTAAAGCATCATGCAGCCAAATTTGTTTCTCCAAGCCCCGACGGGTAGGGTGTCCCTTACATTGGTTTGTAAATAACGTTCTGGTCATGAAATAGTATGATAATTTTCATACTTCTTCTCTAAACATGCATTGTGAGTGCTCATTAAAACCGTCATACTGAGGCGGTTCTAACGAGTACCCACTGTGTGCGTTTTGAGAAAAAAGCTTGCACCATTCTAAGCCCCATGTTTCCATTATATATGGTGCGGTTTGCAAGGCATTAAGAAAACACGCCTGAACAAACACATTGTGAATTTTAACGCTGAAAATCGAAAATTTTAAGATGAAAAACTGTGGTATTGTTCTTATTTCTGATGAAAATATGGATTATGGGTACATGTTAGAACCGCCTCATTCGAGTATCCACAATCTAAATTTTAGAGCAGAAATGAGCAAAATAAGGTCTACACCTGTAAACCCCTGTTTTACTTATATAAAAGTGGGGTTCAAGGGGGTCAAAATTATAAATCACAGACAAACTTCGATTTATTACTGAAAAATTGACACCCTGACTAGAGCTGATCTTCAACGAAATTCACACGCCTAAAATTGTTGTTTCCTACAAATTCTCATAACCTTTCGCCATCATTAGAAGAAATTCCGTCAAAACTATTGAGCGTAACGCGTGTATTTAACCCTTAAGAGAAAATGACATTGCATCGTCTATCGCTTCAGTGGCGTCATAAACGGCGGCTTTTTCCCTTCACGTTTTCCTCCAAGTGATTTGTTGCAATATAAACAACAATCCCTTTCCACTATGGAGGAACCGGAAGCGACGTACTCAAGATATAAGATACAAGATTTTTATTCGGAGTGTCCACCGGTACATATACAACATAATATACATAACTCATGAACATACAAGGAATATTACTATAAAGGCACGAAAATTCTATTCAGGGTGGTTTCATAGCGTCAATGTTGTGCGCTACCGTCCAAGGACCACTATTTAAAAGCTATCTTATATACAAAGCTCAAGATATGAAGTTAAAATAGTCGGGATTCATTAAACGAGTGAATGCCTTGGTAGCAGTGACGGTATTATTATGGACGTAGGGTTTAACACGGAAGAAAAAAGCGGCCCATAACAAGTATAGTCTTTCACACAAAAAAGAGGTCCATGAGCCGAGCTCTGGCACAGAACTGCTATCACATTTGTAAAACCTCATATCTGCAGACATACGTATTTGTACAGGCTAATACCAAATACTATCGACCACGAAGGATCATTGCCTATCCTACAGGCTCCCCAGGAGCCTTCGTCTCTGATGACCTAAACAAAACTTGCCTCGCCGTTAGCGAAATTTTGGGTAAATCTTCAATTAGCCTTGTATAAAATGTAGGAAGGTTGTCTACTTAGCATCTCCAACAGTTTTCGAGCAATTCCATGAAAAAGTACTTTTTGACAAAATTACAGCATTTGCAACGTTGTCATTTCAGACATTATACTTCAGTCGGCAGGATTAGAACATTAGAATATTGCCAAAGATAGTTAATTGTATAAAACACACTCTGGACATTCACATTTAAAATGTGCTAAGCGTAGACCTAGTTTTTTTTAAAGGTATACTTATTGTTTAAACCATGGTATTCTATTTTCATATTGTAAAGTTGGTGCAGTTGAGCATGAAATGTTGTTCATCCTCTTCACCGGGGACTTTTGGGTCTGAAATAACGACCGCGTTCAAATACTTATTCATGAGAACTTATTCTAATTTTTGGCAGTCCTTAAGTTTCAGATCTTGATAGTCCAAATGACAGACATTTTTGCAAAACGAACTCGTGGTAAATTTTTGCGTATGTATTTAACTTGATTTCTCAGTCTTCTTATTTCAGTATTTATGGCTGACAAATATTTTTCAGAGATAATTTCTGAAATATCACAGGACTCAGCACCATATACTGTACTTGAATATCTATGTTAAGACTTTTGTATAAAAGAATACCATAGTTTCTGACCTTCATCAAATAAACTTTATCTAGTTCAAATACCCTTACAAGTAATCGATTACTTGGAAGCTCACATAAACAGAATATTTATTTAATGTTTGAGAACATATTTAATCAATCGTTGGTGTTCCACCAAATTCAAGTCTTGACGTCAAACATGATCCCTTTTATGTAATCCTGACAAATACATGTATTTACAAAATTTGTTGTGTAGTTTTTCAAACGCTAAAGAGTCAAGAATTTTATCTGTAATGTTATAATCACTTATCCAAATCTCTGCATCGTATGTTAAATTCGGGTATATTCCAGTTATCGAAATATGTCTGTATACTTTCGGATGAGTCTTTAAACCAAGGTCCCGTCTCCGTATGACCTTAGCAGTTGGTTGGACGTAAAACTCAAACATTCAATATGTCTGCAATGAAGTCAGGCAGGATTGGACCCTAGGCAAAGTTTACTCTCAGATGATGAGAGCAAATCGTCTTCGTACATTAGGAAGTAAAATTTTGTAGAATTTAAAACGATCAGGTCTGAAACCGACGGATCTAATACCAAATAGTAAAATCATTAATAATGATGATAAACAGAATGGGGTTGAGACCATCGCCTTGGCGTACCCTCTTTCAGCTCTACCAAGTTACCTCTTTCACAGCAAACTTTGGAGTTCTTATGTTTTATAACATTGTAAAAATTACCCCCAATCCCTAAAGTAAGCAATTTTTAAACAAGCCTGGGCGCCAACCCGTGTGCACGCTTTCGAAAAGGCCACAAAGCAGGCATATATCCTTCTTTTACATTTAGATAAACATTTATTTATGATGGTTTTTATAGTGTAAATATGATCGGTAGTTCTGAGTCCAGGTCTTAATCCTGCCTGAAATTTATTGCATCAATTATTTTCTTCCCTATAATTATGCAGCCGATTTCGAAGCAATGAAGGAAACAAAAGTCCAAAGCAACTTGCAAAACTTAAACAACGGCCATTATCACGTTCATACAACTCGTTATTCTTTGATAAAAAGGAGACATTCAAACTTTCTGGAAAAGTTCCAGATTTTTAAATTCTATTAAAGAACTCAATGATATACCCTTGCCATATTCTATAAATTCATTTAATATTAAATCTAATTCAGGCTGTTTGTTATTTTTAGCTTTGTAATTCCCAGCAGGTAAATGGATAGACTAATGGACAATCAGAGCTATCATTTCATGCTCTGATAAATCTAACGTACATTTTTTCTCCGAGTAAAGTTCAGAAGAATAGACATACCACGATGACATGGTTATTGGATTTATACCATTTGATTTCTTATTCTGTAATTGATTTAACGTCTTCCAGAATGCTTTAGGTAAACAATCTAGCTCTTCAAGTGACGTTTGAAAAAGATGTTTAGATATTTTTAATGACTTACTGTAATTCATGTAAAGCAAATTTCAAATCAAAAATTATTTGAAGTCATCTGAAGCCGCCTAACCAGTTTCAGAAATACACTTTTCATTATATAACATTTGTTCTTAAATCATTTCCTTTTAAACCTCTTCTTTCTTCTAAAGACAAAGAATAATTAGAACCTTGCCGATTTAGCAGCTGATAAACAAATGATTGGTCAAAGTTTCAGTGTTATTATCGTCTCTTTTCATTAAAATAAAAGCAAAGTAAATTGGATGACTCGTCTTATATCAGACACTCTACATGTATATACATGTACGTCTGCATAGAATTTTTATCGACAATAAATTGTCCAGCCAAACGTTCATATACCGGTACAGAATCAGGTGTAGACTCGCCAAATGCTACACCTGTTTTCAATCGACACAATACGACACAATGATCAGACAGCTCATTTGGAGGACACACATTAAAAAATCAAACGTGCAAAACAAATCTTCAGAAGCAACAAAGTAATAATTGGTACTACTTTCCCTTGGACCAAAGTAGATATTATAGCCCAATGAATCACCAATAACTCTTCCATTAAGAATTCGTAATTTTGATTCAGTACAAACATTTAACTTTTTTGGTGACTCGGTCTGTTGACTACCTAACTCTTTATAGTCACTCATATTTGTTTTCAATACTTCAACACATTAATTCTAACACGAGTTGCGTACACGCTCTATTGGTTGAACTGTGTATTTTCCTTGCAGTTCAGTAAGAGAAAAGGATTTGTATGTCGTATTTATTGACCGCAATTAGAAGTTTTTCCATAGACACTTTGTGAAAAAAATAAGATTGGGTCTGATTATTTTAGATAGAATATAAAAAGATCATTTAACAGATATTTTGAGGGTAAGTAAGGAACGTAGTGGACTCAGTACCTTTGGCGTTTTTGTATTGGTAGTTGTGTTTCAAACCTGCCAACATGCGCATTTTGCTGTGCCCTGATTTTGGAGAGAAGCGATACAATATGCTAACCTATAAGATGTAGCGCTTTAGTCACAAAGATAATATATAGCTGTCCACAAGATATCGTTCTATTATGTTTCTTGTAATATTTTTAGTTATTTGTTTCAAATGAAGTTTATAACAGTTAATTGAAAGGGACTGAACACAAATTGCTGTTCACACATAATTATTCTGTGTAAATGGCATTTCTCTAACGAAATTGCGGGTTGAAATATAAACCTCATTTTTCTTGGCATAAGGGTATTACATGAGAATGTTAACGTGATGAAAATAAAATTGGATACAACTAGCAAATATGGTCCGTATGCATATACATAAATTAGAACAATAATAATACTGCTACTTCTTCTACAACTACTTCTACTACTACTGATAATAATTTTAATAATAAATTGATGAAAACTTAGCGAGGCAAAGTGATCTGAGTCGGACCCTCCCTGTATAATAACTCTTTTGGTTTGTTTGCAAACTTTGGAGTTCTTATGTTTTATAACATTGTAAAAATAACCCCCAATCCCTAAAGTAAGCAATTTTTAAACAAGCCTGGGCGCCAACCCGTGTCAAACGCTTTCGAAAAGGCCACAAAGCAGGCATATATCCTTCTTTTACATTTAGATAAACATTTATTTATGATGGTTTATATAGTGTAAATATGATCGGTAGTTCTGAATCAAGGTCTTAATCCTGCCTGAAATTTATTACATCAATTATTTTCTTCCCTATAATTATGCAGCCGATTTCGAAGCAATGAAGGAAACAAAAGTCCATTGCAACTTGCAAAACTTCAACAACGACCATTATCACGTTCATACAACTCGTTATTATTTGATAAAAAAGGAGACATTCAAACTTTCTGGAAAAGTTCCAGATTTTTAAATTCTATTAAAGAACTCAATGATTTACCCTTGCCATATTCTATAAATTCATTTAATATTAAATCTAATTCAGGCTGTTTGTTATTTTTAGCTTTGTAATTCCCAGCAGGTAAATGGATAGACTAATGGACAATCAGATCTATCATTTCATGCTCTGATAAATCTAACGTACATTTTTTCTCCGAGTAAAGTTCAGAAGAATAGACATGCCACGATGACATGGTTATTGGATTTATACCATTTGATTTCTTATTCTGTAATTGATTTAACGTCTTCCAGAATGCTTTAGGTAAACAATCTAGCTCTACAACTGACGTTTGAAAAAAAAATGTTTAGATATTTTTAATGACTTACTGTAATTCATGTAAAGCAAATTTCAAATCAAAATTATTTGAAGTCATCTGAAACCGCCTAACCAGTTTCAGAAATACACTTTGCATTATATAACAGTTATTCTTAAATCATTTCCTTTTTAACCTCTTCTTGCTTCTAAAGTCATAGAATAATTAGAACTTTGCCGATTTAGCAGCTGATAAACAAATGATTGGTCAAAGTTTCAATGTTATTATTGTCTTTTTTCATTAAAATAAAAGCAAACTAAATTGGTGGACTCGTCATATATCAGACACTCTACATGCATATACATGTACGTCTGCATAGAATTTTTATCGACAATAAATTGTCCAGCCAAACGTTCATATACCGGTACATCTTAAGTTGAAGACTCGCCAAATGTTACATCTGTTTTCAATCCACACCATACAACACATTGATCAGACAGCTCATTTGGAGGACACACATTAAAAAAACAAACGTGCAAATCAAATCTTCAGAAGCAACAAAGTAATAAATGGTACTACTTTCCCTTGGACCAAAGTAGATATTATAGCCCAATGAATCACCAATAACTCTTCTATTAAGAATTCGTAATTTTGATTCAGTACAAACATCTAACTTTTTTTGGTGACTCGGGCTGTTGACTACCTAACTCTTTATAGTCACTCATATTAGTTTTCAATACTTCAACACATTAATTCTAACACGAGTTGCTTACACGATCTATTGGTTGAACTGTGTATTTTCCTTGCAGTTCAGTAAGAGAAAAGGATTTGTATGTCGTATTTATTGACAGCAATTAAAAGTGTTTCCATAGACACTTTGTGAAAAAATAAGATAAGGTCCGATTATTTTAGATAGAAAATTAAAAGATCATTTAACTGATATTTTGAAGGTACGTAAGGAACGTAGTGGACTCAGTACCTTTGGCGTTTTTGTATTGGTAGTTGTGTTTCAAACCTGCCAACATGCGCATTTTGCTGTGCCCTGATTTTAGAGAGAAGCGATACAATATGCTAACCTATAAGATGTAGCGCTTTAGTCACAAAGATAATATATAGCTGTCCACAAGATATAGTTTTAATATGTTTCTTGTAATAGTTTTTAGTTATTTGTTTCAAATAAAGTTTATAACAGTTAATTGAAAGGGACTGAACACAATTTGCTATTCACCCATCAATATTCTGTGAAAATGGCATTTCTCTAACGAAATTGCGGGTTGAAATATAAACCTTATTTTTTATGACATAAGGGTATTACATGAGAATGTTAACGTGATAAAGATAAAATTGGATACAACTAGCCAATATGGTCTGTATGAATATATATAAATAATAATAATAATATTAATAATAATAATAATAATAATACTTCTACTACAACTACTACTACTACTACTGATAATAATTTTAATAATAAATTGATGATAACTTGCCGAGGCAAACTGATCCGAGTCGGACCATCCCTGTATATTAACCCTTTTGGTTTGTTTGGGCGGCAGGGCTTGAGATGCCATTTCATTTCAATATCGGGTAAAAGTCTCACAAACTGGAGGCAATGTCGCCAAAATAACCTTAATAATGTTGTCGGGAACATTAAATCTCAATACATGTACAAACAAACAAACCACTACTACTGATTATACTACTTATAATAACGAAAGTAATAATTTTAAAAATAAAAACAATGACAATAATAATTATACTCGTACAACTACTCCCGATACTACAACTCAGTTCTACAATAATAATAATAATAATAATAATAATAATAATAATACAGTAGAACTTCGATGGCTCGAACACCGATGGCTCGTTTACCATGGCTGAGTCGAACCTGTTCTTAAGTCCCTAGGCAATTTCTCTACATAAGAAACAGTGAGGAAAAATTTAGGATATCTTCGTCTTTTATTTTGCAAATGTGTGCTGTGTGTACTCATTAGAATCGCATCAATGAGGCGATTCTAATGGGTACACACTGCATACATTTATATAATAAAACGCTGAAAAGGAGTCACAAAATTATCCTCTTTATGTCCCCTGACAGTAACCCTCATTGGCTCGAACTACCCCTGTCTCGAACAGATTTTCGTGGTCCCAAAGGTGTTCGAGCCATTAAAGTTCGACTGCAATGTAATGTTCTTGATGTTGGAAAGGATGGTGTTAGGTATGAAGAAGACCAGACTTTTTACTGATTGTGCTTGTCGGTTTATTATTTCGCTAAGGCTGTGCTCGTTGACCAATCATGGTCGAATTCAACTCTGTGAAATATACATTGTTAAATCCAACACCGGTTTATACGTCAATTTAGATATTCAATCTCTGGAATTCAACAAAAACAAAAAAAAAAAAATAAAAAAAAATGTACAAACGCAAATTGATACGGCTTTAATAATGAGAAATCATTGCCGTTTTCTTTCCAAAATGGATAAATGCAATCACATCCGAGTCACCTGATATGACAAGGTGCCATATCATTTCTTGTTTCCCTGGTCAGTTACTGTTTTCCCAGCCGGCAAAGAATGCCGGGCCAACATTGGGCCGATAGCGGTACGACGTGGTAACGTCGTACCGCTATCGGCCCGACGTTGGCCCGTGGTTGGTGCTGGCAGGGTTGTCAATAGATTGATAAAACGGCAGGTTGATATCTTCGAAATAGCTAGTCAGTAACAAATCCTTATCTACTCTAGAAATTTGGTCTAATTCTACGAAATCATTTTCATTCCCTGACCGGGCATTGAAGTCAGCCATGAATACCAGCTTCCCCTTCCCTGTGTATTTTTGAGTGCAAGTTTTAAGTTATCAAATATCTCATCATTTTCCGGACACCCCGATTTTTGTTTCGATGGAATGTACAAGACAGGCAAATATGGTATAGTCAAAATAAAATACTTGCTCAATTTCAACCAGATGACATTTTTCGTTATTTTGATTTCTTTTTTTTTTTTTTGGTTTGGTCGCCATGAGGCGAGCAAACCGGGTCTAATGACCAGATTTTAATTGTTTCATGGAGGGGCACGTGACCTGATTGACCAATCAGATTATTCTGATAAACTGCGGCCCATGCCGTGGTTCCTATAATTACCGAAAATGAAGTGAATCTAAATAGTGAATGTACTCATGGCAGTAATTTCCATAAAGTTTACATCATAAACATGGGAGCAAATTAAGCGAGGTTAAAAATTATATTTCACAGAACTCCAAAGAACATAATAATGTATTTTTACAGAAGAACCAAAATAGGTCATGATTTGTATCTATAAAAGCATTATCGACCAGTCAAATCGCCCCGTGGCATCTCCAAGATACCCCATATAAAACAAATATACCAAAAGACAGTTTAATGTCATTTCTTTGTTTATCATTTCAACCGTTAACGTTGAAAGGTTTCTCGGTAGAAATCAAAGCACTGTAGTGCTAGTAGGTCGATTGATTGTAGGTTGGGAAACAACCCTGGACTGAGACTCAGACTGTTTCATTCAACCCTTAAATTCCAGTATTTTAAGCAAACAGTGTAGATCCTGAATCGGACGCCGCGTTCTTGGCGTCTGATCTAGGTCTACCTTGTTTGGCAAAACCATTCAGATTCTATAGATAATAGAACTGATGGAAATGATAAGGAATCAATGCAATTAGCTCACATCAAAGACACCAAAGGGAAAGAAATACCAACACAAAACAACAACATAATTAAAACGCCACAAGCGGATAGCCAAAAGGACGGTTCCTACAAAATTGCCAAACGGCTACCGAAAATAAAAAAGATATTAGCATTGCATACATGCAAAGACAAACTATAACAATAAACCACAACAGAAGTACTGCCTTGGAACGGCCAGGAACGTGTTTAGCTCACCAAAGCCGAACGCTCAGTGGGGAGCTTATAGACTGGCAGTTGTTCGTCGTCGTCCGACGTATGCCACTTGCGTCAAAACTTTCAAACGGCATCTCCTTTGAAGTCACTGGGCCAATTGGGCCCAAGTTTTATCTGTGGCATCCTTGGGCTTGGGGATTGAAAGTGTGTGTTTTTATGAAAATCGGCTCTTTAGTTTGGTTGCTATCGCAACTTAAATTTTCCATGGAAGCCAAAAATCAAAAATAGGAAACCTACTTTAACAAGAGCACCGCATGCGGGTGCCAACGCTCGGCTGCAAAAATTCTAAGTCGAAAAAGGGGTATAACTGTGCCAAAAATATTTTTAGGGTTACCTCACCTATTGGTATGAGTTCCCCTTTTCATAATGAACAACTAGTCCGAGTTTCAAGTAAATATGTTTAATAATGACAGAGATATTACAAAATGTCCAAGTTTATGCACGACGACCCAGACGACGACGATGACGACGCAATGTCCAAAAAAGCATGCCCCTACTCCCATACTACTTTGATAGTCCCTAAAATTGCAGACGTAGCAAAAATTAGATTAAACCAAGTAAGTTATGGATATTTTAACTTTTAAACGTAACATTAGCAAACCAAATAAACTTGATCTACAGCTAGTGTTTTGTTTTCATCGTTTCTGTTGGAACATCCTTTGCCATTTCATCAGCGAAAGGGAACTCGTCTATGACCTCTGTCTGTACCTTAGATTTATCTTCTCGTGCTGAACAGCTCCCTATCAAAGCGTATCTGATAGGTACTCGTAAGTCGCCATCGTAAAGAAAATAAAAAAATATGTGAGCATGGCAGAAAACATCAAACTGAACAGCGTTGGTGCTAGCACAAGTCCTGCTTGTATCCATTAGTCGCATGCAACTGTTAAGAAAGCTTGCCATCCAGGACCCGGGCAAGTACCCCATGGTTGAACTGCTGCCCCGTTTATATGAACTTGACCAGACAACCAGACTTTGTGACAATTTTCCAAAGTCCCTTACGACTGAGTGTTCCAAATGTTTTTGAAATGACAACAAAAGCCACGTAGCGGTTCACATTCTGAATCTGATATATCTTCTGAAGCAGCCTTTATTGTGAAGAACATGTTAAATTCTCCTCCTTTCTTCTTGAATCCACGTTTTTCTCCAGGTAGAAGCTTCTGGCTGTTAAAAGTGTTTTTTTTTTTCAATCAGTGGAATAGGACCCTTACAACTGTCTTCTCGCTAATTGACCACAGTGTACATTCTTTCGTTCAAACTGACAGCTGACCTTCTTTAATGAATTAAGTTCATTGATAGATAGCTCTATCCGCGTGGCCATAAGGTCGAACATACTTTAGCTCACCTGGCGAGCTTTTGTGGCCGTGAGATATCCGGCGTCGTTCGTTGTCCGCACGTAACTTTCTTGTTAACACTCTAGAGGCCACAGTTTTGGTCTAATCATCAACAAACTTGGTCAGATTGATCATCATGATAATATCTCGGTCCATTTCGAATATTGGCCATTTCGGGTAAAAAATTAGGTCAGAACGACAAATCATAGAAAAACCTTGTGAACACTCTGGAGGCCACAGTTTTTGCCCAATCATCACTAAACTTGCTCAGAATGATTAGTATGACAAAATCTTGGTCATGTTTGAATAAGTCATCGGATCAAAAGTAGGTCAGCAATCAATTTTGTGAACACTCTAGAGGTCACAGTTAAATATGTTCTTTAAAAGTCCGATCTTCACCAGAATGGTCATCATGATAACATGTCGGTCAAGTTCGAATATGGGTCATGGCGAGACAAAAAGTAGGTCAGAAGGTCAAATCATAGATCAAACCTTGTGAGTACTCTTTGTCCAATCATCATCAAACTTGCTCAGATTATGTATCATGAAAATATCTCGGTCAAGTTCGAAAATAAGTCTTGTCGGGTCAGAAAGTAGATCAGTGGGTCAGATCCAATCGTCATCAAACTTGCTCAGAATGATCATCTTGGCAATATCTCGATCGCGTTTGAACACTGGTCATGTCAGATCAATAGTAGGTCAGTAGGTAAAGTCATAGGAAAACCTTGTGAAAACTCTAGAAGCCACAGTTTTAGTCCAATCGTCATAAACCTTGCTGAATAATCACCTTGACAATATCTCGGTCAAGTTGGAATATGGATCATGTCAGGTTAACAAGCAGGTCAGTATTCAAATCATAGAAAACCCTTTTGAAGACTCTATAGGGCACAGTTTTGGTCCAATCATCATCAAAGTTGCTCAGAATAATCATCTTAACAATAGGTCAGTCAAGTTCGAATATAGTTCGTGTCGGGTCAAAAGTAGGTCAGTATGCCATTTTGTATTTAATATTTGGCATGTAGGTTCCTTGGGGCAAGGGCTTCTCCCTTATGCCAAAAATAGACCTGTGACCTTTACCTGTGACCTTCTTCACCATACATTTTGGACCATTTGTGTGTGACAAGGCCTTCCCACCCATACAAAAATTTTGACTTGTGACCTTCACCTTTTACTTACTTTATCATAACTTTTGAACCATTTAGATACTCATACAAAAACATTTGGCCTGTCATCTTCACCTGTGACCTACTTTATTATAACTTTTGAACCATTTGAGATAAAGCCTTCATATTTAACATGAAGGTTCCATCTGACAAGGGTTTCTCACCCATACAAAAAGATTTTGACCTGAAACCTTGACCTGCGACCTATTTTATCATAAGTTTTGAACCGTTTGAGATCGAGCCTTCATATTTGGCATGTAGGTTTCTTGTGACAAGGGCTTCCCACTCGTACAATTTTGACTTGGGACCTTGGTCTTGATCTGTATACTTGTAAGTCAGTTCTGTATTGCCAGCGGGAATTACTTGCTCATATGTTTAGCTTCAGACAGATGCTCACCACCCTCCCAACTCTTTTCAGACGAAGCATTGTAAGTTAGATTGAACCAATTTATCTCCGAATGGTGCACTAGGACCTGACCCTCACTGTCCGCACAAGGTGCACAGATAGTGACATACAAGCCAGCTCTGTATTGTCAATGGGAACTTTTGAAAGACTTCATCCTCAAAAAAAAAATAACTTCGAAGGAATGTACCATGCATGGGTGACCCTCTGACAAAGTCGCGCCACTGAAAATGGTAGTCTCAAGAACTAAAAAAATATACAACCGTTAAAATGACTTCTACACCTAAATATTTGAAATAAAAAATCACAGAAATGTTTCTTGAGTCACTGTCAACCAAAACTGCTTAAACCATTCACTCAACCTTATATTACTTATTGTCGACTTAATACACCCCAAAACATATCAAAGGTAGATTTATTTTATGCATGGTGTTAGATACTGGTCCAAAGATTAGTCGGCACTACCCAGCCCTTCTTGTCCTTAACCCGGATTAAAAGGCGATAAACTTCGCATTTTTATTTTCAAGTTCTTTAATGAAAGTTCTAGGATCTATTATTAAAAACACATTTAGTGGATAAAGTATGAAATGATAATATTCGTTTGTTCGCATCATAATTTAGACCGACAAGACCGAACCCATTGGATGCTTTTTTAAAAAGCAGCCAACTTGTTTTTTAACAAAACCTTTAATAATTCCTCGTATGTAAATAATTAGTCCCCCTGAAGGTCTGCCTTTCATTCTTTTGTCTTTCCTGGCATTTGCAGTGAATGTTATATATCCGGGGAGAACGATGTTTGAATCTTTATTGGTCCAAGTTTAAGATAACCCGAAAATATTATATCTTGCATAAAACTTATCATTTGCTATACAGTAGTTGAAGTTGTTGTAGATGATGCTGCTGCTGATGATGATGATAATGATGATGATGATGACGGTGGTGATGATGATGATGATAATGATGATGATGATGCTGATGGTGCTGATGGTTGATGATCGATGCTGCTGCTGTTGCTGCTGCTGCTGCTGATGATGATGATGATCGATGATGGTGATGATGATGATGATGATGATGATGATGATGATGATGATGATGATGATGATGATGATGATGATGATGATGATTATGATGATGATGATGATGATGATGATGATGATGATGATGATGATGGTGGTGATGATGATGATGATGATGATGATGATGATGATGATGATGATGATGATGATGATGGTGATGCACACCATATTCTGGAAGTCATTACGAAAACACGCCTATTCAAATACATTGCAAACTTTACGGCCGAAAAAAAAACTAAAATTTTAAGATGAAACAATGCGATATTTTTCTTATTTCGAGGCGGTTCTAACGAGTACCCACAATCTATATTTTGAGCAGAAATAAGAAAAATAAGATTTACCCCTGTAAACCCCAGTTTTACAATATAAAAGTGGGGCTCTAGAGAGTCAAAATGATAAAGACATGTTTTCGTGATGAGTGACAGAAGTTTAGATACTAATAATAATAATGATAATAATAATACTAATACATATAATTATAATAATGTATACCAACTTTTATGAAATCCGAAGAAGTAGTAAAAAATAATAATGATAATGATGAAAATTATATATTGCAGTAGTCTTTTGTTTGATTTGTTTGATTTGAGGTGTAACGTCCCCGTCAACACTGTAAAGGTCATTTTAAAGATGTTGCTTCCAATTTTGTGGGACTTTTACCGGACATTGCGATGAAATGACATATCAAGCCCTGTCGCCAAAAACCAATAGGGTTTATCAGCATGGACGGTCCGACATTCACACCGCTTTGTCTGGGCAGGCTTAGATCCTCTAAGCAGTTTACCAGTACTCGTGTGTAGGTCGGATTCAGCTCTGCGTGGAAACATCATGCAGCTCATATATTTCTTCAAGCCCCGATGGGCGGGGCCGATATTGCAGTAGTCATTGTTGTGATAATAATTATAGTGATAGTGATGATGATGACGCTGATGGTGATGCATACAATCTTTATGGTAGTAGCGATAGGGTGTGTGTGTGTGTGTGTGTGTGTGTGTGTGTGTGTGTGTGTGTGTGAATTCGTGTTTAACGTCGCTTTCAACAATTTTGCGACAGGGAGCTCAGTGCTCACTTTTATAGTGCTGCCTCACTGAAGTATCATGTCCCAGACATATTACATGATACCACACCCAGTCACATTATCCTGACACTGGGTCGACCATTCCTAACTCTACCCCGTACTTCTGAGTGCCAAGCGAGGCGCAGCTAGTACCATTCATAACGACTTTGGTATGTCGCGGCCCGGGATCGAACCCGTGACCTCCCGTTCCCCGGAGCGGACACTCTACCAACTGAGCTATCGGGGCCGGTGCGATAGGGATGGTGATGCGATGATGATGAGAATAATATTGATAAAATTAATGACAATAATAACAATGATGATGATGATGATGATGATGATGATGATGGCGACGATAATGAAAATGTACACCGTCTAATCTGACAGCAGAATGCATCATAATGTAACGCATCTATGACCAATGACAATCCGACCAGGTGTGAAAAGTCCGACATTCGTGCTGGGAAAAGAAAATGCTCAAAAGAAAGCTTTTATTTGACATGTTTGAGGACAGAAAAAAAAAACATCTAGCCATCATGAGAGATTATATATATGGGGAACAAAAATTCCTGGTCTGATATTAATACTATTGTCAACGAAACTGCAAATTTTATACCTTTGTACTGGGGTTATAAATATGTTTCTTTTGAAATTAGTTTCCCGAATTTGGCGAATACAGGGTGGTATAAATTGATACCTATATTATGCTATGATTCATTTTCTTTTGTAGAATGCGGGTATTACTCGCAAATTAATATGACATTTGACATTGTTGAACCCTGGGTAATAAATAACAGTCGTAATAAAAGGTTGCCAAAATCTAACTAAGCTGTGATCTTTATGTATGCGATGTATCTTGAATTTTAAATGTTTTCTTTTATATAAGCCCTTAACTTGCCAATGGAACCCTCCAACTGGGCCAGTAACTATGTAAGGGGTGTCATGTTTATTTTGTTCGATGTTTGTTTATTTCTGCTCTTAACCAAACAGCGAAGACCCAGATCAGACGCCGCAGAATGCGGCGTCTGATCTGCGTCTCCGCTGTTTTCTAATGTCCAATATGGGGACGCCAGACCAGTATGGGTTGAATATTTGCATTTTGACTTTTGACTTTATGGGAAATGGATACAGCTTAACCAATTGCATGCGGGAAATACCCCTAAAGGGGTGCCTTGGCAAACAGTGCAGGCACAGATCAGACGCCGCAGAACGCGACGTCTGATCAGTGCCTGCACTATTTGCTAACATAATTTTCCGTCAAAAATAGAATAACAAGAGGGCCCAGAGGGCCCTGAATCGCTCACCTGAGAATTAGTGTCTCCAGTATATTCTAGGCCCGAGGGCTATAATTTGAACAAACTTGGAAATGGTCCACTAGATGAAGCTTCATACCAAATATCAAAGACCTGGACCTTCTGGTTTCAGACAGGAAGATTTTTAAAGGTTTTCCCTATATAAGCCTACGAAAAACCAAAGGGTCCCGGGGTGGGGGCATTTTTGGCCCCAGGGCTATAATTTGAACAATCTTGAAAGAGGTCCACTAGATGAAGCTTCACACCAAATACCAAAGATCTGGGCCTTGCGGTTTCAGAGAAGAAGATTTTTAAAGATTTTCCCTGTATAAGCCTATGTAAAACCAAAGACCCCCGGGGCGGGGGCATTTTTGGCCCCAAGGCTATGATTTGAACAATCTTAGTAAAGGTCCACCAGGTAAAGCTTCACACCAAATATTAAAGACCTGGGCCTTGTGGTTTCAGAGAAGAAGATTTTTTTAATGATTTTCCCTATATAAGCCTATGTAAAACCATAGGCCCCGGGGCGGGGGCATTTTGGCCCCCAGGGCTATAATTTGAACAATCTTGGTAGAGGTCCACTAGATGAAGCTTCACACCAAATATCAAAGATCTGGTCCTTGCGGTTTCAGAGAAGAAGATTTTTAAAGATTTTCCCTGTATAAGCCTATGTAAAACATAGGCCCCCGGGGCGGGGGCATTTTTGGCCCCAAGGCTATAATTTGAACAATCTTAGTAGAGGTCCACCAGGTAAAGCTTCACACAAAATATTAAAGACGTGGGCCTTGTGGTTTCAGAGAAGAAGATTTTTTAATGATTTTCCCTATATAAGCCTATGTAAAACCATAGGCCCCCGAGGCGGGGGCATTTTGGCCCCACGTGCTATAATTTGAACAATCTTGGTAGAGGTCCACTAGATGAAGCTTCACACCAAATATCAAAGATCTGGGCCTTGCGGTTTCAGAGAAGAAGATTTTTTAAGATTTTCCCTGTACAAGCCAATGTAAAACCAAAGGCCCCCGGGGTGGGGGCATTTTTGGCCCAAAGGCTATAATTTGAACAATCTTAGTAGAGGTCCACCAGGTAAAGCTTCACACCAAATATTAAAGACCTGGGCCTTGTGGTTTCAGAGAAGAAGATTTTTTAATGATTTTCCCTATATAAGCCTATGTAAAACCATAGGCCTCCGGGGCGGGGGCATTTTTGCCCCCAGGGCTATAATTTGAACAATCTTGAAAGAGGTCCACTAGATGAAGCTTCAGACCAAATATCAAAGATCTTGGCCTTGCGGTTTCAGAGAAGAAGATTTTTAAAGATTTTCCCGGTATAAGCCTATGTAAAACCAAATGCCCCCAGGGCGGGGGCATTTTTGGCCCTAAGGCTATAATTTGAACAATCTTAGTAGAGGTCCACCAGGTTAAGCTTCACACCAAATATTAAAGACCTGGGCCTTGTGGTTTCAGAGAAGAAGATTTTTTTAATGATTTTCCCTATATAAGCCTATGTAAAACCAAAGGCCCCGGGGCGGGGGCATTTTGGCCCCCAGGGCTATAATTTGAACAATCTTGGTAGAGGTCCACTAGATGAAGCTTCATACCAAATATCGAAGACCTGGGCCTTGCGGTTTCAGAGAAGAAGATTTTTAAAGTTTTTGTTTAAAAAATCTATTTTTAGCTCCTGTGACCTAGATGTGCAATGGACCGGAACCATTTGAACAACTTTGAAAGGAGACCACCTAAGGATCATTCCCGTGAAGTTTGGTCAAATTCCGATCAGTGGTTTAGGAGGAGATGTCATTTGAATAAAAAGTTTACGCACACACGCACACACGCACGCACTGACGACGGACGACGGACGAAAAGTGATCACAAAAGCTCACCTTGTCACTACGTGACAGGTGAGCTAAAAACGAAAAAATAGGCCTGACAACCATTGTATGACAAATGGACTTGTCCAACATATAGCAATGAAATGAATCTACTAGTATACAATGGGTTAAGGGGGAAGCGACTCTTTTGAACCTACTCTTGGATGCTTCCCGCATGCTACTGTCCTCGCGTTTATTGCTGACGTCCCCAACTTACACTCAGAGACAATTGACCCACCAGTGCTGGCAGTGTTTTGATCCCCCCCCCCACACACACACACACACACCTACTTGATTCTGTCTGAGGCTTTTTTTTTTTTTTTTTTTTTAAGAAAATGTCTCATTTTTGGAGCGGTACTGATTACATAACTTCACGAAGAGGATTGGCCCCCGCCCGTCGGGGCTCTGAGATATGGATTGGGCTGGATGATGGTTCCACGCAGAACTGAAACCGACCGCACATGAGTACTGGTAAACCGCTTAGATCTAAGCTTGCCCAGGCAAAAAGGCGAGAGTCGGACCGCCCATGCTTATAAATCCTTGGTCCCTATAGTGTGACATCACCTTGGTGTGAGGCAGCTTGGTTGGTTGGTTGATTTGAGGTTTAACGTCCCCGTCAACACTGTAAATGTCATTTTGGAGACGTTGCTTCCAATTTTGTGAGACTTTTACCCGACATTGAGATGAAATGACATCTCAAGCCCTGTCGCCCAATGAAACCAATAGGGTTTATTAGCATGGACGGTCCGTCTCGCACCGCGGTTCCTGGACAGGCTTAGATCCTCTAAGCGGTTTACCAGTACTAGTGTGCGGGCCGGATTCAGCTCTGCGTGGAAGCATTATGCAGCCCATATATTTCTTCAAGCCCCTATGGGCGGGGGCCCCTGAGTCAGCTTGATCAGGATAAACTTGGTCCCTATTGTAACCGCAACTTGATGTGAACTAACTTGCTCAGGATCAACTTGGTCCCTGTGTGACCCCAACTTGATGCGTATAAGCTTGATGTGGATCAACTCGGCCTCTAGTCTGAACGCAACTTGTTGTGAATCAACTTGCTCTGGATCAACATAGTCCCTTGTATGACCCCAACTTGAGGAGTATAAGCTTGAATTGGGTCCGTTTGATCTTTACTGTGACCACAACTTGATGTGCGTCAACTTACTCTGGATCAACTTGGTTCCTTGTGTGATTCCCAACTTGATGCGCATAAGCTTGATCGGGATCAAATTGATCCTAGTGTCACCGCAACTTGATATGAATCAGCTTTATCTGGATCAACTTGGTCGTAAGTGTGACCGAAACTTGATGTGAATCCACTTTATCTGCATCAACTAGGTCTCTAGTGTGACCGAAACTTGATGTGAATCCACTTTATCTGTACCAACTAGGTCTCTAGTGTGACCGAAACTTGATGTGAATCCACTTTATCTGCATCAACTAGGTCTCTAGTGTGACCGAAACTTGATGTGAATCCACTTTATCTGTATCAACTAGGTCTCTAGTGTGACCGAAACTTGATGTGAATCCACTTTATCTGTATCAACTAGGTCTCTAGTGTGACCGAAACTTGATGTGAATCCACTTTATCTGTATCAACTAGGTCTCTAGTGTGACCGAAACTTGATGTGAATCCACTTTATCTGTATCAACTAGGTCTCTAGTGTGACCGAAACTTGATGTGAATTCACGTTATCTGCATCAACTTGGTCCCTACGGTGATCGCAAATGTATGTGAATCAGTTTGATATTGATTAAATTGGACTCTAGTTTTGTTTGTATTGGAGTTTAACGGCCCAGTCAACACTATTTAGGTCATTTTTGAGCCGGTCAGTTTACCTATCAACACTTTCCTGGGCAGGCTTATACGTAAGCTGTTAACCAGTACAGTGCACATTCTTTCGCCAGAAACTGACAACTGCCCTTCTTGAATCAGCGGAATGGAGAGAATGACCGTAGAAAAGATTTCATGATCAATCTCCACGAAAGAATGTTGCCGACCCCGGTGGGAGTCGAACCCGCGTCCTCCTGATCACCAGTCAGACGCGCATCCGACTGAGCCACTGATTGGACTCTAGTGTGACCACAGCCTCATTTGAATCCGTTTGATCTGGGTCAACATGGTGTTTGAATCCCCTTGATATGGATCAACTTAGACTCTAGTGTGACCACATCTCCATGTGAATCAGCTTGATTCGGGTGAACTTGGTCCCTAGTGTGACGACAAGTTGATGTGAATCAGTTTGATCTGGATCAAATTTGTCCCTAGTGTGACGACAACTTGATGTGAATCAGTATAGTCTGGATCAACTTGGTCCCTAGTGTGACTACAACTTCATGTGAATCAGTTTGATCTGCATCAACTTGGTCCTTAGTGTCACAGAATCTTGATGTCAATAAGCTAGATCATGATGAAATTGGACCCTAGTGTGACTACATCTGGATGTGAATCAGTTTGATCTGGATCAAATTTGTCCCTAGTGTGACAGAATCTTGATGTCAATAAACTTGATCATGATGTAATTGGTCCCTAGTGTGACTACATCTGGATGTGAATCAGTTTGATCTGGATCAAATTTGTCCCTAGTGTGACAGAATTTTGATGTCAATAAGCTTGATCATGATGTAATTGGTCCCTAGTGTGACTACATCTGGATGTGAATCAGTTTGATCTGGATCAAATTTGTCCCTAGTGTGACGACAAGTTGATGTGAATCAGTATAATCTGGATCAACTTGGTCCCTGGTTTGACGACAACTTCATGTGAATCAGTTTGATCTGGATCAACTTGGTCCCTAGTGTGACGACAAGTTGATGTGAATCAGTTTGATGAATCAAGTTTGTCCCTAGTGTGACGACAACTTGATGTGAATCAGTATAGTCTGGATCAGCATGGTCCCTAGTGTGACTACAACTTCATGTGAATCAGTTTGATCTGCATCAACTTGGTCCCTAGTGTCACAGAATCTTGATGTCAATAAGCTAGATCATGATGAAATTGGTCCCTAGTGTGACTACATCTGGATGTGAATCAGTTTGATCATGATCAAATTTGTCCCTAGTGTGACGACAAGCTGATGTGAATCAGTTTGATCTGGATCAAATTTGTCCCTAGTGTGACGACAACTTGATGTGAATCAGTTTGATCTGGATCAAATTTGCCCCTAGTGTGACGACAAGTTGATGTGAATCAGTATAATCTGGATCAACTAGTTTGACGACAACTTCATGTGAATCAGTTTGATCTGCATGAACTTGGTCCCTAGTGTGACGACAACGTGATGTGAATCAGTTTGATCTGGATCAAATTTGTCCCTAGTGTGACAGAAACTTGATGTCAATAAGCTTGATCATGATGTTGTTATTGGTCCCTAGTGTGACTACATCTGGATGTGAATCAGTTTGATCTGGATCAACTTGGTCCCTAGTGTGACAGAATTTTGATGTCAATAACCTTGATCTGGATGAAATTGGTCCCTAGTGCGACCACAACTTCATGTGTACATGTATCTGCTTGATCTGAATCAACTTGGTCCCTAGTGTGACATCAACTTAATATGAATCAGCTAGATCTAGATCAGCTTGATCCTTGGTTTGACCAGAACTTGATCTAAACCAGCTTGATCTGGATCAACTTCCGCCCTCGTGTGACCACAACTTGATATGTATCGGCTTAATCTGAATCAACTTGGTCCCTAGTGTGACTACAACTTCATGTGTATTAGCTTGATCGGAATCAACTAATATGACAGCAACTTGATATGAATCAGCTGGATCAAGATCAGCTTGGTCCCCGGTTCGACCACAACTTGATGTGAATCAGCTTGATTTGGATCAACCTGGCCGCTTGTGTGACTACATCTGGGTGTGAATCGGCTTAATTCGAATCACCTTGGTCTCTAGTGTGACAACATCTTGATGTGTATCGGCTTGATCTAAATTACCTTGGTCCCTAGTGTGACTACATCTGGGTGTGAATCAGCTTAATCTGAACCTTGGTCCCTAGTGTGACTACATCTGGGTGTGAATCAGCTTAATCTGAACCTTGGTCCCTAGTGTGACTACATCTGGATGTGAATCAGCTTAACCTGAACCTTGGTCCCAAGTGTGACTACATCTGGGTGTGAATCAGCTTAATCTGAACCTTGGTCCCTAGTGTGACTACATCTGGGTGTGAATCAGCTTAATCTGAACCTTGGTCCCTAGTGTGACTACATCTGGGTGTGAATCAGCTTAATCTGAACCTTGGCCCCTAGTGTGACTACATCTGGGTGTGAATCAGCTTAATCTGAACCTTGGTCCCTAGTGTGACAACATCTGGGTGTGAATCAGCTTAATCTGAACATTGGACCCTAGTGTGACAACATCTGGACATGGATCAGTTTGATTTGGTTCAACAAAGCCCTTAGTATGACAGCAAACTTTTTGTGAATCTACATGGTCCCTTGTGTGACTATATCTGGATGTGAATCAGTTTGATCAGGATCAACTTGGTCTCTAGTGTGACCGCATCTAGAGAGAGAGCGCTTTTATCACTATCCCGCTATGGTTTTTGGGACGCTCATTTCCTGGACAGGCTTAGACCTTCTAAGCACTCAAATACAAGGGGCGCTTTTGCTTATTTGTAGCATTACTGTTGTTTGAAGGTAAATTTGATGCTGTGATGATCTCTCTCTCTCTCTCTCTCTCTCTCTCTCTCTCTCTCTCTCTCTCTCTCTCTCTCTCTCTCTCCCCTGAAAAGTATTGGTTATCAAAATGTTGCGTTCAAACTTGTGTAAACAATTTATCTTAACATTAAAATAATATATTGCAACACCGGACTAAGATATAGTAATTGCATAATGTGGTTTAGTTTGTGTAAACAACCATTTCTTATTGAAAGTAAACATTTGGTAAGATCTAAACTAAGGATATAAAAGAAAAATATAGATATAATTTTCATGAATTCAAAATTGCGCGGCAACCGGTCACTCAATTTATTCAACAGAATAAACATTCTTTGTTTACATTTTGAATGGTTGATATATTTTACCATCTTAATCAAGAGAAATGAGCCAGTGCACGACAAAACCTACTATAAGACGTGCGCCCAGCGAAGACTCAGATCAGCCTGCGTATCCATATAGTCTAACGAGGGACCTCTCTTGCTGCATAAAGGAACATTGGGCCCTTGGCTACCCTTAGGGCGCACAACGAAGACTATGATCAGACTGCGCGGATGCGCAGGCTGATCTGAGTCTTCGCTGGGCGCACATGTCTTATTGTATGTTTTGTCATGCGCTGGCTCAAATGAAAGCTTGAACGGAATATTTTATTGTTTGTTTGATTTAAAAGCAAAATATTTTGGATTATAAAACAGTATGTCCTGTGCCTAGCGTGCCCGCGAAAAAGGCGATTGGCAAACAGCGTGGACTCAGATCAGACGCGCATATTGCAGCGTCTGATCAGGGTCTACGTTGTTTGACACATATATAAGAATTTTCGTAAAATTTTAAAATAAAATATAGATTGTGTTAACTTCACGGACTTGTTAGCACCTTGACCCAGTGCTTATTGATGTTGTTTGTTTGGTTGGTCGGTCGGTCGGTCAGTTGGTCGGTCGGCCGGATAGTCGGTTGGTTGCCTGGGCTTGGCCGGTCGCTCACTGACTCGCTTGGATGGTCGGTGTTTTGGTCGCTTGTCAATCGAGCAAAAGTTACTAACTACAGAGTGAGTGTTTTGGTCGCTTGTCAATCGACCAAAAGTTACTAACTACAGAGTGAGTGTTTAAGTTTTACGTCTCACCAACAGCTAAGGTCATACGGAGTCGGGACCTCGGTTTAAAGACTCATCCGAAATCTTAAGAATCCCGAGATCGATCCTGCGACTCCTGGTTTACAATGCGGGTAGCATACACACTACACCACGGAGGCTTCTATTACTAACTACAGAAACTTCCAGCCTGCTATTGTCCACGTGATCTGACAATGTACAAAATCCAGGTGGGGTTATTTATAGCAGAACGTTTCTTCTCCCTGTGTCGTCAAAACGCTCTGTACAAAATGGTTGGGTATCTGGAAAATCTAAACTGCATGGACTAGTTCACTGGGGGCATTGGCAAACAGTGTAGATCAGCTCATCACGAAAACACGCCTATATAATTCAGACCCCCTTGAACTCCACTTTATTATAGTAAAACTGGGGTTTACAGGTGTAAACCTTCTTGTTTTTTTTTTTTATTTCTGTTCTAAAATATAAATTGTGGGTACTCGTTAGAACCGCCTCATCGAGGCGGTTCTAACGAGTACCAAACAATCAATATTTAGAGCAGAAATAAGAAAAAATCACAATTTTTCTTCTTAAACTTTTCGTTGTTTCGGCGGTAACATTTACAATGTATTTGTATAGACGTGTTTTCGTAATTCGTTCCATGGCGTCTGATCATAATCTACACTGTTTGCATAAAATGCAGCGATTGCATGGTTGAACGAAACAGTCGAAATCTTCGATCACGACCATTTTCCCAGCCTGCACTCAAAGACAGTCGACCCACCGGTGCTGTCAGTACTTTGATTAATAACAGATACCATTAGATAAGGGGCCGGCCTCGGTAGCTCGGTCGGTTGCGCGTCTGACTGGCGATCAGGAGGACGCTTCTTCGATAGCTGCCGAAGTCGGCAACATTCTTTCGTGGAGATTGATCATGAAATCTTTTCTACGGTCATTCTCTCCCTTCCGCTGATTCAAGACGGGCAGTTGTCAGTTTCTGGCGAAAGAATGTGCACTGTACTGGTTAACCGCTTACGTATTAGCTGCCCAGGAATAGTGTGGATAGGTCAACTGACCGGCTCAAAAATGACCTAAATAGTGTTGACTGGACCGTTAAACTCCAATATAAACAAACAAACAAACCTTTTGATAAGGATTTGATAGTGCTAGCTTTTCTGAATGCTGAAGTTTGCTGCATTGTAATTCAACCTTATCAGTTTTATATGTAGCCTTTTTGGGGTCGATATTTTATCAATCGACCCAAAGTTACTAAGCACAGCTCTCCAGTGTTAATGTTCACATGACTATCACTGGCGTTAACGGTTATTGATAGAAAAAAGCTGCGCTATTCTTATCGCTGTGAAATCAGGGTGTTACGTAAAAGGTTTTTGTATAGAATCCGGACTTGGAAACCACTATTTCATCTCTCTGTTTGATTTTTGTGTTCACGGAGATGTTGCACTGATGAGTTAGGAGGCTTCATGCGGACTGAACAAATTATTTGTCTAAATCGCGACGGAAGTAAGGGGCGGGGCTTGTGGCCACGAAAAATCGATTTAAGCCCACGAGGATTGTGGCCACGTAAAATCTATACCCCCTCCCACCCCACCCCACCCCAGTAGTATTCGTTTCACTGACCGTTCCAAAACGGTTCTTCTGTCACGGTTTATTTTTGTTATGGTTTGTCTTTGACTGTGTACATGTATATTACTTAATATATACGCTTTTTCGAAGAAAAATCGGGTATATTGTTTTCGTGGCAGAGTCGAGTGTCTGTCAGTCCGTGGGTCTGTGTGTGTGTGTGTGTGTGTGTGTGTGTGTGTGTGTGTGTGTGTGTGTGTGTGTGTGTGTGTGTGTGTGTGTGTGTGTGTGTGTGTGTCTGTCTGTCTGTCTGTCTGTCTGTCTGTCTGTCTGTCTGTCTGTCTGTCTGTCTGTCTGTCTGTCTGTCTGTAAGCGTCCGTCTGTCACGTTTCTATGGAATGGATCTCCTCTGAAATCGTTTAAGGTACACTTTTCAAACTTTGCCTGTGGATAGTACATGGAATGTAGATGGCACTGGGCTACTTTTGGCGTGACCTCAACATGACGCCAAGGTCGAAGGTCAAAAAGTATGATTTTGCCATATCTTCTAAACTATTGGAGTTACACTTCTGAAACTGCCCTTGGAATATAGAATAAATCTGGCTATTTTTGGTGTGACCTTGACCGCAACATGACCCCAAGGTCAAAGGTCAAAAAGTATGACTTTGACATATCTTCAAGACTATTGGAGTTAAACTTCTGAAACTTTGGTTATTGGATGACCCTTGGAATATAGAATTAATTGGTCTTCTTTTGGCATGAACTTGACCTCAACATGACCCCAAAGTCAAAGGTCAAAAAGAATGATTTTGCCATATCTCCCAAACTATTGGAGTTACACTTCTGAAACTTTACTTATTGGATGGCCCTTGAATATAGAACATATTGGGCTACTTTTGGTGTGCTCTCGATTTCAACATGACCCCAAGGTCAAAGGTCAAAAGGTATGATTTTGCCTTATCTTCTAAACTACTGGAGTTACACGTCTGAAACGTGGTTACTGGATGGCCCTCGGAATATAGAATAAATTTGGATACTTTTGGTGTGACCTTGACCTCAACATGACCCCAAGGTCAAAGGTAAAAAAATATGACTTTGCCATATCTTCTAAACTATAAGAGTTACACTTCTGAAACTTTGCTTATCAGTTTGAATGTTCTTTGAAACATTTTTAACTTACATGTAGTTTTGGCTAGCTAATACATAGTCATTAGTGTTATTATAGAAAAAGCGGGTATTTACGATGGTATACCATCGACTGCGTGATCTAGTATTATTATTTTTTTTTTTTTTTCGGATAGCCAATTAGCCATTTTGTGGGAAAGTGGCTGTTCTTTTGGCTTTCCGCTGCTGGTGTTGTTTCCATTAGGGTCTGTGTTTCTTTCCCTTTGGTGTCTCTGATGGGAGCTGTGGGTTAATTGTATCGATTCCTGATCATTGCCTTCACTTCTGTTTTGGAATCATATGCTGGGTTAAGCAAACCGTGTAGACCCAGATCAGACGCCGCTGAACGCGGCGTCTGATCAGGTTCTACACTGTTTGCTTTCAGTACAGGAATTTAAGGGTTAAACGAAACAGTCTTGTCCACGTTTGGGACCATTTTCCCAGACTAAGCTCTGAGACAATCGAACAACCAGTGATGTCTGTGCTTTGATTTTTTTTAGATGAAATAGCATCTCAAGACTTACCGCCCAAAGAAACCGCTATGGTTTAAGAAATGATCCGCTTGCACCACTTTTTCTGGGAAGTTTTAGACCTAAGTGGTTTATGAGTAGAAAAGTTCGGTCGCCTTCAGCTCTATGCAGAAGCACCATGCTCTCTGAGGCCCGATGGAGGTGGGGGCGCTTTAAGTAGTTTATCACACATGTAAGTTCTGCAAAACGCTTGTGCTGTAAACAGTGTTGACCTGGATCAGTTAAGTCTCGTTCAACACCGTTTACCAATGCCCCTTGTATGGTATGGTATGGTAGGCGACGAATCCACTAATTACAGCCTTTACTATTATGTTATTTACTTTGTAAGAGCGTTGTAAAATTCGTTAAAAACATTCAAGTGTAATAAATTGTAGAATTTCTTAGAAAGACGACCCTATATATTCCTTTAAACACGGAAAGCGACGTCCTGAACCCATAAACTTAATGTCATACCGAAAAATAAGAACCCATTTTATGGCGAAGATATTGAACTCAACTTGGTCTAAACGCCCGCGTGCTACAAAGGCCGTAGAACTATATTTTGTTTGTTTGATTTGTGGTTTAACGTCCCAGTCAACACTGTATGGGTCATTTTGGAGACGTTGCTTCCAATTTTGTGGGACTTTTACCCGACATTGAGATGATATGACATCTCAAGCGCTGTCGCCCAATGAAACCAATAGGGTTTATAAACAGCTGGACGGTCTGACTCGCACCGCTTTGCCTGTGCAGCCTCAGATCCTTAAAACGGTTTACCAGTGCTCGTGTGCGGTCAGATTCAGCTCTGCGAGGAAGCATCGTGCAGCCCATCTATTTCTTCAAGCCCCGATCGGCGGGGCCGACGTAGAACTATAACTGTTCATATACTTTTTTCATATTTTCCTTATTTCTGCTCCAAACATACATTGTGGATACTCGTTAGAACCGCCTCACTGAGGCGGTTCTAACGAGTACCCACAGTATGTTCTCGAACAAGAACAAGAAAAATATGTAGACCCTGTAAACCCCATAGTTTTCTGAATGTAAAGTTTAGTTTACATGGGTATTCTTTACATGGACTTGTTAACTTGATAAATCAAAGCACTGACAGCACTGGTGGGTCGATTGTCTCTTAGTGCATGCCGGGAAGGTAGTACTGAACTGAGACTTAAACTGTTTCGTTTAAGCCTTAATTTGCAGTATTTTAAGCAAAGATTGTAGCCCTGATCAGACATCGCGTTATGCGGCGTCTGTTCTTGGTCTACAATGTTTCCCAATGACCAAGTACACGATCCCAGTCCAGATTTTACTTTTTACACCGCGCTCTGACGTCACATGGAGAAGCCTAGCGCTGCTATAAATAACCGGTACCTGGATTTTGCATAAGGTCAGCGATTATCAAGAGGACAAGAGCAGGCGGGAAGCTTCTGTAGTTAGTAACTCTGGGTCGATTGATAAACAAACGATTTTATCAATCGATCCAGAAAGTATTATCAAGAAGCCTAAATGTGTCTGATTTGTTTTCCACGAGCACCCACAATCAATGTTTGAAACAGAAATAAGAAAAATATGACAACGTTTCATGAAAAATAATTCTAATAAACCTAATGTCACAAAATTCCATCTCTCGTGAAAGGTCGTGGACGAACTGTGGCTTGGAGAAATAGATTACATGGCGCTTCACGGTGCTTGAAACCGACCGAGTACTGATAAACCGCTAAGATGGTCTGAGCCTGCCCAGGCAAAGTAGTGCGAGTCGGCCCGTCAATGAACCTCAGCTGGTTGCAGAGTCTGCTAAATTCGGCATCGCCGAAAATGGCCGAAAGTTAATCGGGGTGTAATTTTTGGGCTAACTGTATTTTTTATTCGTCGGATCTCGCGAAAATAATCGACATTCTCTTGCGCAAACCATCTTGGGCTGGATTTATATATTATATTTATTTGATTTATAGCTGTTTCGTGCACAATTTAGGGTTAAAAAACGCGGGGTATATACCTTTAAGCGGTAGGGTTTGAGATGGCATTTCATTTCAATGTCGGGTAAAATTCCCACAAAATCTGAAGCAACGTATCCAAAAAGACTTACATGTGTAAATAGTGTTGACGGGAACGTAAACCTCGACACAAACAAACAAAAACACCCTTGGGCTATAATGGCCTCTTGTATATCTGAAGAATTATATTTTTTAACCCTTCTCTTGCTGAATATTCAGTTTAGACACACCCATTTCTGACTTTGAACCAATCAGATTACTTGATGTAATTTATTCTTACAAATCCATAAACTGAATGTCAAACAGTGTAGATCCGGATCAGAAGCCATCTGATCTGGATCTACACTGTTTCCAAACATAGGGGTTGCCGTGAACAGCAGGATAAGAGTTAAGGTTGATAGTTTCTTTATTCCTCTGTGCCAAACATAGAATGTGGGTACACGTAAGAATCGTCGAATACCCACAATCTTTTATATGTGTTTGTGCAAGAGTAATAAAACAATACAAGAATTTACCTTGTAGTTTCCACTTTTTCTCTGTACAAAGTGGGGTTTCATGGGTATTCATTGCATGGACTCAACACATCCGTGTGACTTAGTGTATTTAATCTTCGTGGTCCCAAACCCGATTTTCCGCCCACTGGGGCTTGTAGAAATAGATTGGGTCGCATGGTGCTTCCACGCAGAGCTGAAACTGACCACACATGAGTACTGGTAAACCGCTTAGAAGGACTTAGCCTGCCCATGCAAAGTAATGTAAGTAATGCAAAAAAGTCATACAATGCATATAAGCCTTTTGGTTTTATTGGGCAGCAGGGTTTGACATGTCATTTCATCTCAACGTCGGGCAAAAGTTCAAAAAAAATTGGAAGCAACGTCTCCAAAATTACCTATTGACGGGGACGTTAAACATCAAATCTAACAAACAGAACAAACTTATTTTGATAGCTTGCTTATTTCTGCGCCAAATACAGAATGTGGGTACATGTAAGAATCGTCGAATACCCACAATCTATGTTTTCGTGCAAGAATAAGAAAATAATACAAGAATTTACATTGCAGTTCCCACCTTTTCTCTATACAAAGTGGGGTTTCATGGGCTTGATAACATTAGGATAACACGCCCGTGTGACGATGTGTGTTTTTCTTTCATGGGACCATAACTGACTTTTTCAATAAAAACTATGTGATTCTTTTCTTACATAGATTGCGGGTGCACGTTAGAACCGTCTCAAGGAGGCGGTTCTAACGAGTACCCACATTCTATGTTTTCGAGCAAGAATAATGAAAATAATGTATAACATTGCAAACCCAACTTTTCTCTATATAAAGAGAGGTTTACAAGAGTGTCTAATACATGGTTTACGTGATGGGGGGTATGAATGCTGTCCTTGGCAAAGACCTAGGTTTTGTTTGTTTGATTTGAGGTTTAACGCCCCCGTCAACACTGTATAGGTCATTTTGGAGACGTTGCTTCCAATTTTGTGGGACTTTTACCCGACATTGAGATGAAATGATACATCAAGCCCTGTCGCCCAATGAAACCAATATGGTTTATAAATATGGACGAGCTGACTCGCATTGCTTTGCCTGGGCAGGCGTAGACCCTCTAAGCGGTTTACCAGTACTCGTGTGTGGTCGGTTTCAGCTCTGCGAGGAAGCATCATGCAGCCCATCTATTTCTTTAAGCCCCGATGGGCGGGGGCTGACAAGGACCTAGGTCAGGGATGATTCTTATATAGCCTGGTTGCAACGTAAAATTTGATACGCATAAGAAAAAAAGCATAAGAAACAAAACATGAGAACATATTTTTTTTTTCACAAGGTTTATAGCCCTCTCACACATCACCGGATAACGCTAAACGGACGAGAAACGGACAAAAACTAATTATATCCGCTCGTCTCCGTTCGCGTCTGTTTCTCGTTCGTTTCTTGTCCGGTGAGTCCGTTCCTTGTACGTCGACGTCCGTCCATGTCTGTTTTATGCGGTGGAAAGTTTTGAGCATGTTCAAAACTTGGAACGGACACGAACGGACAAGGGCATCCGGTAGATGTGCGTTAGTTCTGTTTTATCCGCTTCTCGCTCGGTTTACTTACTGTACTCGTCCGGTACTCGTCCGGTCGTCATCCGTTTGTGTCCGTTATTGTCCTGTGGACCTGATTCTCAACCGGGCATCTACCGTACTTCTACCGGACATGTAACGGACTAAACGGAGGCCTTTCGGACCTTTCGTTCAAAGACCGTTTCTTATGCGGTATATACTCGTTTTATCCTGTGTGCGTCCGTCAGTTGTACGGTTCGTGCGTTTCTCGTCCGTTACTTTTCCGGTACCTGTCCGGTAGTCATACGGTCAAAGTACGTTTTATGCGTTTCGTATCTTGATCGTGGGTGGCTCGGAGAGCTCGATTTTTCATTTTCGACACCGGACATTAACGGATATAATTAATTTCTTATTTTTTTTATCCGTTTCTCGTCCGTTTAGCGTTATCCGGTGATGTGTGAGAGCACCTTTATCCATCACGTTTTTCGCATTATTCTTGACAGCGGCACAAACACCTATGCATGCAGACTGCAGAGTAGATCCAGGTTAAATGGTTCATAACGAGGCGGTTCTAACGAGCAGCACAGTCGTATATGCAAACATTATTATAACACACCCGTGCGTTTGGCCCCCGCCCATCGGGGCTTGGAGAAATAAATTGAGTTGCATGATGCTTCCACACAGAGCTGAAACCGACCCACATAAGTAGCCTACCGGTAAACCGCTTAGAGGGTCTTAGCCTGCCCAGGCAAAGGGGTGCATACAGATAACCTCTATTGGTTTCATTGATCGGCAGGGCTTGAGATGTCATTTATTTCAATGGCGGGTAAAGGTCTCACTAAATTGGAAGCAATCATCTCAAAAATGACCTTTACAGTGTTGACGGGGGCGTTAAACCTGACTAAAACAAGCAACCAAACAAAACCACACCCGTGCGACATAACGCAGGTTTTCACATATCCAAAATGGGAACTTTTCTGATGAAAATCCGTAATAATTTTCTTATTTATACTGCAAACATAGGTTGTGAGAGCTCATTAGAACCGCCGTATTAAGGCAGTTCTAACTCTTAACGAATACCTTTGAAGCGGAATTTAAAAAAGTATACCCCCGTAAACCCCGTTTGCTCTATATAAAGGTGGCTTTAGGGGGTTGTTCATTTCATGGACTTGTTCACGTGATGTATCGCAAAAGGTGGGTTATCCTGCTGTATTTACTGAGCGAGGCTCGAACCCCACTGAGAGGTACAGTCGAACTTCGGTGGCTAGAACACCGATGGCTCGTTTACCATGGCTGAGTCGAACCCGTTTTTGAGTCCCTAGGGAATTCCTCTGCATAAGAAAAAGTGTGGATAATTTAGGAATTTTTCGAGTTTTATCCTGCAAATGTATGCTGTATGTACTCATTAGAATCGCCTCGATGAGGCGATTCTAATGAGTACACACAGCATAAATTTATGTTACAGAACAGCGAAAAGAAGTCCAAAAATACCCCCGTTATGTTTTCTGGAAGATACAACAGTGGCTCGAACTACCGCTGTCTCGAACAAATTTCCAGGTCCCATAGGGGTTCGAGCCATCGAAGTTCGACTGTATAATGTTTGAAAGACAGCGCTCTCAAGCATTAACCCTTTTTGTACCAAATGGAATCTTCCACCTTATATATAGCAGGAGTTCATTTCAAAATTTAGGGGTGTCAAGTTGTGTTTTCGTCAAAACACATTTGGAAAATGGCTAAACTTTGAGCAAACATTGGAGGTCCTGATCAGACGCCGCGTTCTGCGGCGTCTGATTTGGGCCTGCAATGTTTGCCAGGGTACCCGTTTTGGGGTTTCTGGTACTAAACGGGTTAAGCCAAGGATGCCGCAGAAGATACGGAGGATCTTACGTGAGTGTTCATGTTGTATTGAATTTATTAAACGAGCTGAGGAAAACGGATAAAATGCTAGGCTTCGCCGAGCATTTTATCTCTTTTCCTTAACGAGTTTAATAAATTCAATGACACATGAGCACGTGAATGCAAGATTCTATTTATCATATGACATTAAAACGTTTGTTTTACAAACAAACAAAAAATCACCTTTCCACCTTTAGTACATGCAATCATTACAGGGTGTATCTAACTAATTTGCATATTTAATCCACCAGTGGATTATCGAATTGATTACATGGCGTTATTACATTGTCAGACGCGACGTCATGTGATAAAATAATATAATATATGGTACGAATAAAATATTGTTTCATTTATTTATTTCTAAAAACATTTTTCTTAAAACTGGAAAAGGTTCCCAAGGTAACAATTTTCTATAATGGCCATTGACTTAACCATAATAAACTGTTTCTATATAAAAGTGTGAAATTTATTATCATTCCCGCGGCCTTTTAGGCCCTCTATAGTATAATACCGCTATCTGGACATTTGGGCCCCGTCAAGCGATTTTGGTACTTATCGCCTATGCGAGCAGCGAAGGTTCAGGCGAGCCTGCGCATCCGCGCAGTCTCGCCAGAACCTTCGCTGCTCGTTCATACAAGCAGTGAATCAAGAGGAACCTTCAGACAGAAAACCATATCCCTGTTCCCTCTGAATGGCTGGGCATGCGCAGTTAAACTATGTCATGACGGAATGCTCGAAGACACAAATTCGCTTGGCGCGGCTCATTTTATAATTTTAACTTGGGTGACACTTTATTGTCTATTTTTCCGTAAAATATGCCCTAAAGTGCGACTGGCTTTCACCGTAAGATCTTATTAAATTGCCATCATTAACTTTCTTCTTCACGTTTTCAAAGAATTATTGCATAAGCGTCGGATCACATTCTATTCGATTTCTATCTATCAATTTTGAATGGTTATTACTATCTGGCCTATAATAGCAATTACGGTCAGTCAAGCGAACAAGTTTTGCATTCTTATACGATAGAGTCAATTCATCTTCAAATTTCTCGCCAAAGCACAACGCAAATTTCAGCCGCAAATTTCCGGCTTTCCACCAAGAAAGCACCACCTTTGAACATGTAATATAATTCATATTTTTGTTTCTTTTTCATATCTCAGAAACTGCCGGCCCCCGCCCATCGTGGCTTGAAGAAAAGGATGGGCTGCATGATGCTTTTACGCAGAGCTGAAACCGACCCGCACACGAGTACTGGTAAACCGCTTAGAGAGGATCTAAGCCTGCCCAGGTTTGGAGTTTAAGTCAGAAAAATATCACACTTTTTCGTCACTTTTTATTGAGAAAAGTGGGTTTCCTCAGAAGTATACATCATCTTCTAAATTATCCTCCAAGACATTGGTTGTATGTACTCGTTAGAACCGCCTCCTCGAGGCGACTCTGAAGAGCACCACAACCTATGTTCGGGGTTTAAATTAGTAAAATATCATACATTTTCATCAGTTTCTGAGGTGTTGTTTGTTTGAATTTAGGTTTAACGTCCAACGCCGTAAAGGTCATTTTTTGAGACGTTGCTTCCAATTTTGTGGGACTTTTACCCGATATTGAGATGAAATGACATCTCAAGCCCTGCCGCCCAAACCAATAGGGTTTATAAGTATGGACGGACCGACTCTTAGAGCCGCTTCAATGAGGCGGTCCTAACTCACCCAGTGACTTTATTTTTAGCTAAATTCTAAATTTAGCCACCCATTCAACGAGGTAATGGCCGACTCAGTATAAGAAGATAGAGTAGCTTCAACATACGTCTTTGAGTACAAATAAGAAAAATAATGTATACCCTTATAAATTCCAGTTTTCTCTATATAAAGTGGGGTTTCCGGTGTTTTCTTTTTGTGGACTTGTGAATATAATGCGTCCAGTAAGGCAGAAGCATTAGACTGGTTTTTGGCAACAAACTGTCAGTCAGACGCAGGCTAATAAAACGCCTGGCCCCAACCTACCCACCCACTAAACAAATCTAAACACTTATTAATGAAATAAATCACACTGGGATAGCACGCATCTGTGCTACAAATATAGATTGTGGGTGCTCGTTAGAAACGCATCAATGATGCGTTTCTAACGAGTACCATCAATTTATGCGTTTGAGCAAAAGAGAGAGAGAGAAAAAGAGAGAGAGAGAGAACTGATGTTGCATGATGTTGATGTTGCATGTACCCTGGCGTCTGATCCGGATCTGCACTGTTTGCCTAAAGTACATGTACATAAATTTAAGTTCGCGTTCATGACCTCACCCACCATTACTGGCCGTTCTTTGATTCTTTCTCTCTCCCAGATATTTTCCAGTGCGCAGCCTTTTCCATTTTTTATTTTTCTTTTTTCGCGGACAAATTATTTCATATGCATACGTAACTCTTTGCTAATAGGATTTTAACTCAAATACAGAAGTGGGGCTGTCACCCAAACAATAGCGATGAAAATAATAAATAGGGGGCTGTGAAGAACGGATACTCTAAAATATTGCCCAACATTTTTGCGCACTTAGTTGCTTGACTTATAGATTTGGTCTTTTCTTTTGATATTATTTTTGTTTCCCCTTTTCACTAAAACATGTCTGTCTGGGGGTTCATTTCAAATACAGTTGATCTTCAATGGCTCGAACACCTATGGGACCACGAAAATCTGTTCCTGACAGGGGTAGTTCGAGTCAGTGAGGGCTATTGCCAGGACGGCCCCCGCCCATCGGGGCTTGAAGAAGTATATGCGCTGCACGATGCTTCCACGCAGAGCTGAAACCGACCCGCACACGAGTACTGGTAAACCGCTTAGAGTATCTAAGCCTGCCCAGGCAATGCGGTGCGAGTCGGCCCGTCCATGCTAATAAACCCTATTGGTTTCATTGGGCTTGAGATGTCATTTCATCTCAATGTTGGGTAAAAGTCCCACAAGATTGGGAGCAACGACTCCAAAATGACCTTCACAGTGTTGACGGGACGTTAAACCCCAAATCAAACAAACAAAACAAAAGCTATTGCCAGGGGGCATAAGGACATACTTTAGGACAGCTTTTCGGAGTTCTATAATGAAAAATGTATGCTGTGTGTATTCATTAGAATCGCCTCATCGAGGCGATTCTTATGAGTACACACAGCATATATTTGAAAGATAAGAGACAAAAATAACCTAAATTTTACCCTTCCTATTTCTTATGTAGAGAAATTCCCTCGTGACTCAAGAACGGGTTCGACTCAGCCATGGTAAACGAGCCATCGGTGTTCGAGTCATCGAAGTTCTACTGTACATTGGTTCGATCCTGTTTTAGGTAGACTATGTCTATGTTATGAATACCTCTGTAAACCCCACTTTACACAGGAAAAGTGGGGTTTACCAAAGTAAACATTATTTTCCCTATGTTTGCCCAAAATATAAATAATGGGTACTCGTTAGAACTGCGGTTCTACCGTTCTAATAAGCACCCTTTATCTATGTTTGTAAGAGAAATAATTATAATATGTTTACAAGAGATGTAATAATAATAAAATTTTCAAAAGAAAATTCTTATTTATGTTGTCATCATTATCTCACATGGGCATTGTTGCGAACCAAGCGTAGAACTAAGCAGAAAGGAAAACAAACAAGTCTTCAAAATAATAATTATTATTATTATTTAATAATAATAATAATAATAATAATAATAATAACTCGATTTATCGATAAAATGTTTGAACTAGAGCTGAAACCGACCGCACTCGAGTACTGGTAAACCGCTTAGAGGAACAAAACCAGCCCAGGTAAAGCGGTGCGAGTCAGACCGTCCATGCTTATAAACCCTATTGATTACATTGGGCGACAGAGCTTGAGATGTCAGTTCATCTCAATGCCGGGTAAAAGTCCCACAAAACTGGAAGCAACGTCTCCAAAATGACCTATACATTGTTGACGTGGACGTTAAACCTCAAATCAAACAAACAAACAAAACTGTAATGAAACACAAATCTATTTTATTCTTAAAATCTTATTATCATATAACGTCGCGTCTGAGAGTGTAATAACGCCATGTAATAAATTATGTAATCCACTAGTGGATTAAATATGCAAATTAGTTAGAAACGCTCCCTAACCTTACATGTACAACGCCATTAACGACGTCGCGTTTACTAATGACGGAATATTGACATTTTTTTTTTTATAAACAAATCGTGAATAAAATACGTTTTTAAAGTCATATGATAAATAGAATCTTGCATTCGTGCTCATATATTATTGAATTAAATAAACTCGTTGAATAAAAAGCCTTACAATGCTCGGCAAAGCCTCGAATTTTATCCCTTTTCCCCAACTCATTTAAGAAATTCAATAATACATGAACACTCATGTAAGATCCTCTATTTATCTGATCCCATAGAATGAGTGCTGAGTCCAAAAAGAATAATAATCCTCAAGTAATCCAACACAGGATTTAGATTGAAATTTTCTTGAAACATCCAAACTATAAGTTCAGTAAACCTCCACTAATGGTCACCTCTGTTCAGCAGCCACCTCTCTTCAGCAGCCACAATGATTCCTCCCACAGCATCACCTAATCAGCAGCCACCTCTCTCCTCCAGCCAGCAGCCACTCTACCAAATCTAAATTCCCTCTTATAAACAGCCAGAGTTAACTCAATAGCAAAAAGTCGGATGTAAAAATAGGAATTTCTCTTCTGGTGTATTTATTTACTTCAAAATTTATTTTTCTTAAAACTACCTCTCCATCATTTATTTTTCTTTTAGTACATCCATGTTGAGCTGGCTTCAATAATCACTATTTTTATCTTTCGATTAAAAGCCATACATCATCTAAAACATTTCCCTCTGTTGAACAGCCACCTCCCTTAAACAGCGAGTTTTGAAGTTTTCCCAGGGTGGCTGTTTAATGGAGGGCACATTGTAAAAGGAAAGTTTTATCCCTTTTAGATTTAGTGGCGTTTCTAGAATATTGTAGAAATAAATGTGTTCATATGCTGAAAATAATGTGATCAAGGAATTTCTAGACTATTCTTTAATCCCTTTTCTTGTAAACAACATGTTTACCTACTAAAATCAATCTGTGACTCATAACCTAGAAACTTCCTTTTTGCAATAAGTTGGTAAACATCATCCTGAGTTTTATATGAGAATCGGGAAAAAATCTTATAAGAACAGGTATCGTTTGTTTGTTTGTTTGTCTGTGTTGAGATTTCACTACCCCATCAACACTATTTAGGTCATTTGGGAGACGTTGATTCCGATTTTCTGGGACTTTTACCCGGCATTGAGATAAAATATTACCGCCCAAGGAAACTGCTATAGGGTTAAAGGAGCGGTCTGTCCTGGGCAGGATTAGACCTAAGCGGTTTACCAGTTCTCAAGTTTGGTCGGTTTCAGCTCTGCGCGGAAGCACCGCACCATGCAGTCCAATCTTTTTTCTCCAAGCCCCTATGATTCCATCTCTTTTATATCCGAACTTAATTTCGATTATAATACGCGGACTCCCTTGAAAATCAAAGCTCCAAAGGCACTGAAATTACAGACGGTAAACATTATATAAACATTAAACACACACGCAGATTCTGAGGATAAGCAGTTTTGGGTGCTCGTTAGAACCACCTCCTAGAGACCCACAGTCTTTGTTCGGCCCTGGATCGCTCACCTGATCCATATTGTACAAATGAAACTGTAGGTAATATATGGTGGAGTAGAGAGTTTGAGCCATTTTGGTTGACCCAAGGAGGTTTTTATATTTTTAGCTCTGATTATCCCAGCAGAGCGGTTTGAGCAATTTTGGACGAGGTTCACCCAAGCAACATTCCTGTGAAATTAATTCGAAATCCATCCACTGGTCTAGCAGATGTTGTTTAATAGTTTTTCTATTGTTAGCTCTGGCGGCCATCTTGTTCATTCCAGAATAATGGATTGAGCAATTTTAATTGAGGGTTACACAAGGAACATACCTGTGAAATTATTTCGAATTCCATCCACTGGTTAAAGAGAAGAAGTCGTTTAAAGGTTTTTCTGTTTTTAGCCCTGGCGGCCATCTTGTTTACCAAGCGGAACGGTTGGAGCAATTTTGGTTGAGGGTCACCAAAGAAACATTCCTGTAAAATTATTTTGAAATCCATCCACTGGTTAAGGAGTAGAAGTCGTTTAAAGATTGTTTTCTATTTTTAGCTCTGGTCGCCATCTTGTTCATTCAAGCAGAACACTTTGAGCAATTTTGGTAGAGGATCATCCAAGGAGCATTCCTGTGGAACTATTTCAAAATCTATGCACTGGTTAAGGAGGAGAAATCGTTTAAATACACTGTAAAAATAGTGTTTACAGATTAAACACTTTCTGAGACGCATTTCTTGTCCCGTTTTTTTTTTATGCGTTTAACGCTTTGACGTGTCTCGTTTCTAAACACGTCTAGGAATGTGTTTAGATATTAAACATGTATAGGACAGTGACATGTTTAATACCTGCACATGTTTAGCTCAGAAACATGTTGAAAATCTAAACATGTCTAGAGGTAAAATCATCATTATTCATGTTGTATTTGTCTATAACGTTTTGTTTCTTTGATCCTGGAATAGTAGAAGATTTCTTTCAAGGATGAATGGAATATTGGTGTTTAGTTCTTAATGTAATTAGTTTTCGCGACTCATATTTTCTTTCTACATCCACGTTGTGTTCAGCAGACTTAATAATGCCATTTGATAGAAGATTGTGATTGGTAAATGAAACCTGCATATATTCTTTCTTGAATATATTTATATAAACTGCCTAAAACTGAAAAAAAAGGTGAGGATTTGTTGGGGAAAATGCCACAACATGGTCTAAACACGTGTAGCGTAAACATGTTCAAAACCTAAACATGTAAAATTTAATTATGCTTTAAGGTGTAGTGTTCTTCTTTTCTATCAAAGACATCTTAACCTCCAACATGAACTCACAAATAGTGCACACTGTATGATTGTACTCTAGTTTCGCATAATGAAGGGGAGCCTTTGCATAAGAGGGAGCCTCTGCACGAGTGTTAAGTTGGTTCCTTATTCCTTATTCCTTATTCCTTGTTCCTTATTCCTTATTCCTTGTTCCTTATTCCTTGTTCCTTATTCCTTATTCCTTATTCCTTATTCGATTTTCAACTTCATAGTACTTTGCCACGCGGTGTAACAGAACATTTGCGTATGTCCTAATCATCATCACTTTTACTTCTAAGCATGATGGTATAGGTTTCGAAATCCAGAAGGTATCAACTGCGAATAAGGAATAAGGAACAAATCCAAATTTTCCTTATTCCTTATTCGATTTTCAACTTCAAAGTACTTTGCCACGCGGTGTAACAGAACATTTGCATATGTAGTAATCATCATCATTTTTACTTCTAAGCATGATGGTATAGGTTTCGAATTCCAGCAGATATCAGCTGCGAATAAGGAATAAGGAACAAATCCAAATTTTCCTTATTCCTTATTCGATTTTCAACTTCATAGTACTTTGCCACGCGGTGTAACAGAACATTTGCGTATGTCCTAATCATCATCATTTTTACTTCTAAGCATGATGGTATAGGTTTCGAATTCCAGCAGGTATCATCTGCGAATAAAGAATAAGGAACAAATCCAAATTTTCCTTATTCCTTATTCGATTTTCAACTTCATAGTACTTTGCCACGCGGTGTAACAGAACATTTGCGTATGTCCTAATCATCATCATTTTTACTTCTAAGCATGATGGTGTAGTTTTCGAAACAAAGCAGGTATCAACTGAGAATAAGGAATAAGGAACAAATCCAAATTTTCCTTATTCCTTATTCGATTTTCAACTTCATAGTACTTTGCCACGCGGTGTAACAGAACATTTGCGTATGTCCTAATTATCATCATTTTTACTTCTAAGCATGATGGTATAGGTTTCGAAATCCAGCAGGTATCAACTGCGAATAAGGAATAAGGAACAAATCCAAATTTTCCTTATTCCTTATTCGATTTTCAACTTCATAGTACATTGCCACGCGGTAAAACAGAACATTTGCGTATGTCCTAATCATCATCATTTTTACTTCTAAGCATGATGGTATAGGTTTCGAAATCCAACAGGTATCAACTGCGAATAAGGAATAAGGAACAAATCCAAATTTTCCTTATTCCTTATTCGACTTTCAACTTCATAGTACTTTGCCACGCTGTGTAACAGAAGATTTGCGTATGTACTAATCATCATCATTTTTACTTCTGAGCATGATGGTATAGGTTTCGAATTCCAGCAGGTATCATCTGCGAATAAGGAATAAGGAACAAATCCAAATTTTCCTTATTCCTTATTCGATTTTCAACTTCATAGTACTTTGCCACGCGGTGTAACAGAACATTTGCGTATGTCCTAATCATCATCATTTTTACTTCTAAGCATGATGGTATAGGTTTCGAAATCCAGCAGGTATCAACTGCGAATAAGGAATAAGGAACAAATCCAAATTTTCCTTATTCCTTATTCGATTTTCAACTTCATAGTACTTTGCCACGCGGTGTAACAGAACATATTCGTATGTACTAATCATCATCATTTTTACTTCTGAGCATGATGGTATAGGTTTCGAATTCCAGCAGGTATCAACTGCGAATAAGGAATAAGCAACAAATCCAAATTTTCCTTATTCCTTATTCGATTTTCAACTTCATAGTACTTTGCCACGCGGTGTAACAGAACATTTGCGTATGTCCTAATCATCATCATTTTTACTTCTAAGCATGATGGTATAGGTTTCGAATTCCAGCAGGTATCAACTGCGAATAAGGAATAAGGAACAAATCCAAATTTTCCTTATTCCTTATTCGATTTTCAACTTCATAGTACTTTGCCACGCGGTGTAACAGAACATTTGCGTATGTCCTAATCATCATCATTTTTACTTCTGAGCATGATGGTATAGGTTTCGAAATCCAGCAGGTATCAGCTGCGAATAAGGAATAAGGAACAAATCCAAATTTTCCTTATTCCTTATTCGATTTTCAACTTCATAGTATTTTGCCACGTTGTGTAACAGAACATATGCGTATGTCCTAATCATCATCATTTTTACTTCTAAGCATGATGGTATAGGTTTCGAATTCCAGCAGGTATCAACTGCGAATAAGGAATAAGGAACAAATCCAAATTTTCCTTATTCCTTATTCGATTTTCAACTTCATAGTACTTTGCCACGCGGTGTAACAGAACATTTGCGTATATCCTAATTATCATCATTTTTACTTCTAAGCATGATGGTATAGGTTTCGAAATCCAGCAGGTATCAACTGCGAATAAGGAATAAGGAACAAATCCAAATTTTCCTTATTCCTTATTCGATTTTCAACTTCATAGTACATTGCCAGGCGGTAAAACAGAACATTTGCGTATGTCCTAATCATCATCATGTTTACTTCTAAGCATGATGGTATAGGTTTCGAAATCCAGCAGGTATCAACTGCGAATAAGGAATAAGGAAAATTTGGATTTGTTCCTTATTCCTTATTCGCAGTTGATACCTGCTGGATTTCAAAACCTATACAATCATGCTTAGAAGTAAAAATGATGATGATTAGGACATACGCAAATGTTCTGTTACACCGCGTGGCAAAGTACTATGAAGTTGAAAATCGAATAAGGAATAAGGAAAATTTGGATTTGTTCCTTATTCCTTATTCGCAGGTGAAACCTGCTGGAATTCGAAACTTATACCATCATGCTTAGAAGTAAAAATGATGATGATTAGGACATACGCAAATGTTCTGTTACACTGCGTGGCAAAGTACTATGAAGTTGAAAATCGAATAAGGAATAAGGAAAATTTGGATTTGTTCCTTATTCCTTATTCGCAGTTGAAACCTGCTGGATTTCGAAACCTATACCATCATGCTTAGAAGTAAAATTGATGATGATTAGGACATACGCAATTGTTCTGTTACACCGAGTGGCAAAGTACTAAGAAGTTGAAAATCGAATAAGGAATAAGGAAAATTTGGATTTGTTCCTTATTCCTTATTCGCAGTTGATACCTGCTGGATTTCGAAACCTATACCATCATGCTTAGAAGTAAAACTGATTATGATTAGGACATACGCAAATGTTCTGTTACACCGCGTGGCAAAGTACTATGAAGTTGAAAATCGAATAAGGAATAAGGAAAATTTGGATTTGTTCCTTATTCCTTATTCGCAGTTGAAACCTGCTGGATTTCGAAACCTATACCATCATGCTTAGAAGTAAAATTGATGATGATTAGGACATACGCAAATGTTCTGTTACACCGCGTGGCAAAGTACTATGAAGTTGAAAATCGAATAAGGAATAAGGAAAATTTGGATTTGTTCCTTATTCCTTATTCGCAGTTGATACCTGCTGGATTTCGAAACCTATACCATCATGCTTAGAAGTAAAAATGATGATGATTAGGACATACGCAAATGTTCTGTTACACCGCGTGGCAAAGTTCTATGAAGTTGAAAATCGAATAAGGAATAAGGAACAAGGAATAAGGAATAAGGAATAAGGAACAAGGAATAAGGAATAAGGAACAAGGAATAAGGAATAAGGAACCAACTTAACACTCGTAGCCTCTGCGTGGTTCTACATGTAGTTCTCCAATAAAACAATGCTTTTATTATAGAGTTTGTGTGTGTGTGAGGGGGGGGGGGGTCAAAATTATAAAGGCGGCGTTATCTTCACGTATAGGCTCCCCTTCATTATGCGAAACTAGAGTACAATCATACAGCGTGCACTATTTGTGAGTTCGTGTTGGAGGTTAAGATGTCTTTGGTAGAAAAGAAGAACACTACACCTTAAAGCATAATTAAATTTTACATGTTTAGGTTTTGAACATATGGACGCTAAATGTGTATAGACCATGATGTGGCATTTTTCCCCAACTATTCCTCACCTTTTTTTTGCAGTTTTAGGAAGTTTATATAAATATATTCAAGAAAAAATATATGCAGGTTTCATTTACCAATCACAATCTTCTATCAAATGGCATTAGTAAGTTTGCTGAACACAACGTGGATCTAGAAAGAAAATATGAGTCGCGAAAACTAATTACATTAAGAACTAAACACCAATATTCCACTTATCCTTGAAAGAAAAATATGTTTGAAGGACGTGCCATATCTTCTACTATTCCAGGATCAAAGAAATAAAACGTTATAGACAAATACAACATGAACAATGATGATTTTACCTCTATTTTATGTCTTTGCAGCTCTGCAACTTTCAGCGTTCGTTCAGCGTTCGTCTACGCGGGAAAAAGATCGTATCGGTTTCAGCCGAGACGTGTTTAGACTTTTGACGTATTTATACTCACAAATACGGCAAAACAAATTACATGTTTAGAAACAACACACTTTTCTAATCATGTTTAGCTCTAAACATGTATAAAACATGTTTAATTTCTATACGCTATTTTTACAGTGTATTCTTCTATTTTAGCTCTGGAGGCTATCTTGTCCACCCGAGCAGAACAATTTGAGCAATTTTGGTAAAGGGTCACCCAAGGAACATTCATATAAAATTATTTCAAAATCCATGCACTGGTTAAGGAGAAAAAGTCGTTTAAAGTTTTTTTTTTTCTATTTTTATCTCTGGCGGTCATCTTGTTCATCCGAGCAGAACGGCTTGAGCAATTTTGCTAGAAGATCACCCAAGGAACATTTTTGTGAAATTATTTCAAAATCCATGCTCTGGTTAAGAGAAGAAGTCGTTTAAATGTTCTTCTATTTTATTCTCTGGTGGCCATCTTGTTCACCCGAGCGGAACGATTTGAGCAATGTTTGTAGAGGATCATCCAAGAAACATTCTTGTGAAATTATTTCAAAATCTGTCCAGCAGTTTTGGAGAAGAAGTCGTTTAAAGCAAAAGGTGACGACGGACGCACGCACGCAAGACCAATCACAATAGCTCACCTTGAGCACGAGCACTTCGTGCTCAAGTGAGCTAAAAGTTGTGCGTGTCCACTAGAACCGTCTCACTGAGACCCACCTTATATGTTAACCTTTAGCCTGCTGTAGGCGACAAGCCCTATCTTTGCAAACAGTGTAGATCCAGATCAGATGGCTTCTGAAGAAGCCATCTGATCAGGATCTACACTGTTTGACATTCAGTTTATGAATATATAGAAATAAATTGCATCAAGTAATCGGATTGGTTCAAAGTCAGAAATGGGTGTGGCTTAATTGAATATTCAGCAGGTTAAAGGTTAAGAAGACAAATACGTTGCTGTGCTTGTTAGAACCGTCTCAATGAGACCAAAATTCTATGTTAGGAAGATAAATATGTTGTGGGTGCTCGTTAGAACCGTCTCATAGAGATTAGGAAGATAAATAAGCTGTCGGTGCTCGTTAGAACCGTCCCATAGGGACCCACATTCTGTGTTATGAAGAAAAATAAGTTGCGGGTGCTCGTTAGAACCGTTAAAATGAGACCCACATTCTATGTTATGAGAATAAATAAGTTGGTGGTGTACTTAAGAACCGTCTAACAAAGACCCACATTCTTTGTTTGGGAAAAAATGAGTTGTGGGTGCTCGACAGAACCACACTCGTTGAAATCTTTTCTATAACCATACTCTTCAATTCGCTAATTCGAGAAGGGCAGAACTTTGTCGAATCTAAGTGGTTTACCAGTACTCGTGTGCGGTCGGTTTCAGCTCTGCGTCGAAGCGTAATGCAGCCAATCTATTTCGTCAAGCCCCGATGGGCGGGGGCACCCAGGAAAAGTGTGGCAGATAAAGTGAATAGCTCGACAGGACATAAATGGTATATAGTGTCGATTGGTTCGTTTAACTCCAAAACAAACAATCAGGCACTCAACGTTGAACTAACGTTGAAAACGTTGTTTCAACGTTAGTTCAACGTTGAGTCAACTTTTTGTGCCTGCAGGGAAAGTACTGGTTAAATCTATGGCTATGTAAACTGATCGCTCGACATGTTGTGTGTTTTTAGGTCACTTTGGATAGACTGCTTCATACTTTTACCTGACATTGAGATAAAATGACATCTCAAGCCCTACCGCCCAAAGAAAGTGCTGCCGGTGCATTGGTTTTATATAGGTTCTTTAAACGCATAACAGAAATCAAAGCGCCGAAAGTACTGCGTGGTCGATTCCCTGGGTGTAGACTGTTTCATGTAACACTTAAATTCCATGCAGTATTTTAAGCAAACAGTGTAGACCCTGATCAGACGCCGTTTTCAAAACTCAACACATGATTCCAGTCCAGATTCTATAGGTAGCACTCTTACGCAACAGTCTAACCTTACAACGACAAGAATAGCGTGGCTATTTTCTATAAATAATCGTTACCTGGATTTCCTACAAATCAGTGATAGTCACGTGGACATCAACAAAGAAAAGCTACTGTGCTTAGTAACTTTGGGTCGATTGACACCCGATCGACACAATCAGACTTTCTCACAACACAGCGTAAATAATGATTTTGTTTGAGGTTTAACGTCCCCGTCAACACTGTAAAGGTAATTTTGGACACGTGCTTCCATTTTTGTGGGACTTTTACCCGACATTGAGATGAAATGACATCTCAAGCCCTGCCGCCCAATAGGGTTCATAAGCATGGACGGGCCGACTTGCACCGCTTTGCCTGGGTAGGCTTAGATCCTCTAAGCGGTTTACCAGTATAAGCCTGCCCAGGAACAGTTTGGATAAGTAAACTGACCGGCTCAAAAATGACCTAAAATAGTGTTGACTGGGCCGTTAAACTCGAATACAAACAAAACAAAACACGGGCTTGTTAACGACATGGGTCTCAGTCCACTCCCTTACCCTTTCATGGGCACGAAGACAAGTTTATGATTTATAAGACTGTCCCCAAAATGAAACCATGCCCCATTAGTTATCATTTCATGTGAAAACTTGTGTCATAATTAACATCAAATTATGAGATTTAAGATAAATATTTAACAAACATCTTCTTTCAGACGAAAAACAAGAAAATATAAATTTCCTTTGTGAGAAGCTAGAATATGATACCTGTTTTAAGCAAATAGACATAGAGAAATTATTGTTTTGACACAATGATGTTTGAAACTGGATCTATATATCATCTTTGAGTAAAACGTTTTAAATTATAGAGGAAAAGCTAAAATTGAAACATGCATGATTAAATTTCAATCTTAATCTTAATATTTTATGCCAGGATAGTTGTCTTTCTGTCTCATTTTGTTTTATTTCATGAAATCATTCAAACAAATAAAGAAAAGAAGGTTTATAAGGGCACAATTAATTTTATTTTTAGCTGAACTCGGATGAAAAATATACGTTCTTCGGCTGGCTAGAATTTCCGGATTCATAGGTACCCAGATCTCTAATGATACTGAAGCTTACTTGTTCATTATTTACGCTAGCCCCCGCCCATCGGTGCTTGAAGAAATAGATGGGCTGCATGATGCTTCCACGCAGAGCTGAAACCGACCCGCACACGAGTAGTATAGTGCACATTCTTTCGCCACAAACTAACAACTGCCCTTCTTGAATCAGCGGATAGGAGAGAATGACCGTAGAAAAGATTTCATGGTCAATCTCCACGAAAGAATGTTTCCGAACGCGGCAGGTATCGAACCCGCGTACTCCTGATCACCAGTCAGACGCGCATCCGACTGAGCTACGGAGGCCGACAACATGCCCGTGTAATGAACATCCTGGCAAGGCCCACTTTAAACACACATACCTTTTATAACACGTTTTTTTTGGATAGAACATGTTTTAAATATTGATCCCCAAAATGTACTGATTATATAGAAAAATGACCATAAATGGTCATTTTTCTTTATATTCTATACATTTTGCTTGGATGATGGTTGTTTTACTCGCGCGCGTTCTGCTTTGTACCACAACAATAGTGTTATAAAGAGGTTGGGTGTATAAAGCGAAATTTGCCATTTTAAACGATAAGCATTATTTCTATTAGATTTTTTTTCAAAACATAGATTGTGGGTATTCATTAGGAACACCTCTTTAAAAACAATATTTGTCTCCCTTGCAAATAGGCATTTTGCTCCTCAAAACCCCCTTTTCCGGAGGGAGTCTGTTTCTAGAAGAACACACACATGGATTCCCAAATGCTTGTATTTCTTGTAGAAGGCTTTGTCGCGCCTTGAGAAATAGACTCTTACCATAGCGGTCCCAAATGTTGGCGGCATGGCGGACGAACGGACGGAACGCCAGACTCCCATACCGCGCCATGTTTAACTCATTTTGTACCGGATACCCCAAAACGGGCAATTGGCAAACAGTGCAGGCCCAAATCAGACGCCGCAGTACGCAGAAAATTTGTACAGCGCAAACACCTCGGTTCTGCAATATTCCAGTGCCTTCATAGTATACCTCGAAAAGACTACCAAAATGCATTCAATGATTGGATCAGAAGACTGAAAGTTTTATATCTGTTAAAGGGAAATACTTTGAGGGGACAAAATAAATTTTTCATCGAAATCTGTCACGGAATCATTTTTATGTGCTTAGTTGCATTCATATTTGAACAGTCCTCGTATATATAAGAAGGAAGATCCCATGTGGTACAAAAAGGGTTAAAGCAGGCGCGACATAACTTGATGGCCGAACATTTTATAGGTTTATCCATTTGTTCCTGTAGACCGGTATACAGTGCTGAACCAGATGATCGGCCCCGCCCATCGGGGCTTGAAGAAATATATGGGCTGCATGATGCTTCCACGCAGAGCTGAAACTGACCCACACACGAGTACTGGTAAACCGCTTAGGGGTTATAAATCGTATTTAGATGAAAAGGAAAAATGTATTTCAGGAAAATGCAAAGGGGGAGATAACTTAGTCAAAATCAACAATAGAGTTTTGACCCTTGGTACGAATGAACCTCTTGTATGTGCACATGTATGAATTTTCATGAAGCTAGAGCTAATAAGTTTGAAAATATGGCCAAGGTTGAAGTTCAAGGGGAATTTTAAATTTGATAAATTAAGTCATCACGAAAACACGCCTGTATAATTTTGACCCCCTTCAACCCCACTTGTTTAAGAGGGCATTCATTATTTTCCTTATTCCTGCTCTAAGACATAGGTTGTGGGTTCAACACTATAAAGGTAATTTTGGAGACGTTGCTTCCAATTTTGTGGGACTTTTACCCGACATTGAGATGAAAAGACATCTCAGGCCCTGCCGTCCAATGAAACCAATAGGGTTTATAAGCATGGACAGACCGACTCGTACCGCTTTGCCTGGACAGGCTTAGATCCTCTAAGCCGTTTACCAGTACTCATGTGCGGTTCGGTTTCAGCTCTGCGTGAAAGCATCATGCAGCCAATATATTTCTTCAAGCCCCGATGCGCGGCGGCCGTGTCGTTGTGGTCGTCGTTGTTCCGAAAAAAAAAAAAAAAAAAAAAAAAAAAAAAAACATTTATCCTTGGCTATTTGACGTAGCCTCATGAAACGCCTCACGCATAGCCACCATCATCTGACCAAGGGCCATAACTGAAACATTATATTCTTATTAACACAGATTTTACTGCTTATAATACCGTCTTAGCCTCCGCCCATCGGGGCTTGAAGAAATAGATGGGCTGCATGATGCTTCCACGTAGAGCTGAAACCGACCCGCACACGAGTATACTGGTAAACCGCTTAGAAGATCTAAGCCTGCCTAGGCAAAGCGGTGCGAGTGTCGGACCGTCCATGTTCATACACCCTATTGGTTTCATTGGGCGGCAGGCCAATGTCGGGTAAAGGCCCCGCAAAATTGGAAGCAACCTCTCCAAAATGACCTTTACAGTGTTGACGGAACGTTAAACATCAAATCAATCAAATAAAAAACTAGTAATTCACATTACGATGCAACACCCGTGCGACAAAGTGCAATTTTTCACATCTCCAAAATGGCTACTTTTCTGATGAAAATCTGTGATATTTTCTTATTTATGCTGCAAACATAGGCTGTGGGTGCTCGTTAGAACCGTCTCATTGAGGCGGTTCTAGCGAGTACCCACAACCTATGTTTTGGAGCAGAAATAAGAAAAAAATGATATGTATCCCCTAAACCCCAGTTTTCTCTATATAAAGTCGGGTTAAGGCGTGTTCATATCGCGTACTTGTTCACGTGATGAATACCTCGTTTGATTCACAGAAGAAAAAAAACAGACGAGCGTGGCACCCGCTTGCTGTGCTCTTGTTCCGAACGTAAAACTTATTTATTTATTTAATTATTTAATAATTTAAGAAATAGATCAGTTCTAACTGTGATTTGTTGAGTAATAAATCACAGTTTGGAGGTCAGTTGTAAAGTAGATTAAATCACGAGCGCTTAATTTGTCTACTTACAACTGACCGACAAACTGTGATTTATTAAACTAGAGCTGATCTATTTCGATTCTAACAGGCTGAAAATCGGCAATAATGCTGTTGTTTCCTCCAAAATCTCACAAATTTTCGCCATTATTAGAAGAAATCCAGCTAAAATTAAGGAAATCGACTAGTGACGTCATAAATTGGCAGTTTTTAATCATGACACTCGTCACGCTCTTCCTTGCCGTGATTTGTTGTAGAATAAAACACAGTTTTTTCCATTGCTTATATAGGCGCGCTATGTTAGAATTATTAATTTATTTATTTATTTACATGCCATACCTATAGAAGTACTCATATTTATTTATTTATTTATTTATTTATTTATTTAATCATTAATTTATTTACATGACACACCTACAAAAGTACCCAGACCTATATTCATCCTCTCCAGGACGATACAGTAAGAGTTAAACTATCATTAGCTTAAGCGTCTATCACCTTGTTTGTTTGTTTGATTTGAGGTTTCAGGTCCCCGTCAACACTGTATAGGTCATTTTGGAGACGTTTCCATTTTTGTGGGACTTTTACCCGACATTGAGATGAAATGACATCTCGAGCCCTGTCGCCCAAAGAAATCAATAGGGTTTATAAGCTTGGACAGTCCGACTCGCACCGCTTTGCCTGGGCAGGCTTAGATCCTCTAGTGGTTTACCAGTACTCGGGTACGGTCGGTTTCAAATCTACGGGGAAGCATCATGCAGCCATCTTTTTCTCCAAGTCCAGATGGGCAGGGTTGGGTATTGGTGCTGCATGAGGCTTCCACGCACCGCTGTGAAACCGACCTGGTAAACCGCTTAGAGATTCTAAGCCTGCCCAGGGATCGTACATTCATATAAACTTCATTGGTTTCATTGGGCGGCAGGGCCTGAGATGCCATTTCATCTCAATGTCGGGTAAAGGGCCAACAAAATTGGAACAATGTCCTCAAAAATGACTTACAAAGTTTTGAGGGGGCATTTAACTTCATTTCAAACAAACAAAACCTGTTGCATGGCAATGCGCGCTCGTATCAGCTGAACGCCCCGGTGACGAAAGATGCAGCAACGTTAGCCTTACCAAACCACAAGTGCGACTCTATATCGGGTTTGACTACGGCCCAATATTATTTCACTCATTTCGAGCCAATCGTTAATCAGAGGTGGTCGAAAACCGGAGTACCCGGAGAAGAATCCACCTAACCTTCCGTTGCATAATTTGGCGTTTCACATGTGGTCCGAGCGAGGCGCGAACCGCAGCGGTGAGAGATCTAATGATTAAGAGTCAGCGCTCTTATCCACTAGGCCATGGAGGCCCGTCGACTCGGCCATAGTAAACGAACTGTCGAGTCGTTGTCCCTTCTTGACCAGCAGATGGTGCTATTGCTTTTTGCTTTTGGGTTCGATTGTTTGTCAATCGACCCAAAGTTACTAAGCATAAAGGCTCTTCTGTGCTAAAGTCCACGTGACTATTTCTGACTTGTAGGGAAATCCGGGTAATGGTTATTTATAGAAAATAGCCGCGCAATTCGTATCGATGCGTCAGTCGTCTATCTGTAGAATCTGGACTGGAATCATGGGTTGGGCTTGTCAAACAGTATAGACCCAGATCAAACGCCGCGTTCTGAGGCGTATGATCAGGGTATACACTTTTTTGCTTAAAAAAATTGAATTAATGACAGTCCAGGATTATTTTCCAAGACAACACTCAAGATACAATCGACCCACACGTACTCTCAGTGTTTTGAGTGTTGTTTTAGTAGCTGTTATGTTGAGGTATTAGTACTGTGCTAGTTATCTTACTCCTGGCGCAGGGGTTGGGGCTTGGGAGTGGGTGATTTCTTAAAGGAAATTGGATTTTTTTCATAAGATTTAATTTTGTTTCAGACGTTTATACATTATCATTCCGACTTTTTTAATTTTAATATCCTCATAATTCTACATGTGTATAGTTTTTGATCATTAACCGATAGACACTTATGAACCACAAAGAGGGTTGGCGCGTCGTTAAACTCGAAAACATCATTGGGAGTGGGTGGGTGGGGAAGGGTCCTAGGCATCTTCTTTACATGTAATTTTGTCAAAATTTGTTAAAAATAACGTGTCAACTTTGCAATAATAATTATATGTTCTTGAATTCTCCACCATTGAGGGCTTCAAAGCTAAAGCCGCCGTCGCAACCTCTACTTTATAGACTGGGCGACATGATGCTTCCACGCAGAGCTGAAGCCGACCGAATATGTGTACTGTTAAACCGCTTCGAAGATCTAAGCTTGCCCAGGCAAAGTGGTGCAACTCGGATCGTCCGTGCTTCTTAACCCTGTCGCTTTGTTTGGGATGTAGGGCTTTCGATGTCATTTCATCTCAATGCACAAAATTGGAAGCGACGTCTCCAAAATAACCTAAATGACCTAAATAGTGTTGACGAGGACGTAAAACCTCAACACAAACAAACAAACAACCTCTAGTTTGATATTTGAAGGGTCTGGATACATTTTCATGGGAGGCTACTCCTGCATAAGTATTTTATCTCTCGTATCAGGGGAGCCAATTCTTTCCTTTTAGAGAAGATTCCTTCGATAGAGGGGATGACAAAGTGATGTAATATTCCTATCCCTGCTTCAAATATAAAGTGTGTGTGTGCACACGTTAGAACCGTCTCGTTGAGGCGGTCCTAACGAGCACCATCAATCTATGTTTTTGAGAGAGAACAAAGAACCTAATTTATCATGTGACGTCGCGTTCGAGCGTGTAATAACGACATGTAATAAATTCGATAATCCACTAGCGGATTAAATATGCAAATTATTTACATACGCCCCGTAACGTTACATGTATGACGTCCTTAACGACGTTTCGATTACTAATGGCGGAATATTGACACTTTTGTTAAACCATCGTCGATAAAATGCGTTTTAAATGTCATATGATAAATGGAATCTTGCATTCGTGCTCATGTATTATTGATTTATTAAACTCGTTGTGAAGAAAATGGTTAAAAAGCTCGGCAAAGCCTCGCATTTTATCCCTTTTCCTCAACTCGCTTATAAATGCAATAATATATTAACACTCATGTAAGACCCTCTATCTAGACCATAGTAAACCCCACTTTTTTCTGTATAAGCTCTTTCTTTTTTTCTTTTTTTTTTTTTGGGGGGGGGGGCGGAGGGGGGGGGGGGGGGGGGGCTTGGGGAGGAGATTATTTCACTTATTTCAAACTGATCGTTAATCAGAGGTTAAGCTGAAGATTACAATGGTGGTCATCCCACAAACGTGCTATCCATCACGAAAAAAACGCCTATATAATTTTGACTCACTTGAACCCAACTTTTATATGGTAAAACTCGGGTATACAAGGGTTAACCTTATTTTTCTTATTTCTGCTCTAAAATTAGGATTGTGCATACTCGTTAGAACCGCCTCGATGAGGCGGTTCTAACGAGGACCCACAATCTATATTTTGAGCAGAAATAAGAAAAATATCACAATTTTTAATCTTAAAATTTTCATTTTTCCGCGATAAAGGTTACATTTAATTGTCTAGGCGCGTTTTCGTAATGTATTTTATTCGTAAGAGGGTAACACAATATGCGCCGGGGCTTAGAGAAATGGACTGGGTTGCATGGTGATTCCGCGCAGAGCTGAAACCGACCGAACTGGTAAACTGGTAGTGGTAAACGGTAAACCCGCTTAAAGAAGGTGCGAGTCGGACCGCTCCTACATTCCTGAGTGGAAGGGCTGGAGATGTCATTTTATCTCGATGCCTCGCATGCATCACGTGAACGTTCTTGTGATAATGCAATCGCTCACGCGCATTGTGTTTAACTTTAACTCCAAATAGAAGCCTCACTGGTTTAGTGGAAAAGTTACACGCTTTTTGAACCAGGTGTCATGGGTTCGATTACCGGCTTCTCCAGTCTTTCGGGTGAGTCTCAAACCCGAGGTTCTGACGGTCAGACCTTATGACCTTAGCTGTTTGTTTTTTTGTTGTTTTTTTTTGTTTGATTTGAGGTTTAACGTCCCCGTCAACACAGTATAGGTCATTTTGCAATTTGGAGACGTTGCTTCCAATTTTGTGGGACTTTTACCCGACATTGAGATGAAATGACATTTCAAGCCCTGTCGCCCAATGAAACCAAAAGGGTTTATAAGCATGGACTGTCCGCCTCGCACCGCGGTTTTTTGATCCTCTAATAGGTTTACCAGTACTAGTGTGCGGACGGTTTCAGCTCTGCGTGGAAGCATCATGCAGCCCATCTATTTCTTCAAGCCCCGATGGGCGGGGCGGCGACCTTAGCTGTTGGTGTGACGTAAAACATACAGTGCACACTTTGATGCTCCGGCGATGCAGAATAAACACTTGTAATTTTTTTGTTTGTTTTTTGCTTCCAGTCTCACTCTTTACGGCAATGATGCCAGTGCATTAACGGTCTGTAGGAATTTTATCAAGTTTGGGTACTCTCCCCTGTCTTATTCCATGAAAACCGCTACAACAATTAACGTCTAGCCCGTAAAGTCACTGGACAGGGGATATGGCATGCACCACGTAAAAATTTATGCAATGTAGAGCTCTCTTGAAACTGTTGCTTCATGATAAAGGGAATGTTTAAAAGCGGTATGTTTTAGTTTTCTTATTTTTGCTCCAAACTTCTTTGGACTGAAGCAGTTGCTTGGGACTGACTTCCCGGTGAATGAATGTAAGTTGTCGTGTCACCAGTAGCTATTCTGATTCTGAGTTCTATCGTGCACCTTTTGGAGAGTTTCTACCGAGCACCCGCAATCTATGTTTCAATCATTTGAGCCATGATATGAAAATCACTGTTTTGCCATTTATCAACACAAAACATCACAAAAACCTTGAACCCTCGCGTTTATATAGTAAAACTGGGGTTTATAGGGGTAGTCGTATTTTTTCTTATTTCTGCTCTAAAATATAGATTGTGGATACTCGTAAGAACCGCCTCGTTGAGGCGGTTCTAACGTGTACCCACAATTTATATTTTGAGCAGAAATATGAAAACTATCACAATTCTTCATCTCAAAATTTTCGGTTTTTCGGCGGTAAAATTTACAATATATTTGTGTGGGTGAGTTTTCATAAAGAGGTGCAGCCTGATCAGCGGCTTATTTTCCGCTGTTTAGATAGTACAAGAGCCCCTATTGGTTCGATTGTTCGACCATTGTTTATCAATACATCCAAAGTTACTAATCAGAGCTGAAGTCCACGTGACTGATTTGTAGGAACTCCAGGTAACTTATTTAGTGTGTGTGTGTGTGTGTGTGTGTGTGTGTGTGTGTGTGTGTGTGTGTGTGTGTGTGTGTGTGTGTGTGTGTGTGTGTGTGTGTGAATCCGGGTTTAACGTCGCTTTCTACAATTATTCACTCATATCACGACGGTGTCTGGTTGCGACAGGTTGTTGTTGTTGTTTCCAGTTTCCCTGTGTCGCGGGTCGTCAGCTGATGGGGTCCCAGGGAACGAATCCATTCTGGCACTACAGCGTAGCCGTTCGGTGGTATCCCCATTCCACGTTGCCGGTGAATGGGGAGACCATCGCTCGGCTCCAGCCCAGGGAGCTCAATGCTCACTTTTATAGTGCTGCCTCACTGAAGTACCATGTCCCAGACACAGTACATGATACCACACCCAGTCAAATTATCCTGACACTGGGTCGACCCCGTAAGTCTGAGTGCCAAGCGAGGAGCAGCTAGTACCATTTTTAACGACTTTGGTATGTCGCGGCCCGGGATCGAACCCGTGACCTCCCGTTCCCCGGAGCGGACACTCTATTCCTGGGTTTTAGTACCCCGAAAATCCAGGTATGGACATTTTAGTCTCTCCAGAACACTAGCTCTGTTTATTTTCATTTGTCAAAATGAACTTCAATAAATCTCAGGTTCACACTGCTAAGCCTCACTAATTGACTAAGCATATGGCAACAAAAAAATCAGTTTTGCAAACAGTGCAGACCCAGATCAGACGCCGCAGAACGCGGCGTCTGATCAGGGACTGCACTGTTTGCCAATTGCTCGTTTTGGGGTACTGGTACTGCACTGTCTAATTTTAAACCTCTAGCATGCTTGGCTGTAAAATTCTCTGAATATATCAGAATTAATTACAACTTCATGCCATTATTCCTATACCAGCAAGGCAACAGCTGTCATATATTTGATAAATTGGTCTGCTCAGTCTGAGCAACTATTTGGGAGTTATACGCAGGAGTAACTCTACCAACTGAGCTATCGGAGCCGGTAACTTATTTAGAGAAAAATAGCAGCGTTGCTTTTATCGCAATGAGGTCAGGGTTATCTATAGGGAGCTTTTTTCGTGACGTACTTCCGGTTCTAAAAATACAACGGGAAAAGCCCTGGCCGTCAATCTGTCATATTGCTTCAAGGCAGTGGGACAGATAAAGTGTTAATTACAGCGTGAAACAATGGAATTCTTATAAACTTTTGATGAATTCTAATGTAAGATAATGGGAGAAAACACCAATATGCTGCCAGGTGTAAAATTTCGCATTACGAAAACATGCCTAGTATACAATACATTATCAATTTTTCGGGAAAATATGGATATTTAAGATGAAAAATTGTGATGTTTTTTCTTATTTCTGCTCAAAACATAGATTGCGGGGACTCGATAGAACCGCCTCGATGAGATAAAGATTTTTATTTATTTACCCGTTTTTTTTAACATATAATCATTTTGTGCATAAAGTACAGGCGGTTATATCTAGTACAAACAATCTATGTTTTGAGGCGGTCCTATCGAGTACCCACAGTGTTTTGAGCAGAAATAAGAAAAATAATGTTTACCCCTGTAAACCCAAGTTTTACTATATAAAAGTGGGGTTTGAGGGGGTCAAAATCGCATAGGCGTCCTTTTGTCGTTATATAACTTCACATCAACCGACATGTAACGTGTCAACAACGTCGTGTCTACATCAAACCAACATCAAACCGATACACTGAATTTGACTTTGCAACGTCGATGAAACGTCAGAACGTTGCGTTGGCGATGATACGGCGTTGCTTAATAGGATGTCATTTGCCCAGTGCTCGGACCCATCAAGACTCGCTGGGGTTGGAACATTAAATTCAAAACAAAAGTAGGAACACCCTTTCAGTGCATGAGAATGAAACACCTTCGCAAGTGCAAGATTTTACAGTACAATCTGGTAGATTTGTAGATTTGTTCAACCTGCCGAGCCCTTACATTAACAGTGCAGGCCCAGATCAGACGCCGCAGAACGCGGAGTCTGATCAGAACCTACACTGTTTGCAAAAAGTCAAGCCAATTTCCAAACAAATTTATAAGAAAACACAACCTGACACCCCTAAATTATGAAATGGACTTCTGCTATATATAAGGAGGAAGATTCCATTTGGTACAAAAAAAAATGGTTAATGGCTTATTAGTTTAGCTCTACAATATCTTCTTGGATCTCAACGGTAACTTGACATTGAAGTGGGCTGGAGTGGGCATGACATCGAGCCAACGTTGACTCGACGTCCGTCTGCCAGTCAACTCATTACTTTTTTTCGACTGTTAGTATGTTTATTTGTCTGTCTAAATGTCCGTCCAATTGTCTGTTTGTCATTCATTCAGTCAGTCGATCTGTCTGTCATCAAACCTCTCTCTCTCTCTCATCTCAACGGTCATGTGACGTTGAAGTGAGTTGGAGTTGGTGTCGACGGCAAAACGTCGAGCCAACGTTGACTCGACGCCCGTCTGTCAGTCGACTCATTAGATTTTTTGGAATGTCAGTATGTTTATTTGTCTGTCTAACTGTCCGTCTGTTCGTCAGTCATTCAGTCAGCCGGTCTGTCTGTCTACTGTCAGTTTGTCAGTGAAACCTCTCTCTCTCTCTCTCTCTCTCTCTCTCTCTCTCTCTCTCTCTCTCTCTCTCTGTGTGTGTGTGTGTGTGTGTGTACATGATGTTTGCTAGAAATAAAATATTGTTTAAACCAAAACAAACGTAGCCTGTCCACAGGAATCTCCAATTTATTATAATTGCACTTCTAGACAGATCGTTGGACATTTTTTTTAATTGCACATGTAGACAGGTCGTTGGACAGTTTTTTCAAGAAACAGATAGATAGATAGATAGATAGATAGATAGATAGATAGATAGATAGATAGATAGATAGATATAGATAGATAGATAGATAGATAGATAGATAGATAGATAGATAGATAGATAGATAGATAGATAGATAGATAGATAGATAGACAACTTATTTTGTAAGTATGCTTTCGTGAATAACGGTATCTCAAGCCATTGACATGGGCCATTCACGAAGAGATTTTCGTCAATTAAAAACGGATCCAGGATAAATGAATTTCAGTATTAAAAGCAAAATATCATTCTTTCTTTCTCGAGGCATTATTTCAATGTAAACGGGTATATTTTCTTTCAAAATGTCGGAATATTGTTAGCATTTTAAGTTTCGCCAATACATTTGAATAGCGATGGCCGTTTCAATTGACGGCCAGTGCTTTGCGCATGCGCAAGAATGACGTCATAAACAGAATCCCTAAAACCTCCTATAGAATCTGGGCTGGAATCATGGGTTGGGAAGGTTTTCTCATGACGATTTATTTGTTTGTTTGATTTGAGGTTTGACGTCCCCGTCAACACTGTAAAAGTCATTTTGGAGACGTTGCTACCAATATTGTGGGACTTTTACCCGACATTGAGATGAAATGACATCTCAAGCCCTGTCACCCAATGAAACCAATAGGGTTTATAAGCATGGACGGTCCGACACTCGCACCGCTTTGCCTGGGCAGGCTTAGATCCTCTAAGCGGTTTACCAGTACTCGTGTGTGGGTCGGTTTCAGCTCTGCGTGGAAGCATCATGCAGCCCATCTATTTCTTCAAGCCCAGATGGGCGGGTGCCGGCAGAGAGGTCAGGGTTATCTATATAATCTGGACTGGAATCATGGGTTGGGCTCGGCAAACCCCGAATAAAGGTTTTCGTATGACGTCGAGCATCTGCAATCACAGTATTAAGGGTACTGGTAGGTCGATTGTCTCTAAGTGTAGGTCCACCCTTAGTTCAGTTTTTAAAGCAAAAAGTTAAGACCCTGATCAGACTTTGCGTATTGCGGCGTCTGACCCTTAAACTCCTGTACTCTAAGCAAACAGTGTTGACCCTGATCAGACGCCGCGTCCTGCGGCGTCTGATCTGGGTCTACACTGTTTGCCAAGCCCAACCAATGATTCCAGCCTAGATTCTACAGTTAACCCAATTGCGCAACGCGCTGACCTCACTGCGATAATTTTCTATAAATAAGTTACCTGGATATCCTACAAATCAGTGACAGTCACCTGGACTATAGCACTGAAGAGTTTCTATGCTTAGTAAAATCAGCCCGGGAAAAATGAAAACCTGCAAGAATGCTTTTGTGACCAGCAAAGACGCAGATTGACCTCAATGGACCGAGTCAGGCCACCCACTAGCAACGACCCCCATTGACCATTCCATGATGGAAAGATGGTAAGCTTAGCGAGTAGAATGCTCATGCGAACTGTGAAGACTGACCAGACTGCACGAATTCGCAAGCTGAACGAAGTTTTAGGTAGGTGGTTGTTTTATTATGAGCGGAGCAAAGTCACTGATGAGGCCTAATTGGCCGAAACTAGCTAGTCTGGCCCAGAAGAACTTTACAGTCCATACTTTTCCTCCTTGCTTCCAAAGAATACAAAAAATAATCCTTTCACAGGACATATTTAAGGGCGGAGCAAACAAACGCCAGTGCAAAATGAACAATTATTGTTTCTTTATTTCTTTCTTTCTGCTTTTAGCAAAAGCATTTGTCTCCCTTCGCTCAGTCTTGCTCAATAAATTTACCTGGGGAAATTAACATCACCTTTATCAACATCAGACAGTCTTTACAAAATATAACCCTTTCAGTCATTAAAAAGGTGTTACATAATTTCAATGACCTTTTGTACACGTGCAAAAGATCCCCTGGGCGGATGGAGAAAATTTTATTGATATTGCCGTTGAAGACACAATATGTTTTTGAAAGAGAAATAAATAGGTGTCCATCGGTTTTCTGTGTTCGCTTAACTGATTCATTTTCTTGCCTGACACCGCTAGTCACTCCGCAATAATTGGCAACTCAGGATCAAAACCAATCAAAAAGCGCGTTACAATTTGATTATGATAATCACTGCGCGATATTGATAATCATATTTTCAAGCATGCGCAGAGCGCCGCTATGAGAATAAATCAGACGTATCGTGTGTGGTGAATATTATTGTTATTGTATACTTCTATTCAGTTTCTTTTTTGAGGATGTCGCGCCGTAAGCAGGCCCGACCCCGTCACCTTGACGACGAAGTGGACCTGAGCTCGTCAACTGCTGAAACTGACAGTGGTAAGAAAAAAATATTTTTAATATTTTCTATAAAAATATTTTTATTTCAGATATAATATTTTTTGTATAAAAGTGGAAGTGATTTTCTGCGAAGAGAAAGATACAGCAACTGGTGTTTCTGAAAATTTTTGGTTTGACGGAATACTTTTTTCTGCGGAGAAACAGGAGTCAAGTGATGTCGATTTCAGTGGAAAATGCGCTCTTGTGGGAAATACACTTGTGAAGGCAATGCAACAAGTTGGAAGAGATTCATTTCATTTAGAGAATTGACATTCAGTTACGTGAATGGACATTACCAGAATCAGCGGACGGCTATAAATTTTCATTGCCTTAACGTTTTTGTTTCTGACTAAATACACAAAAATAAATACTTAGGAATTGTGCAGTTTTTAATTAGTATACAGTTAAATTCCTATATTAATGACTGTTTAAAAGTGGTCTGGTGGTCTCATACCAGAGGACACCGGGTGTAGAAAACACACATAAACGGATTAACTGATACCTTCTTAATATGCTTTCACAAGCAGAATTAGTCTTATTAATTTTAACTGGTCTTAATAGTGGAATTTCATAGAATCAGCTGATCCATTGCTCTCGGGAACCAAAGACTTGCCTGATTTAATTCTATGGTGGACTTTAACTTCCTGAATTTAGATTTACATTAGTTTTAGTGATTTATTCTATTTGTGGATACTGTCAAAAAAAAAGTGGTTGAACGCTGGGGAAAAAAGTCCGCGAAAACTGCACGTGCGCTGGCGATTCAGATAAGGTAACGGACGTATATTGGAGAGACCAGATGGGCAAGTACATTAAACAGTGTTCTCACATCCTAAACAGCCTAGTTATTTATTTATTCATTTTTGTCAGTATTATATATATATATATTGCTTTAATTAGGGTATATATTATTTTTCAAGAATGCTTTGAAAAACTGCTGAAGATGTCATCTGACTTTCATGCTAAAGGAAGCTGCTGCGTTCGCTGTATTTAACCTATTTGAGATTTTGTAGGCCAAAGAAAATGATGACATTTTTTAAAAGTTGTTTAAAAAAAAAATAAAAAAATAAAAATAAATAGCTCCAAACATATATTGTGGTCGCTGGTTAGAACCGCCTGTTCTGTCTAGAACCGCCTGGCGGTTCTAACCAGCATCCGCAATCTATGATGTCATGCAAGAAAAAAAGAGGGAGAGAGAAAAATTTTTAAACGCTCGCTTCCATCAGAAAAGCATGTCTTTTAGCTATGAATTAAAGCACTTTGTCACACATTGTATTTCTCCAAAGTTTCGTTAAAATGTTGAAAATGCATGATGCTGTTGGAGACGGCTCTGAATGGGTCGATTTAATCTTAATATTTTTATTTTTCGACAATCAGAAAAGTTAAACAATATAAATAGGTTGATCAAAATTTTAATATAATTCTATAAAGCTGGGTTATCTACGTTATCAGACGATCAATCTTATAAAAATGGTCATTTTGTAATGATTTTTCTTTTACAATTAAGATGGTGATAATGTGTAATTAGGATAATTATCACTAATAACAATGAAATGTACACCATCTTATGTCAGATTTTTTTCTGTCTGTGTGAAAGTATTTTGATCGGAATGTCATTCCAGGATTTCTTTGATTGAAAGGAATGCAAGTCTAATTATAATACATGCACTTTATTGGTAGATAACATTTTTTTTGTGTGCACTTGTCTGTCTGGAGATTTAAGAAAATAACTGTAAAGAAAATGTTTCATTTATGTGGATGAGCTGCATAAGATATGTTCGTTTTTATGTAAACCTACAGTTTTTAAGAGGAAACTTAGCAGCATTTACTAGGTATACATTAATATATTTCTTTTATCTGTTCAAATACATAAATTAGTAGGTACTTGTAATTTGAACCACCCACCCCACGGGGAGATGGGTTCTTTAGGGAGAACCTATAATGAATTTTGGATGTTTAAAATTTTAGAAATCTCATCTCGTTACCAAGTCAGTAAACTGAACACCTCTGGAAACTCCTCTTTGTAAAGAGACAACTAGGATTTACAGGGGTATTCATTTTCTTATTTCTGCTCCAAGACAGGTTGTGGGTACTCAGAACTGCCTCAGTGAGGCAGTTCTAACCAGCACCCACAACCTAGGTTTGGAGTATGAATATGAATCTAACATCGGAAAATGAAAGAGGGCACCGAGAGAACTGGAGTATACATTATTAAATTTGTCTTATTTCTGCTTCAACCAAAAAAAAGACATAGGTTGTGGGTACTCATTAGAACCGCCTCAATGAGGCGGTTCTAATGAGCACCCACAACCTATGTTACTTGGAGTAAAATAAGTAAAATATCACAAATTTTCATTGGAAATGTAGCCATTTTGGAGATATGCACTGTGTCACAGGCCGGACTGTGTTATTGCAATTATAAAGAACTTATTCCACAAAAAGAATCCTAAATTTGATTTGAAGTTTAACATCCCCGTCAACACTGTATAGGTCATTTTGGAGATGTTGCTTCCAATTTTTGTGGGACTTTTACCCGACATTGAGATATGACATCTCAAGCCCTGTCGCCCAATGAAACCAAGTTGGGGTTTATAAGCATGGATGGTCCGACTCGCACCGCTTTACCTGGGCAGGCTTAGATGCTCTAAGCGGTTTACCAGTACTAGTGTGTGGTCGGTTTCAGCTCTGCGTGGAAACATGATGACATGCATCCCATTTATTTCTTCAAGCCCTAATGGGCGGGGGCGGAAGAATCCTTAGTACTGTAGCTACTAGTATAATAAGTAAGAAGGGCTCTGATCCCCCTTAAATAGTTACTCCAAGAAACAAATGTTGACAATTGTTAGAATCACCTCACTGAGGCGATTCTGAAGACTCATAATCTACAGCATTTGTTTCTCAGCGTATAAAATACAAATTTCTCTAATGAATACTCTCCATCTTGAGGTTGAAAGAAGAATTCATTATAAGATGTGTATTTTGTGATAATTGAAGGATAGTTTTCCTTATTTCTCCATATAAACCTATATTGTGGGTATTCATTAGAACCGCCTCGACGAGGCGGTTCTAATGAATACCCACAACATAGATTTTTATGGAGAATTGACAAAAACTATTCTTTACCAACTTTAATCTGTTGCTCAATTCAATTATACATTAGCTTAACAAGCTCATTAGTGGTCATATTGTTAAATGTTCTAGCAAGTACAATATCTAAAATTTTGGTTTTTTTCCTGAAAAAAAAAATGTGAGCAGCTTTTGCATTTGCTCATATTTTTGCTGAAAAAATTTGAGCAGCTTTTGCATTTGCTAATATTTTTTCTGAAAAAATGTGAGCAGCTTTTGCAAATGAGCAGCTTTTGCATTTGCAAAAGCTGCTCACATTTTTTTTTTTCAGCAAAAATATTAGCATATTTCCCATATTAATTGATGAGAGTTTTAACTATTCCTTAACTAAGGATGTTGTTAATTTTGAACAACTGGCCCCAAGCAGAACTGCCTCATTAAGAGAGTTTTATGAGCACAGTGAACAGTTTCTTCATTTTTACATCCAAAAGGGACTAATGTTGTATTTGGGTTCAAAGAAATTTTACAGTCCCTGAGTTCCACATATTGGGGCTGTTATCATGGTCAAAATTATGTAACATGCATAGAGTAGTAAGTTAGTAACATCTTGATTCTATTCAATGTATCTATTCATATAAGGGTTATGAAACACCCATATGATTTATGGTTCCTTATTGACTGTAAAGATATTTAATTGGCACTTTTTCTTCTGATGAAAATTTGCTGTTTTTTCTTATTTCTGCTAGACACAGAGATATTTTTATGGGTGCTCATTAGAACCGCCTTATCGAGGTGGTCCTAATGAGTACCAAAAGTCCATATTATCGAGCAGTTAAAAGGAAATTATGGTGAGTGAGTGAGTGTTTGAGTTTTACGTCCCACCAACAGCTAAGGTCATACGGAGACGGGACCTCGGTTTTAAGACACGTCCGAAAGTCTGGAGAAGCCGGGATCGATCCTGCGATCCCTGGTTTACAAGGCGAGTAGCGTAACCACAACACCACAGAGGCTTCTAGGAAAATAAGGTTAAACCTATAGTAATCCCCACTTCTTATCTACTTAAACCCTTGTCCTGCTGAATATTTAAATATGTCACACCCACTACTGATAATCAGCCAATCAGATTACTTGATGCAAAGTACTGCAGCAAATTCATAAATTGGATGGCAAACAATGAAGATCCTGATCAGATGGCTTCTTCAGAAGCCATCTGATCTGGATCTACATTGTTTTTGTTTCAAAGATAAAGCATATCCGGGCTCAGCAGGACAAGGGTTAAGTGGGACTTACAAGGACATTTTGTTAATAATTGATGATGGGATTACATTAATAAAGCATGTTGAAATATATTATTTTTTGCTAGACACAGAAATATTTTTATGGGTGCTCATTAGAACCGCCTCATTCAGAGATGGTTCTAACGAGTACCCACAGTCCACATTTTTGAACAGTAAAAAGGAAAATAAGGTTAAACCCGGTAAACCCCACTCGATCTTATCTACTTAAAGTAGGACTTACAAGGACATTTTGAAGACAGGATTACAATTATAAAACATGTTTTATTTTTTATTTTTCAAAAATGAAAATTAAAGATAAGTACACCACAACGTCTCTATAACACTGTATTAATGGACCATTTTGATTAAACAACCATGTTATATCCAAGCAAAATGTATAGATTATATAGAAAAATGACCATTTATGGTCATTTTTCTATATAACCTATACATTTTAAGGATCCATCTTGAACAAAAGCCGTGTACTATCCAAAACCCTGTTATAACGAACGGTGTTATAATGAGGTTGCGGTGTAATTTGCACTGCATACATATATATATTTAGCATATTGAAGATACAACATTACACAGTTTTATGTAGTTTTCTTCAACTGACAGAATAATAGACATTCCCTATGCTTTATGAACAAACCAACTCCATATTTTATTATATTGTAAAAGAATAGTCAAAAAGGATTTATTTGTCTATTTTCTTTGATATTTGGCTTTTTCTGCTTTTCATCAAAATGTGTAAGTTTGGCTAAACAAACAGGCTTTTCAGATAGTTTTACCAAACTAATAAAAATCCCTATAATGTTGTTTTAGTGATGTAACTTGAATATGTTCTGTGGATTTGAGAAAATTGCTAATGTTACTTTGTTTATTGACTTTGTGACTTAAGATAAAAAAGTCATTTTTAGAGAAATTCTGAGTGAATAGGTATTTTGTATAAGTATACTCACACAGTCATTTAGGATATGACCTGAGTTTGATAAAAAGAAGGAAAAATGGATGGCTCTAAATTTTAGAAAGTAAGCAAATTTATTTCTTTACATACAATGACATTCCGCTATTATTAGACCACCTAAAATTGCAAGACTAATTCTGCTTTAAAAAGCTTATTTAGTAGGGTGCAACTGTTATTCTTTCTTTACGATTTCTGCATACAGTGTCCTCTGGTCACAGACCACCTTTGGGACTGTTCAAAAGTGGTCTTAAAGACCACTTTTGAACAGTCTAAGAGGTGCATGGTCTTACTTATTACCCAGCCTTTCATATTGCTCTTTATTTATACTGAAAATCATAATGCAAATTAATAATGAAAATGTGTACATGCATGTAATTTTTTTTTAATACCTGTATAATATTGTATATGCCTGTTTAAGGTTTATCAATTTTCCAACAAATATTCTTTTATTAATATTTGTAAGCAGACAATTACAACCATGACTTATGGCACCAAGGAAAATTTCAGAGCAGATGACAGGTGATATTTGTTTTCTTTCTTTAATTTTTCACAGAAAATAAGACGTCACATTACATGGGAGTCACATTACGAAAACACGCCTATCTAAATATATTGCAAATTTTACCTCCAAAAAATGAAAATTTTCTGATGAAAAAATGCGATATTTTTCTTATTTCTGCTCGAAACAAAGGTTGTGGGTACTTGTTAGAACCGCCTCGCTGAGGCGGTTCTAACGAGTACCCACAACCTATGTCTCAGAGCAGGAATAAGGAAAATAATGTATACCCCCTGCAAACCCCAGTTTTACTATATAAAAGTGGGGTTATAGGGGGTCAAAATCATATAGGCATGTTTTCGTGATGAGCTGCCAAGCAGATATGATTTTCATGTAAAATGCTTGATTATGCCTTATTTCCTCTGAAAAATAAGAAAAAATACTTTGTTAATGCCATCTCTAAGTTGTGATAGTTGGCTTAAGGGTTAACGTTCATATTAACCCTTTTTGTACCAAAATGGAATCTTCCTCCTTATATATATAGCAGGAGTTCATTTCAAAATTTAGGGGTGTCAGGTTGTGTTTTCATTTAAATTTATTTGGAAAATGACTAAACTTTTAACAAACAGTAGAGGCCCTGATCAGACGCCGCATTCTGCGGCATCTGATCTGGGTCTGCACTGTTTGCCAATTAACCCTTTAGGGGTTTCTGGTACTAAATGGGTTAAGTCATTTTTTTATTTTATTGTTTGCACTCTTGGCTATTTAAGAACAGAAATATGAAACTGTTGTAATATTGTTACCACTATTTGTCATTTTTCTGGTTATTTATATTGTTTGAAAGATGGCAACTTCATGTATCTAAAGATACCCTCTTTGATACTCAGTCACCAAGTTTGAGTGTTTCCCCACCAAAAGTATTGGGTTTCAAGCTTGTCTGTTCTTTAAACAGATAATATTGATCAGGGCCAGTCAATCAGGGATAACAATCATTACACCTGTTCAACTGAGCAGTGAGTTACATTTCACCAGGAATGGCTACAGGTAAAGGGGAAGCGACTCTGTTAAAATAAAAGAAAAAATTGTCACATTTCGGAGTCTACTCTTGGCTAGGGTCTTACTCTCAGAGGAAAGAATTTGCTCCTGAGGAGCAAATTCTTTCCTCTAAGAGTAGACCCGAGGAGCAAATTGTTTCCTCTAAGAGTAGACCCTTTTCTGCAGGGGTTCACTTTAAACTGGAAAGTAAGGTCAGGAACTTAAGAGTTATCTGCCTGCATAATGGCTGGAAATATAACAATATAACTTAAATTCAGCTGTAACTAAGGATCCCTCAATATATACCCAAATTTTCACCCATTTCATGCTTCCACTCTATAATATAGCATGGATCTCTTTCAAAATTTAGGGGTGTCACTGGGTGAGTAACGTTTAAAGAAATTTATTTCGAAATATTGCTTGTATGTTTTTTGCAAAAGTGAAGGTGTCCTGATCAGATGCAGTATGTTTGCCGATATACCCATTTTAGGGCTGTCAATCCATCTGAAATGGGTTCTTTTAAACAATTAACCTGTTCAGTGGATAGAAATAACCAAATTTGTAAAGAAAACTTAGTAAAATAATCTTTGGGATAAAACAAGGACTTATTCCTCCTGTCTATTTCTATAGCTTGGCGATAAACCAGGCAAGTTGCTATGTTTGAAAATATGATAAAAACTCGGGATATTATAAATATGACAAATTATGATTTTATGCTCAATGTGCCAGGGGACATTTAGGAAAGATGATAAAAAAATAAGTCATTAAAACACCCATGGGCAGCAATCTTTAACAGTCTGTTGTGGAGACTGATCATGTTATTTTTCTCCATCAGGTGGCATTCTCCTCCTGTCTGCTGTTTCAAGAAGGGCAGTTGTCAGTTTGTAGCAAAACGATGTCAACTGCTTGTCCAGGAAAAAGTGTGCCATCATGATCTTAGTATTGGTACAGACTAAACACGGTGCAGACCCAAATCAAAGTCTGATCAGGATCTACACTGTTTATCATTCCGTCTGCACTTTTTGGACTCTTTGCCACTGGATTGTGAAACAAATTTGTTAAAAGTTTAGGAGCATTACAGCATTCCTCAAAATGTAGGAATTTTTTAGGATTTATAGTGTAGTTTAGTAGGTAAAGTGACTGGCTTGATATCACCTAGATTGTGTTAACAGGGCCATCAAACTCGAAAATTATACCCCTAAGTACAATCTGACCCCAGATGTGTTTAAGGCAATACTGTGAGAAAACGGGTTTGATTTGAATAATATCTATTGTTATTATGGGACCAGAAAATGTTTATTGTATGTACAGAAAGGTTAAATTGGCCCCCGCCCATTGGGGCTTGAAGAAATAAATGTGCTGCATGATGCTTCCACGCAGAGCTGAATCCGACCGCATACGAGTACTGATAAACCGCTTAGAGGATCTAAGCCTGCCCAGGCAAAGTGGTGCGAGTCGGACCGTCCATGCTTATAAACCCTATTGGTTTGGGCTTGAGATGTCATTAATCATCTCAGTGTCAGATAAAAGTCTCACAAAATTGGAAGCAATGTCTCCAAAATGACCTATATAGTGTTGATGGGGACTTTAAACCTCAAATCAAACAAACAAACAGAAAGGTAATTTCTTGACAGAGCAGAATCAAAGATGTGGGTTTGGTGAGGCCTCCAGCGATATTTCTGGTGTGAATGTATAATTTTTAGGCAGTAGGAGCTGTCTTTTAATAGAACCGTCTTTGGCAGTATGGAGGATACAGGGGGTGTTGCACAGATCTTACTTTTGGTTTTATCATGCAACGGCTCAAATGTGTCCTAATTAGTCCACTTACAAATATCTTATGTCAGTTTGTTTACATTCTGTGAGCATTGTTTATTTTCCAATGTTTCTAAATTTCTTGTCAATTATTTTGACACATAATGAAACATTATGGTAGAGTCTACAAATATTTACATATTTGTTAAATCTTTCACTGACTGCTACTTAAAATAATACTACTCCCACCCCCTTGAGGCTGGCTTTAATTAATACAGTGGTCCCAAGGGGTCAGAACTGGTCTCTTTATAATAATTAAGGGGGTCTTTTACATAATTGATTGACTTCTAAACTAAAGTAAATGAAGGAAATTTGCTGTCATCCATTATAAGTTAAGAATTATGATAATAATAACTCCCCCAGCCCCTGTTTGCTGACCTGCTGACCCCCCCCCCCCCCCCCCTGGAAGCCTAATTGAGGTGGTTCTAATGAGTGACCCACATTATCCATGTTTTTTAAGCAAATATAAGGAGAGTAATATATACTCTTGTGATTTTGTGGTTTTGTTTGTTTGATTTGAGGTTTAACGTCCCCATCAACACTGTAAAGGTCATTTTGGAGACGTTGCTTCCAATTTTGTGGGACTTTTACCCGATATTGAGATGAAATGACATCTCAAGCCCTGTCGCCAGATGAAAGCAATAGGGTTTATTAGCATGGACATTCCGCCTCGTACCGCGGTTCCTGGACAGGCTTAGATCATCTAAATGGTTTACCAGTACTAGTGTACGGGCTGGATTCAGCTCTGCTTGAAACATCATGCAGCCCATATATTTCTTCAAGCCCCTATGGGCGGGGGCCAATATACTCCTGTGAACATTATATTGTATGTTACATGCCTGTTCAAAATTGGTATCATGCTTACGCAAAATAGGTGTGCTGTGCTGAAACTGTTTGCTATTAGGCATTGCTAACCCTTAACTTGCTGTTCACGACAACCCTAATCTTTGCAAACAGTGTAGATCCAGATCAGATGGCTTCTGAAGAAGCCATCTGATCAGGATCTACACTTTGGCATTCAGTTTATGAATTTGTAGCAATAAATTACATCAAGTAATTTGATTGGTTGATAGGCAGAAATGGGTGTGGCTTAAATGAATATTCAGCCAGATAAGGGTTAATATAATGAAGGCATTGGGCTTAGCCCTAATCCTGCTGTTCACGACAACCCCTACCTTTCCCGCCATCTGATCAGGATCTACACTGTTTGTTTCCTGCAGTTTGTGAATTGAACAAGTGATTTGATTGGTTGATAATCAGCAATGGGTGTGGCCTAATTAATTTATGCAGCAGGATAAGGGTTAAGAAAGAGTGGACATTAAACTGAAAGAAAATTGTAAAAAAAAAAAAATAATAAATCTCATTTTTTGTCTATAATACACTGGTGTTGGTATTTACACTCTGCATGTTGAGTATTTTTTTCAGCAGACAACAATTTGAAATATTTTTTCTTACCGGTAATTTTCCCAGAATACAGGATTTGACATTTCATGTAAATTGTCTCCTGTCAAATCCTGTTTTCTGGGTTACTAAGACTTTAGACTGAATACTTGGTTTTAAATGAGATGCCTTCAAGTGACTTAGATAATCAGGTATAGTAGGATTTTCTCTACCGTACATATTCCGGTTTTCGTCAATGTGTGATTACCGGTAAAGATCAACTGAAAATAAGAGATCTTTTATAAATTTCTTCCAAGGACTGGAACACGAAAGCAAAAAAAAAAAAAAAACATAAAAAAAAATCATCCAAAAATAGAAGTAAACCCCACTTTTCACTTGAGGCAAGCTTTAACATTTTCAAAATGGACTCCCGCTTATGATATACTATTAAGACTGGAGATTCCGTCAGTCTGTTACGATAACACACCCGTGCGACATGTTGCATTTTTTCACATCTCAAAAGGGACTACTTTTCTGATGAAAATCCGTGAAAGCGGCTGAACTAATAAAACAACTTGGGCGCAGCAAGATTTGCAAAGATGATTTTAATCACTGTTTAAAAAAAAGTAGTTCTGCTTTCATAAAGGGTATCATTTTTATACTCAGAGCTGGATCATTTCCCCATCCACCCCCATCTGAGTAACAAATTATCCCTATCAGATTCAAGAGACTGTAGACAGAGCCAAGAAATTGTCAAAAATCTCTTGTTAACTTCTAAATAAATCACTTAGATTAAAATCAGATATTTTTATGCCATAATTCTGGCTCTTTCCCTGGAATTTTCATTTTTCTTGTCAGAAAAAAATCAAGAGCTAGCTGCAGATTTATAATTCACAAACCGTCAAACCGGGAAAACAACAATTGAAATGGACGCCTCAGCATTTCTTGTAAATCAGGATAAATAGTAGTTGTCAAAATTTTTCAAATTTCATAGAAATGAACACCGAAAACAGCTGTTTGTTTTAGTTATGTATGTAGGAAGTACAGTTTTCTTTCATTTATCATATTCATATCTACCTCTTTATCTGAGAAACAACATCTTTAGCATGTCAACTTGGGTAGAGATGCCAGTTATATTTGGGAAGAATAGTTTTAACTGTCTGACAGATTGATGTTAATTTCCAAGAATGAGTGATCAGATAGATCTCTGACATCTCTTGGTATCTGCTGTTAGTTATGACATCATAATGCATGAAATGAACTCTGACATGTTACACTCACCAGCTACAGTAAAATTCCTATATTAAGACCACCTTTGGGACTGTTCAAAAGTGGTCTTGAACAGTCCCAAAGGTGGTCCCTGACAAGAGGACATTGTAGGCAGAAAATACAAAGAATCTTCAAAATAAGCTTTTAATAGCTGAATTAGTCCTAATTCTAGGTGGTCTTAATAGCTGAATTTCACTGTATAAAAGAAAAGCTTGGAAGAGACCTGGGATAGAGATTCTTATCCTACCCAGGTTATCTTACCCAGGGATAGGATAAAAATCCAGATCTATATTAGGATGACCACCTAAAACTAAGACTTAAAATCTGTTTTAAAATCTTATTTTGAAGGCTTCACTTAATTTTTCTTTATGGTTTCTGCCAGTAGTGTCAAGCCCCCCGCCCATCGGGGCTTGAAGAAATAGATGGGCTGCATGATGCTTCCACGCAGAGGTGAAACCGACCCGCACACGAGTACTGGTAAACTGCTCCATGCTTATAAACCCTATCAGTTTTATTGGGCGACAGGGCTTGAGATGTCATTTCATCTCAATGTCGGGTAAAAGTCCCACAAAATAGGAAGCAACATCTCCAAAATGACCTTTACAGTGTTGACGGGGACGTTAACCCTCAAATCAAACAAATCTGCCAGTAGTGTCCTCTGGTCATGGATCACCTTTTGGACTGTTCAAAAGTGGTCTTTTAAGACCACTTTTTGAACATTCCCAAAGGTGGTCTTAATGTAGGAATTTTACTGTATAAGAAAAATATCAAACATTTTCACATGGAAATTGCTTGTTCTACAGAATCTGATATGAAAGACGCCATTATAGCACACGTTGTTTTGTATAGTAAAACAATATATATTAATGTTTGCTCAAGAATTTTTCTTGGCCCTGAAAGTGTTTAGAAGGATGCATCGGGCTGAGAGACATGAAATGAATGCTCGCATTTGAAAGGAAATATATCAAAAGTCGGAAAATGAAAAGAAAGCTAGCTGTTATTAAATGTTTGGGATGACGACATAATAGTACCATTATTTTGTAATAGAATCTTCTAAATATATAATCCACTTTTGTTATCCAGCGTTTATTATCCTTAGCTCTAAAAGCTGAATACTTTGTAAATACATATTTCTGAAATAAGCACCGGGTATTAAAACTATAATTTGTATAGATCGGAATAAAAAACAGGTTTTATTTTTCTGTTAAAATTCATCTATTGTTGAAATTATATACAATATATGAAAATGAATCGGTTTATGACGGAAGAAAATTAAGGTATCTCTTTCAGAAAGGGTAAAATTAAAAATTTATTTATTCCGAGGTTCACCTGTTCCATGAGAGTTAAAAATCCCCATGTTGTTTAAATTATGTTTTCATACAGCTTTAAGTCCCTTAAGCGGAGTGCCGACATCTTAAAATGTTGACTGCTTTTGTCTCTTGCAAACTTTTAAAAAAAATATATCTTTGCCTACAGGCACACAGTGTGGGCCCAGATCAGACTGCTCCTAGAGGAGCAGTCTGATCTGGGTCCACACTGTTTGCAACCAACTGGCAGACAACAAAGCAGATGACAATTGTCATGATTGGCATCTTGATGGGTTAAGATGCCAGTTAAGGACTACTTCATCTGAAAATGTTGTCGGCTGAATCTTCTTGCAAACTTTGCAATCATATCTTTACACAAACAGTGTTGACCTTGATCAGACTGCTCCCAGATGAACAGTCTGATCTCCCTAAGGTCTATACTGTTTGTAACAAAGAGCAACAATGTCTAATTTTAGATGACAATTGTTGTGATGTTAAAGAACGACATTACAAAAACAGTTATGTGAAGTAAAGTTTGAATACCCTTCACTATGATATGAGATAAGTAAATGTCCTTCACAGTCATGTTAAGTAAATGTCCTTCACAGTCATGTTAGATAAAGTAAATTCCCTTCACAGTCATGTTAGATTAAGTGTATGCCCTTTGCAGGCATCTGAGATAAAGTGAATACCCTTCACAGGCATGTGAGATAAAGTAAGTGCCCTTCACAGGCATGTGGATAAAGTAAATGTCCTTCACAGTCATGTTAGATAAAGTAAATTCCCTTCACAGTCATGTTAGATGAAGTGCATGCCCTTTGCAGGCATCTGAGATAAATTAAATACCCTTCACAGGCATGTGAGATAAAGCAAGTGCCCTTCACAGTCATGTTAGATAAAGTAAATGCCGTTCAGGCATCTGAGATAAAGTAAATACCCTTCACAGCCATGTGAGATAAAGTAAGTGCCCTTCACAGGCATCTGAGATAAAGTAAATACCCTTCACAGGCATGTGAGATAAAGTGTCCTTCACAGGCATCTGAGATAAAGTAAATACTCTTCACAGGCATGTGAGATAAAGTGCCCTTCACAGGCATCTGAGATAAAGTAAATACCCTTCACAGGCATGTGAGATAAAGTGCCCTTCACAGGCATCTGAGATAAAGTAAATACCCTTCACAGGCATGTGAGATAAAGTAAGTGCCCTTCACAGACATGCAAGATTCAGTAAATTTCCTTCACAATCATGTTTGATAAAGTAATGCCATTCTCAGGCATCTGACATCACGCAAACAAGTCTGTGAACTGAACACCCCCATAAACCCCACTTTACGTAGAGAAAACTGGGGTTTAGGGGTGGTAAAAATCATTTTCTTTATTTCTGCTCCAAGACATAGGTTGTGGGTTCTCGTTAGAACCGCCTCATTGAGGCGGTTCTAACAAGCACCCAAAACCTATGTTCCGAGAATAAATAAGAAAAATATCACAAATTTTCATAGGAAAAATAACCCTTATGGAGACATGAAAGAATGCACTATCTAGCATGGATGTGTTATCGTAATGGATAAAGTAAATACCCTTCACAGTCATGTGAGATAATTTAAATCACAGTCATGTTACCAATTTCTTATTTTGGATAGTATATCCAGACTCAGGACTATATCGAGAGTATGATTCAGCCTCTTTGAAGTCAGGCCTACAATTAGTGTCATTTGCTTATTAGGTAAACATAATAATTATTCAACTTTTATCAAATAAACAATTATGTATAAGTTTCATGAAAGCTATACTACCCTTATCAGCCGCACCCAGGGTCTTAGAAATATGAGCCTCTTAAATCATAATGCATTTGAGAACTTGATTAACTTATGATTTGCATGGGAGTTGAATTTCTAAATATGAATTAAGAGCAAATTTCATGGTGATACTAGACCTCTTTGCTATAAAAGGATCTATTTCATTTGATAGGGGAGGAGAATTGTTGATTTGCTATGATCTCAAAGATTACTTGGTCCCAAATATAAATAAATGATGGCTTAATAATTTTGAACTTAAAATTTGAGGTTCTGGTCTTAACCTGTTCATGAATAACCCCCATGAATTTTTTTTAGGGTAGACAGGCTTTTTGTTTTCTTTTTAAATGATTTTTTCAAGAGAAAATAAGGCTCAAAATTTCTCAAAGGAAACCCCAAAAATTGCTCATTGGCAAACAGTGCAGGCCAAGATCAGACGCCGCATAATGCGGCGTCTAATCATGGCCTTCACTGTTTGCAAAAGCTTCAGCCATTTTGAAACTTACTACAACCTGATACCCCTTATTTTTAAATGGACAACTAGTATATACTGTGTGGAAGATTCCATTCAGCTAAAAATGGGTTAAAACAGTTAATGGAACAGCGAAAGTGAAAGAAAAAAATCTCTCTCAAAACCTTGAAAAATAAATCAAATCAATACTCAGCAATTCTGAGGGAGAGCCTAATCAAATTAAAACTCACAGGTTTTTGACTAATTATAAGAAGAAGATTCAATCTCGAAAGATAATTATGATCATTTTGCTTTAAATCACTTTCCCCTCATACTGGTTATTAATTATTAAAAGGGGGAAGTGCGAGTTTAATCAAAATCTTTCTAATTACTTGATGATGCTTTCCTTAATAAGAACTATTTGTTGATACAAAATTTATGACTATTTTAAGATTCTAATGCTAGCTAAAAAATTTTGGGTTGTTTGTTAAAATGAGCCAGCGCATGACAAAATCTACAAGAAGGCTTGAGCGACCAGCGAAGACTCAGATCAGACTGCCCATTCGCGCAGTCTGATCAGAGTTTTCGCTGATAGCAATTGTACCTACCATATAGGCTAATATTCTATGCAAAGAGACATAAGCAAAAGGTCTTGTCATAGTGGATGGGTTTGTGGGTTGATTCGAGTCCTGCTGGTCGCACCGGTCTATGATTGTAGGTTTTGTTATGCGCAGGCTCAAATGTCAGTGGCAAAAGTTACTAAGCGCAATAGCTTTTGGTATCTGGATGTCCATGTGACTGAAAATCCATGTACATAATCCAGGTAAAAGTTATTTATAGCTGCACTGTTTTAGCTTGGTGTGTTTATGGGTAAAACCTGGACTGGATAATGTGCTGAGTTAGATAAACAGTATTGACTCAGAACATGGCAGTCTGATCAGGGACTACACTGTTTGCTTAGAGTACTAGCTGAGTGTAAGTCTAAGAACCAGTTCAGTACCATTTTTTGCGTCTACACTCCGAAAACATTATTGATCCACCAGTATACTGTCAGTGCTTTGATTTCCTCAGGAGGGAAAGATTGGTGGTAGTGGTTTGAGTTTTACAGCCCTTTCAAGATGATTTCTCTTATTTTGAGCTGATCTTTAATCACTGTTCGTATGTTGTTAATATCCTATTCTTATGTATCACGTGAACAAGTCCGTGAAATGAACACACCATTAAGGCCCGACTTTATACAGAGAAAACTGGGGATTTCCGGGCATATTAAATATTTTTCTAATTTCTGCTCCAAGACATAGTTTGTGGATACTCGTTAGAACCGCCTCAATGAGGCGGTTCTAATGAGCACCCACAACTTATGTTTGCAGTATAAATAAGAAAAATATCACGGATTTAATCAGAGATTTAAGTAGCCATTTTGGAGAGGTGAAAAAATGCACTATGCCCGACGGGTGTGTTATCGTTTTGTTTTCGTATATTTAACGAAAGTGCACAACAGCAGTTTCTAATAGTTTGCCTGCAAGAGCACAGATCAAATATATTTCTTAATTACTAGAAAATGGTCTTAAATCTGCCAAATGGAATAAACATAAGAAAATATCATTTTATTTTGGCATGAATCGGAAGCATGTGTTAGTGAATTGTTTATATTAACAAACATTTGGGGTAGGAAATAAATTAGATCATAATTGCCGAGTGAAATTATGTTTATATAAAAAGAAATATTTTAATAAAATGTCTTAGTTTTCAGAAGTTTCTGAGAATAATTGGAGAACCATAATCTGTCTGGATAACGTCATAATAATAAATGTTTATTGTAAAAACTCAGATGAAAGCCGTATACTTTTTGAAGTTTTTGTTGTATAAAATCACGTGCATTACTTGATCCTTCTAGTGCCTTTGATCGAAACTTAGGCCACATTGGAATGCAAAAAGGATGCAGAATAACATGTTATACACAAAAAAGCGCACTAGAACACCCCATTTTGATCACGTGAACAAATCCGTGAAATGAACACACCCCCCAAACCACACTTTATATAGAGAAAACTGGTTTATGGGGGTATACATTATTTTTCTTATTTCTGCTCCAAGACATAGGTTGTGGGTACCCGTTAGAACCGCCTCAATGAGGCGGTTCTAACGTGCACCAACAACCTATATTTGGAGTACAAATAAGAAAAATATGGCACATTTTCATCGGAAAAGTAGCCATTTTGAAGAAATGTAAAATGTCCTTAGTCACACAGGTGTGTTATCGTAAGGAGGATTTTTAATTAACGTGCAGGTACAGGGATAACATCCAGTCATAAGTGGGCCCCCTTCCTGGTGTCTGGCTTGGAAGTTTCATAGTTTCATAATTTCAGATTAATTCAAATAAGGGCACTTTTTTCATCCGAAAAATACTGATATTTTTTTTCTTATTTCTGCATGAAAACATGTGTTTTGGGTAAAATTCATTGGAAGCGCCTCAGCAAGGCACTTCTAATGAGTACCCGCAACATGTTTTCAACGAGGTGCTTCTAATGAGTACCCACAACATACGTTTTTGTGCAGAAATATGAATAGTAAGATGTGGATATCCCATCTTATCTGGGTTCCATGTAAATATGTAGAGAAACGTTGGGTTTAAAAGGGTATATATATCATTTTCCTTTAGTGCTCATTAGACCCGCCTTTTCACGCCCACACATCCGATGAGGGCTTAGTGAAGTGCACTCCACGCAGAGCTGAAACCGACCAAACGCCAGTACTGGTCTTGTCACGGACTTGTTCACATGTTGCTTTTTCTCCCAGACCCAATGAGCGGGAGCCAGATTTAGTGGAATGAAACGACTTATAGCTCACTAATACTCCTTTATTTTTTCAGTGTTTGCTGTGAAAACTATAATGCCAGAATCTCTGAAACTGCCCAGTAGTGGGCAAGAAGAACCATTGCAAGACAGTATTGGTAAGTTTCATAAAGGTCCTAAAAATTAAGACACCTTGAGGTCTTGCTGTAATTCTACTAAAATTTTAACAAACTTGTTTCACGATCCCGGTAATTCTCCTATAATTTTAACAAACTTGTTTCACGATCCGGCAAGGAGTCCAAAAGGTACATACGGAATGGCAAACAGTGTAGATCCTGATCAGACTGCTCCCTCAGGAGCAGTCTGATCTGGATCTGCACTGTTTGTTTAGGCCAGTATGTCCCAATACTTTGGATCATCATTCGGTAATATATGTTGCTTATTATAGGAGGGGAGTCTTCATTGGAAGATGTATGGTATTATAGAAAAGGAAAAAAGTCAGGAACATTACAAAATAGCATTAAGGCACTGGAGGGTTGCCAGTATGGGGCGTTTAAAGAAGCTGGGGCAATAAATGGGTTAACTACAGTTTCCGAAACCACTATGCAATTTGTTTGGTTCATACAGTTTTCTTTGCGATAGATTGAGTGCTGCGTTAAATATCTGGGAAAATATGAATGTGGCCTGGTACATATTAATGCCCAAACTATTTTTTTATATCAGAATGCTTATAGAAACATATGGCATGAAAGCTAGCAAATTAATAAATAAGGATCTTTCTAATATAAGTTTATGATCGGAACTGTTGGAATCGTTTACCATAATATATACATTTATTTGTGACCAGCAAAGGCCCTGATCAGCCTGCACAAATGCTCTGGGGCCAGTTGTTCAAACCTAACGACATCGTTAGTAAATATATTGTTAAATCTTTGATCATTTATAATGGCAAATATGCTAAAAATTTTGCTGAAAAAATGTGAGCAGCTTTTGCAAATGCAAAAGCTGCTCCAATTGTTTCAGCAAAAATACCCAAAATTTTAAATATTAAACTTAGCTTGCTGGAACAGTTAAGAATAGGACCACTTACGAGCTCGTTAACTCTTATCATGCTGTTCACGACAACCCCTATCTTTGGAAACAGTGTAGAGCCAGATCAGATGGCTTCTGAGGAAGCCATCTGATCAGGATCTACACTGTTTGTCATTCAATTTATGAATTTGTAGGAATAAATTACATCAAGTAATCTGATTGGTTCAAGTCAGAAATGGGTGTGGCTAAACTGAATATTCAGCAAGAGAAGGGTTCAGCTAAAGATGCTTTGCCACTTGATTCATATGTTAACCCTTATCTTGCTGAATATTCATTTAAGCCACACCCATTTCTGTCTATCAACCAATCAAAGTACTTGATGTAATTTATTGCTACAAATTTATAAACTGAATGCCAAACAGTGTAGATCCTGATCAGATGGCTTCTTCAGAAGCCATCTGATCTGGATCTACACTGTTTTCAAAGATAGGGGTTGTCGTGAGCAGCAAGATAAGAGTTAGAATGTATATGAATTGCAAAGATGCACTAAGACATTGATTCCAAATAGAAATTAAAATGAAGTTTGTTAATCCTGCTTCACGTGAACAAGTTAGTGAAATGAAAACCCCTTAAACCCCACTTTTTATAAAGAAAACTGGGGTTTACAAGGGTAAACAGTACCATTCTGCTCCAATCCAAGACAGAGAGGTTGTTGGTAACTCGTTAGAACTACCTCATTCTCGTTAGAACTACCTCAATGAGGTAGTTCTAATGAGCACCAACAACCTATGTTTGCAGTGTAAATAAGAAAAATATCACCAATTTTCATCAGAAAAGTTACCATTTTCAGGAGATGTGAAAAAAATATTATAAATGATCATTCTGGTATAAATTATTCATATGAAAAAGCTAGGAAGTTATTGTTTTGCATAAATTAATAATGATACTTCCTTTATTTTAGCAATGATCTCCGATAATGACATGCAATCTTCATTGGAGACCTTAAACTGCCAATCACAACATTCGAAATTATCATTTTTCAGAGTGAGAAACCGCCAATCATGATATTTGAAGAGGTCGATCATTTTCAGATTTATTTTATTTATTTTTCAGAAAAAATAGCTTGAAATTACATGTGAATGGTCAGCTAGACAATTTATTCACATGCAATCTCAAACATATTTTCTCCTAACCCTTTTTGTACCTAATGGAATCTTCCTCCTTATAATATATATAGCAGGAGTCCATTTCAAAATTTAGGGCTGTCAGGTTGTGTTTTCATCAAAATTTATTTGGAAAATGACTGAACTTTTAGCAAACAGTGGAGGCCTTGATCAGACGCCGCGTTCTGCGGCGTCTGATCTGGGCCTGCACTGTTTGCCGGGGTACCCGTTTTGGGGTTTCTGGTACTAAATGGGTTAAAAAACTGCTTTCAAACTTCCATTATTCTTTATGGGCAACCCCATATTTGACCAGTAGAATCTTCCAGCTTATTGCTTTTGTGCAAGATCCATTTCTAGTTTGAGGGGCCTCTGGTCTATACGTCTCATATAGCACAAGTTTTACAAAACTTCATATACATGAAGCAAATGGTGTAGACCTCAGATTCAGATGCCACATTTTGCTGTGGCACCAATCTGGGTTGCAACAGTGTGTTTTGCCAATGATCCATTTGTTGGATACCAGGCATAAATGGGTTAAGTCTGCCCATGCATTTTAATCACATGTTTAAAAGTAAAAAAAAAAAAAAAAAAAACAGGAAGTATTTTTTGGGCTTGCATCTGAAGGCCCTAAAAAGCTTGATCCAAAATGCCTAAAAATAGTCCTATATTTTAATAGCGAGCTTTTAAAAACTCACAGCCTCACAGGCCCTAAATGATCTACAGCTGTTTGATTGGTAACATCAGGTATTGATGGGTTCGGCTGAGGCAGTCCTATCTATGGTATATACACCACAACCTCATTATAACACAGTTCATTATAACACAGTTTTGGATATAATGCGGTTTCAAGATGGATTCCAAAAATGACCATAAATGGTCATTTTTCTATATAATCTATACATTTTTGTTTGGATATAACATGGTTGTTTAACTAATACGGTTTCTGCTTTGGACACCAACAATAGTGTTATCAAAGGGTTGTGATGTACCCCTGAATTACCCAACTTTTCTGTATGCTGTAATTAGTGTGGTTTGCTCCCCTCTCCCCCTGCAGACCATTTGTTATTTCAATTTGGCCCTGTAAACAGCTTTAGTCATGTTGGTCACATTTTATGGCCCTGTAAACCGCTTTGGCCATTCTGTTGTGTACACAATTTGACAGAACATTGCGCTTTTATGAAGAAGACAATCACAGCTCATAATAACGTAAAAATCCTAAAAATTCAGACACATTTAGGACTTACTGCAATTCTCCTAAACTTTTAACAGATTGTTTTAAAATCCAACAAGGAGTCCAAAAGGTTCAGATAGAATGGCAAACAAATGTAGACCCTGATCAGACTGCTCCTAAGCAGGGTCTGCACCGTTTGCTCAGGCCTGTTTGCCCCAATACTTTGAATCGGTACTGTATACATACATGTATTTCTGAAACTGTCATACTGCCAAATTTGATAATATTTGAAACTTTTTCTTCGACCACCAGCATTTTCATATTTCTTAAGAATTGAAGTATGTGGAGGGTGTTTGTCTTAGAAAACAAAATGGAATGTTTAGATATAATAGTCTGCGAGATATGGGCTGTTTGAATAAGAGTGATGTATGCCCGATCTTTTTATAATGTACGTCTGCGGAGTGGTAGTTTGCATAATTTATTTGCAAAAGTTACACCCGGATTGCGCAAAGCTTGCGGGCTGTTTGAAGTTTTTTATCTGAAGATGTCATAAAACAGTCAGATGAAAAATGAAAAATGATATCTCCCAAATATTAAATTTGATAATGACAATATTACTACGATTTTGAGGATTTGAGGAAGAGAATTTATTATGCTTTTGTGTATTTGTAGAAATTTTATTGATATTTTTGTCTGGGCTGTTTAATATGAAATGATTTGTGTATAATTTAATATGTTACTGCGATGATAAAATCACTTTTAATATGCAAGAATGGATAAAAATTTGCTAGGGCTCTAAAATTTATCTTTCATAATATTTTATATCTGTCTTACCATAAAAATTCTTAAAAATTCGGATGCCTTTAGGACTTGCTAAAATTTTAACAAATTTGTTTCACAATCCAGCAAGGAGTCCAAAGGGAACAGACAGAATTGCAAACAGTGTAGACCCTGATCAGACTGCTCCTAGAGCAGTCTGATCTGGGTCTGCACTGTTTCAGTTAGGCCTATCTATCCCAATACTTTAAGGATCATTACGGTGCTATACTGTACTTATTCATTTTGGTCAATAAACCAGGGACACAGGATCGATCCCGGGCTTCTCCAGACTTTCGGACGAGTCTTTAAACCGAGGTCCCATCTTTGTATGCCTGACCTTAGCTGTTGTTGAGACTTATATAAAAGCTCAAACACTCACTCCTTTGGTCAAAAGTAGTCACAGTTTGAGAGCTAGAGCAAGACAATGAAAGAAATAGTCCTTGTGATGTCAGACTGCACTTTATCGGCCAAAATCTGGACTCGGCTCGTGTGTTGGGGTTTATGGGGGTACCGGTATACATCATTTTTCTTATTTCTGCTGTAAAACATAGGTTGTGGACCTTAGATAGAACCGCATCCGATATTTGGAATATAGATAAGAAAAATATCCCAAATTTTCATCAGAAAAGTAATACCATTTTGGATAAATTAAAGATTGCCCAATATGTATTGTAAAAATGCGACCCAACAGTATTGTCAGTGCTTTGATTTTGTTATGGTCAAGCTTCAGCTTTTGCAAAAGTCAGATTTTCAATTCTGGTATATAATAAGAGTAATATAATAGGACAATTCTGTTTCATTACATATTCAAAACATTGATGACCATTTAACCCATTTAGTACCAGAAACCCCGAAACGGGTACCCTGGCAAACAGTGCAGGCCCAGATCAGACGCCGCAGAACGCGGCGTCTGATCAGGGCCTACACTGTTTGCAAAAAGTTCAGCCATTTTCCTAATCAACTTTTGAAGAAAACACAACCTGACACCCCTAAATTTTGAAATGACCTCATGCTATATATAAGGAGGAAGATTCCATTTGGTACAAAAAGGGTTAATCTTGAACAATAACATGACATCATTTTCAGTAACAGTTTTGACAAGCTCATATAGTTTTGTTAAGGAAAGTTACATACAATTTTGTAGACTTACATCAACAGATATTATATACAAAATTTACATTTAGGATTTATATATTTTGGTATAAAAACATTATTTTGCCCTTGGATATTCCTTGATAAGCAGAAAGAAAGAAAATTTAACTAAGGATTGCATAATAATAAATGCATATGCGTTAAAAAGAGCTTCAAGTGATATCGCTGCACATTTTAGTTATGTATACTGATGCACAAAAGTTAAGCATCTCCTCTATTTGCTGAGTGAGTGAGTGAGTGAGTTTTAGTTTTACGTCCCACCAACAGCTAAGGTCATACGGAGATGGGACCTCGGTTTAAAGACTCATCCGAAAGTCTGGAGAAGCCCGGGATCGATCCTGCGATCCCTGGTTTACAAGGCAAGTAGCGTAACCACTGCACCACGGAGGCTTCTAGCCTCTATTTGCTGAAGAGTATTCATGCTCTTACAAGTTTTAGCCCATAAAATGCCAATCACATCAATTGCTGTCTGCTTTGTTGTCTGCCCATTACTGTAAAACTCATTTTTGCAAAGTGTGGACCCAGATCAGACTGCTGCCTGTATGCAAAATTATTTTCAAAGGTTGCAAGAAGATTCAGCTGATGACATAAGCAGACAACATTTTCAGATGTAGATTTTCTCTGAGTTAGTGTGACATGGCGTCATTGGAGGGATAGGTATCTTTGTTTGTGTTGAGATTTTAAGTCCACATCAGCACTATTTAGGGTTATTTTGGAGACTTTGCTTGGGACTTTTACCAGACATTGAGATTTAATGACGTCTCAAGCCCTGCCACCAAAAGAAACCACTAGGGTTTAAGGAAAGGTCTGACTAGCACCACTTTTCTAGGCCGGCTAAAACTAAGAGGTTCAGCAATACTCAAATTTGGTCAGAATTAGCTGTGTGCGGAAGCACCTGTGGTGTCATTTCATCTTATAATGGGTAAAAGCCTCACAAAATTGGAAGGAACATCTCCAAAATGACCTAAATAGTGTTGATGGGGATGTAAACCTCAAATCAAACAAAATTCTAATGCACTTGCGTATGTAACCGGACGTATGATTGGATGACGTCAAAAATTTGCGACAGTATATTCTGCGATATATTGTCGGAACCCTACGTCATCATGTAAAGTCGCTTTCCATTGGCTGGTATTTGGTTTTACGCAGCTGACAGAACTTGCCACTTTGAGCAAAATAGCACACTTTTTTCAGAAAACAACCGAGTAAATGCATTAGAATGGGGATAACTGTATTGAAAATTGTCATTTGGGGAGGTAAATTGTCGGTTTTACGGTCGCAAATTCCGTTTTACGGCGACGCTGACGCGTCGCCGTAAAACGAAATTTCCGACCGATTTACCTCCCCAAATGACAATTTTGAATACAGTTATCCCCTAAATTATCCCTTTATTATCCTTGGTACCTCTACAGTGACTGGTCTGTTTTGCCTTGTGTATGTTTGTTTGTTTGTTTGTTTGATTTGAGGTATAAGGTCATTTTGGAGACGTTGCTTCCAATTTTGTTGGACTTTTACCCGACATTGAGATGAAATGACATCTCAAGCCTTGTCGTCCAATGAAACCAATAGGGTTTATAAGCATGGACTGTCGAAGTCGCACCGCTTTGCCTGGGTAGGCTTAGAACCTCTAAGTGATTTACCAGTACTCATGTGCTGGTCGGTTTCAGTTCTGCGTGGAAGCATCATGCAGCCCATCTAGCCTTGTGTATGTTAACGCTTTTCAAATCTTCTTATAATCTAGCATTATCAACAATTTTATGTTATAATTCCAAAACCACCAACAAAGAGAAATGGACTAATTGGCCATACCTATGGATAGAAAGGTAGAAAGATAAAATGATAAAATGGATAATATTGTTATTCCTCACAATAGGAGAGTAATTTTCTTGTTACATTTGGGGAAAGTTTGCTTATAATTAGCCTTGATGTCCTGTCAGATTTATTGAAAAGATGGGAAATTTTATATTTATAGCCAAACACCTGTATAAATAATATGGAAAATATAAAATAGGAAAAGAATAATAAATGTCTTAATTGATTTCTGTAGGTTTACGCGTCTAAACTTATGATATTACTTACTTTATATTTTGCCAATTTTCTGTCTGTCTTTAACTCATCCTGTAGAAAGATTTGTTTAACGTCCCCATCAACACTATTAAGGTACATTTTGGGGTTTCTGGTACGAAATGGGTTAAAAACTATGGCTTCTTGTTTGTTTGTTGTTTTTTTGTGTGTGTGTTCCTATCAACACTATTTAGGTAATTTTGGAGACATTGCTTCCTACTTTCTGGGATGTTTACCCTACATTGAGATGAAATGGCATCTCAAGGCCCCAAAGAAACCACTAGAAGGAACAGGCAGTCCGTCTCGCGCTGTTCACTTTTCAAGGGCAGGCTTTAATCTTAGCAGTTAAATACCAGAACTCGAAAGTTCAGACCATTTCATCTCAGTGTCGGGTAAATTTTCATCACGGGAGCAAGTCTGTGAAATGAAGACCCACCTATACCCCACTTTATATTGAGAAAACTGGGGTTTACGGGGGTATACATTATTTTTCTTATTTTTGCTCCAAGACAGGTTGTGGGTACTTGTTAGAACCGCCTCAATGAGGCAGTTCTATATAGCACCCACAACCTATGTTTGCAGTATTTTTAGGAACAGTATCACAGATTTTCATCAGAAAAGTAGCCATTTTGAAGATGTGAAAAAATGCACTATGTCGCACGTGTGTGTTATCGTAATGGTCCCACAAAATTTGGAGCAGCATCTCCAAAATGACCTAAATAATGTTGACAGGGACATTAAACCTCTATTCAAACAAACACAGCTCTGCAAAGTAGCACCATAGAATCTATTTCTCCAGGCCCCTATGGGCAGGGGCATACATGGCTTCTTGTGAAAACCCTCTACAAAATAATTTGTACAAAAATACAATAATTGTAAGGCCTGTAAATTGTCTTCTAATGACCCAAAGCTGAAGATCTTTGCCTTCTGCCATAATTCTATTATTATAACATTACCATGTGGAATGTTTAGCCCCAGAAGGTGTGAAGGTCTATTTGATCTTAGGTGTGAAGTACCATAGGGAATTTCTATCACTTGGATAACCTTTTAACCCGTAAGATGCCAATCACGACAATTGTCATCTGCTTTTACCTTCAAAGTATTTTATTTGCAAATAGTGTGGGCCCAGATCAGACTGCTCCTAGAGGAGCAGTCTGATCTGGGCCCACACTGTTTGCCTGTATGCAAAAATATTTTTGAAAAAGTTTGCAAAAAGATTTAGCAGACTACATAAGCAGACGACATTTTCAGATGTTCTCAGCGTCTTAAGGGTTAATTACCCTTTCACCCCAGAGTTTCTGAAGTGGATTCTACCATTCTGGAATTTGGGCTTGTCCATTTGATAAAAGGGGTTTACTGAGACTAAATCATGAACAGGATGGCAAGCAGTGTAGATCCTGATGAGATGCTCATTGAAATAATAAAAAAAACAAGATTTTATTGTTTTCTTTGTTTCGAATTGGGGTTTTACATCCCCGTCAACATTATTTAGGTCATTTTGGAGATGCAGCTTCCAGTTTTGTTGGACTTTAACCCAACAGTGAGTTGAAATGACTTCTCAAGCCCTGCCACCCAAATAAACCAAAAGGGTTAATATGTAGGGATGGGTTGATTGCACCAATTTGCCTGGGCAGGCTTAGACCCTCTAAGCGGTTTTCTGGTACTCATGTGCGGTCAATTTCAACTGTCATTTGCATCATGCAGCCCAATCTATTTCTCCAAGCCCCAATGGGCGGGGGCCCAATTTTATTGTAGTAGTCATTATAGACTATAAATATGAATTAGCTTTAATATTCATAAAGTTTACTTTAAATTTACAAAACAGGAAAGCAAATATACTTTCAAATCACAATGGTTTTTAGAAAAACTGAGACATTTATTAACAATATATATCTAACAAAAGAAAATACGATCTATGGGATACAGTTAATTTACTTTATAATATAAAAGTAACTGCAAATATGATTTAACACTAAACTGGCAATTGGAAAGCAAAATCATGTTGACTTAGTATGGCCATCAACTATACAAAATGTTTGGAAGAAGTTTTGTGTTTGTTTATCAGGATTAAGAAGCCTGTAATATATTGTATGAAGCAACAATAAAAGTTGAATTTTTTCATAATTGCTCTCCTTAGAACTGGTCACCTGATATAACCATTGTTACCTCAGGGAGCATTTATGATGTCATACATGGCCATGTCCATAATGTTAGCCATGGTCATACACCACATCCAAACAAAAATGTGTATCTTGATAACACACAGGACAGAAAACATGCAGATTCCGATAATCGTCTCATAAATTAGAAATCGAACAAGGTACTGTGGGTAGGTATCCCAATATACCACAATCAGAGCAAATATCCAAATTTTGTGCCCAAAACATTGTTGAGAATGAATACCACTTCCTTTTAACATGTCCATTATATGCAGATTTGCAAAAACAGTATTTAAAACAGTATTACTATAGGTGGCCAACATCGAACAGATGGGATAAACTGATGAAATGAAATTTTAAATCTTTCGAAATACAAATTTTATGCAAATAAACTGCGGAAAGTGTTTGATAATTAAATAAACATTTTTCAGCTATTGCTCTCCATATATGTACCGGTACATGTAAAATGTCCAATAACTCCCTTTTTGTATAGATTGAAATATTTTTGGTGTTTCCGTGTTTGTTACATTAACATTATTGAATGTAGGCAAGAAGCAATGTTGTTGCAGCTTATTGCTGAATAAATTGTTTGTTTGTTTGTTTATTTATTTTGTTTAGATTTTATACAATCTATATAATCTATACATTTTTAGGATCCATCTCTAAAATGTCATATCCAAAACTGTTGTTATGAATTGACCTGTGTTTTATAAATGCATTCTAGGTTTTGAATCTTAGCAGAATCAAAGCCCTGGTTTATCATCTTTGTGGCCATGGTCATGTTTTCAAACCATTGTTGAATCAAACCATGGTTGAATCATGGTTTACAAAATTGGTCAATTATGATGACCTGTGTGACAACCATGGTCAACAATCATGGATGTTAATGCTGACCTTGGTCAAAAGCTGACATTTATTAAATCAAAGCCAAATTCTTGCCAACCAATAGTATACACAACCTTCTATTTGTATATGGCCATGGTGAGAGTGGTCAAAGCCATTATATTATTGATATTCAGCCATAACTCCTGTCCATGCACATGGCCTGTAGGTCAAGGTCACAGGCATAGAAATTTTTAAAGTTTAGTACCGGTTAGTCAAGAGCTCGTGTTTTCCAAATCATATATTGGATTTGCTTCATATTTGGTATGATGATAGTAACAGGTCCAGTTTTATTTGGCCATTCTAGCAGCCCTGATCTCAAGGTCAAGGTCACAGACTTAGCTATTTTTTATGTTATGTGGCGTGGCCAAAAAAGGGCTGCAATTAACTGTCCCTTTAATTGCCTGTAAGAATTGTAATGTTTGGTTGTCAGTCTGACACTTCAAGAGCTATGGATACGAGGGCTGCAGCGTTAATATTTAACCCTTCCACCCCTGCATTAGGAAGTGGACTTTCGCGTCTTTTAATTTAGACATGGCCATTCTTGCAAATAGGGGAGAGGATAGCCAATAATCATAATACCAGGATGATAAGCAGTGTTGATGGCTATATAAGCCATCTTTTTAAATGGATCAGCACTGTCTGCATAGGTCTTTTTACTGGCCTACAGGGTTGAAAATATAAAGCTGTGATGCACTTGAAATTAGCAGCAGTGCCCGCTTGGGAAATTATTAACCCATTTAGTACCAGAAACCCCAAAACGGGTACCCTGGCAAACAGTGCAGGCCCAGATCAGACGCCGCAGAACGTGGCTTCACGTTCAGGGCCTACTCTGTTTGCAAAATGTTAAGCTATAATTTCCAAACAAATTTTGAAGAGAACATAACCTGACACCCCTAAATTTTGAAATGCACTCCTGCTATATATAAGGAGGAAGATTCCATTTGGTACAAAAAGGGTTAATATGGGTTCCTCTTCCTGTCAGCCTAGACTTCCATTTATAATTGAGGCTTGTCATGAAAAAAACAACACCAAAAAAAAAATAACATGTTTTTGCAATTTGCAAAGGACTGCAGATCTGCCTGCACAACTGAGGTAGTCTGGCAAGCACATCTACAGGAAGCCGCTATCGCTAAAATTTCAAGACTTTTAAATTGCTTCTCGATGTCTATGATGCTGAGCCAGACGGTTTCGGTTTCTGTGTCGCAAAACCCAAAGATCTTTGTTTTGTGGCGGGACTCAATTAATATCTCAAAGCTGGCAGATCACTTTGGAGAGAATTTATTTTATTTTTTGATTATTTTTACTCGAAGGCATGTCATCTTCTATTGTGTGCCATTGTGACGGACATCCAGAATGGGTCGGATCATCAAAAATTAATTGACCCTTATTGGACTGGCTGAAACTTGATTCGTAGGTGACAAATCCGTATAAAACTGCTATTAAAGCTATTAAATATAATAGAGCTGCCAAAACATAAAGTGGAATTTTAGCTTCAGTATATATTAGCTTGGATATTTGAGTGGCTTCAGAGGCGAATAATTTCGAAATGTCAAGCGTAGGAATTTTGATCCTTGCATCTTTGAAAGGCTATCCAATGATTTATTTCAAAATTAGTGGAGAAATTTGTCTTACTGATAGATCATTCAAGCCGTGTCACGTCTCAGAAGATGTTCTTTATAAAACAATCAGTATCCCCCTACCCCCACCCCCAATGTTATTGAAATGCTTAACTGAATAATAAGCACGAAATAAATGTACTGCTCTACCAACAAAAAAGGTTTAAATATTTCCTGCTCAAATCAGCCAAGAATATAATTATTTGTCCTGCACATAAATATTAAAATGCCAACATTTGTTGGCATTTTAATATTTTTGAGCAGGACAAAGGTGTGCTCAGCTAAAGTTCAATCAGAGCATGCAATTTTTTTATACCCTTTATGTTGTCTTTGGAAACTATTATTATATAGGCCCTTATGCTTTATTGCATGTTTTTCAATAGCACATGTGCTCATTTAGAATATATAAAACTATTTTAAAAATTGCAGCTTGACCAAGTATGGTTTCTGTATGACCCAAATGAAAAGATTTGCCTCCCAGAAGCTCAGGCTTTCTACAAAAACATCTGTGACTAACTCAGATCTTTCTGAGATTAAAAGAACTGTAATATTAGCCACATTATGTATAATATATCAGTTCTAAAATTAATTTATGGCAGAATGGTTCCAGACCATTTGAAATAATTTTCCGAGTATCTTAAGAAGGCCTTTATACAGTGTTATAATATAATCCCCATATTGTTTCAGTTTCCTGTGAGACAGAATGGGCCTATCCTGGGGTGATTGCTTGTAGAACAATCCTTTTCCCACTAGTCCATGGATTTCAGGTTTAACGTCACTGTCAACACTGTATAGGTCATTTTGGACATGTTGCTTCTATTTTTGTGGGACTTTTACCCGACATTGAGATGAAATGACATCTCAAACCCTTTGGCCCATTGAAACCAGTAGGGTTTATATAAGCATGGACGGTCCGACTCGCACCAGCTTAGATCCTCTAAGTGGTTTACCAGTGCTGGTGTATGGTAGTTTACCAGCTAGTACTGGGTTGCGGTCGGTTTCAGCTCAGCGTGGAAGCATCATGCAGCCCATCTATTTCTTCAAGCCCCGATGGGCGGGGGCAGCCATGTATATTGAGTCTGTGATCCAAACAGCAGTGCTGCCAGTGCTTTGATTATTTTTAGACTGGGTTCTATGAGACTTATTTATAACTATTACATGACAGAACAAAGTCTAGAACAGTCCTTGGTCCTGGTGTGCATATGGATGTCAGTGACATCCCTTGCTGGTCTTGTACATTTTATCAGTTAGTAAAAATCCCCAAGGGCAATGGATACACCTTCAGGGGAAACAACTCTTTCAGAAATATTTTTGTCTCCCTTATCAACAGAGGCTAGCTATTCTTAACCCTTTTTGTACCATATGGAATCTTCCTCCTTATATATAGCAGGAATCCATTTCATAAATTAGTGGTGTCAGGTTGTGTTTTCTTCAAATGGCTCAACTTTCTGCAAACAGAGTAGGCCCTGATCAGACACCGCATTCTGCGGTGTCTGATCTGGGCCTGCACTGTTTGCCAAGGTACCCTTTTAGGGTTTTCTGGTACTGAATGGGTTAATTTAGGAAAGAATTTAATTGTTCTAAGAATAAGGAATTTTTTCCATTTATCTGAAATAGGCTGATCATTTCTCAAGCTCCAGGAGCAAATTTTCTCCTTCGATAAATGACCCCTATTTTAGAACACTTGAAGGAGCATATTATATGACCCCTATTCCAGAAGGGCTCACTACAGAACAGCTCATGATATTCTCAAATATGCTCCATCCTCTCTTGAAAATATTGGTGGAAAATTTACCAGGATATGCTCCCCTTTATGAATGCAAAGCAGAACATTCTTGCACAGGCATGATCACTTAGCAGATTGTGCAGTACTCAGTATCTGGATACAACAATAATCTGCGTGAGTCAGATTTCAAAGGTGCAGAAAGTTGCTGTGAAACTTAGATAAAATAATTTTAATGTTTAAGGGATGTTTACATAACATTATAAGTTTACTCCCTAAACTATGCAATTAATAATGATAATCCCCGTATATAATTTGGGTGGTCTTTATGGAATGATGCTATCGTTATTCCGCCAAATTCCGCCATATCTAAGAAAAATATCTTTGTCGAATCCTTTACATATGGTAGAATTTTGATAAATGACTCCAACAGGAAGTTGATGAACCTATGATGTATTAAAATTTAGTTGAATTGTTTTTTCATCCAAATGCATTAAAATTCCCAAACTTATATTTATGACTCAGCTGATAATTTAAGATGGGCTGCAAATTGTTTGATGTTACAGATCAAAGGCTGCGGAAATAAAATAGAGAAGATATCCATGGGCACATGGTGTCTCGAGCAACGTTGCATTAACGTCGATACGACGTTGCCTGCACATCCCATGCCTGCTAGGAAGGGTTTTAAAATATTAATTAGGGGTTAAAGACAAGCATAGACCCAGTTTCCGATACTCCTGCCAAATGATGACTGTGGTTGACCATGGTTGACCATGCTTTTGACCATGGTCACCATGACCAACCATGGTGTAATCGTGAATCAACCATGGTGTACCATGGTTGGTGATGACGACCAAACTTTGGATCATGGTTATTGACCATGGTTAACTATGCTTATGACCATGGTTACCATGGTATAACATTGTATAACTGTAGTTGACCATGACATAACGATGGTACAACCAAAAAGATGACAGTTGAACTTGAAAATGTTCAAGTCAGATTTGGCTTCGACTGTTAGGGAGTTTTACCTGGTCTAAAATGGGTTCTAGAATATTCTGAAGAATAGGAAGTGTTAAAATTATGATAGAGAATAGTATAAAACACACTTGTTGCTGAAATAAACCCTGCTAGACATCCTGTGGTGAAACTCTTGGGAAAGTTGTTAAAATCTAATTTAGCAATTTGTCTGGAGTGAGGCTAATCAGCAGGGGTATAACTAGTTCTTGGAAGAACTGATAGTGCTCCAGCTCAGGAGAGAACAGCTCAAAAACAAATTTTCTTATTTCCGCTCAAAACTTATGTTGTGGGTACTTGTTAGAATCGCCTCTTCGAGGCGATTCTAACGAGTACCCACAACATATGTTTTCGAAGAGAAATAAGCAAAATACGAAATTCTTACGCGCAAAAAATATTTTCATTGTTGTATTCAGTTGTATCTTTTCTCATCCTACTCAGCAGGAGTATAACAAGATCTATTGAGATAAGGATCAATTTTTGATGGAACATAGCAATATTAAGGGCTTTTGTAGATTTGTTTCTGGAATATTTCATATTTTCCACTATCTGAAGAGGTTTCTCGCTTTATCATCCAAGTCTCTGTAGTTTATCAAAATTCCAGTAAATTTTATCAAAACTTGGTATATATTATCAATAATTTCTGGGTCTTGTGTTGAGGAAGAGTCTGTTCTCTGACATGTCAGATGATTTCTTAGAGGAAAGTCTGACAGATATGGATGACTGGTGCTGATAAATTCTCTCCAAAAATAAATCTATTACCCTAAATATTAAAAAAAAAATCAAAGTACCGACTGCACTGGTGGGTGACAAATGTGTCTGAGAAGTCGTTAAAGACTGTACACAGGGAACATTGACTATTTTATTTAACCCATCAATTCTTGTCGTGAATCGAGGCGGTTCTAACGAGTACCCACAATCAATATTTTAGAGCAGAAAGTAAGTAAGAAAAATAAGGTTTGCCTTTCAGTATTTAAAAGTGGGGTTTAAGGGGGTCAAAATTATATAGGCTTGTTTTCGTGATGTTTTTGCATTAGCTCTTAGTACCAAAACATGGTCTGAGCAGAAATTATAAGAAAAAAATACTTCAGTATGACCCCATGCATTGCATGATAAAGTGCATAATTTAATATTGATATGAAAATATAAAGTGTCATAACGCATGACACTTTAGATTTTAACTGATTCAAAATTATGATAACCCTCATGTTGGGTCAAGTATATCAAATATGACAGTATTTATTGCTAAAAAACAAAAATACCTTTATGCAGTGTCTTTTCAAAAATGGCAATTTAATACAAAAAAAACCAGCCCAGTATCTCTAAAAAGATTAGGATTTTGATGTCAAAAATATATATTATTCATTAATTGTATTATGACATGCAAAATGGCAGTAAAAGTCTAGACTATTTAAAAATACACACAGGCTTTTATCTTAAAGATGAAATTTTGATTTTGCATGAATCTATCAATTAAGATGAGCGAGGAATAATAGGCCTCTTTCATATCTATATCATAGAAAACTATCATTAGAAAATGACTGTGTTAGCTTTCAACAGTGGAGTTACAGAGCAAGTTCAGTTGACATACTAGAGTTAACTGATGTCATTTGAATTGTTAACAAAACCAATCGAGTTGACCCTTGAGTAAATCGAAAGTAAACAACAACCTCTTTATAACACTATTAATGTAATCCAACGCAGAAACCGTGTTACTTGAACAATTAAACCTGTGTAGATTATGTAGCTATTTAATGAGCATTTCAATATTTATGAACAGGACAAAATGATCGTTCCAGTGCTGGATTAATTAAAAATCAAAATAAACAGGCTTTGGTATGAAGTACTTCCCCATATCCTGCTGAATACTTAAATTACCACACCCAATCCTGATTTTAATCAGCCAGTCAGATATCATGATACATGTAAAATGATTTCTTTCAAATTCACAAACTGAATGACAAACAGTATAGATCCTGATCAGATGGCTTCGTTAGAAGCCATCTGATCCGGATTTATACTGTTTGGGAAGCACTAGGGGTTGTCGTGAACAGCTGGATAAGGGGTTAATTTATGAGCCAATCAAATTTCATGCTCGTTGGAGCTGAGCAGGAAAAGAACTTTCTAATAATAGGGTCTGATTTTAAATGGGTTTTTTTTTTTACATGTATATAAGTTAACAGTAGTTATGGATTATGCAAAGCTCAATCCGTTGCATGTTAAACCACTTGATATGATTTGAAAAGAAAAAAGCATGTTGCAATTTTGATATGGCAGATTTTATCAGAATATTTTATAAAAGATTTTTCAAAAGTGCATAAACTTTAGATCTCTTTTTAATGTAATCATTTAATCTAAACCCTTAGTTGAAAGGCTGGCTTGCACCAAGATACACCTTCTTGAACCAGAAAACTAACTCCTAAAACTTAAGTGGATTTTAATAATTCAAAAAGCTCTAATAAATGAAAGGATACCTTTAAAACAATGATGGTATTCTTACCATAGGAGTCGACATACGGGAGAAAGTCCCTTAGAACTTTACTGTCTGTGTTCTTAAAATGTCCGTCAGGAGAAAATAATTTGTATTAGCAAGCAAACCAAAGAAAATACTAGAAATAATAATCCAGCTCCTTATATTGTTTACCAAATGGGGACCACTCTTACAGGAAAGAATTTGCTCCCTAAAGGGAGCAAATTCTTTCCTGTAAGTGTGGTCCCCTTGGCAAAGAAAGCAACTATGTTAGCTAATAATCATAGTGTTATGTATATCATCCTAGACACATACAGAGTTTGCTATTTCTTCTTCTTAACCTTTTTTCCTTCTTTATTTCTTCTTCTTCTTCACCATCTATTTATTTACATTTTTAATGTGTACGCAAGTGCATATCTGCATAAAGGATGCTATGCCCCTTCACGTGCACAGCCAGTGAATAGGACTTGACACATAACTTCTTGCATAAAGCTTATTACTTCAAGGTCTCTTGTCCTCTACAATATCAGTCGCCGAGCAGCCAAGGCTCTGGCGAGGCTGCGCAAAAAATACACGTAGGCTCGCCAAAGCCTTTGCTGGTTGTCTATGCTATGAGAACTCTTTTCTCCTGATCTTGCTTGCATCATTCTTCTTTCCTTATCTTATTGTTAATTGTTAATAAGCCCTTCAGTATTCTTTGGCTTTTGGTCTTTTAAACCCTGGACCATGCAATAAATGTGTGGTTTTATGGAGGCTGCATATAATAAATGAAAAGGCAGTTATGCCCTTGTACTTCCTTATCTTAGCAAATAAAAAGAATTTTGAGCACAAGAAAGAGATTCCATGAATGAGATATGATTGAGACGGCTAAAGTAATTGTTTTGGGATTAAATGCCTTCAAATGTGGACTGATCAGTCAACAGCAGTGATGATACAATCCAGGACAGTCTGTTTTAAGAATAATGCCTACTATTAAATTCTCAGTATCTCTGTATTCCAATGTGGACAGATCAGTTTATTGACAATAGTCATGATACAATCCAGGACAGCCTGTTTTAAAAAAATATGCCAACTTATTATATTCTCTGTATCTCTGTATTCCAACGTGAACAGATAAGTCAACGCAGCAGTCATATTATATTCTCAGTATCTCTGTATTCCAGTGTGGTCAGATCAGTCAGTTTATATTCTCAGTATCTCTGTATTCCAATGTGATCTCTGTATTCCAATGTTGACAGATCAGTCAACAGCAGTCGTAATATATTCTCAGTATCTTTGTATTCCAATGTGGACAGATCAGTCAACAGCAGTCGTAATATATTCTCAGTATCTCTGTATTCCAATGTGATCTCTGTATTCCAATGTTGACAGATCAGTCAACAGCAGTCGTAATATATTCTCAGTATCTCTGTATTCCAATGTGGACAGATCAGTCAACAGCAGTCGTAATATATATTCTCAGTATCTCTGTATTCCAATATGGACAGATCAGTCAACAGCAGTCATAATATATTTTCAGTATCTCTGTATTCCAATGTGGACAGATCAGTCAACAGCAGTCATATACTATATTCTCAGTATCTCTGTATTCCAATGTGGGCAGATCAGTCAACGGCAGTCATATTATATTCTCAGTATGTCTGTATTCCAATGTGGACAGATCAGTCAACAGCCGTTGTAATATATTCTCAGTATGTCTGTATTCCAATGTGGACAGATAAGTCAACAGCAGTCATATTATATTATCAGTATGTGTGTATTCCAATGTGGACAGATCCGTCAACAGCAGCCATATCATACAATCCAGAACAGCCATAAGAATAATGCCAACTGATTATATTCTCAGTATTTCTTTATTCCAATGTCAGGACAGATCATTCAACAGCAGCCATGATACAATCCAGGACAGAATCTGGGCACTAATACTAGAACAGCCTCATATACTCGTTGAGGCTGTTCTAATGAATGCCCAATGAATGTCAAAAATTTTCAAAAGAAAAGTAGCATTTTGGAGATATGATATGGAGCGATTTGGTGCAGTGGTAGCACTTCGGATGTGTGATATAGAGGTTGCGGGTTCGATCCTCACGCTGACCAAAGTGTTGTGTCCTTAAGCAAGGCACTTCATCCACATTGCTTAAAAAAAGTACTGGTTACCACCCAGGAAGTCCTGCTCGTAATGCTCAGATGGGAGCGAGTAGCAGTAATAGGAGAAAAAAAAGAATATAATATGTCGCACAGATGTGTTGTCTGTTGATAAACCTGTTGGCATTTTGCATGGCTTCTGGGTATCATGATAAATTGTGATTATTATCCTGGGTGCCACAATTAAGCACCTGCTTGTCTCTACAAATTATGGTAGCTAGCAAAATTTAAAAACTGAAAATGTAAATTTGACATTTCTTTTGTGATTTTAAGTTTGACGCTTCTATCTGGGCTACGCTCCCTCTGCAACTCATTCTTTGATATATTGGTACTCTGAAATTTTAATTTACGAAAATACACCATGAGTGGTTTTCCATTTTTTTAAGAACTGATGTTCAAAATTTATGCACAAAAATCTCTCAATATGAGTTTTAACATCCTTCAAAATTGACACTAGTCAAAAAACAACTCTTAAATTTAGACAATGATATTTTTCCCACAATTTTCTATAGGTTTTAGGCAGATAGGATTTCTCCGTCTTTCGTACTGCCTGTGTGAAAATTTCGTGAGGGGCGGTAGAGAGAAGTATTAATCAGGATTTGGACAATAGAAAGAAAATAATATATTTAGCTTTGTTATGATAATGATATGGTTTGGCAGGGAGTCTGAATGCCAGGACAAAATTTTCGAAAATGGATAGATGTCATATACTTTATAATGACTATTTTTTTGAAAGGCTATATGTTAAAAGAGAGTCCCGAAGAACAGTCTAGACCAAGGTCAGCAGCTTATCAGGGCCTACATTACATTCACCTAAAACAATTTACGAAAACACGCCTATTCAAATACATTGAAAATTTTGCAATCAAAAAATGAAAAAAAATGTTCTGATAAAAAATTCCGATATTTTTCATATTTCTGCTCTAAACATAGATTGTGGGAACTCAGCGAGGCAGTTCTAAAGAGTACCCACAGTCTATGTTTTTGAGCAGAAATAAGAAAAATAATGTCTACCTGTGTAAACCCCAGTTTTACTATATAAACAGAATGCGGCATCTGATCAGGGCCTCCACTCTTTGCTAAAAGTTCAGGCATTTTCCAAATAAATTTTGATGAAAACACAACCTGACACCCCTAAATTTTGAAATGGACTCCTGCTATATATAAGGAAGAAGATTCCATTTGGTACAGAAAGGGTTAATATTTGTCCTGTGTGAACCAGAATCACACCTACTGTTGCAAACAGACTGTAGATCCACACCAGATGGCATCTGAACAGGATCTACACTATTTGCCAGTGGTATTCAGTTTGTGATATTGCAGAAAGAAATCAAAATCGAATCAAATGATTTGATTTGGTTGATAGTCAGAAAATGGAAATGGGTGTTGCGAAATTAATTGATTCAGCAGAGCAAGAGTTCAAAGGCCTTAGTATGATCCTGTTGATCTATCTTTATTCAATCTTTCAGTTTTTCTCAGAGGCTTATGTTTTTCAACTTCTGGCATAAAATTGGATAATATGATTAAATTGTTAACGTCAATGGGCCGTGTCCAGATGCTACAATTTACTGTCAGACTCATTAGATTTCAATTAATTTCAAATTATACTAATAAAAATTACATGGGAATATATGTATGAGGTTTTGGCATGCTTATTTTTTGCATTAAAAACTTCTAATTTCAAACTTGCCATTTTGGTTTTATTATATGAGAAATGCCAAGAACAGATTACAATGTCATGCACAGAATGACAGTGCCATTTAAAGCCTTCAAGTTCAAAGCACGATAAGCAGATGTGATTTTCAATAACTTCTTTTTTTTTTCTTATTTTTCAGCAAAAATGAGGCTTGACATTACTTGTGAAACATAAAATGTCAGGCCTTATTTTTGCTGTAAATAAAAAAAAAAACATTAGAAAAAACATGTCCGTGTGAAATTATGGCGTCCAGCATGGTGCCAGAAATGATAAATATGAGGTAAAAATTGTAACATCTTTCTTATTTTTGCTTTCAACATAGATTGTGGGTGCTCGTTAGAACAGCCTCAATGAGGCTGTTCTAACAAGTACCCACAATCTATGTTTTTGAGCAAAAATAAGGCAGATAATGTTAACCCCACTTACACTCAACTTATCTCTTTATAAAGTGGGGTTTAGAGGGGTCTTCCTTTCACTCACATGTTCAAGTGATGAAAAAAAAAGATTGCCATCTGCTCTAGCATTTTCTGCAGTGCTTGAAGGGTGAAGCTGGACTATGCCCAGTGCAGAGTTTGTGTTGCCATGCACAGAATAATAAGATCATATGAGACATGCAGAGATGTCTTTTCTTCCATGGGTACAGAGGGAACACCATGCACAACAACTTCTAATGAATTCAGGTTAATCAGCCTATGGAAACTTAATACCTATCACACTGTTGTGCACAGCAAAGACTCTGATCAGACTGCACAAAATGTGCAGTCTGATCAGAGTCTTTGCTAGGTGCACATAATCCAAAAACATCTTTTGCTTAACATGGCTCATATAATATATGTACATGTATGCTATTGTACAAACTCATATAAATGACCTATACAGTGTTGATGGGGACATTCAAACCCAAATCAAACAAACAAACAAACAAACAAACTCATATGACACAGGACAATTTTTCATTGGCAAATAAACTGACACTGTATTTCTGATGAAATTTTATTATATTTTTCTTATTTTCTGCTACAAATATAGATTGTGGGTGCTTGTTGTATAATTTATAATAGCATTTTAGAGGAAATACAACTGGCAGCGGTCACAGGGAGCACATTGACGTCACTTTCAGGGATTGCCTAGATTTTCTTTTTTTTTTTTAGTGAAACATTAATATACATGTAAATACATACTGAGCCTTTACAAAAAATATTTGGCAGTTTATTTAGTGGTATTTGTGAGGATTAGCTAAGAAAGGTCTATTCTTACCCCACCAGGACACTGGGGCTAGTAACAGAGAAGTGCTTTTTTTAAAAAATTATCTTTGGGAAGTAATTAAGACATATAATAAATTATTGATATGAAAGAAAAATTTTATAGGTTTTAAACTTTGTCCTGCTGAACATGACAACCCCAACCATTGCAAAGTGTGTAGATCCAGATCAGATGGCTTCTGATCCATCCTGTTTATTGAGCTATTATTAAGCTATATGTGAAATGAACAAATAATGAACAAAGTAATTTGATTGGATGAAAGTCATAAATGGGTGTGGCAAAATTAATTTATTCAGCAGGACAGGGATTAAGGGACATGGATAAACCTCCAGGGGAGGCAACTCTTTCTAGTAACATTTTTTGCCTCCCTTAAATCTATAAGAGTCTACTCATATTGTCTCTCAAATATCTGTAAGGGTGACTTCTCATAAAGGAAAAAAAAATCAGAGATGATCCTGGTTTATAAGCAGACAGACAGGAAATCCCAAAATGGGTACCCTGGTAAACTGTTAACAGTGCAGGCCCAGATAAGTCGCCACAGAACGTGGCATCTGATCAGGGCCTACACTGTTTACTAAAAGTTCAGTCATTTTCCAAATACATTTTGATGAAAACGCAACCTGACATCCTTAAATTTTAAAATGAACTCCTGCTACTGTATATATAAAGAGGAAGATTCCATTTGGTACAAAAAAGGGTTAATTTCAAAACTAATCAACAAAAGACTTGTTGAAATGTGAGGCTGACGTATTTATTTGTTACCATGTTCAAACGTTTCTTGTATTTATGGTAAAAAATATCATACAAGTGGGACAGATGAAGCATTCACTGTCAACATGATAAGATTATATATTCATCGCATCGCCATTTAACCATGTATAATCCTGTCGCCTGGTGATTTGTACAAAAAGCGCTCACAATGTATTTATTTTTCGAAAAAAGGAGATTATAATATTCTTTTTGGAGGTAACAAAAAGAGACATTTATCTGACTTGCCGTACTTCATAGTGAATAAACGGGGTCGTTGTAGCATGAAACGAAGCGACTAATCGTTGATACTGTAACTAATTTACCTATCAACATTTAAGGTAGTGGTGAATTTAGGCAAAGAGCTTACAGTGTGGACTCTCATCAGACTGCTAGGAGCAGTCTGATCAAGGTCTGTGCTGATTGCAATTTGTCAGATTACCTCTGCAATATGAAAATTAATGGACAGTTTATTCAACAAAATTTTTTGTGTAATTTACAGTATGGTAGTAATGCTTGCTTTAATTTCTCTACAGGTATTGCCATTTAAAATCTCTCACTCAAATTGTAACTGTCTTTGAAATTTAAAAGCTCAGATTTGAGAGGTTGATCTCAAACCAATGAGTGTGCATTTCAGATGAGGCATTGACAAACAGTGCAGACCTAGAGCGGATGACAGAATGTGGCATCGTTACAATGTTTGTGAAATGTTCAGCCATTTTCTAATTGAATTTCTGTCAGTGCAGATCTCCTCAAATTTCAAAATGAACTCCTAATATTTATTATAAGTATGAAGATTCACTTGATTGGTTGATTTGGTTTTTAAGGTTACCGGGGGGCTAGCAGCACATTGGGGCTTCGTAACCCCTTTTTTCCACTTAGTTGAAAATGGGTTAACCCTTATCCTGTTGAATATTTCAACTAGACACACCCATTTAAGAATATCAGCCAATAGGCAAAGAGCTTACAGTGTGGACTCTCATCAGACTGCTAGGAGCAGTCTGATCAAGGTCTGTGCTGATTGCAATTTGTCAGATCACCTCTGCAATATGAAAATTAATGGACAGTTTATTCAACAAAATTTTTTGTGTAATTTACAGTATGGTAGTAATGCTTGCTTTAATTTCTCTACAGGTATTGCCATTTAAAATCTCTCACTCAAATTGTAACTGTCTTTGAAATTTAAAAGCTCAGATTTTAGAGGTTGATCTCAAACCAATGAGTGTGCATTTCAGATGAGGCATTGACAAACAGTGCAGACCTAGAGCGGATGCCACAGAATGTGGCATCGTTACAATGTTTGTGAAATGTTCAGCCATTTTCTAATTGAATTTCTGTCAGTGCAGATCTCCTCAAATTTCAAAATGAACTCCTAATATTTATTATAAGTATGAAGATTCACTTGATTGGTTGATTTGGTTTTTAAGGTAACCGGGCGCTAGCAGCACATTGGGGCTACCCCTTTTTTCCACTTAGTTGAAAATGGGTTAACCCTTATCCTGTTGAATATTTCAACTAGACACACCCATTTAAGAATATCAGACAATCAGATTACATGATTTAATGTTTTCCTTCAGATTCACAAAGCGAATGACAAACAGTGTAGATCCTGATCAGATGGCTTCTTCAGAAGCCATCTGATCAGGATCTGCACTGTTTGCAAAGGTAGGGTTATCATGAACAGCAGGATAAGGATTACCATAATTATAATATTCATTAAGATGTGGGATTTTTTTTTTTTTTTTTTTTTGATTTTGGTTTTACGGCCCTTTCAAGATTATTTCACTCATATCGAGCCGATCGTTAATCAGAGGTGGGCGAAAACCGGAGTCCTCGGAGAAAAACCACCTAACCATCCGTTGCAGAACTTGGCGTCTCACTTGTGACCTGAGCTAGGCTCGAACCCACAGCGGTGAGAGACCTAATGATTAAGACTCAGCGCTCTTAACCACTAGGCCACGGAAGCCCGTTCTATGATATGGGATGAAAATATATTATATTTTCCTTATTGCTAATATCAATATCATTTGCAACATGCATGCAAAAACGCGTCATTATATGCATAAAATGGGTGCTATAATGCCTTTGAATTATAAATCTGGGTATATTTGAGATTTTAGTATCTGTGTGAGGTTCTTGTCTGTTTTCACATTTTTCATAAATCTTATATTAATAGACACCCATCAAGTATCAAATAAAATATGATATACTAAACTGACAGGTAAATAAACTCTGCTAAATTACTCATTCTTAACACCTGTTTTATTATGCTACTAAATTTTATGTACATTCAAGATACAGCATTCAAATTAATTTTAATGGGAAATATGTAATTCTATCTTGGGGTTTGGTATGTTCGTTCCTTCACCATGGGCTCAAACCCATTTTGAACAGACTGGAATCTTCCAGCAGGATTCAATTTCTAAACTTAGGGGTGTTGGCTTAGAGTAAGTTTTGGAAATGTATGCAGAAAATGGCTGAGCTGTTTGAAAACAGTGTCAGCCCAGATCAGACGCCGCATCCTGCGGCGTCTGATCGGGGCTGACACTGTTTGCCAAATATTGTCTAGAAAAGGGGTTTCCTGTCTAAAATGGGATCAGGATGTCAAAAGTTCAAACAAAATCAGAATTTCGCTGTGGATTTGTCACCCCTATTGTCAGATTCATATTTGAAATGATGTCATAGGTCGGCCAAATATTTGACGGGGACAATATCGTTTTCAGCCCACACGCACAGAGGAAACTCGAGCGAGATGTCCATTTTTGTATTTGGACAATCACTAATGGCCGCCCTGTAGAAAGACCCCTGACCTGCCCGCACTATAAGGGATGATAAAATTGCCACTAAGCCCCGAAAGTTGAAAAGGTACAAATTGACTCCTTTTGAAATTATGAATAAAGCATTTGCATTTTAATTGTGTGGGCAGTTTTTCCGGGACAGGAAGGGACATCAGCAAGCTAGAGGGGTGGGTGTATAAAATATTTTTCGAGCATTAGAATCCGTCATATAAATTAGTTGGTAATTGTATGCATGTATGAAATTTATGGATTTCGCTTGTAAAAAGTTATATTTAAAGAGGACCTTTAGCCCAGATGGGTGATGAATTATTCTCCAGGAATTTTAATGATGGTCATCAGTCCCCTTTCATTAACAGTTGCACCCCACTCCTTTGAAAAGGTTTGGAAAGAAAAATGACTTCAGAATTCCTTTGAAAATACTGAAGAAACCTTAAATTAATGTAAAAAAAATGAATTTTAGTTCAGTATTTTGCTATTCATCTCCTTTAAGGCATTAAATCCAACTATTGAAAATGGCATTTTTAACTCTTATCATGCTGTTCACGACAACCCCTATCTTTGCAAACAGTATAGATCCAGATCAGATGGCTTCTGAAGAAGTCATATGATCAGGATCGATCTACACTGTTGGTGATTCAATTTATGAATGTGTAGGAATAAATTACATCAAGTAATTTGATTGGTTCAAAGTCAGAAATGGGTGTAGCTAAACTGAATATTCAGCAAGATAAGGGTTAATCCTAATTATCATGACATTGCAGAAATCATTTTTCAGATTTTTTTTTTTTTTTTTTTTTTATGATTTTTCAGGGAAAATAAGGCTTGACATTACATGAGACTCATTTGCCCCTGTCTCTCTGGGCTTGAAAAAATATATGGGCTGCATGATGCTTCCACGCAGAGCTGCAACCGACCCGCACACGAGTACTGGTAAACCGCTTAGAGGATCGAAGCCTGCCCAGGCAAAGCGGTGCGAGATGGTCCGTCCATGCTTATAAACCCATAATTGGTTTCATTGGGCTGCAGGGCTTGTGATGTCATTTCATCTTAATGTTGGGTAAAAGTCAGACAACAGCTGTTGTAATTGGCAACTTATGGGTTTAGGGTTCATGTGTATTTTTTTAAAGGAAAATGATTAAAAGCTATTATTTCATGTGAATCGTCTGCCATAAATTTGTTTTATTTGTTTGTTTGAATTTAGGTTTTACATCCCCTTCAACACTATTAAGGCCATTTGGGAGGTGTTGCTTCCAATTTTGTGGGACTTTTACCAGAATATTGAGATGAAATGTCATCACAATCCCTGCTGCCCAAACAAACCAAAACTGTTAATACCGGTATGTAGGGAAGGTCGGACTCCCACCACTTTGCCTGGGCAGGCTTAGACCCCCAAGGGGAAAGCCATTGGCCCATCTGGGCTTGTAGAAATAGATGGACTGCATGATGCTAACTTCCACGCAGAGCTGATACTGACATGCATACGAGTACTGGTAAACCTCTTAGAGGATCTAAGCCTGCCCAGGCAATGCAGTGCGAGTCGGCCCATCCTTGCTGATAAATTTGATTCGTTTCAATGGGCGGCAGGGCTTGATGTCATTACCTCTCAATGTCGAGTAAAAGCCCCACAAAATTGGAAGCAACGTCTCCGAAATGACCTTTACAGTGTTGACGGAGACGTTAAACATCAAATCAAATAAATATGTGCGGCTCGTTTCAGCTCTGCGTGGTCCGAAGCATCATGCAGTCCGATCTATTTCTTCAAGCCCAGAGGTAATCCGATTTCTCTTCAAGATCTTCAGACACCCGCCTTAGGTGTAGATTTTACCTGAAAAGGAAAATAGAAAGTTAAGGAAATCTACACCAAATGGATGGGTGGCCAGGCTAGGCATAAGATTCCCTCAAAATCTATATATAACTTACGTTATGATTGGGGATGACTCATACATGAAATTATCGAACAGAGTTATTACCAACTAAAAGGACCACCAGGAGAATATGTGGTCCGAGTGAAATTTTTAATGTTTTCGAGTTAATACAAGCAAGGAAAATTTATTATCTTCTCGCAACAAAAGGCTTAAATATTTTGTAGAATTATAGAGCAATCTGGTACCAGGTCAAATATTTTATTTCGTATCCAGTTTCGACAGTAATTCATTTCTTTAAAGATGATTATAGTTTTGGGAAGTGGTAACAAAAACGTTACTGACATAGATTTAACGCTTTCGTTTATAATATTTGTAAATGATATTTTAAACAGGTGTCTGAGCCATAAACAAATAGGTATTCTCCCCAAAAGAGCTTCATATAAATACAGAATATCTATGAAGAAAAAGGGGTTTTTGGCATTATATAATTATTGTGACAATCGTCGTACCTGTGTGAATGAGATCTGAAGCCTTATGAATATTCATTATATATTGGTCCCCATCTGATGTTTATGTCAGCTGCTGCATCATCTTGCAAATTTTTAAAAAAAATTTGCATACAGGCAAACAGTGTGGACCGAGATTGGAGCAGTCTGATCTGGGTCCACACTGATTCAGGTTCATTGATAATGGCTTTGGTAGATGTCGGATCTGACTGTTGACTCACTGTATGCAGGAAACCCCATAAGGGGTACCTTGGCAAACAGTGCAGGCCCAGATCAGACGGCGCAGAATGGGGCGTCTGATCAGGGCCTACACTATTTGCTAGCAGAATTTTCTGTCAAAATAGAATAAAAACGAAAAAAAAAAAAATAGGCCTACCTACCCTTATACGACTAATGGACTTGTCCAACATATACAAGAACACAACCATCTTTGTCTACATGAATACAAACATTATTGTCTACATGAATACAACCATCTCTTTCAACATGAAAACAACCGTCTCTGTCTACATAAACATCTCTGACCATCTCGGTCTACTTGACAACAGTCATCTCTCAATCCGACTGAGTCTACATGAACACAATCATCTATTTCTACATGAATACAACCGTCACAACGGCCCCCGCCCATAGGGGCTTGAAGAAATATATGGGCTGCATGATGCTTCCACGCAGAGCTGAAACCGACCCGCACACAAGTACTGGTAAACCGCTTAGAGGATCTAAGCCTGCCCAGGCATAGCGGTGCGAATCAGCCCGTCCATGCTTAAAATAAACCTACTGGTTTCATTGGGCGACAGGGCTTGAGATGTCATTTCATCTCAGTGTCAGATAAAAGTCCCACAAAATTGGAAGCAACGCCTCCAAATTGACCAAAATTACCTTTACACTGTTGACAGGGACATTAAACCTCAAATCAAACAAACAAACAACCATCACAGGCTACATGAATTCAACCATCTCTGTCTACATAAATATAACCATCTCTGTCTACACAAATTCAACCATCTCTGTCTACATGAACACAACCATCTCTGTCTAAATGAATACAACCATCTCTGTCTACATGAATACAAACCCATCTCTGTCTACATGAACACAACCATCTCTGTCTAAATGAATACAACCATCTCTGTGTACTTGAATACAAACATCACAGTCTAAATGAATTCAATCATCCCTGTCTACATGAATACAACCATCTCTGTCTACATGAATACAAACATCACAGTCTACATGAATTCAATCATCTCTGTGTACATGAACACAACCATCTCTGTCTACATAAATATGTACAACAGTCTCTGTATACATGAACACAACCATCACTGTCTACATAAATACAACCATCTCTGTTTACATGAATTAACACAACCATCTCTGTCTACATAAATACAACCATCTCTGTCTACATGAATACAATCATCTTTATCTACATGAACACACCCATCAGGCATCTCTGTCTACATAAATACAACCATCTCTGTCTACATGAATATAATATTTTTGTCTACTTGGTAACAACCATCTCTGTCAACTGGCACAACCATCTCTGTCTACATAAATACAACCATCTGTGTTACATGAGTGCAACCAATCCTCTGTCTACATGGACAAAACATCTCTGTCTACATAAACAACAATCATCCCAGCTGTACATCTACATGAAGAAGGTTTTAGTAAAAGTCTTGAAACGTTGCTTGAGATACGGAGAATCAAGAAAGGGATACTTTTTCTCATTTCTAATTACTAAGCCATACCATTCTCGGTACGCCTTGGGCGAGTCTTAGTGAGATCAAATCCCTGGCTAGCAGAAATATTTTTTTATTCGCTGAAAAATAAGTAAACAAAAATGCTATCTTCAGTCCCTTGAAAGGATAAAGCTTTAAGCTGGAATGTGAATATCTCATTTTTTCTCAGATTTTCTCATCTTTAGAGAGCAGGAACATTTGTATGGACATAAAAAATTACATTTATGATGGAGAGAAAATTTTGTTCAACGTGAAACCAATACCCTGGCTCCTGAATGGTACCTATTATTATCCTTTAACTTTGATACTTTAGATGAATTTTAATATCATTTAAATTTTAGGTCGTGTTTTCCCTAAAAGCCTTAGTCAGACAACGTGGCTTGTAACGATGAAATTTGACATGAATAATATGAAATTGATATTAATGGCAAAATGTCACGCAAATCATACATTTTAGAATTATAAATATAGTAAAGATGGTGCACTTGTTAAGAATATTTTCTCCGCTTTTGTCTCGTATTCTTTTGTTATATAATGTCGCTGTTATTCACCCAGTTTGTTTGCTTTGAAGTTTAACATCCACGTCAACACTGTAAAGGTCATTTTGGAGATGTTGCTTCCAATTTTGTGGGACTTTTGCCCGACATTGAGATGAGATGACATCTCAATCCCTGCCACCCAATGAAACCAATAGGGTTTATAAGGATGGGCCGAATCGCACCGCATGGTCAGCTAAAGTCACGCGGACAATAGCAAGTAGAACGTAAAGCCTAGCTTCTTTAGTTACAAGTATTGATTTAGGTCAGTCAATAATCAAAAGGCCCAAAAAACAATGCCATATCGGAACTTTTTTAACAGGGTTGAGTGAGTGACTTTTAGTTTAACGTCCCACCAACAGCTAAGGTCATACGGAGACGGGACCTCGATTTAAAGACTCATCGGAAAGTCTGGAGAAGCCCGGCTTAACAGTGTTGATGGAAGAATAACTGAGAATTGAAATGCTGATTGCGTAATTTAGCTTGGCTTGGACACAAAAATGTTATAAAATATGCTATTCAGCTTTTAGTTTTTGTCTGTTCGGTGCAAAAACAATAACTTTGGTTTTCAAACAACAAGTTTCTCCATTTTAGTACCAATAAATATATATAATGTTTGCTTCACAAATGATTATGAACCCAAACCAGCTGTCTAATTGCGTCAGTAATCATGGGTCTGTTTCGGATTTTTTTCAAAAATCAAACCAAAACCATATCATTGTAATGAAATATTGCTTCCTTCTTTCCTTTGAGATTTCTTTTTCTTTTTATTTAACCCTTTTTGTACCAAATGGAATCTTCCTCCTTATATATAGCGTGAGTCTATTTCAAGATTTAGGGGTGTCATGTTGTTTTCTTCAGAATTGATCAGGAAAATGGCTGAACTTTTTGCAAACTGTGTAGGCCCTGATCAGACGCTGCATTCTGCGGCGTCTGATCTGGGCCTTCACTGTTTGCCAGGGTACCCGTTTTTGGGGTTTCTGGTACTAAATGGGTTAAACCAAACAAACTGTCAGATTGTTAGAATCTTTTCGGATGATTCATAAAGTCATCAAAACAAGATACCCCTGTGCTTTTCCATTGCTAGCATTAATTATATACACTAAATTTTAACCCTTCACATGCTTAGCATGTTAAGCAAGCCGCATTTTCATTTTTTATTTGATCGCGTTTTCCAGTGAAAATAAGGCTTAACACTGACACGCGAATCTTCTAACATACGTACATATAGTGTCAAGCCTTTTTTTCTCTGAAAAATATAGGAAAAAAAGAAATATGAGTCAGTGACATCTGTTAATGTTGTGACTGGCAGTTTTAGGGTAAATTATATACACTAAATTTTAAAGTTACATGCCATACTTACCCTAACTATTGGAAGTCAAGAAGGGCAGTTGTCAACTTCGAGATCTGGCAAAAGAACGTTATTATTTAAAAGTTTTTATGCATAAGCCTTAGTCAGGAAAAGTGTGTTCGGGCAAACTGACTGGCTTGCCATGACCCTAATAGTGTTGACTGGGCAGTAAACCTCCCAACAACAAGAGCAATAAATAATGATGCTACAGCTTCATAGAAAACATTGCAGACCAAAATCAGACTGCACATATATATAGTGTCTCCATTTTGCTTTGCTCTAAGCCACCTTTCAAAGCAGAATTGCAAGATTATAGCAAAGCTATCCTAACCCTCACCTCTCAGCACTGTCAGTACTTTGATTTTGAAACAGTATAGATCCAGATCAGCTGGCTTCTCTGAAGCCAGCTGATCGGGATCTATACTGTTTTCCATTCTGATTTTGAATCCATGGTAAAAAATTGAAATAATGCAACACATTGATGGGTGAAAATCAGGGAGGAGTGTAACATAATTATTTTTAGGATAATTACACTTAAAAAGTTAGGTAATATATTTCAAAGAGCCCACTTTTAATCTTCCAACTGAGAATGAAATTTTTGTTGGAATAGAATTTCAAAAGCATTTCAGAGTAACCTAAGAAAATAATGTGACAAGTAGGCTGATGAGACTTGAGTCAGAATATGTCAGAGTCTAAATAATAACAAACTTTTCTTCTTGCTATACTACTCGGACCTCCCATGGCAGCCTTAAAGGTGCATTATTGAGCTACCGGGTCTCAAATTTTTTTTTCTGGTTTTTCTCTTCAATTCATACTCCTTTGTCACGTGTACACTTTTGGAGCCAAATACAGCTTCAGAACTTTGTGAAAATGGTCGTTTTCATTCGTGTTTACCCTTCGCTCTGAACATGTGTTTGGAATTTCTGTTCTAAAAATAAATCTGTCCCTTTACACATACATGGAGACAGTATCGTCTCTGAGTGTCGTTACTTATGGCATGGTATTCAGCATCATATTTTTTTCCGATTCATGCATGGCCTAAACAAACAAGGCCAAAAATGAACGTCGCATAACGTCATATATGGGGATTCTATTTTTGTCACAAACTAAAAAAAAGATCTAACTAGTGTTCGAAACCTAGTTAGGGAATGCCTCTCAAACTCGTTTACCTGTCATCATAATTGTTCGCATTTTTGCATAAAATGCATTCATTTGTATTGCTTTAAAGAAAAATACCGGCTATATGTATTTTATTTTTGGAAGCATTTTTTCCAGATAGCTCAATAATGCACCTTTAAGCTTGGTAGTCAAAAGAAGAGTAAACACAGCTACATGTACTTGCATTGATTGATTGATTGTACTTGCAATGTTTTTATGCAAATGGTTGGTAGGGATGGAGGGTGGGAGAGTCTAAATTCCTCCCTGTCTTAATTCCTTGAAGCCAAGTCCACACAGTCACACTTCTCAGATGATGCCTAATGTTAATGTTTTTTTTTTGTTTTTTTTTCCATATCATGCATATATCTTTGAGAATCATAGTTGGCAAGGTATCCATCATGGTTCCTCGACAGTCTATGGTGGTCCAGAACAAGCAAACTGAATGTTTTGAGCTGTTCAAAACTGTCATTGCATAGCAACAACTGGTGTGCCGCAAGTGGCAGAAACTATATGCAACAACAACAACATGATCTCATAATGATAAACACTGGACAAGACTTATAGTGCTTCAAAAATGGTCCAAAACACTTCTTTTGGGGGCATTTTTTGTGTTCGAAGTATTAGAAATTCTGATTTTTGAAAAACATCAGTATTCAAATTAAATGATAAAGTTTTTATCCAAGGTTTCAAAATAATTTTGGGTGCTCGAACTGCTAGAGTGTTGGAACAAATTCGTCACATACCGTACACCGATAAATGCAACTCTAAGCTTCCTCTCACTGACCCACCAGTGCTGCCAGTACTTTAATTTGTGGACATTTATTAATGACAACCCCTATCATTGCAAACAGTGTAGATCCAGATCAGATGGCTTCTGCCATCTGATCAGGATCTACCCTGTTTGTCATGCAGTTTGTGAATTGAACAAACACATTGTATCAAGTGATTTGATTGGTCGATAATCAGAAATGGGTGTGGCTAAATTAATTTATTCAGCAGGATAAGGGTTAAGATGCTGCTGAGGAAGGCATCCTATCTTGTTAGGACTGCACTGCTTGTGACTTTTGGTGTTTCCCATCTAGAATTGGATAATATGGATAATATCCTTAATGTAATACATGTAGTTTTTGTTTGGTCTCATGGCCCTTTCAAGATTATTTCTCTTATTTTGATCCAACCATTGATCAGAGGTGGGGAAAAACAGAAGTACTTGGAGAAAAACCACCTGACCTTCTGTTACAGAACATAGTGTCTCACATGTGACCTGAGAGAGGCTTGAACCACAGCCGTGAGAGACCTCATTATTAAGACTCAGCACTTGTATAAAATAGGCCACAAAAGTCCCGTTACATGTCGTTTTAAAAATATGAGGAAAATATATAGATGATATATTACTGTGAAAAATATATGTTTTTGTTGATCTGTTTGCAGCAAATTTGTGCAAAAATGGATGAGGCCATAAATATTATTTTATGTTACGGTATTAAAACTTACCGTAATAAAAAAATTGCCATAAATCACATTCGTTCTAAAGAACGATTTTTTTTGTAACAGTCAAATTTCGGTTTATTACATGGTATTAACTGGAAACCATTCATAAAATATTTCATATTATATTTTGTATCCTATGGCAAAGAATGTATTTTGTTACAGGTTTGAAATAAGGGTAAAGGGATTTTGACACTTTAACAAAAAATTAATAACAATTTATTACATTAATTATAATATCTGACACCTCATACTGGTAGGAAATTTACATATCTTCTTATGACGGCTGATAAGTGGGAATAAAACTGGACAAATTTGCTTTTCAAATTATGTAAATTTTGAAAAATGAGTTTTTGAGTAATAACAGAACTGGTTGTATATGTGAAAATGTGCTTTATGTCATGTCTCTGATCATCCTGTACTGATGCACAGGCTGATCATGCAGGGCACTTGCTGTCTGTGGAAGGATTCTATGGGACCTTTAAGGCTTGCCATTGAGAAAGTAACACCACCCAATTGTGCTACAATGTCTTCATGGGCCAGTTGTTCAAAACTAACGACGTCGTTAGTTAACGTATCGTTAAAACTTTGATCATTAAATAAGGCAAATATGCTGAAATTTTTGCTGAAAAAATGTGAGCAGCTTTTGCGGATGCAAAAGCTGCTCACATTTTTTCAGCAAAAATACCAAAATTTACGATATTGTACTTGCTAGAAGAGTTAACAATATGACCACTAACGAGCTCGTTAAGCTAACGATGCTTTGAACAACTGGCCCCAGATCACTAGAACTAGCTTGCATGTTCAGATATTCATTTACTCGCTGCTACAAACAGAGATTTGAGTGTTTGCTCGTACCACCTCAGTCCCTCATTGAGGCAGTTCTAACAATCTATGTTTTTGAGAAAAAATATTAAAGGAAAAATAATATACATGTACCCTTGTCAAACCTACTTTTCTGTATATAAACAGGGGTTTACTTGGATATTCACTTTCTATAGGTAACTTGAGACAGCTGCATTTTTGCATTGTGGTCTTCCTGAGTGACCTTTTCTTATTATGATGGGATAGCTCATCATACCATGGCTCATATTGACCATGCCATTTGCAAAATTGGTATCTTTTGATGTGTGTGTCAAGTATTTAAGAACTATTGCATGAAGCACTATACCTACCAGTAGTCAATAATTCTTAGCAAAGTTACAGTGAATTATCTAAACAGCTAGCTTTTATGCAAACTAAGTACTGTGCTTCTATACTGCCCAGCAGACTGACTTGTTGTCTTAGGTAAATACAAAAAAAATGATATAAACATGGTGTCAGAAGTGGGATAAACTATATTAACATGGTGTCAGAAGTGGGATAATCTACACAATTTGTCAACTTAAAATAACCCAGCCAAGACTCGGATCAGCCTGCACATCTCCAAAAACGGATCAAAGTCCAACAGTGAAATTCTTTTCACTGACTGATCCAAGGCAGTTCTTCTCTCACGGTTCAGTTTTTGTTATGGTTTGTCTTTGAGTGTGTGTATCACTTATATTTTTGGTTTTGGATAGCCAATTTGCTCTTTTGTGGGAAAGTAACTGTCCTTTTGGCTTTCTGCTAGTTATTAATTGTTTGTGTTTCTTTCCCTTGGTGTCTCTGATGGGTGGAGTTGGTTAACTGTATCATTTCCTGATCGTTGCCTTCACTTCTGTTTTGCTATTTCTGTGCCCTGCTGGCCTTATGCTTAAACCCAAGCAGACAGGAAAGGCTATATTCTTATTAAGTTGAGGTAAGCAGCCTGATTTTTGTCTTTGCTGAGTGCACATGCATGGGCCTCCATGGTGGGTTAGAGTGCTGTTTCTTTCATATTATGTCTCTCACTGCTGTGTGTCTGAGCCTCGTTCAGGACACTTGTGAGATCCCAAGTTCTTAAAAAGAAGGTCAGATGGCTTTTCTCTAGGTACTCTGGCTTTCACCCATCTGATTAAAGATTGTCTCGAAATAAGTGAAATAATCTTCAAAGGGTCATAAAACCAAAAGCAGAATAAAAGAAGTCTTTTCACTTGATTTGGCTCATATTAAAATTGATATTATATAAAGAAATATGAAAGACATAAGATATGACGGCTGGTGGTCCTAATAATTGGAGGTCCCCAGAGACGTTGGATATTGTGCTACTTATGAAAGGAACCTGTACTTTGTATAGATTATAATCAGGTGCACTATTTCATCATATCATATTTTGATTGAATAATGAAAATATTTTAGGCATCTATTTATTAATTAATGAGCAAGTGAATATTTAAAAAAATGTTTGTTTGAAGTTGCAAAATTTATCAATTTGGTCATTTTTGGGCTCTTCAGTAGCATTTTATGTCTGATTTAAACCCACATAGAATCGCTCTTATCACATTTTTGTATGGAATACCCAGGAAAACAATACAGTCCCTGATCAGATGCCGCAGAATGCAGCATCTGTTCAGGGTCTTTACTGTTTGCAAAAAGTTAAGACTTTTGCCATTCAAATTTTAAAGATAACCTCAGACACACTAATTGTTATATGAAGCCCTGCGGTCAGTACAAAATGGTTTATAATTGCAGCAGTATTATTGAAAACCATTACCTTCTTTCATTTTTCTTAACCCTTAGTGTCCTGCTGAATAAATTAATTTAGCCATACCCATTTCTTATATTCAACCAATCAGATTACTTGATGTAATTCATTCCTACAGATTTACAGACTGAATGTCATAGTCATAGTCAACCATTCTACATACTGATCAGGTGGCAACTTCAGAAGCCATCTGATCTGTTTCTACACTATTTGCAAAGGTAGTGCATATTTTAATTCAGAGGGCATTAGTGTTAGAAAAAAAAGAGTGTTATTAGTACACCGATTTGAAACTGACACTAGATTGACAATCATAATAAAATGATAAAAATCATAAACATATAAGATATTTTTATCTGATACTTAAATCAGTAGTTTTGAAGGGTATTATATTTGACAATGAAAACTGACCAATCCCTGGGCATTTTTATTCTGTATGAATAGATGATTGGTCATTTGGCTAACTGACACTTTTTGACACAAATCTCTTCTCTGGCTGCCCTCTTGTTGAATTTAATATGATTAAGACAGATAGACATTTATTAAATTTAAAGAAAACCTGAATGATACTCACAGTTTAAAAGTTTACAGTCATGGATATACATGTGTTCAGAAAGTTGCTAGGTTTGTGTTAAGCTTAGTTTAACCCTTATCCTGCTGTTCACGACAAGCCCTGTCTTTGCAAACAGTGTAGATCCTGATCAGATGGCTTCTGAAGAAGCCATCTGATCAGGATCTACATTGTTTGTTGTTCAGTTTTTGAATATGAACAACCAACATTTCATCAAGTAATCTGATTGGCCGATAGTCAGAAATGGATGTTGATAATAAAAATATTCAGCAGGGTTAGGGTTAACTTCTAAATCACTAAGCAAAACTTCATAGCAGATGAAAATCATTTATTTTTCATTTTTCAGGAAAAATCAGACTTGAATTCACATGAACTGTCAAGCCTAAATTTCTCTGAAAAATAAGAAAAAAAAAATACATGTATTTTTGAAAAGAGACATCTGAAACATCTGCAGGGGTTGTAACTGGTGGTTTTAGGGTTAAATGGCGGATGTTTTGTTTGTTAGATTTGATGTTTAAAGTCCCGTCAACACTGTCAAGGCCATTTTGGAGACGTAAAAATGGCGGATGGAATTAGTAATTCGTATGTTTTACGTCCCACCAACAAATAAGGTCATTTGGAGATGGGACCCCGGTTTATAGACTAATCTGAAATTCTGGAGAAGCAGTGAGAATTGATCCCATGCCCCCTGGTTTGTGAGGCGAGCAGCTTATCCACTTTTCATGGAATTAGTAAAATTGAATGGATGGATATTGAAATGGTGATTATGGTGAACAAATACAGTTGATTATATTCTCTGCCACACAAAAACAATCATATATTATTGACCCCCTTAAACCCCACTTTTATATAGTGAAGCTGGGGTTTACAGGGGTATACATTATCTTTCTGCTCAAAAACATAGATTCTGGGTAAGCCCCTTGGTGAGGCAGTTCTAATGAGCACCACATTACCTAAATAAGAATAAAAAATATAAATACAGTAAAATTCTGCTGTTAAGACCACCTAAAATTAAGACTAAATCTGCTGTTAAAAGCTAATTGAGAAAGATTCAGTTATTCATTCTTTGTGTTTTCCATACCCAGTGTCTCCCAATTAGAGATCACTTAAAGACCACTTTTGAACAGTCCCAAAGAGACCACTTTTGAACAGTCTCAAAGGTGGTCTTAACCCTTATCTTGCTGTTCACGACAACCCCTATCTTTGCAAACAGTGTAGATCCAGATCAGATGGCTTCTGAAGAAGCCATCTGATCAGGATCTACACTGTTTGGCATTCAGTTTATGAATTTGTAGCAATAAATTACATAAAGTAATTTGATTGGTTGATAGACAGAAATGGGTGTGGCTTAAATGAATATTCAGCAAGATAAGGGTTAATATATGAATTTTACTGTATATAACAAATTTTCATCAGAAAAGTAATAATTTACGGAGATATGAAAGAATGCAGGCTATGTCAAATGTATGTGTTACGGCAATGGATACAGCTCTCTTGATTTATGTACCTTCACGAAAATGATTAGATTTTGATAGTTTGATAGCCTTGACCCCATTTTCAAGGTCACAGGCTCCCCAAAACTCAAATTTGGGCCAAAAATAGCTTGTCTGCACTCCTAGCACCTGAATGGATTTATGAATTTTAGTCGAACTTTGTAAAATATTATCATTTACCTTTTAATGACCTTGGCTTCATTTTCAAGGTCACTGGCTCTCAAAATCATTACAGTTTGGGCCAAAAATGCATGCTGGCACACACTTCTTAGTGTCATCACCTGATCAAATACATCAGTCATAAGATATAAGGTCAGGTAGTTTTTCTCTGGTGACGCTGGTTTTTGCCTACCTCTGATTAATGATCTGCTCCATATTGGTGAAATAATCTTGAGAGGACAGTAAATACAAAATAAAATAAAAGGAGTGTCCACATTTGGTCATGCATTTGGTAATGATTTTGTGATTTACATTGAAAATTACGTCTTATCAGTTGAAACTTAATTACTTATTGAAAGATCAAAGACAAAATCAGAATCAGATTTAAACTGAAATAGGCTTGCATTACAATAAAGATAAACCTAAGCTTTATTTATTGTCATTTTCTAGATTACTATTCTTGGGTCTTGAAAGCTTTTATTATGACAAGTTCAGGCCACAAACATCACAAATTTTCATCTGGGCTGTAAATGCTATACTTAATATTAGGCTGGAAAGAAATTTACACTGGGTACAAGGGCAATTATTTTCCATTTACCCTGTGAGAAAAATATTGCCATCTCACTCTAGCACTCTCCTTTGCTGAACTGCAATGTCCACCTTCTTGAATTTGCTGCACAGTAAGCAGTACTAATTTCATGCACCAGTTTAGTGTTATTTTGATTCTTGATGGGGGACATGGGATCACAGCGATATTAATGCCCCGAGCCATGCAAATATCACTTTCAGGCAGGAGTGTGATCCCATGTTCCAATATCTTCAAAGTGTCCAAGTTTTAAATCTGAAGTAAAGAAGCTTGCATCATCTGCATATAAACATAATTCGGATGTGAGTATGAGAGCAAGTCTATCTGAGATAGCACTTTCATGTTTTTTTACATTTATGCTCCAAATATAGATTGTGGGTGCTTGTTAGAGCTGCCTCTTTGAGGAGTACAAGTACCCACAATCTTTTTTTTTTAGCAAAGAAAAGAAAATTGTTGACTGAATTACTGGCAAGATATAATTAACATGCTTCTAGCTAAGTGTCATCTCAGATCTTATTGTCTATCATGTCCTCTGGTGTAACCCTCGGAGCACAACGGATGAAATTATTAACACTAATCTACGAATTAATATTTCATTCCCTTGTCAAATGAGAAATTCTTAAGACATTTTGATATTTGTTTATTGTAAAGTCACAAGTTGAAATATAATTATGAGAACTTGATCTTTGAATAAAGTGACAAATTTTAATTTTCTGTGTCCCTAGTTCAGCTGAGGCAAAAATGTTTCCTTTAAGAAATTCAATAACATGACGCAAGATCGTGATAATATGAAGAAAATTGATCCTAAGGCGATGGATTGAGAGCCGCTGAGCCGTAAATTCTGTGATATTATGGCAGTTTCTGTCATTTCCATTGAAAATGTCGTTTTGTATTGATTTTATGAAATTAGCGAAAGTGTGAAGTTCCCCTACAACCTCTAACTACTGCTGCTGGGATTACAGATTGCCAGAAATTAACTTTTCAAGTGAAAAATTGGATTTGAGATGCAAGTTCATAACTCCTGTTATGAGATTACTGAAGTTTCTCCCTGGGGTCAGAATGCCAGTGAGTTAGTGTAGGGCTGTATAAGGGAGGGTGTCAAATATTGTTGGAGCAAATTAGTTAATTCACACAAACAATAATTATGATTGGCACCAGAAAAAAAAGTGAAGTTAAGATTTCAACGTTCTGTCTGCCCCAAGATTCCCTGGTGGAATTGAAGAAGGAGACTTTTTTCGTGAAAAAAAAAAATGTCTTGTAAAAAAGCAGGTAAATCCAGTACAATTCCATCTAATGTCATGAATGTGAAAATGGCTGATATTCAGCCTCAGTCTGAGAAAAAAAAAGACACAGAGATGTTTTTCTGATTGGCTAGCCTGAGTAAAAAAAAATGCTCAAGACGTAAGGAAAAAACAAGAAATATGGTAGAAGCAGACAATCCCACAATACCATATGCACACAGAATGACAGAAAACCAAAATAAAGATGTAACCTTTAATCTGTCATTAATGACCCTTGCAGACATCTTTTTCAAACATTTTTTTTTCTCCATTTTTGAGAGAGAAAATAAGCCTTGGCATTCTGGTGATATTTCAGGTTAAACCCTTATCTTGCTGAATATTCATATAAGCCACACCCATTTCTGCCTATCAACCAATCAAATTACTTGTACTTGATGTAATTTATTGCTACAAATTCATAAACTGAATGCCAAACAGTGTAGATCCTGATCAGATGGCTGCTTAAGAAGCCATCTGATCTGGATCTACACTGTTTCCAAAGATAGGGGTTGTCGTGAGCAGCATGGTAAGAGTTAACAGTTCATGCAGGCCCAGATCAGATGCCCCAGAATGCAGCATCTGATCAGGAACTGCACTGTTTCCATAAAAAAATACAATAAATAAAAATAGGCCTGACACCCCTTAAATGACGAATAGACTTGTTCAACATATAGCAGTGGAAGAGTCCACCAGTTTTAAATGACTTTACGATTAGTTCACAAATAAACCCTGAAGGGGTCGGCCATTGGGACTGTCTAAATTTTGTTTGTGAGGTCAAGAGCGAGCTTAGCCCTTAGTATAAAAGGGTTGACCCGTGACCTGTGATTGACAAGCAAGTGGATTACAGAGGGTAGTTGACTGATCCTCCACACAATCCCTGTAGAGATGATTAAAGATTACAGTACTGGGAGATAGAGATTACAAACAAGCATGGTATGAATGTTATGATATGACAGGATTTTTTTTTCTAATTTTACAGCAGAAATTCACTTCAATTTTCAAGGCTACATGTTCCTTAAATTTCTTCTCTACATTATAACCCTTAAGACATCGAGAAAAAACTACATCTGAAAATGTCGTCTGCTGAATTTTTTTGGCAAACTTTTTAAAAATATTTTTGCATACAGGCATTAACAGTGTGGACCCAAATCAGACTGCTCCTAAAGGAGCAGTCTGAGTTGGGTCCACAGTGTTTGCAAAGTAACCAGCAGATGACAAAGCAGACGACAGTTGTCGTGATTGGCAGTTTATAGGTTAAATTCGAGAAAGCGAGAATGTGTCTGTGATCAGTTAAAAAATAGATTTATAGCCAAAATCTGAATTTGAGTTATTTTGAGTTGTTATTTACCCTAGGTAAGTAAAATTTAAAGGGTGTATCAGACAGTTGGAGAATTTATTTAAATGACTACAGTAATTAAAACTTTATGAAAAACTGATCATATGATAAATACAATTATACACTAGTGGTCATTTCGTAACACTGATTTAAGGCTTGACAAGGTTTCATAAATTTCAAATGAAACTCCTACAAGATGTATGTTGTTAATGCATAAAATCCGAATCACGACAATTGTCGTCTGCTTTCCCCTGCGAGGAATTCAAGAAATGGTTCTGGAACAATTCTGGAACTAGTTCTAGAATTGTTCTTGAACATTAAATGGCCGTTCAAGAACAAAGTTCTAGAACATATTCTAGAATTTGTTCTGGAACAATTCTAGAATTTGTTCTAGATAATGCATGTGCAGCCCCTGTGAAATAATCAAGAACAAATCAAGAACTGTTCAAGAACTTCTTGAACCGATTCTAGAATTGCCAAGTTCTTGAACTAGTTCTATACATTTCAAGAAACTTTTAAAGAAAAATATTTTGAACTGGTTCATGAACTTAGGGAGTTCTAGAACCAGCCATTAAGAGGCCATGGACAGTTCAAGAACTTATTATACCCCCACAAATGAAATTTGGGGGGGTATATAGGAGTGAGCTTGTCGGTCGGTCGGTCTGTTGACTTGGTTTCCAGACGATAACTCAAAAAGCGCTTCACCGATTTTTATAATTTTTAGTACACTGATGTAACATCATAAAATACAGGTCAAGTTCGATTTCCACTACAATTCGTCAATTTTGGACATAGTTATGGCCCCTTTCAAGTGAAAAAATTGCAAAATGCTGCTGTTGTACTATCAAGGCAGTTTTTGTGGGGGTATTCATCATCACCTTTAGTGATAGCTCTAGTTCTAGAACAGTTCTTGAACCATATAAAAAATCTTGAACCAATCCCGAATATGTCCCAATGCTCATAGTGCACTTGTTTAATTGACACACTGACCCCTGGAAATCTCCTATACTACTTACCTGTAATATAATCTCTACCTGTTCCCTGAGCAGCCAGAAAGAATTGTTTCTTGTATGTGCATGCATGCATGTAAATAATTATTTCCATTTTAGCTGTGATATTACAGAAAATCATAATAAAGTTTAACCTAGAAAATCATTAATATCAGCAAACAAATGAACATTATTAAAAACTTACAGGTCAGTTGGGTTTTCCAAAATAATGCATAGTACATGTAATTTACTAGAAATATTGACGACTTTACCTCTAAATCCTGACACATGTACACTCCATTACACAATAAATAGTCCATGTTTTTCGGACTTTAGCATGCTTCAGTGTATTTAGTGGTAGATAACAAATATGTCTTGTATCTCATCATGCAATTTATTTCAAGACATTAAAATGCATAAAAAATCCTGATTTAGCTCTATTTTCCCACTCTTTCTGATGTCTGAATGTACTATATATAACATGGCTTTTAATTGGACAGTTTATGTAAAGCTAAACAACTAAAGTTTAGTAATTAAAATGTTATGTAAAGCTAAACGATAGAAGTTTCGTACTCAAATATCTAGAATGCAAGTTCAAGAACTTTGCAAGTTCAAGAACCCTGGTTCTAGAACTTGATCTCTTCAAGAACAATAGTTCAAGAACCAAAAATTGATCTATGGACTTTGTTCAAAAAGTTCAAGAACAGTTCTTGAATTTCTTGAAGTGTTCAATAAGAAATTTCAAGTTCTTGAACTTTTTCACAATTTAAAATGCAAGTTCAAGAACTTTTCAAGTTCAAGAACCCAGGTTCTAGAAGTTCATCTCTTCAAGAACAATAGTTCAAGAATGGAAAAATATCAAAGAACTACGTTCAATAAGTTCAAGAACAGTTCTTGAAGTTCTTGAAGAGTTCAAGAACAAACTTCAAGTTCTTGAACTTTTTTCACAGGGGTTGCCGTCTGCTGGTTACCTTAAAAGTATTTTTTTGCAAACAGTCTGGACCCAGATCAGACTGCTCCTGTAGGTAGGGGCAGTCTGATCTGGGCCCACATTGTTTGCCTATATACAAAAATATTTTTAAAAAGTTTGCAAAACAGCAGCAGACGACATAAGCAGACAACATTTCTCGGCTTCTGAAGGGTTAATTTGGATAGTCTGGATAGTTTAGTTGAGAAACATAAAGATTCTCATAAAGAAAAGAATTTGCTCCCATTGTGGGAGCATATTCTGTTCTTTAAGAGGAGCCCTCCTTAGGAGTTGAAATGTGACAGGGGAGATGATTTTTCTTGCCTTTCACATGCAGTCAGTGACATATTCCCTATTTAAAACAGTGTTGAAAATAACAATCAATAGAAGAGTGTTACTTCACACTTGTATATTACTTGACCATGCAACCAATTGTATTTCAGAAAGCAGAACAAAAGCAAAGTCAGTCATCTCCAATAGAAAAAGAAAATAACAAAAGGTTTTCATTGTGTCTTTTCAGGTGATCTACCAGCCAAATCTTCAGATGTTTCTCCAAGCAGTGATGCCCATGTGTGTGGAAAATGCCGAGCAGAATTCCTAGACCTAGAAGAGTTTATAGCACACAAGAAAGAATGTTCAAAAGAGAAAGTGGTAATACTTTATGATCAGAATCAGACTGGTTCAGAGGAGCAATCAGAATTGTGCAATATAAACGGAGTGTGTTCAAGACTATCAGAGGACCCAGAGATAGACAATTTTGAAGCCACTTCACATAGTGGTGGTTCAGATGTGGAACAGAGTTTTGAAAATCTTGAGAAAGGTGGAGATGAGGTAGATGCTGCAATGGGATTAGGGGAAGAAAATCTAGAAGAAGAGTCAGAAAGTGCTTTTAATGATATGGAGGAGGAGGAGCTGAAATCTCTTACGAATGAAGATGAAGATCAAAATAATGATGTTGATGATGATGTTGATAGTTTGAAAGAGGATGATGAACTTGATGAAGATATAAAATCACAAATGAATAGTGACATACCACCATACATGCTACCTTTAGCTAATATGATTCCTGGAGCTAATGTAATGTTGGAACCTCTGCAGGCCACCAAAGCTGCTGTAGCACAGTTTGCGGAGAATAACCTACCACGGGAAGATGCTGCTGCATTACAAGGTGCTCTGTTTAATCTGCAACAGCAGCAGATCATGCAGTTGCAACTAATTCATCAATTACAGCAGCAACTAATTGCTAATGGAGCCCAGAATGGACAATTACCTAATGCTTTGTTGAACGGCAGACTGAATTTAGCGAATTTAGGACTAAACTTGCCCTTTCCTGCGGCTGATGGCAAAAATCGAGAACAGTCCAAATCCCCAGCTCCTGAAGATAGTAATCAATCAGACACTGAGAGCTTATCTGAAGAAAAGGTCACAGAAAACCCTGTCTCTAAACCATCATTAACAATCACTCCATCTAAACCATCAGAGTCGCCTGTTATATCATCTAAAGTCTCTTCAGAAACATCGCCAGTTCCATTATCTGCCTCAGCTGCTGCACAGAAGACGAGTCCAATTTCAACATCACAGGACACCTCACCTCCTGCCCTTGATTTCAGCAGGACATCAAAATGTAAGTTTCCTGTAGATTTTAGCATTGTGTTGTATAATGTCTTAATTGTACAAACCTCTTCAGCTTAATAATAATGAGATAATACAGCAAGATTTTTTAAAAAAAAAAAGACAGCCGCCAAATCGGAAAGCCAGGGTTTAGTAAACAACCATGTTATATCGGAACAAAAATGTATTGATTATATAGAAAAATGACCATTTATGGTCATTTTTCTATATAATCTATACATTTTTAGGATCCATCTTTGAACTGTATTACATGTGTATATCCAAAATCTTGAACAGTGATTAACAGTGTTTTGAACAAAGGTTTACATTTAACATTATTTTGGGGCTCAAAATCAAAGTCCCAGTATGCTCAACATTTGTGTTGTATTTAAACATAGATACAGACTTTGGTGTATACAGATTTTTGACTTAATATTTTTTGGGATCCACCTTATTTTAACTCTAAAAGAACCAAGAAAAAGTTCAGAGCAGTTGACAGACTATTTTTTTTTCTAATCTTTTATTCATTTTATTTATTTTTTTTTTCAGAGAAAATAGTGCTTGACATTTCATTTGAATTGTCTGCCCAGCAAATTTTCACATGTGTCAGGGCTTACTTACTCTGAAAAATAAAAAAAAAAATAACTAATGCTGCCTGCTAGTCATTATTTATCAAAAGTCTTTTATCTAAAAATGTCATTCCTAGAGCCATAACAGATAGGTTTATATTACATAGGTACATATCGCTAATATGATAAATCATATTCAATTAAATAATCTATGAAATGATTGCATAGGAATTTTAGGTAAGCTGATATGAAATTATAAATCATCCCAATTTTCTAATAAGTTGTATTTCTATTTGAAGAGCAAACATGCTTCCTAGATGCAGGCCATAAATCTTGAAATTTTGAAAACTGCACTAATAGTAAGAAGGAAAAAGAAAGTTTATTATGAAATGCAAATATTGACTTATATAATAAATATCCTTAACCCTTTTTGTACCCAATGGAATCTTCCACATTATATATAGTGGGAGTCCATTATGAAATTTAGGGGTGTCAGGTTGTGTTTTCTTCAAAATTGATTTGGAAAATGGCTTAACTTTTTGTTAACTGTGTGGGCGCAGCTCAGATGCCGCAGAACGCGGCGTCTGATCAGGGCCTACGCCGTTTGCCTGGGTACCCGTTTTGGGGGTTTCCGGTACTGAATGGGTTAAACGATATCTATATTTGTCCAAAGTCTGGTGGAATAATGTGCTTTAGTATACAATGTCTCATTTTTTTTGTAATCAAACTATAGTCTTTCAAAACAAAGTGAGACTTGACTGCACTTTTAATTTTGGACTAATCCGTGTATAGATAAGTCGCATTCAGTTGGGATTTTATATTGGGCAATATAGTTTTACTGAGATTCGTACTGCATCATATTAACCATTTGACCACGACTTCTACATAAAGGCATTATCAAATAAAACTTATATATTCTTTTAAAATCCTGTGAAAAAAAAGACATCCGAAACCTGCTTCCCTTAAGGACATGGAATAGTCTTGTCACGCCTGAATGTTGAACTCTCAGAGGTCGTTGATAAACTATACTATAGGGTATATACTACTCAAATTAACTAAACCGCTGCATTAGACATTCCATATTTGCCATAATAACCCCAAAGTGTGCGGGCCTCCCCACAGAATGCGGGCCTAGACATTTCATTCGAAGCATAAATGCAATTAATGCTCTATAAAAAGGGTAATACTTCTGTAGCAAGGAAGTTGCCTTTATGCGCAACTTATATTTTGTTGCATTACACCGTACGCCCCGTGTTGCTTTGAGATCAAAGTAAATGAAAAAAAAAAAAAAAAAAAAAATACATCATATTAGTTACCCTGAGGTTTTGCATGAAAAATTAAGGTGTAACGTTGATATGCAGTCTGTAGCCTCAAGAACTGTGCATTAAATTTCTATCATAAGTTATGTTTATAAAGGCATATTTTTCTGAATAAAATATGGATATCCCATGGGCATATATATATATATACACCACAAGCTCTTTATATCACTATTAATGGGGTCCAAAGCAGAGACCGTGTTAGTTAAACAACCGTGTTATATCTAGTGTTTCCCGCAGACTGAAATTAGGGCAGGGTGCTACTCCAAAAAGGGCATTTTTGCAACGCGGCACTGCATATCAAAAGGGCACGCCTTACACAGACTCTTGCCAAAGAGGACAATGCAGGGGTCTTGCACCCCTCTTAGGGAATGGGGATGGGGCCTTTAGAATTGGGAAAATTATCGACATTTTGACTGAAATTTGGAAAATGTACTACAAACACTGAAAGGTTTTCGTTAATGGCATTGTTATTTGAAGAGCAGGCCTATGCCAGACAGCAGACTGTGGAATAAACAACAGGGATAAACCTTAACCAGCCCAAGGGCCCAAACTCTCAAATGTTTGGAATCCGGATCAATATTCAAGGGCCCGTAAATGGTTAGGTATGATAATTATACTTTCATCCAAAAGATTTAAACTAGGGTAATTCTACTATGAATACAAAACACGTGGTAATTATGAATATCATTCTTCATGTGGAGCATGATAGGTCAGTGGTTAGTGCACTTGCCTCTGATGCTAGAGGTCTCGGGTTCAATCCCCGGCAGCAGTGATAAAATTTTGGTGTCCGTACAAACGCTCCATTGGCATCATTTGCAGGGATGAATGTCATAAAGTGCACCATCCTTCGTATCGGGACGTAAACTGGAGACCCCCTTTGCAGGGAGACCCATCCCTGTGCACGTTAAAGAACCCTACTGTAATTACATGATCACTGTGTAGGCATTCATCCTTCAAAACTGGAGTGTATGTACATAACATGCCCCTTCTGTGTCATCTCCTAGGGTTAAAGCGAAATCAGAAGATAGAGATAGATAGAAGTACCTGGCCCTCCTTACATTCATTTAGGTTCATAGAAGACAAAAACACAGAACAAAAAAGATTATTACACAGAATGATTGTAGTTTTAAATTCTTTTGTCAATTCGCCCTTCAGCTACCTTAATAAAAACGTAGTGACGGACCTGAAGGAGGACACATATTTCAGCGCATCTGGCGACTTTGTTCTGAAGCAAAACTTTAATATTTTTCCTTCAAATTGTCAAAAAATCATAATTTATTTTATTTGTAACAAAATATCTTGCTAAAAAAACTAGAGTGAGCATATTTGGGCCCTCAAAATTCGTAATGTAGTGGGTGGGGTACATACGTAAAAACTACATCGTAGAATGAAGGACAAGAATAATTTGGTAAAACTTAATAGCATTACTAAAACTGTACACCATGCATTTATTCAGAGAGTTTTGGAAGAACTGCAACATTTCTTGGACAAAGTGTGTTTGGCCAGATTGGAAATTCGTCTTCTGGAAATTGGACACTTTTAGGCATTTGGAATGAGGCCGGATTTCGGCATCGATACCTCTTGTCAGCAAATGTGGTCATTAATAAATATCCTGGTTATTGCCATTAATAAAACGGTAACCATACTATACCCTTGACTGAACACAACACAGGTATTGTACATTGTGTGTATTTATTGCGGTAATTACGCATGACTGTCCCGGGATTATTGGATAAACAGTGAAAAGATTAGATCTATTGCAGGGCACATTTAATTGGCATAAAGGGCAATGCGGGGCGCAAAAGGGGCCAAAATTTCAAATTTTAGGGCAAGAGGGCGGGAATTTAGGGCACCGGGGCGCTCCGCCCCGCTGTTCCGCTTTAGGGCAATCACTAATATCCAAACAAAAATGTATAGATTTTATAGAAAAATGACCATTTATGGTCATTTTTATATTATGATCTATACATTTTTGGGATAAAATGGTCATTTTTCTATATGATCTGTACATTTTTGGGATCCATCTTGAAACCGTGTTATATCCCAAACCTTGTTATAACGGACTGTGTTATAGTGAGGTTGTGGTGTATACAACATGCACTATGCATTTGGAATAGAGATGATAAACTTTCTGCATGGTTTTGCACCTAAACTTTCTGCATGGTTTTGCACCTATCATTGCTTTTAATAATGATAACACACCTGTGTGACTTAGTGCAGTCTTTCTTTTCCCCAAAATAGAGACTTTTCCGATGATATTTGTCTTATTTATACTCAGAACATAGGTTGTGGGTGCTTGTTAGAACCGCATCTGCGGCGTATGATCTGGGTCTGCACTGTTTTTGCCAAATACCTGTTTTGGGGTTCCCGGTACAAAATGGATTAAGCACATGTACAAATAACTCACTGAAGAAACCTATATAATTATGTTTTGTTTATGACTTTACCCTTATCCTGCTGAATAAATTAAGCCACACCCATTTCTGACCATCGACCAATCAATTACTTGATTTAATGCATTTGTCCAATACAAACAGTGTAGATCCTGATCAAATGGCTAACATCTGAAACTGCTTCTTCAGTAGCCATCTGACTTGGACCTACACTGCAAATGTAGGAGTTAATTATACATCATGTTCACCAGAATCATGGACAGAGCCAGATAAAAAAGAATATTTGTCACTCCACCATTGACATACTGGACACTGTTGACATCATTCCTAGTTATAATTTATATTTATAAACATATCAAAATATGAATTTATTGCTGTTATGACAGGCCTTAACAGATTTTATCTAAACTTGTTATTTCTGAAGACAAGAAAAAGGTGGTAATTGAAATTAGTGCCTTGCAGGGCAAATATGACACTAATTTAGGGTGAAAGAATTTAAGGTGATCAGAAGAAAAAAATATGAATTATATAATGATATTATAACACCTCCCTGTAGCAAAATACAGTAAAAGACTAAATCTGCTTCCATTCTTTGTGTTTTCTACACCTAGTGGCGCCCCAGTCTATTGGGGCTTATAGAGAAATAGATTTGGCTGCATGAGCCCCTAGCTATAAACAGTAGCTGTTTCTTTGGGCAGTAGGGCTTGAGATGTCATTTCCTCTCAATGTCTGGTAAAAGTCCCACAAAATCTGAAGCAATGTCTCAAAAATTATCTAAATAGTGTTGACAGTGATGTAAAGCCTCAACTCGATCAAAAGAATCTACACCTAGTGTCTCCTACTGAGAGACCACCTTTGGGTCTATTCAAAGGTGGTCTTTAAAGACCACCTTTGGGATTGTTCAAAACCCCAGTGATTTTTTTAAGAAAATTCAAGCAAAGTTCTTTCCCAGTTCAAGAACAGAGTTCAAGAACTGGATATGAATTGCTCTTAAAGTGTTCAAGGACAGTTCAAGAACATTTTAAGAAATGTTAAATTGGACAATTTATAAGAACATGTAATGAAAAATGTTCTTGAACAACTCAAGAATGAAGTTCTCATACAGTTCTTGAACTCTTTAAAGAACTTTTGTTCTTGAACTATTCAAGAACACCTTTAAGAACTTTTCAAGAATACCATGTTCTTAAAAATTCAAGAACACAATCATGTTCTTAAAATTATTCAACACAATATAAGCAGTTTTGTATATTAAACTTTGTGCAATATAGGAGGTTTGGTATATTAAACTTTGTGCAATATAAAAGGTTTTGTATATTAAACTTTTTGCAATATAGGAGAACACAATCATGTTCTATCAAACACAATATAAGCAGTTTTGTATGTTAAACTTTGTGCAATATAAACAGTTTTGTATATTAAACTTTGTTTAATATAAAAGTTTTTGTATATTAAACTCTGTGCAAGTTTGAAGGTTTTAATTATTAAACTTTGTGTGATATAGGAGGTTTTGTCGATTAAACTTTGTGCAATATAAGAGGTTTTGTAGATTAAACTTTGTGCAAAATAGGAGGTTTTGTATATTAAACTTTGTGTTGATTGATTCATTTTTATGCAAGAAAAAAAATCAAAGAGAAATCGAGAAGCCTTCGAGATGTAGTGGTTAAGCTACTCGCCTTATACGCGAGGGGTGGTAGGCTCCATGCCCAGGGTTTCTCCAGGCTTTTGTATGTGTCTTAAAATCAAGGTCCCATCCCATTTGACCTTAGTTGTTGGTGGAACCTAAAAGTGCATATATGGCTTTAATAGTGTTGACTAGGAAACAAAAACATATTACTGAAAGCACTAAAATTGATAGCGACATTTTCGATAATAGCATTTTCAAAAGCTTTGTCTTATTGATAAAAACTTATATATTCCATTAGTTTGTTAAGCAGATTTGTCAAAACGCTTTCAATATATGACCCTTTCTTCATATATTGGGAGATCTAAGCTAGAATAATGTTAAAGATTATTAAAATTAAATCTGTTGAGTTTTTCGCTTACATCTGTATGAAAATATATCGTTCTGGATACTGACTAGTATGACTTTTGTGAAGCGATTCTAAAGTGACCCACAACATGTCCTTTAAAAGAGAGATACAAAAAATTAGCTTCAATATTTTCCCATTAACTGTAGCCCTGACAGCGGTAGGAATTAAGGACAGAACTTAAAGCAGGAACTGTAAAAATTATTGCCATGGTAACCCAAATCCATGCACACTATGAGATCAGATTTCCATTAGTTTTATTTGCTAATAATTTCTTTGCTTTTAGGGAGCGAGAATATCAATATATCCATATATGACTGTATAAGATTATGAAAGTAATTTCCTTCGGATTGTAGATTTAATATTATTTTGTACTCATTGAATAGGACGCACTCTTTCACTGTCATTAGCCTTACATCTGAAAAGCTTATTACCGCTATCTTCTATTGACACCGCGTACAAAAACTGGTTAATTTTGCAATATATGATATTGGTGATGGATTTCATATGAAATATTGAAGGAATTATTTTCTTTGAGAGCCCTAAGCAATGATTTGTTCCCATAGTATAATTCCTCATCCTAGAGAGGTTAGACTTGGTACAGAGATAAGCCAAAAATTCTTTCCTGAACTGAAGAATCCATCATCTTGATATCAGCATATATTGTTTATAATATGCCAAAATTCCTGGATTGTTTTTCTCACTGTAATTGAGATATTGTTGGCAGTCATCATGTTGACATGACTGTGAAATGAACACCCCTCTAAACCCCACTTTATTTTGAGAAAAATGGGGTTTACAAGGGTATACCTTATTTTGGTTATGAGTTTAAATAAGAATATATCACAAATTTTCATTGGCAATGTAGCCATTTTGGGAACATGAAAGAATGCCCAATGTCAATTTTTATTTTTAGAGATAAATAAGGCTTATAGTGCATGTGCATCATCTTTGCCCCGCCCATTGGGGCTTGAAGAAATAAATGGGCTGCATGATGCTTCCACGCAGAGTGGAATCCGACCGCACACGAGTACTGGTAAACCGCTTAGAGGATCTAAGCCTGCCCAGGCAAAGCAATGTGAGTCGGAGTGAAAAACGAATCTGGCCAGTCGCTGTAGGTTATTATTTCATCTAGTGATTGAGAGTGGATTGGAATAAATAGAAAAATCGTCATCTCTTCATACAAAAACCATCCAAAGCCGATTAAGTTCTAGGAAACGAGTAATGAAATACCCAAAGATGTCTATGTCTGAATGAAAATATGTTTTAATTCAATTCTGAGTATATGTTTTAATTCCAGTTGAAGTACATTGTATTATCTTGAGGTGAAAAGATAGTACAAAGAGTACATAAACTCCGCGATGCCATGAAAAACTGTATTTGCTTATTTTTTAAACTTTTTTGAAGGAGCAGACTCTGATCTGGATCCACAGTATTTGTAAAAATGACCACTTTGGAACAGTCCCAAATGTGGTCCCTGATCAGAGGACATTGTGTGCAGAAAGCACAAAGAAAGAATAACTGCACCCTTCTATTTATAAGCTTTGTCTTGATTTTAGGTGGTCTTAACCCTTCTCTTGCTGAATATTCAGTTTAGCCACAATCATTTCTGACATTGAACCAATCAGATTACTTGATGTAATATATTCCTACAAATTCATAAACTGAATGTCACACAGTGTAGATCCTGATCAGATGGCTTCTGAAGCCATCTGATCTGGATCTACACTGTTTGCAAAGATAGGGGTTGATACTTGTGTTATTAGCAGAATTTCACTGTTTATTGTTTGTTTGAATTGAGGTTTAAGGTCCCCGTCAACACTATTTAGGTCATTTTGGAGATGTTGCTTCCAATTTCGTGGGTCTTTGAGATGAAATGACATCTCAAGCCCTGCCACCCAATGGAACCAAAAGGCTTATATGCATTGGACGGTCTGACACACCACTTTGCCTGGGCAGGCTTAGTCCTTCTTTGCAGTTTACCAGTACTTGTGTGGTCAGTTTCAGCTCTGCGTGGAAACACCATGCAGCCCATCTATTTCTCCAAGCCCCTATAGGCTGGGGCTAGGAATTTCACTGTAGTAAGCGGACTCGCAGTAGGCAGAATATTCATTTAAGCCACACCCATTTCTGTCTATCAACCAATCAAATTACTTGGTTTAATTTATTGCTACAAATTCATAAACTGAATGCCAAACAGTGTAGATCCTGATCAGATGGCTTCTGAAGAAGCCATCTGATCTGGATCTACACTGTTTGCAAAGATAGGGGTTGTCTGAACAGCAAGATAAGAGTAAATGCAACAGCAGGTGTTAAAGTGGTAGATACATTATTTATTTCATATTGCAGCAATTTGTCAGAGCTATATTTTTCTGTCAATTTATCATTTTTGAGGAAAGGCTTAATGTTTTAGGAAATGATGATATATTTTCTGATCAGCCAGTTCAATAACGTGATGGATATTCAGCGATGAAATTCCGATTACATGCGATCATAAGACAAATTTGAAATGAATTTTTTACAACGCTTTGATGTTTCAACCATTGTTAGGTCATTTGGTAGCTTTTCTGAGGGAATAAAAAGCAAAATTGATCTTAAGATACAAAGGAATTAGAAATGTAATTAATTACCTAGCCTATTAAAGGTTTTCATGTTTAATATTAAATGGGAGTTCAAAAGATTGATAGAGGCTTGTATATGACGTATTGACATGCAATGCTGCATGTCAAGTATCAGTGATATTAAAACAAAAAAATCTTGATAATAACAACATTGAATTTCTCTTAATTACTTTTGTCCAGAGCCTTTACTTTTAGTACATTGAATTTCTCTTGATTACTTTTGTCCAGAGCCTTTACTTTTAGTACATTGAATTTCTCTTGATTACTTTTGTCCAGAGCCTTTACTTTTAGTACATTGAATTTCCCTTGATTACTTTTGTCCAGAGCCTTTACTTTTAGTACATTGAATTTCCCTTGATTACTTTTGTCCAGAGCCTTTACTTTTAGTACATTGAATTTCTCTTGATTACTTTTGTCCAGAGCCTTTACTTTTAGTACATTGAATTTCTCTTGATTACTTTTGTCCAGAGCCTTTACTTTTAGTACATTGAATTTCTCTTGATTACTTTTGTCCAGAGCCTTTACTTTTAGTTCAGCAAGGCTCCATGGCCTGTTGGGTAAGAGTGCTTACTCTTAATCAGGTCTCAATTATGACTGTGGTTCAAGCCTCGCTTGGGCCACAATCACCTGAGATGCCAAGTTCTGCAATGGAAGGTCAGGTGTTCTTTCTCCGGGCGGGGTACTCCGGTCTTTATCCGGCTCTGACTTAACCCTTGTCCTGCTGAGCCCAGATATATGTCCTACCTTTCAAACAATGTAGATCTAGATCAGATGGCTTCTGAAGAAGCCATCTGATCAGGATCTACACTGTTTGACATTCAGTTTATGAATTTGTAGAAATAAATTACATTGAGTAATCTGATTGGTTCAAAGTCAGAGATTAGAGTAGACTTTCGGATGAGTCTTTAAACCGAGGTCCCGTCTCTGTATGACCTTAGCTGTTGGTGGGACGTAAAATTCACTCAAAGTCAGAGATGGGTGTGGCTAAAATGGATATTCAGCAAGAGAAGGGTTAATGATCATGGCTTTGTTTTGCAAACAGTGAAGACTTCTGTCGCGTCTGAATTGGCCTCCACTGTTTGCCAAGGTCCCATTTTGTGTCAAATTGCTCGGAGCATCAGTGTCCGAAGTCACCATATTGCTTGTACCGGCTAAATTCGGAAGCCATCTTGACCTCAGTAAGACTACTAGCTTCCACTTCATCAAACCTTGGACCTTTATCCCTGTGTCAGCAATATCTTCTGACTGACTTTCATCCCAAACAAAGCAGCCGAAAATGATTTTGACAAATTCATTAATAAAACTGTCAATTTTGTAAAAGCTTTCTGATATGATCAGGGAAGCAGAAAAGGTACCTTTGTCACTGGTCTGGGGGTGCAAGATCTCACCACTCAAACCAAACATGGTCTCAATAGCTGGATGGATTTAAGGTGAAATAAAAACAGCGAAATTCCTAAATTAGGACCACCTTTGGGACTGTTCAAAAGTGGTCTTTAAGACCACTTTTGAAAGTCCCATTTCCCAAAAAATCTATATTTTGAGTAGAAGAAAAGAAAAATATCACAATTTTTCATCTTAAAATTTTCTATTTTTCGGAGGTAAAGTTTACAATGTATTTGAATAGGCATGTTTTCCTAATGAACTTTATTGGACAGCAACAGTATAACCATCCGCAGTATAGATATTTTTCTTATTTTTGGAGGAAAAAAAAGGCATGAAATTTCAAGCATACTTCGAATCCCAATTTGATGTATAAGGTACCTTATTTTTACTGCCGCTTTCATATCAATAACTTCTTGTGAAATTAGCCTTTATCCTCTGAAATTGATGATTGTCAATTATTCCCGATTTTCTTCAATAAAAATTGCGACCTTTCCACAGGACCCTGTATTTAACCCAGAGATGATGAATTTGTAGGGGTCAATAAAGATTCTTTTTTTTTTTCAGAAATAAGGATGCATGTTTTTTTTTTTTTTTTTTTTTTTTTTACGGGGGTGTGTGTGTGTGTGTGGGGGGGGGGGGGGGGGGGGGGGGGTTATCTGGAAAGAAAAAAACTTATGTCTCATTTGATAGGGAAAACCAAATTTATCTGTTTGGTTGTACATGGCCTTCATCAGAAACCCTTATCCTGCTGAATAATTCAATTAGCCACACCCATTTCTGACTATCAGCCAATCAGATAACATGATGTAATGTTTTCAAATTCACAAAGTGAATGACAAATATTGTAGATCCTGACCAGATGGCTTCTTTAGAAGCCATCTTATCTGGATCTACACTGGGTTGTTGTAGTATGCATTTGTTTGATTTGAGATTTTATGTTCCCGTCAACACTGTATAGGTCATTTTGGAGCCGTTTCTTCCAATTTTGTGGGACGTTTACCAGACTATGAGATGAAATGACATCTCAAGCCCTGCCACCCATTTTTGAAACCAATAGGGTTTATATGCATGGGCGGTCCAACGCGCACCACTTTTCCTGAGCAGGCTTAGAACCTCAAAGCAATTTACCAGTACTCGGGTGCAGTCGGTGTCAGCACTGTGTGGAAGCATCATGCAGCTCAATCTACATTTCTTCAAGCCCCGATGGGCGGGGACCATGACATTGTAGGATCTGTTGTGAATGCCGGGTTGTGTACCGCAGGTCAAGGGTTAAAGTTTGACCACATAACCTTTTTTGCCCATATTCTTGATTGACACTGTCTACCATATTTTTGTGGTTTTTGGAAATTTATTAGTAAAAGGTTATGAGGTTTCTATATACATTATTATACAGCTCATTAGTTCTTATATCTCAAACAATCGCTCAGAGTGATGAATTGTATCACTCTTTATATACCAGAAAAATATTTCTTATTTTTGATCTTTTCCAATGAATAATTGCAGTTAAAATAAGTAATGATCTTTTTTCTTTTATAAAAACTAATCATGCATATAAAGGTATCATTGTATTCATTTCCAGACAGTACGTGGTGATCAAATTCAGTTACACCCCACCACACTCACCAAACGGGCCCACCTCCAGATGATTTTGTACTGAATGGAATCCACCTTATACATCACCATCTCATTATAACACATAGGTTTGCATATAACTCGACTTGAAGATGGATCTCAAAAATTATAGATTATATAGAAAAATGACCATAAATGGCTAAAAATATAGATTCTTGCATAAAAACCTATGCGCATGGCTGTTTGAAGCCATTGTCAAATGAACCGAAAGCCGTGGTCAAACAGCAAAAACCATGTTCAAATCATGAAATTCGCGTGCTGTTTGAATATGGATTTTGAGCTTTTGATATCACAAAACGGGCCTTGCATTGTTTACGTTACGTTGAGCAACGTAACGTCATCGCCCTGAACGTAGCGTTTTAGGGTTCTATGATGACGTCACTGCATGACAACGTCATTGTAAACATTATTCTGAACTGGCCGCCATTTTGGTTTGCCTATCGCATTTGAAGAGTTTATATGGAATTTATAGCGAGCTTTTGGGCGTTTTCGTCAAAATTTGCTGTCGGATTCGTAAGTTATGCAAGAACAACGATCAACCATGGTTATTTCATTGCATTAACATTTGCCGGATCCCTCGGCAGATATTTGAACATTCGGCCTAGCGGCCTCATGTTCAAACAGCTTCCTCGGGATCCGGCAAATGTTAATGCATGAAAAACCATGGTTGATCCCTTTAGTAGATTGTGTGTGCTCGTTAGTACCATCTTATAGAGGTGGTTCTAATGAGTAGCCACAGTCGGCATTTTTGAGCAAAAGTAAGACAGCTCATATAACCCTTCTCTTGCTGAATATTCAGATTAGCCACACCCATTTCTGACTTTGAACCAATCAGATTACTTGATACAATTTATTGCTACAAATTCATAAACTGAATGTCAAACAGTGTAGATCCTGATCAGATGGCTTCTTCAGAAGCCATCTGATCTGGATCTACACTGTTTCCAAAGATAGGGGTTGTCGCGAACAGCAAGATAAGAGATAATTATATGCCATTGCATTATGAGCCCCAGATAAAAAGGGGTATCCACATATTATTTTTCTTATTTCTGCATGAAAAGATTATAATTTTTTATATGTAGCAAGTTCTCATTAGAAGCGCCTCGCTTTTCTTATTTCTGCACGAAAACATTATGTTGTGGGTGCTCATTAAAAGCGCCTTGCGAGGCGCTTTTTAATGAGTCTCCTAAACACACGTTTTCATGCAGAAATAAGATGAAGATCAGTACTTTTCGGCTGAAAAAAGTGCCTTATCGGGATCTATGCCATTGTATACCCCACTTTCTACGACTGCTTTATCCGTCACTAAAACACGCCTATATAATTTTGACCCCCTTGAACCCCAATTTTGTACAGCAAAACTGGGGTTTACGGGGGTAAACCTTACTTTTCTTATTTCTGGTCTGAAATATTGGTTGTTGGTACTTGTTCTAACGAGTACCCACAATCTATATTTTGAGTAGAAATAAGGAAAGTATCACAATTTTGCATCTTAAAGTGTTTGTTTTTACGGGGGTAAAGTTTACAAAGTATTTGTTTTCATAATTTAAGGTGGAAGAGAGCATTCTGTACCAATACCCCCTCCTGATCGGGAACAAATATGCTTTGAATTTCTGTCAGTCCTCAGAGTCTTAGGAAAACATCTTCATTCCGTCAAATTACACAGCTCCCTGATTTATTTTATTTTTTTTTTTTAGAAAAAGAAATCTTCACACACTATTAAACACATTCTTTGTTGCAAAAGCTTCGCAATAAAACCATACCATTGGGGAGATGTATTTAATGTTTTCGTTATGAAATGATTTTATCCATTATGGATAATGTATCAAAATTTGTAAAGAAACCCACCCTGGGGGACTTGATTTCTCATCAGTTATGATTTTATTCTAGACATTTTACAAATTAAACAACATCTAACAAATGTTTCATAATATCTTTGATACAGAACCAATATCAGCATTAAGTCCTAAAAACACCACACAAAATTGGATAGCAGACAGCATTCTGATTTATTTATTTTATTTTTTTTTTCATTATTGATGAAATGTCAAGCCTGATTTCCTCTGAAAAATATGTTTTTTTTTTTTCTTTTTTTAATGCCATCTGCTATTAGTTGTGATGGGCACTTTTAAGGGTACGTATTGTTGATTTTTTTTATTTCACCAGGACAAAGTCAGCAAAGAGCCTATTGCCCCTGGCATTGCCATCATTGTCAATAATAATAATTTTTGTTTCTTTGTTTGATTTGAGGTTTAACATCCCCGTCAACACTGTATAGGTCATTTTGGAGACGTTGCTTCCAAGTTTGTGGGACTCCTACCTGACATTGAGATGAAATGACTTCTCAAGTCCTGTCGCCCAATGAAACCAATAGGGTTTATAAGCATGGACGGTCCAACTCGCACTGGTTTACCTGGGCAGGCTAAGATCCTCTAAGCGGTTTACCAGTACTTGACTGTGCAGTGGGATTTCTGCTCTGCGTGGAAGCATCATGCAGCCCAAGATTCTATTTCTTCAATTGTTGTCAAGTAGTCCGAGTGCGTATGAAGGCTGATTGATGGCTTTGCAGAAAGCAGGAGAAATTGTTAGCCGCGCTAAGGCCAAATTTCAAAGAAAGTTCCAGAAGGTTTTAGGAGAAATTGTTAGCCGCCCTAAGGCCAAATTTCAAAGAAAGTTCTAGAAGGTTTTAAGTCTCCATCAACACTATTTAGGTCATTTTGGAGATGTTTGTAACTGCCAGTTTTGTGTTACTTTTATCCAACATTGAGCTGAAATGACATATATCTCAAGCCCTGAAATGCGGCAAGGAAACAAACCACACATGCACACATACCTTACCAATGGAGTGCAACCCTTTTCGACATGTTTTTCAAAAATAGTTCATTCAGGTATAAGGCAGGCCGGCTTCCCATATTCTGAATTATGTGTCCATAATGCTGTTGGGCTTAATTTTTACTTGTTTGGAAACAGTCTACAAACACCCTATTAATTTAAACTAGAATGTATTTTCAGACATAGAAAGTGGCACTTTTTTTTTCAAAGAAAATCTTGTGCATTATGCAATGCTTTTTTGGTGCTGCCTTTGAAAAAGTCAAGAAAACATATACTGTAGTAGGGGTTAGCAGCTAAGTCTGTGCCTGGCACGGGGTTAGCAGCTAAGTCTGTGCCTGGCACGGGGTTAGCTGCTAACCCCGTGCCAGGCACATACTTAGCTGCTAACCCCGTGCCAGGCACAGACTTAGCTGCTTCTAACCCCGTGCCAGGCACAGACTTAGCTGCTAACCCCGTGCCAGGCACAGACTTAGCTGCTAACCCCCACATCAGTATATGTATTCTTGACTTTTTCGATGGCAGCACCAAAAAGCACTGCATAATGCACAAAATTTTCTTTGAAAAAAAAAAAGTGTCACTTTCTATGTCTGAAAATACATTCTAGTTTAAATTAATAGGCTGTTTACAGGTACTTGTGGGAGAAAATAAAAACATCAAAAGCAAAAAAGAACTTCCCAGTAATGTTCTGTTCTCTGTGACTTTAGTATCTGAGTCCTCTGAACTGATCTCCTGAGACACCATTCATAACTTTATCTGTATTTATACAAATATTGGAAATGAAAATACCAATATTTGAAAATAATTTGTCCTTTGTCAAGGAGGAATAATATTTAATGATTAAATGTTTCATCGAGTGAAGACATTAGTCTTCGGTGTCATTTCTGATGGAACTGAAACTCCCAGTAATGGCTTCCTGTCAAAATAATCTCTTAAGTAATGACACTGTGTGTTTCAATTTTCATATTCCACTTATTAACAATATTGCTCTCAGCACATATGATTTTAATTCAGCCGCACTCTTGAAATTACAAGATTCTTGGTCGAAAAAAAAATTCAGAAGAACTTTTTTTCCCCCAGATACATCACAAGCATAAGCTTGTGATGTATCATGGGGAAAAAAGTTCTTTGAATTTTTTTAAGGACCAAGAATCCAGAAGACTGTGCACTGTACTGGTAAACTGCTTGAAGGCCAGTAATCCCTCCCCCCACCCCCCCCCCCCCCCCCCCCCCACCACCACCCCAGTATGCCAGCTTCCTCCACGTAAAACTGTGACAATTCACCAACATCGAATGTGTAAATTGGTATTCAAATCTTACACTTTATGAAAATGATGTGTGCCCGTGTTCCAGTTTTATGTCACACCATCCTGATCATTGCCTTTACTTCTATTTTGTCCCCCCCCGCCCATCGGGGCTTGAAGAAATAGATGGGCTGCATGATGCTTCCACGCAGAGCTGAATCCGGCCCGCACACTAGTACTGGTAAACTGCTTAGAGGATCTAAGGCTGTCCAGGGACCGCGGTGCGAGGCGGACCGTCCATGCTAATAAACCCTATTGGTTTCATTGGGTGACAGGGCTTGAGATGTCATTTCATCTCAATGTCGGGTAAAAGTCCCACAAAATTGGAAGCAACGTCTCCAAAATGACCTTCACAGTGTTGATGGGGACGTTAAACCTCAAATCAAACAAACAAAACAAACACTTCTATTTTGTGGTATGTAGATTGCGACCTCTAGAGTTTAAGGACTCATCCAAAAGCCTGGAGAAGCCAAGAATGGAAGTAATGAACAAAAAGAAAATAAATTAATGACTGTAAACCCTTTGCGAAAAAAATACATGTAAATTTCAATTACAAAAAGTGTGGCTTGCTGCTGCGAAATGGCACATCATGATTAATTTCCTCCGAATACATCATTAATATTTCATCCTCACTTTTTTTTCTTGTTACTTTATCTTAAAAATTTTATTACTTTTAAAAAGTGCTTTAGCCATAAATCTGTAGTTCCGGATTTGCTTTATGCATAGACATCAATTGAGCTTACACATGGCGAAAGGACTCGTAGCATTTTTAATCCATATGTCCCATTGCCAACTGGGCAAGACCCATAATTTGTTGCTTGAAGCCACCTTTAATCCTTGACTATGCTGAATATTCAAATATGCCACAACCACTACTGATTATCAACCAATCAAATTTCTTGTTGCAAATCATTGCAACAAATTCATAAACTGAACGACAAACAATGTAGATCCTGATCAGATGGCTTCTAAAGAAGCCATCTGATCTGATCTACATTGTTTGAAAGATAAGTTATATCTGGGCTCAGCAGGACAAGGGTTAAGATAATCTTGTGGATACCTCCAGGGAGCAGAAAAGGTCAAGGGGAGCCTGCGCTAGGCTCGCCTAAGCCTCGGCTGCTTGCCTATGTGATAAATAGACTTTTCTCATGAGCTCTCTTCATTGATTTTGTTATATTTTTCATAGTGCAATTTTTCTTGAGGATATGAAATATAATTTAGATGGATCTGTTGACTTTTGGGCATTTAGCAAACGAAATGCAAATTTATTAAAAAAAAAATACTAATGCACTAGATATGCAGTCTCAATCACTGTATGTAAACATGGGAATGGTCAAAATTACCTTAGATTCTTTCCAGCTGCCCTGGAAAAGTCTTATTTGTGTTGATTTTTATGTTCCTGTCAATACTATTTAGGTCATTCTGGGACTTATCATGCTTCCTATTTTATGGGACTTTTACCCATCATTGAGATGAAATGACATCACATTATAAGCCCTGTCACCCTTAGAAATGTAGGGTTTAAGGTTCTCATAAAAACTTTTAAGGTCTTTTCTGTGACATTATGCTTCCTTTTTTATTGGACTTTTACCTAACATTGAAGTGAAATGACATCACATTTTAACCCTTGTTCTGCTGAGCCCGGATATGCCTTTTCTTTGAAACAATGTAGATCCAGATCAGATGGCTTCTGAAGAAGCCATCTGATCAGGATCTACATTGTTTGTCATTCAGATTGTGAATTTGTTGTAATAATTTGCTACAGTTAATCTGATTGGTTGATAATCGGTAGTGGGTGTGGCATATATGAATATTCAGCAGGACAAGGGTTAAGCCTATCACCTTAGAAATGTAGGGTTTACTGGACACAGTCCAACTGGCACTACTGTGCCTGGCCCTGAGGTTATAAAACTTGTTTCATGCCTCAACTCAGCTGAGCATGAAACTTGTGGTGCTCATAAAATTAAAATACTAAGAAGTTAGTGAGCTATTTTTCTTTCACAGATAGCAGAGTATGTTATTTGTCCTGCTCGTGTGAGTTGAGCATGCAAAAAAGGTTTATAACCTCGGGGGCCACGGCAGGCTTAATTAAGACCTAAGACTAATAAAAGAGGTTTACCAGTACTCAAATGCTTGGTCAAGAATTTTACCTCTGCAATTGTGCCTAAATCTATTTGGCAATCTCTGATAAGTGTCCATCCCAACATGTCACCATTGCTATTTACTGGGACATTTCACTGACAAAATGTTATTGATCAAGTTCATCTTTTTTCAGCCATGTTATTTCTTTTCTATGAAATCTTTCAAGTTCTACAGCATATAATCCAATTAATTCACATCAGATTTCTTTAACACCCTTCAGATAATCAACACTGCAATTCCTTGGAAGCCTAGGATGAATTTTAATGAAGCCCCTGACATTCCATGTATTGATCTCTCTTTGTTCTAACCCCCTATTAGCCCCGTTTAACCCTTAGAAACCTTTTGGTATCTGTATCTAAATATGTCTGACCCCATGAGACCTCTTATAAAACTTCCATTACCATTCTTCCCTTTGCGTTAATCAATACAAATATGAAATATGACTTTATTTAAATTTATCGTGCAGAACAGTGCTAATGTGTTTTATTAATACGAATTACAAAACCTTTCACAGTGATGGAACTTCTATTATTATATTTCAAGACATTAAAGATATTACGATATTACCACCCCAGCGCTAACATCTCCCAGTTGGCGAGATGGAAATATGATTACCGAACGATCTGTCAGTTCTCAGCTCTCGTGAATCAGAACTTTCTGTCAGTTTTGACCCGCGCTGAAATTGACAATAACGTTTATATCGACAGCATAGTCAGGTTCCATTTATGAATGCTTTATTATTTTCTGGAGGCTAAATTGATTTGATAATGTCAGGACCCGGAGAAGCTGCGAGACGACAAATTGATATTAACGACAGCTCCGAAATAACAGTATTATTAGCTTTCGAGAATTGCAGGGTGATATGAAAAATGCAAAATGCACACAGTATGAATTCTGTTAATGTTCTGAAAGACAATTTTCTGACAACTAAAGCGATAAAGTTAGCAAAAAGATGAAATCAGTGCTGTATAATTTATCACAAAACAATTCTTTGTTCTCACATAGTTGCTGCAGAAGTGTTTTTTAGGTAAAAACGTAGAATAGCAAAAAACATTTTCACAATATTAAAACAGTTATTTCTAACAGTCTGTAATTAGAGGTAAAATGATATTTTTTATGTCAGTAACTAAATATATTATTACACTTTTCTTGATCTCCACAGTCATAAGGCTTTTAGAGCAGTTCTTTTATTTCTCGAACTCAGCAAGCATTAAACATGTAATTTTCACACATTCGAAGCAATTGAAAAAAAATGTCTGCTTGAAATTATTGTTTGCTTTTAAATTACCATATTGACCTTAATAAGAGCAAATGTGTGCTTATCGCGTCCCTGCAATCGATGTTTTGAGCAGAAATAAGAAAAATATCACAATTTTTCATCTTAAAATTTCTAATTTTTTGGCCAAAAAATTGGCAATGGATTTGTATGGGCGTGTTTTCGTAATGTAATGAACACAAGTCAGCAATCTGTCCTGCATAATATATATTATTAATCTTTAAGCTCTGTTTCAGCTCATTCAAACTGCAAAATCTTTCGATCTACTGTAAAGCACTTATATTTGGCGGTCATTTTATTTTAAATTGATATATGGATTTTTCTATATATGAACATAGTCCGGCATTTTGAGTAGCATGTTCAAGAAAGAAATTTACAACACATTACAACATAAAATCTGTTGAATTTGGTAATTAAATAACAATATAACTTTTTTTTGTATTCACTAACACAACAAGAACAATGCAATGTGAAAAACAGTTGAAAATCACAGTTTGTGACTTGCAAATCGCCATATAGAACTCGCATTGATAAGACACAGGACTACGATTGAGATAAAATATATACTTTTTTTATTTTGAAAATTAATAATTTACCAATATAAAAATTCCGCAAAAGGTTCACTCATAAAAAACGCCGAAATTTGCTGCCCCCAAATTTGAGTGTTTTACAGTAAATGGTGTCAAATTTGGTGTGCTCTTATTAGAGCATGTTCAGGAATTACCGCAAATGCGGTATTTATCATTTTCATGTTCTTTCTATGCTTTAAAATAAGTGCTTTTATGAAAATGAAATTTATCATGTTTGTATACTGTATAGCCTTTGCGTGATTTTTGTCTTTATTTGTTTAGGATCCATTTAATATCAAAATGTCTAGATACAGCAATTCTTTATAATAACCATATTTTATCAAATTGTTGGATTAAAAGAGAGGGTAAAAACCTTTGATAAAAATTTGAATAATTGGTAAATACTAGCATAGAAACTTTTCAGATTTAATATTTGCATTTTATCGCAGTAATATTTTTGGTACATAAGCCCAGGGTTCAGTATCAGTGTTAAAACTTTGAAAAATTGAATAATAAATAGGTCTGTTTTTGATGTAAAAAGATCAAAGGGTCTGTGTGTTGCCAAATTATGATAAAATAATATTTTATAAATGTCTTGAATGAATGGAAACTAGTCTAAGATCAACTGGCTAGACCACCAAGGCTGGTTACAACATTGATTTGAAAGTACAGTAACTTTGATATGAAAGTACAATAAGAAACACTTATTCTCTAATAACGGCCCCCGCCCATAGGGGCTTGAAGAAATATATGGGCTGCATGATGCTTCCACGCAGAGCTGAATCCGGCACTAGTACTGGTAAACTGCCTAGAGGATCTATTAAAGCCTGTCCAGGAACCGTGGACATGCTAATAAACCCTATTGGTTTCATTGGGTGACAGGGCTTGAGATGTCATTTGATCTCAGTGTCGGGTAAAAGTCCCACAAAATTCGAAGCAACGTCTCCAAAATGACCTTTACAGTGTTGACGGGGACGTTTAACCTCAAAACAAACAAACAAATTATTCTCTAATATGCACACACCTTTGGTTTTTTGAGAAGTATAGATACTGTTTTTGGAGTGCTAGAAGTGCTGGGGGGGGGGGGGGGGACGTGTCCTGTTTCTTGCAAATTAGTCTGATATTGACTGGCCGTCATCATAAGGGAGTATGTATTCAAATACGACAGACAGACCTGAGCAAACAGGGAAGACCCAGATGAGAAGCCACAGAATCTGACATGGGTTTCAGGGGTAGATTAAAAAATCCATTCCCTCGGGATCACTGTCAAGTGTCAAGCCTGAGGCTGAGATGCCCGACCGTGATTTTTCTATCCACCCCTCACACCCATGTAAGTTTCTTATAGTCTGTGCCCACTGTGCTTTCATTATGGCTAATATGGTAGAATGAGATCAACCCTAATAAGAAACCGAGGAAACTACATCTGAAAATGTCTCCTGCTTATGTCGTCTGCCAAATCTTCTTGCAAACTTTTTAGAAATATTTTTTCATACAGGCAAACAGTTTGGACCCAGATCAGACCTAGAGGAGCAGTCTGATCTGGGTCCACACTGTTTGCTAAAATGGCCAGTAAAGTAACAGGCAGATGACAAAGCAGACGGCAATTGTCGTGATTGGCATCTGAATTGGGCTAAGGGGAATAAGGACACCTTCATGGGTAACAACCCCTTCAGAAATATTTTTCTCCCTAATCAGTTAGGGGTCTACTCTTAAAAGGAAGAATTTGCTCCAAAATACGGTTCTACTCACAGTCCCCATCCAGGAGCCTTCAAGTTTTGCAGAAGGGCATACCTTGGTTAACACGAATTTCAAACATGATGGAAAATTATAAGAAAGATTTTATAACTTGATGTTAAATCCATTGAAAGATTTATATTTCAATGAAAATAGGATGAAAAGGATTTATATTTCAAACTCTTAATTGGTTGTATATCAGAATTTTGATTGCTTGAAAGATGCTATAATTGCAATTTCAAAAATGAAATATGATCTTTTGAACAAAGTTTGAAATTTCAGGGTTTTTTAAGTAAGAAATATCAAACATTATGAAAGTAGTTCCTCCAGCAATTTATTTGAGATATTGAAATAAGAAATAGTCCTTATCAAGTTTACATTTTAGCCCATGAGATGTCAATCACGAGATTTCAGCATCAGACAATTATTGCATTGTCGTCTGCTGGTTACTTTAAAACTCATTTTTGCAAACATTGTGGACCCAGATCAGACTGCTCCTGTAGGAGCAGCCTGATCTGGGCCCACACTGTTTGCCCGTCTGCAAACATATTTTTAAAAAAGTTTGAAAAATAATTCAGCAGACGACATAAGCAGACAACATTTTCAGATGTAGTTTTTCGCCCCGTTTTAGTGGCATATTCAATGTAAACCATCTAAATCATTCTTTTTTCCATTTTTGTTCCTATTTATGTGAATTATGACAGAGAGATCAATTAGAACATAATTTTATGACATATCCATCATATATAACAGTAATTATTATGATTCTGTCTGCCTATTCTTTCTTAGTTGTGTGGCAAGAGGTTTTTGAAATTTCAAAATTTGCAATCTGTCAAAAAATTTATGATGCATGTGCGTTAAAGTTTTTGTGTTTTTTTTTGTTTTTTTTTTTGCTAATACTGTTCTCTTCCCTAACATTGTTTTCAGCATGTATAAGGGAAAAATATGTTAAAAATTTCACCTGAAGAATGAATGGAAAATTCTAGAGTTTATTGAATTGCAATGTATTCATAACGGTAACAAACCCATACGACATACGTTGCATTTTTTCACATCTCCAAAATAGGTACTTTTCTGATGATGAGATCTGTGAAATTTTTCATTTTTTATACTGAAATTAGACATAGGTTGTGGGTGCTCGTTAGAATCGCCTCAATGTGGCAGTTCTAATGAGTACCAAATTAATATTGTCTTGGAGCAGAAATAAAAAAATAATGTATATCCCTGTAAACTCCAGTTTTCTATATATAAAGTGCGGTTTAGAAGGGTGTGATTTTTTTTTGATTTTTTCTTATTTTTCAGAGAAGAATTTTGGCTTGACATATTACTTGCGAATCATCTGCGCAGCAAATGATTCCAATAAAATGTCAGGCCTTATTTTCTCTGTAAAAATAAATGACAAATACAGTAGAATTCCTATATTAAGACCACTTTTGAACAGTCCCAAAGGTGGGTCTCTGACCAGACAGCACTGTGTGTAGAAAACGCAAAGAAAGAATAACTGCATCTTCCTAAATAAGCTTTTTAAAGCAGAATTAGTCTAAATTTTTAGTGGTCTAGCGGAATATTACTGTACGTGATGCTTTGAAAATACTGTATGCTTATTAAGTCCATGAAAAATGAAAGAAACGAAAAAATGCTTTGAAAATATTATCTGCTAGTCATGACATTAAGGCAAAGAGAATAAAATGCTAATCACCACATATTTAAGGTTGAAATTAAAGTCATTTTGTATAAATTGGTGGGGAGTTAAATTTCCGAAAATCTTTGATTCTGACATAAACAATTTGACAGCCCCATATTTACATCTGATTGAAATGAATGTCCAGGTGTGTCTAACTTAATGCAGAGCAGAAAAGAAATTATAAGGCAAATTTACTTTTGAAATTATGTTCTTGGCTGATTCATTAGAATTACAGATTTCCATGTATATGCATAAACAAACATTAATTATAACACACACACCCAAAGAATATGTGCTCAATTGTCCTTCATACTTATTAAAAACAAAACTTTATTTTTTTATCCATTAACTTTTTGAATGAAAATTAATTGGATCGATCCTCATCACACACTTCCTGGGCAGGTTTAGACTTAACCCATGTCCTGCTGAGCCCGGATAAACAGCAGATCCAGATCAGATGGCTTCTTCATCTGATCAGGATCTTCATTGTTTTACCATTCAGTTTATGAATTTGTTGCAATGAATTGCATCAAGTAATCTGATTGGTTGATAATCAGTAGTGAGTGTGGCATATATAAATATTCAGCAGGTCAAACGTTAACCATAAAAGATTCACAGTCCAGTTTCTTACACCAGTAACCTCTCAATGATAACATCGGATGAAAAGAAAGAAAACTTTCAGTAACTCATTAGATGAGGCTGATAGCCAAGCCCCCCATCCCAGCCCCAAACCCCCTCCCCAACTGGGTCTTAGCTATATCTGAGAAATAGATTGTGCTGCATGTGACACAGAGCTGAAACTGATCGTACATGAGTACTGGTAAACTGCTTCGCAGGGTAAGCCTGTCCAGGCAAAGGGGTGTGAATCAGACCGTCCACCTTGCATGCAAATCCTGTTGGTTTTATTTGGGTGTGGGAAGTGGGGGGTGGGGTTGGGGGGGGGGGGGGGTGTGCAGGGCTTGAGATGGTAAAATTCCCACAAAATTGGAAGTGGTGTCTCCAAAATGACCTTATATAGGGTTGACGGGGATTATTGTTAAACCTCAATTCAAAACAAACAGAAATAATAAAAAATTCACAATTTTTCATCAGAAAATTTTCATTTTTCAGTGGAAAAATTTACGGTGTATTTGAATAGGCAATCGTTTTGCTAACTGTGAGTGAACTCTTGGGATTCAAGACAACTTGTTTGCAGATGTTAACCAAAAAACTGAAAGGCAATAAAAATATGGTAAACCATTCCACAAGATAATATTTCAGATTTGATGTAAATATGCCACCATCTGTCAAAAATATTCTCATCTTTGCTTATGTTTATATCATAATCATACTTGATAAGCTTTTATTACAGTTCTGTCAAAATCGTTAAGTCAGTTGAAACACTAAATTTCCTATGCAGATGGGCGGCTTTTGATTTATGTTCAAATTATTTCAGTTTTAACCCTTGTCCTGCTGAATATTTAAATATGCCACACCCACTACTGATTATCATCCAGTCAGATTTCTTGATGCAAATTATTGCAACAAATTCATAAACTGGATATGGCAAACAATGAAGATCCTGATCAGATGGCTTCTTCAGAAGCCATCTGATCTGGATCTACATTGTTTGAAAGATAAGGCATATCCGGGCTCAGCAGGACACGGGTTAAATGATCAGTGTTCCTGCAAATACCCACAGCGAATCTGAGAAAAATCAATTTATACCCTAAGGTAAACCTCTTTTACTCTGAATAAAGCAGGGTTTACAAGGGGAATCTTTAAAAGTCCAACAGAATCGGAAGCGGCGTCTCCGAAATGACCTGAATAGTGTTGATTGGGACATTAAACTTGCTGACATGGTTGTTGGTCTTGGTTTGACATGATGTGGGCACAAACAGTAAAAATTCTTAACCGTTGTCCTGCTGAATGTATTAATTGGGCCACACCAAATTCAGACTATCATTGACTTATCAAATTACTTATCAAATGTATTTGTTCAATTCACAAAACTTCATGACAGATCCTGATCAGCATGCATCTGATCTGTATCTACACTGTTTGCACCGATTGGGGTTATCATGTTCAGCTGCGGATAAGGGATATGCAAAATTTAATGCACACCCACAGCAATTGATGCTCTGGACAAAGCTTGCAGAATTTTGCCTGACAGCCTTTGACTGAGCAGACTTTTCCATGTAATTATATACAGACATCTTACTTTCAGAGTTAATATCATGTTTATCCCAGTTTGTCCATCTTCTCACTTTCCTTTAAGAGGAAAATGGCAAACTTTCAGGGAAGGCAACTTTTACAGAACTACATGTAATTCTAGTAACAACCCTTTTGAATTAGGGTTCTTCTCTTCAAGGAAAGAATTTGCTCCAGATTGCTCCAGAGGAGCAAATTCTTTCCTTGAAGAGAAGACCCAATTTTTTGAGAGGATCATTTGACAAGAAGGAAGCTATATGGAGCCACAAAATAGTTGTCTTTCATGCTCAAAATGATGGACTATAACTGTGTCATGTACCCGTATCTCCATTCCGCTAAAGATCATCATCTTTGGCTCAAGATGTCTCCGTTGACAGGGGAAAGTGACAAACTTAAGGCCTATTAAGTGGTGGCTATCTTGTCACATAGATTAATACTGGTTGAACATTCCTGATTTTATAAGAAGTAGAATTTGCTTAGAGGTTAGATGTATCGCTAAATTATGATATGGGGACCACTGGCACTCGCACAGCCTTAAGAGGTCAAAGGACAGTCTTGAACTTTGTCATGTGACTGAATCAGGAGTTGCTCTAAATTTGCAAATAGTCAACTCCAGATCAGACCTGATCTGGCTTTAATACACTGTTTAATTGTCATTAAACTGTTCAATTGATAGGAATAAATTACATCTAGTAATTTGATTGGTTGGTAGTCAAAAATGGTTGTGGCCATTATTTTTACTACTTCCCTTGCTTGCTATTGCTATAATTACCATCATTTTGATTATTTCCCATGGTTTAGACCATTATTTTGACTATTTCCCTTGCTTTCGTGATAATGACCATTGTTTTTACTATTTCCCTTGCTTGCTAATATGGTAAAATAAATGACCATTATTTTTACTATTTCCCTTGCTTGCTAATGGTAAAATGCATACCATCATTTTGATTATTTCCCTTACTTACTCAAATGGTAAAATTACTATTATTTTAATTATTTCCCTTGCTTACTGATGGTAAAATTTGAAAATTACCATTATTTTGATTATTTCTGTTCCTTAATGATGGTAGAATAAAATTACTATGATTATTTCTCCTAAATTGCTTGATTTAGATTTAGAATAACAATAATTTTGGATTCTTTCCCTTGTTTATTGATGGTAAAATTATACTATCAGCAGCGAGTAACTGTTGTACTTGTTACCACTCCATTCCCTGATAACAGAAGAGGTGTTTTGTTTGATTTCTACTTCAAATACAAGTACTGTACAAGCCCTGTCATGAGAAAGTGGGCTTGAGCCCGGGCCCAGTTGTTCAAGCTCTCTAGTGGTAAAAACGTTAACTGTTCAAGTCGGTACAATATCTGACATGTACAATGGCATTTTTGCAGAAAAGATGTGAGCAGCTTTTGCATTTGCAAAAGCTGCTCACATTTTTTTTCAGCAAAAATAGTATGTTTTCCATATAAAGTAACCAAAGTTTTAAGGATATATTAACTAGTGATGTCGTTAGTTTTGAGCAACTGCATGGTCCCTGCTCGCAGCATAACACAGACTTAGCAATTGAATTTAAATTTCAAATTCAGAAACTAGAGGTATTGTACTTCACTGACATGCTGGTCTGCACAGATGTTCTGTCTGATCTTTGCCTTTGTTAATCCCAAATTTTTCTTCTAAGTTATCTAAGCAAAACTGTATCTTACAATATGCACAGTGAACGAGCACTTAAATCAAAACTTGATACATGTACTTACCTTGTATGCATGCAGCCTAGTTATCTAAGCAAAACTTATCTTACAATATGCACAGTGAATGAGCACTTAAATCAAAACTTGATACCTACCTTGTCTGCATACAGCCTAGTTACCTAAGCTAAACTCTAGCTTACAATATTCACAGTGAACGAGCATTCTTAAATCAAAACTTGATACCTACGTTGTCTGCATACAGCCTAGTTACCTAAGCAAAACTCTAGCTTACAATATGCACAGTGAACAGAGCAGTCTTAAATCAAAACTTGATACCTACCTTGTCTGCATACAGCCTAGTTACCTAAGCAAAACTCTAGCTTACAATATGCACAGTGAACGAGCAGTCTTAAATCAAAACTTGATACTTACCTTGTCTGCATGCAGCCTAATTATCTAAGCAAAACTTATCTTACAATATGCACAGTGAACGAGCATTCTTAAAGCAAAACTTGATACCTACGTTGTCTGCATGCAGCCTAATTATCTAAGCAAAATTTATCTTACAATATGCACAGTGAACGAGCACTTAAATCAAAACTTGATACCTACCTTGTCTGAATACAGCCTAGTTATCTAAGCAAACAGTGTTGCTTAGATAACTAGGCGGTATGCAGACAAGGTAGGTATCAAGTTTTGATGTAAGACTGCTTGTTCAATGTGCATATTGTGCACAGTGAACGAGCACTTAAATCCAAACTTGATTTGATACCTACCTTGTCTGCATACAGCCACAGCCTAGTTATCTAAGCAAAACTTATCTTACAATATGCACAGTGAATGAGAAGTCTTAATTCAAAACTTGATTCCTACCTTGTCCGCATGCAGCCTTCAGTGGTTGTTGGATGACCGCATAGTGATTCATATAAAATGAAAAGCCTGATTCAAGAAGGGCAGTTGTCAAAATTTCTGGCAAATTTCTGTTCACTAGAAGTTAAGCCCTCCTGTATAAGCCTGACCAGGAAAAGTGTGGCCTAAACTATATACCGTTGACATTAATAGTGTTGTCAGGGCCATTAAGCTCTGTTACCAAACCAAACTTTTTTCTCTCTGAGAATAATAAAATTAAAAACATGGAATAACATGTGCCACAGCAGAATTTTGCCTGGCACTTATAAGGGTTAAAAAGAAATTTTCTCGGACAAAAGATGGGTCTGTCATCTGAATTACCGTCTAATTTCTCCCCGCCAATGTTTTATTTCGATTGATTGACAGAGTTCATATTCAGGAAGAAGTTAATATTTTCTATAAGCGGCTGACGTTATTTGATCCTTTCATCAATATGACCACGAAATATTGACACAATTCATCGTACAGAATTTCGCTTCTTGTCTAATATTCACACCCAGGCGTACAAAACAAACAAACCGTCCACTCAAAGATGAACAATTACACAAGTTAAAAACGTTCCATCGCACTTAGACCATATTTGATTGCCTTCGTCTTCCCTCTTGATCCGATTTATGAAAATCAATGTTTAATATCAGTCCATCAGGATTGTTATATTTGCGATATTTCTCATAACGACTGCAGGTGCACTGGTCCTGAAGGGGAGCGTAATTCAATCGTAGATCGGAAAAGCATTTTCGTATATGAATAATTTAAGAAAAGCCATCTTCTGACAGTCAATTATAATTCTGTAATGGGATTTTATATCTTTTGGCAGGAGACCGATACCACTTCACAAGTTATATGTAGTTATTTGTGTCTCTTCTGTTATGATTGGTCATGACGTCTACACATTTTGTGCATTTGGCTTCCAGAAGACTCGGATATTATCCTTATGCGATTAACTCTTAAAACACCAAGAAAGATTCTAGAGCATATTTGCTCATAAGGGTTTCAGGAGAAATAGATTGGGCTACATTGTGCTTCCATACAGTGCTGAAACCGACCATACATCAGTACTGGTAAACTGCTTAGAAGGTCTAAGCCTGCCCTAGTCTGACCATCCATGCACATAAATCGTATTGATTTCACTGGTTGGCACAGGGCTTGAGCGGCCCATGCCCATTGGGGCTTGAAGAAATAGATGGGCTGCATGATGCTTCCACGCAGAGCTGAAACCGACCGCACACAAGTACTGGTAAACCGCTTAGAGGATCTAAGCCTGCCCAGGCAAAGGGGTCACCGGCAGCGAGTCTGACCGTCCTGATGCTTATAAATCCTATTGGTTTCATTGGAAGGAAGATTCTATTTAGGTCAATGGAGTGGTTGGGTGGGGCGAAGGAGCCCTGTATCTCATTATGATTATACGCACCAGTGTGCTAAAATGTCATTTGATCTCATTATAATGTTAGGGTAAAAGCCCACAAAATTGGAAGCAATGTCTCCAAAATGAACTATACAGTGTTGACGGGGACGTTAAACCCCAAATCAAACAAACAAACAAAGACATAGGGCAAAACAAGAATTTTTTTATGGTTGGCCTCAGCAAGTATTATTTTATCAGACTAGACAAAAACATTACTTCTGTATCATTCAGTTATTTTCATATCCTTTTGATTGACTTCCAAAATATTTGTGATGAAGTTTTTGCAATATTTTATGAGGCTAACAAGCCAACACAGAGGAACCGAGAGTTCCTGGAGTGCTCTAAAACAATTAACATATAAAATGCCAAGCATGACAATTGTTGTCTGCTTTGCTGTCTGCTGGTTACCTTAAAAGTAATTTTTTTTGGCAAATAATGTGGACCCAGATCAGACTGCTCCTGTAGGACGCGAGATTGACCCTCCATGCTTATAAACCCTATTGGTTTCGTTGGGCGACAGGGCTTGAGATGTCATTTCATCTCAATGTTGGGTAAAAATCCCATAAAATTGGAAGCAACATCTCCAAAATGACCTATATAGTGTTGATGGGGACGTAAAATCTCAAATCAAACAAACAAAACAATGTTTATGGATTCTGCAAAGAAAACAATCCCATCTATGGTGTAGTGCAGGGGCGTAGCCAGAACCAATTAAGTATTGTTACGCACATCTAGGAAATATCAAGGTATATTTCTCCAAGAGGGGCTACTCTTAAAGGAAAGAATTTGCTCCCCAGGGGAGCAAATTCTTTCCTTTAGAGCAGCCCATATATGATATGCAATGGAGAACACTATTATTTTACATTACGCATATGCATTATATGCGTAATTGGCGTTACGCCTATGTAGTGAAACAGCTTCTTAAAGATTCAAAGCATGGATGAAATTTTAACCCTTATCCCGCTGAATATTCAGTTTAGCCACACCCATTTCAGGCTTTGTACCAATCAGATTACTTGATGTAATTTATTCTTAAAAATCCAACTGAATGTTAAACAGTGTAGATCCTGATCAGATGGCTTCTTCAGAAGCCATCTGATCTGGATCTACACTGTTTCCAAAGATAGGGGTTGTCGTGAACAGCAGGATAAGAGCTAAAAAAAAAATGGCAGCTGTTTGACATGCAGAATCAGCCCAGAAAACAAAGTTTTCTGGCATAATTTAATCAGAAAATCTTGGTAAAAATTGAAAGCTGTCTGCCATCCCGTTATTATCATATTACGACTGTTCATCATTTATTATTCTTTCTTCTACTCCATTATAGAAAATATTTATAGAAATAATCTTCAAGATAGGGCATATGAATCACAAGATACATATCTACTGAAGAATTTTTATGCAAGCAGAAAAATAATTTTCTGTCTTGTTACTTTATTATTATAAACAATGACTTACCATAACTAATGACTGCTGTTAACCAACAACTGTTAATCTTTAGGCTAGTTCAGCAGACAACAAATTGTTGATTGTTGATATTTTTGTCTTTTTTTTTCTCAGAAAACAGGATCTGACATTTCATGCAAATTGTCTCCCAAAAATATTTCAAAATGATGTCTGCTGAAAAAAAAATCCCAGCATGCAGAGCGTTAAATATTAGGCTTGACATTACATGTGAATCGTCAACAAGCAGACGATTCACATGTAATGTCAAGCCTTGTTCGTAGGAAAAATAATTTAAAGAATTAGATGGTCGTCTGCTCTCGGAATCTATGAAGCAATTTAAGGGTTGATCATGTCATTGTAGTACTACAGGAAAACCTGTCATAGTGGCCACCTCTATTAAGCAAGCAACCAGCAACCTGTCTTAAGCAAGCATGCCTAAATTGGTTCCCAAAATAGGAAAATGCATTAAAATTTACCTGTATTAAGCAAGCACCTGTCTTAAGCAAGCACATTCTGATCATACCTTGGGTGCTTGCTTAATACAGGTTGGACTGTACTTATCAATGAGAAGAGAACATTTTCAAATATCTTTTCTTATTCTTCAGAGAAAATAAGGTATTGACATTTTAATTGAGTCGTCTGCTAGTACAAAGCTAGGTTGCAACTGGCAAGCTTTCCGAAAATGTTGATTACCAATCAAATTAATTTGCTTTTACCATGGTATTTTGGTGGCGCCCTAAAGCAGACGGCATTTTCTTCTCTTTTTTTTCTTATTTTCAAGAGAAAAAAGGGCTTGATACTTCATTTGATTTATCTGCTGTGCTAAGATGATGATTTGCAGGAAATGTCAAGCCTTTTTTTTTTGAAAAATAAGGAGAAAATGGAATTGTCGTTTGCTCTAAAACTTTCAGTAACACTTGAAGTGTTAAAGAATCTGTCAAATTTTCTCTATTTGGATTAAAAAGGCTTGACATTCCATGTGAATCATCTGCCTAGCAGATGATTCACATGAAATATCGAGACTTTGAGAATGTCATCTGCTCAAAAATTTCCAGTAACACTTGGAAGTTTTTTTTTATCTATTCTTAGTAGCTTGAGAACACATTTGATAAATCATGGCCAAATTAATCTTAACAGAAATCAGCATTCATTTTTCTCATAAAAAATAACAAGTTTCATCTCTCTGGTCAGCTGAGGTAGATCATTTGTTATAATAAACCTACCATATACAACCAGAATGGAAAGCTTCATAATTAAGCAACTTGTATTGGTATTTTGAAATATAAAATCTGGCATTTCGTTGATGATAAGGATGCAATTACTGAAAATCTGTCATCTTCAACCATCAAGCCCATCAGGAGAGAAGAAAATCTGAATGGAACCAGTCTGATGAAGACTGCATATTGTAAAACATGGGCTGGACTGAAGTCGGATACACTGGAGAAGCAGGGAGAGGAATCGTTACCGCCCTCATTTTATTCCACGACCTGTTTCAGAGGCATCGTTTTCAGTTTGATGTATATTGCCCTCAGGTAATGTGGCATCTGATCAGGTCCCACACTATTTGCTAACAGAATTTTCCTTCAAAAATAGAATAAAAATGAAAAAAAAAAAAAAAAAATAGGCCTGACACCCCTTATATGACAAATGGACGTGTCCGACATATAGCAATGGAAGAGTCCACTAGAATACAATGGGTTGGACAAATCAGGAAAAATCAGTGACCTACATAATATACATCATATAGGTCACTTGACAGATTAGTGAAATTCTGTTATTAAGACAACCCAGTCTTAAGACCACTCCACTATGCTCCATGCACCCACAATCTATCCTTGTCACAGAAGTAAGAAAAATATCACTCATTTTCATCAGAAAAACATCATTTTTTGAACTTGAAAGATAGTATCATGGGGTATTATACCCGATTTCACAAAATTACTTCATTGGCTTCCCATAGTTTCTGTACTGGCTTCCCATAATTTGAGACATTGACAAAGGGTGAGGGTAGTCTGGTAGTTACCTCCCCTCGCTCGCTCGCTGATTAGGTCATGCAGTGCGGGACAAAGGGTGAGGGCTGAGATCAGAATGCTTCTGAGTAGGGCCTTCACTGTTTAAATAAAGCTCTGCCATTTTCTAAATAAATTTTCTAAAACAACCTAACACCTAGATTTCGAAATGAATTCTGCTATTTTTAGGGCAAGACAAAATGGGTTAACCCTTAGCTGCACCTGGAAATGTTTGTTTAAGACTTCTGCTGAATTTTCTTCCAAACTTTTCAAACATATTTTGCATACAGGAAAAAAAATATTGTGGACCCTGATCAGACTGCTCCTAGAGGAGCAGTCTGATCTGGGTCCACATTGTTTGCAACAGATTTTTATTAAGGTAATCAGCATATCAACACGGAAACATGACTTTATAATTTTGACCCCCTTGAACCCCACTTTAATATAGTAAAACTGGGGTTTATAGGGGTAAACCTTAATTTTCTTATTTCTGCTCTAAAATATAGATTGTGGATACTCGTTAGAACCGCCTCAATGAGGCGGTTCTAACGAGTGCCCACAATCTATATTTTGAGCAGAAATAAGAAAAATATCACAATTTTCATCTTAAAATTTTCATTTTGGTTACAATGTATTTGTATAGGCATGTTTTCATAATGGAAAAGGCAGACAACAATTGTTGTAGTTAATTTGATACAAAGATATAAACAATAGAAGAAAGTAGATATATAAATTAAGATCTTAACAGATGTCATATTTCAATACCAGGCAACATATGACATCCATTTATACCAATTATTTTTGCAATATATTTTATCTCTTTTTTTCTGATGAATACTCCACCCATATCATATGAATAATTTTCAGCTACTAATTTATGCCATATATCTTTCGTTGTGAGTTGAATAATGCTGCCTTTTTGTTTTCCGGTACATCAGCAATAGTAATTCTTAATTTTGGTTCAGAAGTGAATATAGAAAATAAAAATAGAATAACAGACAGTTAAACAGAATATAATCAAATCAGAAGTGAAGGGAATGATCAGGAAACAATACAATTACCTCACACCTCCCATCCAAGGCACCAAAGGGAAAGAAACACAACTTTACCACAATGAAAACTTCACAAGCAGGAAGCCAAAAGGACAGTTACTTTCCTACAAAATCCAGATTTAAAAGATTAATATTATTAGCAAATACATGAAATGACAAACTATATCAATATTGAACCACAACAGAAGAACCAGCTTGGAATGGTCAGTAAGAATTTTTTATTTTTACAGTGGGGGTTTATAAATCAATTTTTCAGCCAAGTCCTTACACAGTTTGCTTAAAGTACAGAATTTTTATCAAACATAGCACAATCAAAACAAACCAGACACCCCAATAATTAGAAATGGACAGTCCTAAGTTAATTGAGGTGGAAGATTTTATTGTCATATGTGGGTTACATTAATGATCCTAAGTATTGGGACAGAAGGGCCTAAGCAAACAGTGCCATTTTGTTAACTCTTATCTTGCTGTTCACGACAACCCCTATCTTTGGAAACAGTGTAGATCCAGATCAGATGGCTTCTGAAGAAGCCATCTGATCAGGATCTACACTGTTTGGCATTCAGTTAATGAATTTGTAGCAATAAATTACATCAAGTAATTTGATTGGTTGATAGACAGAAATGGGTGTGGCTTAAATGAATATTCAGCAAGATAAGGGTTAAAATTGTAGGAGAACTACAGCAAGTCCTCAAGTTGTCCCAATTTTTAGGATTTTTACGGTATATTTATTTCAGTTCTTTGGTTGGAAGTTGACTGCCGTGTGTACTCTCATTGGAAGTCGAATACAATCGTACATTTCCATAATTTACTCTTGCAAGATGCATCTATTATTAATATTGTTATGATTATTATTATTATTATTATTTTTATAGTTTAATTTTATTTCTGTCTGCCTTTTATGGGCGCATTTCATGTATGTTAATTGTATGTATATATGTGATTTGAAAATTAAGTTTCGTATTTGTATTTGTATTCGTATTTGTATATTTTCAGTACAAGAAGACCAACAGTTTGTCAGTGACGATCCTTTTTTCAAACATAAGTGTCGGCTCTGCCACAAAGTCTTCGGCAGTGACAGTGCCCTACAGATTCATATACGATCTCATACAGGTAATTATCTCCCTTGATCTTCTAATACCTGATCATAAACATAACAATTATTGGTTTATAGCTAGCAATGGGTGTGGCTAAATTCATTTATTCAGCAGGATAAGGGTTAACCCATTTTCTGCTACATAGAATCTTCTTCACTGTTTATAGCAAGAGTCCATATCAAATGTTAACTCTTAACAACCCCTATCTTTGGAAACAGTGTAGATCCAGATCAGATGGCTTCTGAAGAAGCCATCTGATCAGGATCTACACTGTTTGGCATTCAGTTTATGAATCTGTAGCAATAAGTGACATCAAGTGATCTGATTGGTTCAAAGTCAGAAATGGGTGTGGCTAATCTGAATATTCAGCAAGAGAAGGGTTAAGGGTGTCAGGTTGAATAAATAAATTTTATTTTCAAATTTATGGCTGAACTTTTCACAAACCAGACACTGCATTTTGTGCAGTCTGATCTTGGGTTGCAGTGTTTGCAACTGATGGTCCATTTTGGGGTTTTCCTTCTGAAATAGGTAAAAATCCTTTGGGGCTACATTCAGACCAGACACAAACTGTAAACCCAGTTTTATTTGAGACAGTAAAAATTATTTTTCTCTTACAGCCCTACTATATGGCATAATTGGCATGAATAAAGAAAAGGCAAAATAAGACAGATATTCTAAAATCGAATTAGGAGGGGTTATTAAGGCTTATGTTTTCCTGGCTAATTGAATTTCCATATTTAAATAATTTATTCAGCTTCTGTCCTGGTGTATGAACTATTTGTAAGTCTTGAGTATTCCGATACCCGCCAATCTGGTAATCTGTAAGACATCATTAGTTCTAATGGAAGCATTAGGATTACAAACGAGTGTAACACAACCATTTGGCCCCCGCCCATAGGGGCTTGAAGAAATATATGGGCTGCATGATGCTTCCACGCAGAGCTGAATCTGGCCCGCACACTAGTACTGGTAAACCGCTTAGAGGATCTAAGCCTGTCCAGGAACCGCAGTGCGAGACGGACCGTCCATGCTAATAAACCCTATTGGTTTCATTGGGCAACAGGGCTTGAGATGTCATTTCATCTCAATGTGGGATAAAAGTCCCACAAAATTTGAAGCAACGTTGCCAAAATGACCTTTACAGTGTTGACAGGGACGTTAAACCTCAAATCGAACAAACACAACCATTACAAAAGCAGGCCTATACAAATACATTATAAACTTTACTGCCAAAAAAAAACGAAAATTTTAAGACGAAAAATTATGATATTTTTCTTATTTGTGCTAAAAATATAGATTGTGTGTACTCGTTTGAGTACTCGTTACTCTAACGAGTTCCCACAATCTATATTTTAGAGCAGAAATAAGAAAAATAATGTTTACCCCTGTAAAGCACAGTTTTACTATATAAAAGTGGGGTTAAAGGGGGTCGAAATTATATAGGTGTGTTTTTCGTGATGTTATGTCATACAAGCCTTCAAAGGCTTCATAGCAATTCCTTGTAGACCCCACCTTATATGGAGAAAAGTTGGGCTAACAATGGCACACATTATTTTCCTTATATTTCGCTGCAAAACAATTACATTGTGGGAACCTACAGATATGATCTACGTTTGTGTCAGCCAGATAAATCACAAATAATCACGCCAAAAATGGTAGCTCATAAGCATTATATTGCATGTATCTGAGAAATAGATGTAGCAGTGAATTGCTGAGTAATAATTCGCTGTTTGGGGGTCAGTTGCATGAGTGTGAAGTACGAGTGATCTATATATTTGAAACCCTGTTAATTCACTGTTTTGGGGGACAGTTGCACATTTGCAAAGCACAGGTGACTTGTAACTGCATTGCAACTGCGGGTCACTGCTGGAGCATGCAAACACGTAACAGAATTGACAAAATGTACTGCAGTTAACGTAATGTAAAAACCCATTTAAGATGCCAATCACGACAATTGTCGTCTGCTTTGTCGTCTTCCGGTTACTTAAAAGTCCTTTTTTGGCAAACAGTGTGGACCCAGATCAGACTGCTCGAGCAGTCTGATCTGGGCCCATACTGATTGCCTGTATGCAACAAATTTTAAAAACATTTGCTAGAAGATTCAGCAGACGACATTTTCTGCTGTTGTTTTTCTCGGCAGCTTAAGGGATAAGTAACTTTAATATGTTCAGGGTTATGGGTAATTATGAAAAACATATATATATATCATCATAAAATATTTTATGGTATGTAATTAATTAGAATGAGGCAAAATATATTTTCACTTAGGTAGCATCCTTATGACCAACCAAACAATAATCTTGACAAATACATTTCTGTTTTAATTTTGATGTTGGGGAAAAACGCCTCATTTCTTGGGGGTAAAAAAAATGATGACATCAGTGAGAGATATAGCAACACCTAATCTAATTATAAATAAATTACATATGTAATAAAGAAAATGAAACAAACAGAAAATCTTGTTAAGTTACAGGTATAAAGGATGAATGATTGACATGTCACATAATTTTGTCTGTCATATTTGTCAAATTTTCTCTCATTAACTTCAACATTAAATGTATGGCTACAGTCACTGGCTGTAATTTACATTACTTTATATACAAATATCTCGTTATAACACTGTTCGTTATAACATGTTTTGATATAACATGGTTTCAAGATGAATCCCAAAAATGTAGAGATTATATAGAAAAATGACCATAAATGGTCATTTTTCTTTATAATCTATACATTTTGTTTGGATATAACATGATTATTTAACTTAACACAGTTTCTGCTTTTAGCCCCAATAATAATAATAATTGACCTCATTTATTGAGGGTAATTAACACATTTTAAAGTACCAATTATCTTAATCTTCTATGTGGCCCTCTTTCCTGGGTAGGAACCAGTACTAAGCAATGTGGATAAAGTCTCTTGCTCAAGAAAACAACACTTGGCGCTTGCGGAGATCGAACCTCTCGATCTCAAATCAAATGCTTTTCCACTGCACCACAGCTCCTCCACAGTATAAAGAGGTTGTGCTAACAAACTTAGAATGGGCAAGCATTGCAGACCCATATCAGACTGAATAAATTAATTTAGCCACACCCATTTCTGAGTATCCACCAATCAAATTACTTGTTATAATTTATTTGTTAAATTTACAAATTGCATGACAGTGTAGGTCCTGATCAGATGGCAGAAGCCATCTGATCTGGATCTACACTATTTACAAAGGACTAGTTGTCATGTTCAGCAGGATAAGGGTTGACCAAAGTGATTTTTCTCTTCAAATAAAAATCTGGTCATGAGTCCATGGACATGAGTCCATGGTCCAGTGTCTATCTAAGATCAGTCAACTTTGTTTTCTAGAAAAGTTTACCTATGCCAATCAACTGTAGTGGTTGTATTACTAATTACCTGATTTGTAATTTCTTTAATCTTTCAACCTTTTAATGTTCTTAATTATTTTTTATGGTCTCAACTATGAAAACAAAAGCTGTCATACTTACCCTTTGTCAGCTGGAGTGCTAAAAAGATAAAAAAAAATAGAGTAGAAAAGCCCAGTCCACATTACAGGAGCCCGGATGTCCTGTCGGACCACAGACAGGACCACACAGGCTTACAGCTCAGGACTTGCTCATAATGTCTTATTCTGATAACTGTCCTCAAAGAGAGAAAAGATATTTCACTGAATCACACAATCTTCAAAAAAGAATGCTGACAGGGAATCCGAACCTGCATTCTCTTAGAGGCATAATCCACTGATCGAGCTATCAGGGTGGGCAGATTAAACTTACTATTAAAACTTACCCATTTCTATGCTGTCCTCGGTATATAGCTCATTTAGTTGAGCACATCAGGCTCAGGTGTCCAGAGGAGGGGTTACATTTTAACAATGCAGGTTCAGTACCTGCAGGCTTGGCAACATTGACTGATCATGAAATGTTTTCTGTCCCCATTATGAAAACATGCCTATATTGAAAATTTTACCACAAAAAATGAAAATTTTCAGATAAAAAAAAATCTGATATTTTTCATATATCAGTTCAAAACATAGATTGTTGGGAACTCGTTAGAACAGCCTCGGTGAGGCGGTTCTAACGAGTACCCACTATCTTTTTTTAGAGCAGAAATAAGAAAAATAATGTATACCTCTGTAAAAACTCAGTTTTACTCTATAAAAGTGGGGTTTAAGGGGTCAAAATTACATAGGTGTGTTTTCCTAATGCTGACTATTTTCTGAACCTTGGTGATTTTGAGATTTCCATTGTAATTTTGAGTAATTACTTCAGTAAATTTTTTGTGTCATTTGGAATAATTACCGCCCTAAATTTTTGGCATCATCATGCATTTTAAAGTAACTTTGTGCCGCTTTTATCAATATTTATTTGTCGCTAACGAAGTTAGGGAACTAATTTCACCGTTTTGTAATTAGTATTCAATTAGAATCGAAGAAAGCTAGGGAAATTTGATTTTATATTTGACAGGCAACAAAAATGTTCTGACTAAAGTTATTAGACATTCAGTGAAGTTTTCACACAAATTTCCTAATTATGATCTTCTTGTAAAAGTGGGAATCGGCCTCTGATTGCTAATTTGGAGAAAACTATTGGAAAGCATGGGTTTATAATGAAGAAATTTATCAAATTACATCTGAGAAATGTATTTCAAGTACTCTAAGTTACGAAAATAATGAATTGGTTTCCATGATTACAATTTACTATTGGTCATTTGTCACATTTTCTTCCAGTATTATACACATAAGCTCTATGACTCAAAAAATGTCATTTTTCTCTAGAAAATCTCCGCTAGTTTATTTCTTTTAACTGCCCTAATGGCATGAATGCATGAGACAGTTTATTACGATAACACACCCGTGCGACATAGTGCATTTTTCACATCTCCAAAATGGCTACTTTTCTGATGAAAATCTGTGATATCTTTCTTATAAATGCTGCAAACATCTAAGGTTGTGGGTGCTCATTAGAACTGCCTCGTTGAGGCCGTTCTAACGAGTACCACAACCTATGTACTGGAGCAGAAATAAGAAAGATAATTTATACCCCCTTAAACCCCAGTTTTCTCTGTATAAAGTGGGGTGTGGGGCCCGGTGTTCATTCCACGGACTTGGTCACGTGATGTTATCAAGAAATCACACCAACATAATTTTGACACCTTTAAACCCCTGTGACTTTTAAAAAGTTAAACTGGTGTCACCAGGGGATGTAATGATTATTTTTCTTATTTCTGCTCAAAAACAGAGATTGTATGAACTCGAGGTGGTTCTAATGAGTTCCCACAATCTCTGTTTTGCAGAACATAGATTGTTGGACTTGGTACTTGTTAGATTCACCTCACCAAGATCGTTCTAACGAGTTCCCACAATCTAATATGAAAAAAATAATTAATTTATATCTCAAAATTTTCATTTTTACGGGTGGTAAAAACTTCAATAAATTGGAACTGGCGTGTTTTCATAATGTGAAGTGGGGCTCAGTGATAGAGCGTCGGCTTCGGGATTGGGAGGTTGCGGGATCGATCCACAGGTTGGGGTCCAAAGCTGTTAGTTAAACAACTGAGTTATTATACCAAAATATAGATAGAAAAATGACCATTTATATGGTCAATTTTTCTATATTATCTACCCAATGTTGGGGATCCATCTTTCAATCATGTTTATAAATGTGATTTGATGTACTCGTTAATAAAATGGAAGCCTTTGTTGAAGAGACCCATCTATTAAAAAAGTGAAAGTCACCTTGACCATTTTTATAGCCCATTTGGCATTCTTAACTAATCCACTCAGCAGGTGAAAGAAATATTTAAAATCGCTTGTCAGTCAAACGCCACCATCTTGGTAGTTTAATCTGCCAAAATTTCATAACACTCAAATATTTTGAAGAGCTATTTCCTTCAGCCTCATTCAGGGTAGGTTGTCTGAAGTTATAAAATGTGCCAACTCGTGAGAAAAGGGTCCTTATGACATAGACCACCAGCAAAGGCCCAGGCGGGCCTGCGCATGCGCGCAGTCTCGCCTGAGCTTTTGCTATACTCAAAGATCGCAGACTTAAATAAGAGGCTGGCTTCGCGGAGTTCAATACCTGCCGGGATCGGCAACATTCGTGTAGATTGATCATGAATGGTTTTCTGCGGTCATATTCTGAATTTCTCCCTTCAGCTAATTCAAGAAGGGTAGTTGTCAGTTTCTGGCAAAAGAATGTGCACTGGACTGGTTAACTGCTCACGTATAAGGCTAAGCATGCCAGGATGAAAGTGTAGAAGGGTAAACTGACCGGCTGGATATGACCTAAATGGGGTTGACAAGAGCATTATACTCCAAAAACAAACAACACTCGAGATAGTCATGAATCTATTCCACATGGATTGGAAGAACATTGAATCTATTCCACATGGATTGGAAGAACATATAAATCGGAGAATAGAAGAATATAATGTAAAAGTTGAGCAAGCAAATTTCTCCAGACTTTCGGATGAGTTTTTAAACCAAGGTTCAATCAATCTTCATATACTTCAATACATAAACATAGATTCTGGGTGCTGCTTGGAACCGCCTCATTAAGCGGTTCTAATAAATGCCTTTACCCTCTATTTTTAGTGAAAATAAAGACGATAATATTTACCCTTGTAAACACAAATTGCCCCATATAAAGTGGGGAATACAGATGCTCATTGCTCAGCCTTGTTAAGCTAGAAAAATGTTTTTTATTTGATTGGGTAACACCCCATCACGAAAACACCCTATATAATTTTGACCCCCTTGAACCCCACTTTTATATAGTAAAACTGGGGTTTCCGGGGGTATACCTTATTTTTCTTATTTCTGCTCTCAAATATAGATTGTGGGTACTTGTTAGAACCGCCTCGATGAGGCGGTTCTAACGAGTGCCCACAATCTATATTTGGAGCAGAAATAAGAAAAATATCACAATTTTTCAGCATAAAATGTTCATTTTTTCGGCGATAAAGGTAAAGATAAAGAAGCTTTATTTAACGTCGCATATTCGAAACAAATAACATAAGCTCTGTAGAGCTTTTATTGCGACAAACAAAGTATCCTCTAACAAATACTTACCTGCCTTCATTTATCTTCCTAGGACTACCCCTGATAATGCGAGCGTCAGCCAAGGGAGCTCCTAGTACCATTTTTCACGCCTTTGGTATGGCGCGGCCGGGGATCGAACCCGGGGCCTCCCATTCCCGAAGCGGACGCTCTACCACTGAGCTATCGGGGCCGGTGGCAATGTATTTGTATAGGCGTGTTTGCGTAATGCACCTTGTTGGTGCAAGATGGTTCTGGTTGAAAATGTGGGCAGCATGTTCAGTATGCGATTATGTCATTGGAATTACCGGAATCACGGTGTTACCAAACAACAGAGAATAGGAGCCATCAAAATGTGATTGTGGCATTTTCTCCCGTCATGGTTCAGAGCTCATCAAAGCAATGGTTCGGTGTTTAGAAGGGTTTAGTGTCAGGAAAGGAGAAGAGAAACAAATTTGATCAAATTTTTGAGCAAATAAATTGATAAGATGAGAGGCCAAGCATGATTTATCGCGTCTATTGAATTGTTGAGACTGGAAATAGAAGAATTAGCAACTGAACCGGAAAAATCTAATAGAAATTTAGATAATAATTTTTCACAAGTTTGATAAGACGGCAGGTCAAATTGTTGGTATAGGAATACTTAAGTCAACATTAAAAGGAATTATTATGAAATAAGATAATAGATGCAGAGGTGTTACGTTTGCTGTAGGTGGGAGGTCCACCTGCTAGTGCTAGCAATATTACGCTTGCCAAAATGAAAAGTAATCTAACAAGTGATGATTTTGAAAAGTATCTTAAAATTCTCAAACTATCATAAGCACATTATTTTCTAAATACAGTAAAATTCCTATATTAAGACCACCTTTTGGACTGTTCAAAAGTGGTCTTAAAGACCACTTTTGAATAGTTCCAAAGGTGGTTCCTAAGAGAGAGAGAGAGAGAGATGATGATGATGATGATGATGGTGGCCACAAAATAAACAATACTCTCACAAATGAGCACGTAACAATTTTGCGAATAATATCACAGGCACACATTCTTTAAATAGCTTTAGAGAGAGAGAGAGAGAGAGAGAGAGAGAGAGAGAGATTGCCATCGACAAGCCAATCACTGGCGAGCCTTTTGGGGAATGGACGGGGTGGTTGGGTGAGGCAAACGTGACGTGCATCTTGCATCACCGCCCTGGTGACGCAAGATGCACGCCACATTTGCCTATCCAACCGTCTACTGTCCATCTGGTATTCAATGCCTGCTTTCCTTGCAGCAGGTAAGGGTAGATGGGGAATGTTGTTATTTCGTCTGTTTTCACACTTCCATTCAGTTTCCTCTGTCCCTCACTTTCATCTCCTCTACTATCTATCTTCTTTCTCCTTTTCTCTGGGAGACGACGCAAATTTACCCACAATTGTTGACGTGTCGTTAAACCCAATTCAATCAATCAATCAATCACCTTAACGGAACACATCTCTTTCGAAAATATTCTGTCTGTCCTATAAATAAGGGTCTACTTTATAAGAATTTGCTCCCCAGGAGCACATTTTTTTTCTAAAGAAGAGACCCCATTTTGGGAATGAATCATTCGACAGGAAATCATGCGGCTGGTCTCCCCCACAAAATTGTGCTTTCGTTTTCCCCACCCTGGTGCTTGCCTTTTTGTAACATGACATAAACATAACATACACTTTATTTACACTCAGGTACGGGCCTCCGTGGCCTAGTGGTTAAGAGCGCTGACTCATGATCATTAGGTCTCTCACCGCTGTGGTTCGAGCCTCGCTCGGGATATATGTGAGACGCCAAGTTCTGCAACGGAAGGGCAGGTGGTTTTCTCCGGGTACTCCGGTTTTCGCCCACCTCTGATTAACGATCGGCTCGATATGAGTGAAATAATCTTGAAAGGGCCGTAAAACCAAAACCAAAACCAAAATTTACACTCAGGTCGTACAACGACATATGAGGAACATACATAAATACAAAATACATGGACATGGTAAGCGTTACAAAGACATGACAAGGACAACAATATTAATATGTAAATTTTTTGTCATGGAACGGGGTGGGGGTGGTCTAAGTACAGAAAAAACACAGCGGTAATGAAATACAACGACGCTGTACTGAGGTGACGCTTTTATTAAACACCGGAATCGTAATATATACGAATATGAGTAATACAGAAGAAAAAAAATCCCAGATGAGGGTCACCCATAGTTTTCTCAGTCTCACCATCTTTAAAGGACACTTCAGACAAATTGTTTGTACTCTACGTTGCCTACCGCAATGGCCTCCAGCAACATAATCAAATCAAAATTGTGACCCATTGAATTGTGAAATAGACACTGGACGTCTGAAGACAGCATTGTGGGGCTGTCAGTTTTGACGTACAAGGTCATTATGAACACTTTTTCGGATATATTTCTAAACCCATTAATTTAAAAAGATGAAATTAAGTCCTTTCACTTTGGCGCAGTTTCATCTAAATTTGCTCCAGGGCGATTGAGTAACCGATTCAACTTAAACGATCTACGCCGGATGGTTGTTATTTTGTGGTCATTAAATCTTTGAAATTTCGAATTTAAACCCTAGGATGGACAAATTTGGCACGTTATCTTGAATAATAATCTTGAAAAATGTCACAAGGCATAAATTCAGAAGGACAATTCCAGTCTCCTAAAATGTAAAACTTGGAGACTGCATCGGTTCTTCAGTCCATGTATAGTTTTGTTTGTTTGATTTGAGGTTTAACGTCCCCGTCAACACTATGTAGGTCATTTTGGAGACGTTGCTTCCAATTTTGTGGGACTTTTACCCGACATTGAGATGAAATGACTTCTCAAGCCCTGTCGCCCAATGAAACCAATAGGGTTTAGCACGGCATAAGATTAGAGCAGGCAAAGCGGTGCGAGTCAGACCGACTCGCACCGCTTTAACTGGGCAGGCTTAATGCTCTAAGCGGATTACCAGTACTGATTTAGCTCTGCGTGGAAGCATCATGCAGCCCATATATTTCCTCAAGCCCCGATGGGCGGGGGGGGGGGGGGCACCATGTATAGAGAGTCGGATTCAGCTCTGCGTGGAAGCATCATGCAGCCTATATATTTCTTCAAGCCCCGATGGGCGGGGACCACCATGTATAGAGAAAAGTGGATACAAGATCTACACTATATTCCTATTTCTTAGCCTCCAAGATGACGAGGCATTTCAAAGCGCAGAAATAAGAAAAAAATCACCAATTATACAGAAAAATAAAGAACGCATGTGCTGTAAAGTCAGAATGCATTATATAACACGCGTCCCAGCTGCTAATTCGCAACAGCGGGCCGACAACGGTAGCCGATGTTTGCCCGTCATTCTTTGCTGGCTGGGCGGGTATCTTAAATGTTCGTTGTAGCAAATAAGGTTTGCATTTTTCCCCAAAAAGTTCTATTCATAGCTGAAGCAGAAGTCATTTTAGTTTCCAGAGAAAATAAGGCGTTTATGTGAATCCCTTAGCAGACGAACCACATGAAAGCGTCCCATATTCATTTTCTGATGGAATGTCGTCTGTTGCACAGTTCATTGTTTATACTAAAACAAATAACTTTAATTCGGCATTTGGCATTATAAAACTGTTCTTAGTAAATACATGAGCCCTAGTTTCTGTGGAAGTAAATTGTCGTGAACTTGACAACTGGCGTTTTACGAACCAAGACACTTTGGCGACTGATTCATGGCGAATTGTCGCTGTACCGGAAGTACTTTACGGTCACTGCGTAAATGTTCTTAGAACGCCCCAAGTTAGAAGATAGAAGCCGACTATTTTGGAGCGCATGCAGTCTAAAAGTTCAGACCGCCTTTAAAACTCTGAGACTATGAAATGCATTCAAAGCACATTCACAGAAAAAGACCGCATTTGGATGGACATAATTGTATGGAAAGCATGAAAAAATGCCTGATTTTGTAGGCATCATGAGAAAAACAGTTTTGTCAAAACCTTGTAACCAACAAAAGTGCGATCAGCCTGCGCTACCGCGCAGTCTGATCCGCACTTTTGTCTTCCAATTCAAGTCAGACCGGAAGGCATTTTGTCCGTGATGGGGCTCAATATTAACCCTTTTTGTACCAAATGGAATCTTCCTTCTTATATATAGCAGGAGTCCATTCCAAAATTAAGGGCTGTCAGGTTGTTTTTTCTTCAAAATTTATTTGTAAATGGCTTTACTTTTCGCAAATAGTGTAGCCCTGATCAGATATAGTAGGAGTCCATTCCAAAATTAAGGGCTGTCAAGTTGTTTTTTCTTCAAAATGTATTTGGAAAATGGCTTAACTTTTTACAAACAGTGTAGGCTCTGATCAGACGCCGCGTTCTGCGGCGTCTGATCTGGGCCTGCACTGTTTGCCAATTACCCCTTTTGTAGTTTCCGGGACCAAATGGGTCAGGATTGTTACAGAACTGGTCTGTGTGGTATTATATCATTATTATTTAGCTATATGAGGGTATTGTCAAAGTCAAATCTCTGGCTAAATTAAAAGTTCTATATACAATTTATTTCACACGTGTTTGCAAGATCCCCCCAGACCCTATGTGATCGTTCCATTGTCCACCCACACAGCTGGACTATTAGTTATGAAAATTAAGACCCCCAATTTTATTATGGCTAAATAGGTGTTGGTCAGTGAAGTGAAATAGACTGTCTTCTCTTTATATTCAGTTTTCTAAGGCAATTATATAATCCCCGACCAGCTCTATCATTTTATATTTTCGGATCATTTTCAGACAATAGGGTTAACCTTAGGGGTCATATATGGGTGTTTTTGTGAATGTGAAATTTACATTGTTATGGTCAGTAATGGACATTTTTGTATTAATGAACCCTTTCATCTCAAGTATTACTTCCACTAACTGTGACCTTTTGCAAAAGTTTATGACCAGATTAAAACACTCTGGTTCCTTTTATCATGATTTGCTTCCAGACCCTTTTTCCTTCATTTTTATTTCTTTCTTTCTTTCTGTCTCTCTTTTTTTGAGACGGTTTGGAAAGTCAGCTTTGCGTAACAATATAATTACGTCGTGCGTGAAGTATACATTTCCCACGACGACAAAAATTAGTAATGATGTGAATAAAACATTAATAATAGTAATAATAATAACAATAAAAGCATGTAAATGGTAAAATTTCCGGAACACATTTATATAGGCTGTTGGACTCCTTTTCATAGCCTGACCCATAATAATTATTTAAAAAGAATGCACCTTTTTCCATATGCCTAAGTTATCACCTATTTAATAAACCTGATACAGACCTAATCAACTGTTTAATAATGACACAGAGCAGCTGTGAATATAATATAAGCTTCATAGAAGTGGTGTTAATATGTATACGTTTTCATTTCTGGCGCGTCACGAGAAACTGCGAACAGCAATGGTGTTGATGGGCATGCGCATGTGCGCAGGCCGATCAACGCCTTTGTGTTCGCCTCCTAAATAGCACAATGCCTCAAGGTACTATATCTAAAATTTCAAGACGCTTGCTATTCTGTGTAACGGAGCAGGCAGTTTTGTGTCTCACCTGGTCGCGGCACCCAAATACATTTTTCTTGTGCTGGGGCTCGTGTAAGTCAAGGCAAGCGAAAAAGTGTCAGCAGGCATTTTAGCTCGGCGACGACCGTGAAAAACTAGCTTGTATACTCAGCCGCCCCTGCAGTCTGCATTATAAGGGGACGCCCTTAAGAAGTGCACCGAAGACTGATAAAACTGTGCGGGTGCACGGATTGATCCGATTCCTCGCTGAGCGCATGTGTCCGAAATCACACCTTCGCTTAGTGAGGCCCAAATTTTAAATGCATCCGCCTCTATTATTTTCGTATATCGGCCCTAATTAATTTAATAAATTAATTTAATAAAGATATCGAGAATTTGCCAAAATTTTCTCTTTTATCTCAATCTGTTAATATTTCTGCATTCTTATTTTGATATGATAATGAAATATGTTGGTTATACTAATTTTACATATTGTCCACAGGCTTGAAAAAACTGCTTTTGCCTTTCGCGAACAACAAATGCGCTGGTCAGCCTGCGCGGATGCGCAGGCAGATCAGCGCCTTTGTTGTTCGCTGCGTGGACCGTACTGTACATCTTGTTTTTATTTTAAAAAATCTAGTCTCTGGCTAATCTGTGTAGCTGAGCAGGTTGGTTTGTGTCTTAACTGGTCCTAAACACGTAGACAAGTTTTCTCGTGAGAGGGCGCTTATGAAAAGCGAAGAGAAGCAATACATTTCATAAGAGTCGGTGCCCAACAAAATATCATCTGAGAATGGCATATTCCATGCAGTTTTTTCCCGCGTTATACAGCGCTACAGCCCTTTCATGACTGTATCACGTATTTCGAGCCGATAGGATGTGGGCGAAAACAGGAGTATCCTGAGAAAAACATCCTGACCTTCCTTTGCAGAGCTACTTGGCGTCTAACGTGACTCGAGTGAGGTTCGAACCCCCCCAGCTGTCAGAGATCTATTGTTTATGAACAAATATGACCCCAGATATTAGCGCCTTTGGACGTACAAAATATGAAAACACGACCATGTTTAATAATTCGATCTTTAATGACGTGGTCATGTTCTTATGCAGTATGTTCAAAACATAAAGTGTGGGTACGCGTTAGAACTGCCTTATTGAAGCGGCACTAATGAGAGCCCGTTCTAACGAGTGCCCATGACCAGAATGAATGCTAGCTAGTTCTAGATACTTCACACCATACCTCATAGTTCAAGACATACGAAAGACGTCATAATAGCGCACGGGCGTGTTTTCGTACTGGGACCCGTAATTATATAATGGTCTTATGGTCAAAACCACCATGATTAAGTGGCACTAATTTGGAATCCAAAGCTCGGAAAAAGAAACATTGTTTCTTCCCAATGGGCCGTAAAAAATAACTTTGTATTTCATATATCAACCCTGGCATACAAAAATATAGCTAAAGCTATAGAAATGTATATTTATAGAATCTGAATACCCCCGTGAGTAATGGTCATATGTGACCAATCTCAGTAACAGCAGAAAGAAAGAAAGGAAAGATAAACTGGAGTTCAAAAACAGTTATGACATTTTGCCTTGTGTGCATGCAAAACTAATCCTAGAGATTTCATATTAATTCAGATACGAAATGAGATGATATGAAAAACGGGAAATTCTGTATTCGTTTGGCTTCGGATTATGCATCAAGATGATGGATTTTCTCAAGGTGGTCATGAAAGATGATTTTATCTGGAATCTGATTGGTAATAAATTGGTTTGCGGGCCCAGTAGAGTTGCATAATGATAGGTCCGGTCCCCAGTGAGTTTATGCCAGAAATAAGTTCTGAGTGATGGAAGTAACATATTACTCGTATAAATAGAAACCTGTAAGATGGCTCCAAGGAAATTCTTACGAGCAAAGTTTTGATGAACCACTCCAGACCGACAATTCATACACCGACAAAGAACAACGGACTGTTTGAATTGAAGTTTAACGTCCCCGTCAATACTAAATACGTCAGATTGGAGATGATGCTTCAAATTTTGTGTGACTTTTACCCAACAATGAGATGAAATGACATGTCAAGCCAAACCAATAGGATTTATAGGGTTTATATGACTCGCACCACTTTGCCTTGGACGGCCGACTCGCACCGCTTTGCCTGGGCAGGCTTAGATCCTCCAAGCGGTTTACCGGTACTCATGTGACGAATGGGATTCAGCTCTGCGTGGAAACATCATGCAGCCTATCTATTTCTTAAAGCCCCAATGGGCGGGGGCCGAAGTCCTGCTCTGTAAGCAAACAGTATAGGCCATGGGTCAAGCCAAACACATGATTCCATATATAACACTCCTACACAACTCTGACCTCATAGCGATAAGAATAGCATGGCTACTCTATTTACCCTGTTTTCGGACAGACAGACCTAACTTGAGCAAACAGTGTAGACGCGGATGAGACGCTGCAGAACGCAGCGTCTCGTCCGCGTCTACACGGTTTGGCACTAATTCAACTATTTTTAGACACAACACATTGGGTAATAAATTGTACTTGTTCAAATTTTAGAACAGGTACGGTAAGGAGATAAGGTGTTCGAATATTTAGGGTAAATACTATTTTCTATAAATAGCCGTTACCTGGACTTTCTACAGATCAGTAATAGTCACGTGGACATTAGCACTGAAGCACTAATTAAGCGCCCCGAAAAGGTTCGACCGACTTTGAGCAACTAATATGGTTCTTGCATCAAGCTACCCCTAAGGTCTCCGGTACCTGTCTGTGAGCACGCGCAGGCTCGCCTGAGTCTTTGTCGCTCGCCTGGGCGATGAGTTCCATTTCCTTATGAGTTGGCCCATTTTATAACAACATTGATTTTTTTAGTGTCACACATTATGAGCAGTAATATAAGCCCTATAGGGCTTTTTACTTCGACAAAGAAACAGATAAATAGTCAAAATATCACATATATACAAACTTTAAGAAATAGATTTTATTTGTTTCAATTGAGGTTTAACGTCCCCATCATAACTATTAAGGTCATTTCGAAGACGTTGCTGCCAATTTTGTGGGACTTCTTCACGACAGTGAGATGAAATGACATCTCAAGCCCTCCCTTCCGTACAAACAAACCAAAAGAAATAGATATCAGTTTGTTGATTGTACAGTAAAATTCCTATATTAAGACCACCTTTGGGACTGTTCAAAAGTGGTCTTTATGACCACTTTTGAACAGTCCCAAAAGGTGGTCCCTGACTAGACTAGCTACTAGTCGGATATCATATAATTAAGTTAGTATACTTATATATATATGCATATTTTTTTTTCATTTCTTTTTGCCTCTCTAATAGCAGCTTGTTTTATCTTGGGGGAAGTTGATGTCTGAGACAAGACTAAAGACTAGCCACAAAGTCTCATATTTGATGAAACATACAGGAAGATTGATAAATATGACATCAAGGTCTAGGAGCTAGACTAGTCCCTGACCAGAGGACATTGTGAGCAGAAAACATAAAGGAAGAATAACTGCATCCTCTGAAATAAGCTTTTTACAGCAGAATAAGTCTCAAATTTAGGTGGTCTTAATAGCGGAAATTCACTGTATATAAAATCACAAATCACATGCATGCACAACCTAAGCGTGTACATGAAATGCATATTAGAAGCAAAATCGGTAAAAGCAAGATTTTACAGAGAGAGAGAGAGAGAGAGAGAGAGAGAGAGAGAGAGAGAGAGAGAGAGAGAGAGAGAGAGAGAGAGAAATCTAGCACATGCAATGCACAAATCCTCCAAAACCGCCTGGCTACAAAACTGACAGAGCAGAATGCACACATACATGAGCATGTTATCACTACATTTGCTCGCATCACAAAGGAAACGGGAAAGAGCAACGGCTCAAAACAAGTAAAATCATAATAAAAACATGGACCGTGAGGGTGTTCCACACATTGACAATAAAGCCGTCTTACAAGGGGTCAGAGTTGGTTCAAGGGTCCCGCTAAAGGTTGCTGTTAACTGTACAAGGGCGCAATGCCCCATATCATATAGCAATTAAATCTCTCATTCTTCCGTTATAAAAACATGGGGATCAATTCATGTAGGAATTAGCTTGACAGATGCGAAAATAATCATTATATTTGGTTCATTAGAATACATCGATTTAAAAACTCCCTCGCTTGAGAAAGATGTTTGACAATGGATGAAAAGTGTGCGTGCGTTGCAATTAGGATGCAACCAAGCTTAGGTTTATCATCAAACGATGATTTTGTTTTTCATGTTATTCATTTTAACGTTAAGCCTGGTGGCTACGCTATCGACTCATGTGCTCAGACATTGGTAATGTAGACCGAGACCAGACGCCGCAAAACGCAGACGCCTCAAAACGAGGCGTCTGATCTGGGTCTACACTTCATAAAATACAGAATTTTCAGGGTTAAACGAAATAGCCTTATTCTCCATTCAGAACCATCACGAAAACGCGCCTATATAATTTTTACCCCCTTGTACCCCACTTTTATATATTAAAACTGGGGTTTACGGGGGAACTTCTTATTTTTCTCATTTCTGCTCTAAAATATTGACTGTGGGTACTTGTTAGAACCGCCTCGATGATGCGGTTCTAACGTGTACCCACAATCTATATTTTGAGCAGAAATAAGAAAAATATCAAAATTTTCATCTAAGAAATCGATTTTCGGAGGTAAAGTTTACAATGTATTTGTATAGGTGTGTTTTCGTAATGCATTTTCCGAGCTCTGAGACAACCGACCCACCAATGCCGTGATTACGAAAAGTACCCACTGCCACTCCTGTCAAGGTGAAATTTAAGAAGAAAACTAACATTCCAAGAGTCTTATGTTGTAATTAGTGAATCTATGGAATTAGTTTCAATATTTAACTCCAACATACATTTATTAAAAAAAAATTGACACCAAGAGTAATCATACTTCTTATTGGCTGCGCTGAACACGTCTGGAGATTATTTTTCCTGCAATTCCCATAGAAACAATCTGAAAATAAATGATATAACGCCCACCCATTGTTGAAATAAAATAATATAAAGTATGTCTTTTCGGCGAGAAGTTCGTGATTCGATACACTTGTGTTTTGCCGTCAAAATAGTTTTGACGCCACCAAGATCTGACATTTACCACGCAGAAAAAATTCTGAGAAATCGCCCAAAATATTCAAAATTCCAGTTACAGCGAACACTTTTAAAATTACTTCCCAGACAGCAAAGAATGCCGGGCCAACGTCGGGCCGATAGCGGTACGACGTGGTAACGTCGTACCGCTATCGGCCCGACGTTGGCCCGTGGTTTGTGCTGGCAGGGTTGGGACCTTTTTTGACTAAAGCTCGTGTTGTGGTACTCGTGTAAATTGCAACAAGGAGGCGATTTCAATCGAGTACCTATTATATCTACCTTTCTTGGCAAAATTAAGGAAATTTCTTATCCACAAATTCTGTTTTTAACGGGATCGGCGTAAATCATAAGATATATTTCATCTGCAATTCTTGGGTGGTATAATTTACAATTTTGACAGCTCAGTCGCCAATTAGCGAGGCACAGCGTATCTTCAGCCTTCAACAATTTCGTGGATGATAAATAAAATCTGAAAGAACTATTCATAGGAAAAAATTGATTCATTAGGGGAGATATAACTAGATGCTAAGCAGGAAGCCGGCAAAATATGGCAAGTCATTTGATGAATAGCGGAAAAATATTCCCAAGACCCGTCTGGTATCTTCTAGATTCTGGCCTGATATTGCAGGTTCCGGCGGTATAAAGCAATTTTCCTGCCCAGCTCACTTCAAATTGTCCCCCCTTAAAAATTTTTGAAATAGCAGTGCATTACAAACACACGCGTGTTCAAATATATTGAAAATTTTACCACTAATAAATGGAAATTTACATAATATATCATATTTCTGCTCAAAACATAGATTGTGGGAACTAGTTAAAACCGAGAGGCGGTCCTAACGAGTATCCAGAATCTATGTTTCTGAGCAGAAATATGAAAAATAATGTATATCCCTGTAAATCCCCAGTGTTACTGTATAAATGTTGAGTTTACAGGGTTCAAAATAATATAGGCGTGTATTCTTTGGGACTTGTAACCATTCAAAATTTGTTAGCAGAAGAACAGGAAAATTGTCACGTTAGTTTGTGTCTAAGCCTATTTAAAACGAATATAATCCCCCATATACAATGAAATTTCGCTTTTAAGACCACCTAAAATTAAGAACGGGCCTCCGTGGCCTAGTGGTTAAGAGCGCTGACTCTTAATCATTAGGTCTCTCACCGCTGTGGTTCGAGCCTCGCTCGGGTCACATGTGAGACGCGTAGTTCTGCAACGGAAGGTCAGGTGGTTTTTCTCCGGGTACTCCGGTTTTCGCCCACCTCTGATTAACGATCGGCTCGATATGAGTGAAATAATCTTAAAAGGGCCGTAAAACCCAAAAAAAAAAAAAAAAAAAAACACCTCAAATTAAGATTAATTCTGCTTTTAAAACCTTTTTTAGTAGGTTGCACTTATTCTTCTTTGTGCTTTCTGCATACAGTGTCTTCTGGTCATGGACCACCTTTGGTACTGTTCAAAAGTGGTCTTAAAGACCACTTTTGAATAGTCCCAAAAGTGGTCTTAATGTAGGAATTTTACTGTAGTAGTTTTAGACAAGACCATTTTCATTTCAAGGGCCGCCTGATGTTGTTTATTTATGGCAAGTTTTCTGAAAAAGATTCCCTTTTGCTTAAAGTAAACAGTGAATGCGGCGTCTGCTCGGGGTCTTTACGGTTTGCCAATCCCTTTTGTACTTTGCAATCTTGGGAAATATTCGACGGTTTTTGAGACATAAAAGATTGATTTATCCCTCACGGGTCTATTGTCGTAAAGTGAAGACCAGGCCAGACCTGGGTTTAGAACATTTCGGATCGTTTATACTGCTCTTTAAGCCAGCCAACTCTGATACTCCCTCTGCAACTTCTGGCTTATATTTGACTCTAAGCCGACATTACTGTTATTTAGAAGTAATTGCCTCGTGTAATTACAGGATTTCAGTCGAATAAGATTTTTGATTTGTTTGATATTAGTCATTTCCTGGTGTCGTTTTATTAAGTAAGCTTAATTTATTGTTCCCGATCCGCAAAATGATCAAATGATAGATAGCCAAACAAGAATCGCCAAAACACTAAAAACATAAACGGAGTTTGTTCGATGTATTTGAAGGAGCAAACTCCCAATATTCCTGCCATTCGTAGCCAGAACAAAACACAGGACCCAAAGTCGGGCCTCATCGATACGACATTGCCACGCCTCGACGTTGACCCGGCATTATTTGCTGGCTGATTAGATCTTCTGCCTAGAATCCGCACTGCGCCACAGAAAAAAATGCAAAAACAATATGTAAGAAAGTTTAAACTAGTTATACTCCTGTATTTTCACGTGGACTGTATCGTTTTAAAGTTACATTGCCCCACTCATTGCCCTTCACATATTGCCCCCAAACGAGACATTCTACGAATACGGTGGTTGCATGCGTGTTGCCGCAGATGAAAATCTATGCGAACAGACATAGAAGAACTTTAGGCTACCCACCCAGTGCTTAGAAATCCGCTCATAATATGGACAGGATTCGTCTTCCTACGCAAGGCGAAGGCCTAGGACTTAGTCAGATATAATGAAGGCTACAACTGACTCGCCAGACAAAAAGTCTATGTCCTACTTCAAAATATTATGTTTGTCCGTTGGTTAGTTGGCCTACCAACAATGAGTTGTTACAGATTGGTGGACAAGCAATTGCAGTAAAACTTAGAACTCATTCTTGGGTCCCCAGGAAAGTCTCCCCATACTTCAGATAAGTAATAGTTTGGTATAATTTAGGGAAATTTCCTTTTTTTATCTTGAAGAGGTTGTGTGTATTCCTCAATGAGGCGATTCTAATGACTAGACACAACACAACTTTTATTTTGTACAGTTTTGCAAAGATATCTCAAAGTCATGCTTCGTGGCGTTGTGCTATAGTATAGTGAAATTTTCTTATTTTACCTTTGAAAGGTTGTGAGTACTCATTAGAATACCCTCGATGAGGCGATAGAGGCGATTCTAATCAGTACGCATAACATACCTTTATTAGGGCCCCGCACTGAAAGTGTGGGTGCCCTATAGTAATCACTCTGTCCGCCCGTCTGTCTGTCTGTCCGTCCGTCTGTCCGTCTGTCCGTCCACAAATTTTTTTATCCTCCATAACTTTTTATTATTCCTGGATGGATTTAAATATTACTTGGCATCATTCTGTCCGTCCGTCTGTCTGTCTGTCCGTCTGTCCGTCTGTCCGTCCACAAATTTTTTTATCCTCCATAACTTTCTTATTCCTGGATGGATTTAAATATTACTTGGCAGAAATGTTAACCATAATGTGATGGAGTGTTGCGCGCAAGACTCAGGTCCGTACCTCAAAGGTCAAGGTCATACTTAGAGGTTAAAGGTCAAAAAAGGGTCTTTCCTGTGTCCAATTAATAACTTTGTTATTATTCCTGGATGGATTTAAATATTACTTGGCAGAAATGTTAACCATAATGTGACGAAGTGTCACACGCAAGACCCACAGCCGTACCTCAAAGGTCAAGGTCATACTTAGAGATAAAAGGTCAAAAAAGCGTCTTTTTCATTGTGTCCAATCTATAACTTTCTTATACCTGGATGGATTTAAATATTACTCAGCAGAAATATTTTTATACAGGATCGGAAATTTATTTCCAAGTCATCCCAATTATGTCTGTGATTCACTTACAGTAGTTCGAACTCCCCCAATTTCGAACCTTTTTTCATGTCCAAAGGGTCTTCGAGTCATTAAAGTTCGACAGTATGTCATAAATTCCGAATTGGTTAATACATTCCGCGTGGACTGGCACGAAATTTACCCTCATAAGTCTACGTGAAGAAATAGGCAGTATACCTTGCAAAATTAGAACTTTATACGTATATGTCCAGATCTTCAGCGAATGAAACCTAAACTATGTTCTTTTTTTCTCTTTAAGATGCACCCGCGCCACCCTTGGACCCTGGGGTGGTACCAGTGCTATCAACTCCCGATTTCTGGACATGTACGTATATTATATTCCCAGCCTTTTAAAACCTTTTTTCATGCTCAGCCCACTTGGACAAGGAATTGGTCCATCTAATAAATATTACAATTGTTGGCATTTTAATATTTATGAGCAGGACAAAATATCAATTTGATTTGAGCATGAGAAAGAGTCTTAAGTGTTTGTACAGTCGAATTTCTATGGCTCGAATACCTTTGGTACCATGAGTTTGTTCGAGACAAGGGTGGTTTGAAACACTGAGTGTTATGCATAGTGCCAAGAGATATACTGAGAACATTAAGGTATATCTTTCTGATGTTCTATAAAATATAGATATGTTCTGCGTACTCATTAGAATCGCCTCTCGAGGCGATTCTAATGAGAACACATAACATAGATTTTCAAGGTAAATAAGAAATTGTCTGTAAGTCCGACCGACCAGCGCACATAGCCCCTTTTGGTTACATTGAGCCGGTAAAAGTCCCATAAAGCGGACAGCAATGTCTCCAAAATGACATCAATAGTGTTGACGGGGACGTTAAACCACAATCAAACAAACACATATCTTACCTGGAGCGGAAGGTCAGGTGGTTTTTCTCCGGATACTCCGGTTTTCGCCCACATCGGATTAACGATCGGCTCGATATGAGTGAAATAATCTTGAAAGGGCCGTAAAACCGACCCCCTTACCTGGAGCTATGGGAAGGATTTTCAAGGGAATTTAGAACAAGTTTGTATAATCCATGGTAAACGAACTGTCGGATGATCGAGCCATTGAAGTTTGTATTTTTTATGTCGACAAGCTATGCAATTCAAGATGAAAATAGTTTCATAATGTCGGGTCCAGGTCACAGCAAACGCTATAGGTTGTAGGCGCCATGTGAAGACAGAGTGACCTGCGTTCGCAGTCTACACACAGTCTTTGGTGTCCGTTCTATGAATGGCTTGAGAACCGTAGGTGACAGACGTGACCTGAAAGGATTACGATCAGACTGCGTAGATACGCGGACTTACCTTATTCCTTGATGGTCGCACTTGCCATGGCGTACCTTTGTTGTTTCCCGGCGGCTCTACATTGTCTTCGATGCCTTGCAAACCATTCATTGTGTGGCCGATCTGATATGATCGCAGACAGATCCCTGCACGCTTTCTTAGTGCATAATCAGTGTTTGATTGACTAAACCAAAGCGTATAAAATACATACCTTGAACGAACAACAGATGCGCGTGATTCCTGCACTCAAGTAACATCTGCTTTCGTGGCTGTAAAGAGACATTATTTTCTAGTGTAAATCTGTAACATTCCTTAATTCTGTAGATACGGGTGGTCCTAACGAATACTCAGTCTGAGTTTTGAGCAAAAATGAGGTAAATAACGCATACATTGTATAGTTTTGTTTCTGTATAAAATTGGAGCTTACAAGCGTATCCATTAAAGGGTGCTGTTATGTGTAGCCAAAAACTGTCCTTTTGGTTTCCGCTACTGGTGTTTCCATTAGGGTCTAGTTATTGCTTTCCCTTTGGTGTCTCTAATGGGAGCGGTGGGTTAATTGTATCGATTCCTGATCGTTGCCTTCACTTCTATCTTGAACAACTCCAACCTGAAGCCCCTATGAAATTCTTCCCATGACTCTGGATATCGAATATAATCTAGAGAAAGTGTCTTCTTCCATGAAAATGTATGAGTATATACTCATTAGAATCGAGAAGCCTCCGTGGTGCAGTGGTTACGCTACTCGCCTTGTAAACCAGGGATCGCAGGATCGATCCCGGGCTTCTCCAGACTTTCGGATGAGTCTTTAAACCGAGGTCCCGTCTCCGTATGACCTTAGCTGTTGGTGGGATGTAAAGCTAAAACTCACTCTCTCACTCATTAGAATCGTCTCGATGAGGCGATTCTAATGCGTATAGACGGCATACCTTTATGTGACAGAAAATCGACAAGATGTACCTGAATTATTCCCCTTTTGTCTCCTGACCTGGCACTAGTGTTAGCCCTCAACAGTTTGAACTACCTATATCTTCAACAAAATCCCATGGCCCCTAAGCTGCTCTGCCTGTATTTTGAGATATTTTCAGGTAATTATCGGCACCATTTGGAACTTATTCCACACAGGCAGGGTTTGTCAGCATGTTGTCAAACTTTGATTGAGATAACTTATGTTTCCAATGTTTAGTTTTTGTATCTGATATATTGAATTACCTGTGATAAATGCGATTGAAGTTTTTATCTCTTGGTTTATTTTTGACTGCTCCGATATATCAAGACTGCAGATATTATTGATAAGGGAGAATATATGAATGTGTCAGATTTTAATCCAATAAATATGGTACTTAATCACTCGACCTTATCGTCAGACAAATTTCTTATCAAATTTCGAAACACTGATGTTGATTTCGCTGATGCCTCGTGCATTATCATTTGTTGATACTTCATTGCATTAAAAAAACAAAGACGTAAAATAAGTTTTTATGTCTTTGTTGGAAATATTTTCTTTACTTGTATCGAAAACGTATACTTCCAAATCAGAATTTGGCGCAAAACACAGTGTTTGGAGGTGGTTTGTAAAACTACAAAACTAGATTGCTTGACCACAATCCACACCGTCACAGCTCTGGCAAGGATGCACGCGAAGATGGCAGAGGAAAACACTCATGCCTAATTCTCGCGTAATCGCTTTGCACATAGAACACATTTGAATGAAAGCCCATTCATACATCATTATCATTACATTCTTCTTCTCATTCTTCTTCTTCTTCTTCATCTTCTTCTTCTTCTTCTTCTTCTTCTTATTATTATTATTATTCGCCGTCTTAGTACAACTCATGCTTTTTCATAGAACACATCAGCACTGACATGTATAATACAAACCGTATTCCTCCTCTTATACGTCATCACATTTTGTTCTGTCTGATCTTGAATGCTGTAGTAAGGCGCTGATTATCATTTCCAAGGTTTTTAGATTCCGACTTCTGCTCAGAGATTGCCGGTGTTTTAAGGGGAATTAATACAGCGCGTATAGTTCCTTAATCTTTTAAGGGAGACTATTATAATAACATTAAGAATCCTTTCCTATGTACCAAGCTCTGTCAAAAAAGGAATCTACTCTTAAAGGAAGGAATTTGCAAATTCTTTCCTTTTAAGAGTTGATCCTTACTGATATGGGAGACAAAACTGTTTCCGAAAAAAAATGTTTCCCCTGAAGGTTTACCCGTTCCCCTTGAAGATAGTGTTTTGGGAATGGATCCTTTATCTATCGCCCCAAAGTTTCCTTACGACTCAGAAGTATCTCTGCTATTATCACTAACCAGTAAACCTAAGCGCTTGCTAATTCGGATAAAATGTTTTGTGTACAGTTTACCTGTTTACTGACCAATGGATTCTTTCACTCAATAGCTTCTTTGGAGAGGCTCAGTTACAATATATAGAAGTCGAAGTTCAGTTTACACCCAGAGACAGTCGACTAACCGATTCTGTCAGCCCTTTGATTTCAACGAAGGTGGAAATCATACCAAAAAGTACATTTTGGCAGTAATAATCCCCTGAATCTCGATTTCATGTAAGCCGGCAATAACATCCCAATACCTCATCATAAAAATCTCTCAGATTCCCGCAGCCATATAAAGATAAGTCGTTTTATAAGCATATATACTGGGTCATTTCTGAGAAATTATTGTCAAAAACGTCTTCCCCCAATAATTGGCGTCTTGTTTGCATGATTATTTATTATCAAGTCTGCAAGGCTATGTGATTTTTTGTGGCTCATTTATCATTTCTAATCATATGATGTATAAAAGGCATCTATAGTAAGGCTTCCATTCTTCGCAAATTATTGCCTGCATCTGTGGGAAGCTGATTGATCTGAAATCCAGAAGCTTTATAAATGAATATCAGGATAGTTTGGCCAGACTTAAAACATAATATTGCGGATGCATAAAGCTCGAAAGGGTGGTAAATCTGCCAGTTTGCACATATGTTTGGTTAACCCATGTTTAGTTTTGTAATTTGTTATTTTCTCCGCTTTATATGTAGACAAATTGTAGAAGTTAATACCTGATTTACTTTTCCTTTGAAGAAAGATATTTTCGTATCATTTTGGGTTTTTGGGTTTGATTGTTTTACCAATCGGCCCAATATTACTGATGGTCTTGAAGCTTACTGGTGATCGTCTACGTCATCAAAACGGCAATTCACCCGTGTGTTAAAATGGCCTCTTATCTCTAGAGCTGGCATTTTTCAAATAGAAAGGTTGTCGTCCTTATTTCTAGTCAAAACACAGATTGTAGGTATCCGTTAGAACCGCCTCGATGCGGCGGTTCTAACGAGTACCAACAATCTATGTGTTTAAGCAAATATAAGCAAAATAATGATAACCCCCGTAAACTCAACGTTTCTTTATAAAAAGTGGGGAATAGAGGGGTGTTCACTGCACGGACTTGTTAACCATCCTAATCTCAAATTAAAACTTTAGTGTTCTCTGGTCAATAGCAGCTTCCATGCAATAGCTTTGGAGAGTTCCGGCTACAATATATGGGTCGTCACGCTTGGTTTCTTTGTTGTGGGGTTAACACCAATTCCCGTACTTCAAGCAAACATTGTAGACCCTGACATAAATAGACACCACATTCTCAATTTGGCGATTCTTACAAGTAACCACAACATGTTTTTTTTTAGAAGAAGTAAGAAAAAAATGTGCTAATATTTGATTTATTCCTCTTTACCATGAGCTATGGAGGCCCCGCCCATCGGGGCTTGTAGAAATATATGGGCTGCATGATGCTTCCACGCAGAGCTGAAACCCACCCGCACAGGAGTACTGGTAAACAGCTTAGAGGATCTCAGCCTGCCATGGCAAAGCGGTGCGTGTCGGCCCGTCCATACTTATAAACCCTTTTTTGTTTCATTGGGCGACAGGGCTTGGGATGTCATTTAATCTCAATGTTGGGTAAAAGTCCCACAGAATTGGAAGCAACGTCTTCAAAATGACCTTTACAGTGTTGACGGGGACGTTAAACCTCAAAACAAAAACCATGAGCTCTGGTTATGATGATGATGTATTAGTTTTGAAGGTATATGGGCAGGGTGCAGTTATCCAAGACATTTACTACATATTTTGGCAGGTTTATGTCATATTCAGGTATTGAACATGGACCTCACAGCAAAACATTGGAATCAGCTGCTAAGTTTATCTTTATGCTAGCAACCTATGCAATATAATGTTATCTTTTATATTGCATTTTAGAAGGAAAATTATACGCAGCATCTGATCTGAGCCTCGAGTGTTTACCAATAAGAATAAAAAAAAATCATAAATGAATTACTCGAAAATATCACTCTATCAGCCCTACAATTTTGACTCCTGCAAAATATATGGGGAAAATTAAATGGTAATCGGAACAAAAAAAAATCGGTCCTTAAGACTTAAGTATTGGACCTACAAGTTTTGAAAACCTATATCATTTATTCCGCTCTGGTTTTCAATGATTAGATTAAATCTGTCTAAAATTGTATTTGCATATATAACGTTTGATTAGTACTTTTCTAAAGTAAAAGGCGGATTTGATTTTTTTTTTGAAACTTGTTGTATCAAGAGGCGTACCAAAGAGACATTGTCACAATCCGCAACTGTTCAAGTTAAAAGCAGGTTACATGAATTCAGCAGTTTCTTTGACCAGTATGCTATGCGTACTTAATGGAATCGCCTCATCGAGGCGGATCTAATGAGTACACAACACGCATTAGTAAAAGATCTCCCTGAATGTTTTTTAATTTATCCGATGCTATACTACCGGAAGAATTCCATGGCGACTCAACAACCACATCAGGAACACAAGCCTATATAATTCTGACCCCCTTGAAACCCACTTTTATATAGTAAAACTGGGGATTACAGGGGTAAACCTTATTTTTCTTATTTCTGCTCAAAAATATAGATTGTGGATACTCGTTAGAACCGCCTCGTCGACCGCCTCGACGAGGTGGTTCTAACGAATACCCGCAATCTATATTTTGAGCAGAAGTAAGAAAAATATCACAAGTTTTCATCTTAAAATTTTCGCTTTTTCGGCGATAACATTTACAATGTATTTTGTGTAGGCGTGTTTTCGTAATGAGTCCGAACCAAACATGGTTAATGCAGCAGTCGGTGTTTGACTAATTGACGTTTCACTTACCGTATGTCCTGTTTCTGTGTTTTTCAGGGGAAAAGCCGTTTAAATGCAACATTTGTGGTGGCCGCTTCTCAACTCGAGGAAATCTCAAGGTACATTTCCAACGGCATAAGGCAGAGTTTCCGGATGTTGAGATGAATCCTAACCCCGTACCAGAACACCTGGACAAAACGCCGAATCCATTCCTCGCTTCCCCATTCCCTACAGCGGCTCTGAATCCATTTGCGACGCCAGGCGGGTTCATGGGATTGCCAGGTTTAATGAATGGTCTCATGTTTCCTTCGCCACATCTTGCCCCAAGGCTACCCTTCGGTCATCCTCATTTTCCAGCCAGACCACCTTTATCTGATGAAAAACGACCGTCTAGTCCTCATATGGGTTCATCATCATCACTGTCGTCATACCATATGAAGAAAGAAACTAGTCCCACTCAGCCAGCGACCGAAGCTCCGAAATACTCATCGCCAAATGTAAAGGAGAGCGCCAAAATCCCCGCCACTGTGTTGCCACCAACCTCACACCCAGCTATGCCGAGTCACTTCAGCAATCCTAGTCCCGTGATGCCTATGTCGAGTATTCCTCTTGTGAGCAATTATCCAGTCATGTCGCCATTGCCTTCGAGGCCACCATTTCCAGCCCCTCGGCCACCTTCCCTGCCGCCAACATCCAGCCACAGTGGGGACCCTTTCCGTACCTCAATCCTTCCTGCCAATGTTCTGGACAATGATGATAATCTCGAACAGTTCATGGAAATTGACAAATCAGAAACCTGTAAACTCCAACAATTGGTGGACAACATAGAACACAAACTGACAGACCCTAACCAATGTGTGATCTGCCACAGAGTGCTGAGTTGTAAGAGCGCTCTACAGATGCATTATCGTATACATACAGGCGAACGCCCATTTAAATGTAAAATCTGCGGAAGATCTTTCACGACTAAGGGCAATCTGAAGACACACATGGGAGTTCACCGCGCCAAACCACCACTGAGGATGATGCATCAGTGCCCGGTTTGTCATAAACAATTCACGAATCTGCTGGTTCTGCAGCAACATATAAGGAGTCACACCGGAATGGCTAATCTCCCCTCAATCCCAAATCTCACTAGTCTTGGTATGTTTGGAAGAAGTGCAATGGATATTGACCCGCACGCGCACCAAAAACCACTAAATATGACCAGGCTGTACCCGGAGTACGAGAGGGAGTTAGATCTCAGTCTCCGTAATAAGAGACCAAGGTTGGAGAGTGATGAGAGAAACGATAATAAACAAGATAATCTGGACGACTCTATGGAAAGTCTGGAGCATGATATTGGGGGCAGTGATGATGAACAAAATGAAATGGAAAGGATCGATGAAGAGGCGAATAAACTGGCTGCTAGAGATGCGGGAAATGAAAGGGAATTTGAGGAAGAAAAAACAAATTTTGAAAATAAATACCAAGGCTCGGGAAGCAAGGATGAAATACCCCATCCCAGTGAAACATCAGATTATCAGCCTAGATCCCCAACTCCAAAATATCTTCAGGAGGCCCCAAGCCCATCGTCAGAAAGTCAGAATGGTACGTTTAATTCGTATTCAACGTCGTTAGCAGCTCTTGAAGAGCGAGTAAGAGCAATAGATAGTACAATGGCTCGTAATCCACTCTCTCAGTTCCATGCTGCTCCATTTCTACTTGGACCAACTAGTGAACCACTGACTAATGGGAAAAGATCCTTATCACCCAGATCAGATTCAGAGTCTGAACTAAATGACAAGGACGCGATGAAACCTTCCACTCCAGCGTTGTCTGTCAGCAGCGAAGGAAGTATGGGGAGTAATTTTATGCTTGGGGCTTTGGATCTCCGGTCTCAAGATGGAAACAACAAGAACGGGACGACCTGCAATATCTGCTTTAAAACATTCGCATGTAGGAGTGCACTGGACATTCATTACCGTAGCCATACTAAAGAGCGGCCCTATAAATGTGACTTGTGCGATCGGTCTTTTACAACACGTGGTAATATGAAACAGCATATGCTTACACATAAAATCAGGGACTCCTCAAATGATACTGACGCTTCTGAAAGTAATAACAATAATTCTTGTACCCCTAATCAAAATGACAAAAGTGACAATAGTAACGATTCTTCGAGCTTCGAAAAATCTGTTAACCTTGAGAAAGACTCGGACGAAAACATTAGTGAGAAAGAGAAATCCAGTCCTGAAATTAATCAAAGCGCAACTAACTCCTCAACATCCCCGTGTTTGATATCCCGCTCTTCACACGTTTCATCAACGCCTAGCCGCAGTAGTCATAGTGGCTCTAGTCCCGAACAGTCACCGTTCCTCAGCAAGACGCCCACAGTGAAACATCAGTGTCTTGTTTGTCAGAAGGGGTTCTCAAGCGCTAGCGCCCTACAGATTCACATCCGTACCCACACAGGAGACAAACCATTTAAGTGCACGGTCTGTGGGAAAGCTTTCACCACAAAAGGAAACCTCAAGGTCCACATGGGAACGCACATGTGGAATAATAGTCCCAGCCGTCGAGGAAGGAGAATGTCAATAGAACCACCATTTATGCTTACGCATAAAGAGAACCCATATATGCCGCACGGTTTTCCTCCAAGACCAGAGTTCTATCCATTTCAGTTTCCACCGTTTATGAATGGATTACCGACGCCGGCAAAATCAGTGAATGAAATTTCTGTTATTCAAGGATTAAATAACGGACTCCATGGCAACAGCAAATCCGATTTGACGCCTCCGCGGGGTGACGCTGTTATTCGAAAGGTTGAAAGCCCCGATAGTAGCGAAGATGGACACAAATATACAGAAAACGGTGAACTCGATTTGAGCATGAAATCCACGGGCTCTGCGGGGTCCAGAGATTCCTCTAAAACCTCGCCATCAAGTTTGGGCTCTAGCCCATCGTCAGGAATACTGTCTCCTTCGCAATCATCGTCTCTGGGTTGGGGATGGAAAGCCTCTTGCCATTTTTGCAGCAGTACCTTCCCATCTCCAATGTCTCTAGAATACCATATACGGACAATGCATAAAGAATCTTTCCATAAAATTGCTGCTTCATAGCCGGACAGTGCAGACACATCCGCTGGGCACTTTAAGTTTAAGCACTGTCGCATCAACTTCGATGCAACGTTATTGCATCAACGTTATTACGACATTACTGACACGTATGCCTTCGGGAAAGACGGTGATAGCGGGATAATTACATTTGCATTTCTTCATAAATATGTCCGCTTTGATGGCTTCTAGTCAGAATCGACTCGACGAGGCGATTCTGCCTAGTATCAACACTGTTTACGAACTATGAATGTTTTATGAAGAAATGAAAAGCAATATTCCAAAATAGTATTCCCTTCACAATATGTTCCATATGCTTCACTTATTGTGGTCTTTGGTGTTGGATGAAAACTTGGGAAGGACAAACCGGCTTTGGGACCAGCTGAATACAGTGGACCTACTTGACTTACGTTAGTGTATACAGGTGTTTTAAATGAGAAATATAAAACAAAAATAGACCATAGAACGATGTCACGATGTCGTGAAGGGTTTGTAGTTTGTTGACCAGTATTGTGATTGAACTAGTCTGTGGTTGGTGTAGAATACTGAAGATGCGATGTTGGAAACTTGTCTTGCGCCATATGATAGCAGTGAACGCTCAAATTTAGCTTGTTCAGTACTGTTCACAGCATTCTTTACGCCTAGTTAACTAGAAGTCAACTAGGAAAAGACTATGTCTAGACGTCAACGTTAACTATAGGTAAACCTGGAGATTAATATCCTCAACTGTTTCAATAAATCATTACGAAAACACGCCTATATAATTTTGACCCCCTTCAACCCCACTTTTGTAAAGTAAAACTGGGGTTGACAGGGGTAAATCTTATTTTCCTTATTTCTGCTCCGAAATATAGAATATGGGTACTCCTTAGAACTGCCTCGATGCCCCTGTAAACCCCAGTTTTACTATATAAAAGAGGGCTCAAGGGGGATCAAAATTATATAGGCGTGTTTTCGTGATGCTTCAATACCTAGAGGTATGGCGCAAAACAAGTTTCCCTCACGACGCAGCTGCTATGTACTGTATGTAAAATATAGAAGGAAGTTTTGGCAAGTATGTAAATTCCACTTTAGTCTCTGAAAGTTAATTATAGTTTAGAGTAGAATATTTTACCAAGTTAAGAATTGTGTTCACAAGATACAGATATATTTCAGTGGCGTTAACGACTTTTGCTGTAAATTTATGTGTCTTTTGAATGATTGATTTTAGACCGAATCTCAATTTTTACAGAGTGTGACGTTAGCAGTCTTCATAAAAGACTAACTAAATGTACATATATCTGCCAAACGTCGACTTCTAATGCAATGACTTTAAAATTAAGAACCTGTTTCAGTTTTCCTCAATCTTATTGAATTTTGTCTTAAGCTGTCTCGCTTTGCATTACGTTAACACACCCATGTGACATAGTGCATTCTTTAATTTCTCCAAAATGGCTTCTTTTCTGATGAAAATCTGTGATAATTTTTTTCTTATTTATACTCCAAACATAGATTGTGGGTCCTCGTTAGAACCGCCATTGAGGCGGGTTCTAACGAGTACCAACTACCTATGTCTTGGAGCAGGAACAAGCAAAGTAATGAATACCCCCTGTAAACCAAGTTTTCGCTATACAAAGTGGGGTTTAGAGGGTTGTTTATTTCACGAACTTGATGGCCACGACTTTGGCAGAAATGTACACATTAAATGTCTCTTGGTCTTTAAAAGGTAACCAGATTCCCATGCTTATTTTGATATGGTCTTTAAACCTCAATTTATCATTTTCTAATATTAATTTCATATTTTTATCTATTTGTTTGAAATTATTGTAGACCATGAAAATTAGAAAAAGTGAGAGATTCAATAAAACGCAGTTTTGACCCGAAACTTACATAACGATTTATGTGTTCTATAAAGCGCCAAAAAATCCCAGTGTTTAAGAGTAGATGAGCATCTGAAACAAAGAGGAACGCAGAATCTCAAATTGTATAATGTGCTTTTTGTATGCCATGTTTACATTCCATGTATTTTTTTCTGTGTTCATATGTTATGCCATGTTACAACATAAAGATTGAACGACCACGTGTAACTTTCTTTAAAATATTTTTTATCAAGATTTGCAACAATTTTTATCAGATACCCTTATATTAATTGCATTGTAACACCTTGACCTGATAAAGATATGCTTTCTCAGAACAAGTGAACTTTGTCAGGTCAACGTGACCAGACTACTGGAAAAAATGGCAAAATTTTAAGTGTACAAAGGATTAACTGATAAATAGAATACGAGATTCGTGTCATTTGGTATCAAGTTTATTAGGCTCGGCTTCGAGAACGCATGTAGAATCTCTTGACAAGCCTCTCGATTTTTCCAGGATTCCTGAAGCCTTTCCTTATAAACTTGATATCAAATGACACGAACCTGTAATTCTCTATTTCTGCTCCAAACACAGAATGTGGGTGCTTGTTAGAACCGCGTTATAACTAGCACCGACAGTCAATGTATTTAAGCAAAATTGAGAAAATGAAATAAAGTCAACGTTTCTCCTTATAAAATGAGGTTTACATGGGTATCTTTAATGTGATGACACGTTCAATTCAAACTATGCATGATTGTGTTTAGCGACTGCACCAGAGCATTGCATTGACGTTGAAATTAGGTTGCCTGCACGCTGTTTGTCTATTAAGAATTATATCTGTGCCATTTCGTGTCTCTATAGAAAACAGTTTCGCGTGTAGCACTTTGTATTATTTTATGAAATTTTACACACACCCATGTACATGTTTGTGAATGGACACTTTGTAATGTAATATTTGTTGGAAAATCTCAGTACACACACATTTTGATGATTTCAGCAAAATGGTCGCCTCGAGGATGGTGGAATCAGGTGTGAAAGAATGGTCAAATCACCTGTATTTTGGGGATGAGATGGTTGGGGTTGGGGGTAACCAGTCATTGTCTATGAGTCATCGGTATTATGATTTGAGGCTTTAAAGATATAAAACTTCAACTTCACCAGTTTGCCAACAGATATCGAACACACTGTTCACACGATCAGTGCAGTGATAACAAATCTGAACAAGTGCTTGGCTTTGCCAAACAGGACAAGACTGACCTTTCAGACCTTTCTGGCGGAGTTTCCCATCTCGAGCCAATGTTCATAAGATTGACCTCTGCATTTAGACACTGTCTCTTCAAGGATGTCTGGCAAAGGCCCTAGAATTCCCCATCTCGGATGATAAGAAGTCCTATGCTTGGGATTCCAGGGTATCCCCACCGCCCAACTCCTCATTCATGTCCAAGGAAAATATGATATGTGCATAGTTGATATATTTCTTAACGGTCATATATCCCTATAAACAAGAGTGTCAAATGACTCACACGATTCCATTATATTTGAGACGAACATTCTTGAAGACATCTTTTGACAGGCAGTATTACTAATTTTATTGTTTTGAATAATTGTTTAGCTTCTGTCTGTTTCACAAATCCACCACAATGGCTGCAAGATGCTTTACTCTGTATGTTGTTTACAAACACAATGGCACAACTGTTTCTGCAAGCGAGTGATCATTTTCTTTTGTTGTGTATATAACGGTTAGTTTGGTCTAAACCTTTTCAGCCCTTCAAACCAAACTACATGTATAAGCATATACCGGGCAAAAAGTGTAGATCCAGATGAGTCTGTATGAGCCATCTCATCGGGATCTATACATTTTGCTGTTCTGTCGTTCAGCTTTGACTTAAAACTTCTGTATTCTGTATTTGACACAACCCAAATAATTAAATGATAGAATTCGCTTCGGAAAGAAAGGTGAAAGGGTTAAAATACCAAATCCAATTCTTTGAAATTTTCGGGTTTTATGTTATTCTTTGTTGATAAATTTAAGAATTTCAAATCTTGCCATTCATAATAGTCATAATTTCTCCGTTTTGCTTGTTTTTTTTTTGTTTTTTTTGTTTTTTTTTTTGCTTTGTTATATTTAGTTTACTATGCAATTTATACCAAAGATTGTGTACATATTGTTAATTAAGTTGAATTCATTTTTCATTTATGGCTCTTTTTTTGTTTCCTTATTTGGGTAAGCCATATATATTAGTTTGCTTTATTTTTTGTTTGGAGACATGTTTATGCCATTAATAGATTTTTGAGAACACGTTAAATTTTAGGTGTTCATCAATGAAAGTTATAGAATGACAGAAATATGTTTCTACAACGTAAATAAGTCTGTGAAATAAACCCCACTTAAACCCCATTTTATATAGATAAAACGGGGGTTTACAGGGGTAAACTTTTATTTTCCTATTTCTGTTCCAAGACATAGGTTGTGGGTACTCGTTAGAACCGCCTCAATGAGGCGGTTCTAAAGAGCACTCATAACCTATGTTTGCAGTATAAATAAGTAAAATATCGGAGATTTTTATCAGAAAAGTAGCCAATTTGGGGATGCGAAAAAATACACTATGTCACACAGGCTTGTTATCGTAATGCCTTCTTTATTAATAATAGGTGTTCAGATATTGGTGCTTCCTTTTTATAAGTAAAAAATTGTTTTAGTTCTTAAACTGAATTTATCATATGACGTCGCGTCTGAGAGTGTAATAACGGTATGTTATAAATTCGATACTCCATTAGTGGATTAAATTAGAAAGATCCGCCCCATAACATTACATGTACGGCATCATTAAAGACATTGCGTGTATTAATGACGGAATATTGACATTTTCGTTAAAAAATCGTGAATAAAATGTGTTTTAAATGTCATATGATAAATAGAATTATGCATTCATGATCATGTATTATTGAATTTATTAAACTCGTTGAGGGAAAGGGATAAAATGCTCGGCAAAGCCTCGCATTTTATCCCTTCTCAACTCATTGAATAAATTCAATAATGCATGAGCACTCATGTAAGATCCTCTATTTATTATACAATGTGTTAACCAGTGGATTAACATCATTTCATAAAGATCACATGATACGTACATGTAATAACACATGGTTGGTGATATACAACATCATGATGCCATCTGTGACAACCCTTTGATTTTTATTCAAATTCTTTTGCAATACAATCTGATTTAAAATCTTATATGATAAACAGGATCTTACACTTGTGGTCATTTGATATGAAATTTATGAGAGGAGTCCCATAAGTTTCATATGAAATGACCACGGGTGTAAGATCATCTGTATAGAGCCTTTATTTATCTACCAGATTGTCCACCTACAGTGTATAGTGTAATCGTGCTAATATCGGCATTGACATTTCACGAAAACATGCCTATATAATTCTGACCCACGAAAAACCCACTGTTATGATATATAGTAAAATTGGGATTTACAGGGGTAAACCATTTTTCTTATTTCTGCTCCAAGACATAGGTTGTGGGGACTCGTTAGCACGCCTTGCCTAGGCAGTTCTATCGTGTATCCATAAGCTATATTTTGAATTGAAATAAGAAAAATATCACAATTTTCATCTGATGATCTTAAAAGTTCCATTTTTTTTTTTGTTTTGTTTGGCAGTAAAGTTTACAACGTGTATTTGTATAGGTGTGTTTTCGTTATTTTGATGGCAGAAACAAAACTCGGTATTTTCAAAAGAGTTGCCTCTCCTTTCAGGTAATATTGCCCTTGACATACAAATGAGTTTTCTAGGTCATTAGCTGTTTTAATTTAAAAACAATCATTATTCTTCTTGTCATTCGTGATAATAATTATGTAATTATGGCTTTGGTAAAGTGAAAAGGAACAACAGTTAGCCATGTTTCACCTCAGTTTTGTCAGCCATTTTGTCTGCAATATATGTCACGTGATGTTAAGTGGAGGCAGACAGCATGTTTGTTCCCCGCCATGTTTTGCCAAAACACATGCCGAACATTGCATATATCAGTTTTGAAAATGTTTTTAACATCAAAGAAACTTGTCCATTGGTATAACATAATATTTATTTAAATTAAAATGTTAAATGCATTAATACTTCCGGTCTGTTTTGCTTTAGATGTCTTTAATGTTTTACATTTGCACTTAAGGAGATCTGATACACTTTACATATTTCCCGCCCAATTTGCAAGGAGGACTTCGATAACTTGTTCTACGGATACACATTCTCTTTCAAAAACAAGTTTATCTCCCCTTTCTAAAGTGATCCACTGTCAAATTACCGTTTTTTCTGCTCCTTATTTGGGATTTTTTGGAAGCATTACGAAAACACGCCTATACAAATACATTGCCACCTTTATTGCCGAAAAAATGAAAATTTTATGATGAAAAATTGTGATATTTTTCTTATTTCTGCTCAAAATATAGATTGTGGGCACTCGTTAGAACCGCTTCATCGAGGCGGTTCTAACGAGTACCCACAATCTATATTTTAGAGCAGAAATAAGAAAAATAAGGTATACCCCCGGAAGCCCCAGTTTTACTATATAAAAGTGGGGTTAAAGGGGGTCAAAATTATATAGGCGTGTTTTCGTGATGGTTTATATTGGCAAATGTTGGGAACAAATATACTTTCGTTTTAACACATGTCATCTGTAATGAAAATTAAAAATTGAATCAAAGCATGATAACAATAATAATAATAATTAAAAATTGTTAATAATAATAATAACAGATATAATTATTATCATTATTTACATTATTATTATTATTATTCAATAGATGAGGTAAAAACGAAGAAAGTCTAGTATCTCTTTATTTGGTTTAAACTTTATTTCTTTGTATAATACATACATCTTTTACACAGATAATGCTGACAAAGAATACAAGTATCATACAAAGGGATTCAGAAAAAATATCTCTTTATTTATTTACATGTATGTGGTTTTAGGCATGTGGCACCCTATGAGCTGTTGTGGTGAACTGTCTAGCTGTTATCTCCGTTTTGTCATTGTCAAACTTGCCAAACAAGTGGTGAAACTGTGAAAACAGTATGGCATAGATGATTCATCCTAACTGCTGCTCTGGGCCAGACAAAGTGAGAAAAGGGCCTTTTATATAGGTGTTTAAATGCACGTGCGCAGCCAGTCAACAGGGCTAGACACGTGGCTTCTTGCATGGAGTCATCCACAGGTTTGCGAACAACAAAGGCTCTGGCGATGCATGCGCAGGCTCGCCAGAGCCTCTGCTGGTCGCCTGTGAGATAAATACCCATTCCTCATAAACTGGCCCTATTGTTTTTATTCTCTTTTCAAAGGAAGAACAATTGAGGTGATAGACCCATGTGAAATGCTGCACTTTCCCTAGTTTTTACAGTATTTTTATCTCTGGTAAAATTTTATGCTATTTTCATACTAAGATTGTGGTCTCTCATCATCTACCGACCATCTACATTAATGTTTTGACCAAGACTAAGAAAAATAATGGGCATACTCTTAAACCCAACCTTTCCCAACATGAAGGGTTGGATTATTTTGTCCCCCTAATAAGGGTAGTCGTAAGGATCGCCCCAGCAAGCAAGGCAATTCTAACATGCATCCAGACAATAGTTTTGTTTGAAAGTGAAACACCTTGAAACTGTCATGACACCTCAAATTTCAATATGGCTTACATAGTTGGTAAAATGCATCTTTCTCTGTTCTCGTTCTCTCTCTCTCTCTCTCTCTCTCTCTCTCTCTCTCTCTCTCTCTCTCTCTGTTGCTCACTCGCTCTCTCAATATTGTAGATACATTCAAATTTTAACACATATTTAATGCATCGCTACTGACATCAATCGAAATCTGTCACTCTCTTTTTTTTCTTTTTGCTTTTTACACAGCCGCATCTTGCAGTACTTGTGCGAATCAATTTCATTTTGTGTAATATTTATCATTAATATATTGAAATTATTTTTGTCGAAATACTTTCGTGCTTCTGGCGTAGCACAGTGTAATTTATAGTTCCTAAGTCTAAAAGCATATTTCTGCAACAATAAATGACTTAGTAGACACAAAGCATTGAAATAACGTTGGTTCAATATCGACGTGACGTTGTATAGCTGTTGATATGACTGTCTTTCGACGTTGACGTTATTTCTGTAATTTATATTCTGAGACTCAAATAAAATGGTATACATTGTACTTAATACATCCTGATTTGCATATAAATTTACGCAAAATTTGGAAAAAAATTACGCAAGGACCAGGCGTGACAAAACTTCCAATTAAAGTTTTGCGACAAGCAAAGACTCAGACCAGCCTGTATGGCAACCCAGTCTTGCCAGTTTGGCGAATTTTTCTTTGGGAATCCAGAGACTTTAGAAGGCTAGTTCGAACAGTGAAGACTCTGATCAGACTGCGCAGATGCGCAGTCTGATCAGAGTCTTCGCTGGTCGCACGTCTTGTAGATTTTGTCATGCACCGGCTCAAATTTCATAAGATATTAATAATTTTGTAAATGTTATATAATTGTTCATGTTCTCGTTCCGAGGTTGTAATTAACACTGTTGTACTCAGTTGTGAGTACCACTGTACTCGCCATGAGTATTGTCCTTGCTATGAGTACCTTTCACTGTTGGTACAGAGTACGGTACGTGTAGAAGTAGCTAAATATTCTCTGTTACAAAATCAAAATAATAAATATGTTAATTATTCACAGTTGCTGTTGCGTTTTCCTTCAATCATACCTTGTATACGTTTTTGGGTCGATTGTTTATCAATCGATCCAAAGTTATAAAGGACAAACCCTCTATTAGTGCAAGAGTCCACGTGACTATATCACTGATTTGTATGAAGTCCACGCAGATTATTTATAGAATTTTATCACAGTGAGGTCAGCGTGTTTGCATGAAAAGGTTATCCGTAAAATCTGGACTGGAATCATGGTTTGGGCTTGACAAACAATGTAGACCCAGATCAAACGCCGCAGGACGCGGCGTCTTGTCAGGGTCTACACGGTTTGCTTACCGTCAAGGAATTTAAGGGTTAAACGGAACTGTTATGCACCCCGTTCAGGCCCATTTCCCTTATTTACACCCAGAGGCAATCGACAACCAGTAGTCTCAGTGCTTTGATTTTCATGTGTTTATTTTAAGAAATAGATCAGCTCTAGTCTGTGATTTGTTGAGTAATAAATCACAGTTTGTCGGTCAGTTGTAAAATAGAAGTGAAGGCAATAATCAGGAATCTTTACAATTAACTCCACAGCTTCCATCAGAGACACCAAAGGGAAAGAAACACAAACATGAAACAACCAGACCTTAATGGGGGAAACATCAATAGCGGGAAGCCAAAAGGACAGTTCTTTAGTTACTTTCCCACAGAATGGCCAATTGGCTATCCAAAATAATATAAGCCATACAAACACTCAAGACAAACCATAACAAAAATAAACCGCGGCAGAAGAACCGCCTTGGAACGGTCAGTGAAACGAATTCCACTGGGGGATTAAATCGATTTTACGTGGCCAGTAGACAAATCACGCCCGCTACATGTTCTTGATTTGATCTATATTTCAACTGACATCAAAACTGTGATTTATTATACAGCAAATCACAGCTAGAGCAGATCTATTCTAAAACGCTGAAAATCGGCAATAATGTTGTTGTTGCCTTCAAATTCGCACAGCCTTTCGCCGTTGTTAGAAGAAATCCACAAAAATATTGGCTGTTGCTTGTGTGATGGTTTTGATGCGAGAAAATAACGTTTCACCGTCTAACGGCAAGGAATCTACTAGTGACGTCATCAAATGGCGGCTTTTAATGACGTCACTCGTCGCGTTCTTTAGGCTAATGTTTGGTTGCATAATTTCCATTGCCTTTATTGTGTTAGAATTTGGATTCTAACGGCCCAGTCAGCACTATTAAGGTCATGTCTAGCAGTTCAGTTTTTATTAAGTCATACTTTTCTTGTGATGGCTTAACATCACGAAAACCCGCCTATATAATTTTGACCCCCTAGAACCCCACTTTTATATAGCAAAACTTGGATTTCCGGGGGTATACCTTATTTTTCTTATTTCTGCTCTTAAATATAGATTGTGGGTACTCGTTAGAACCGCCTCAACGAGGCGGTTCTAACGAATGCCCACAATCTATATTTTGAACAGAAAAAAGAAAAATATCACATTTTTTCATCTTAAAATTTTCATTTTTTTTTCGGCGATAAAGGTGGCAATGTATTTGTATAGGCGTGTTTGCGTAATGACTTAACCGGTAAGCCAGTAAACATTCTTTCGCCAGAAATTGGGAATGGCCGTAGAAAAGATTCCATGATCAGCTCCTTTCATACGATAATATAAGCCTGCTTCAACCCCTTCAATGACGAATAGAATCATCCACATATTTTGGACAGGTCCGGTAATATAGAATTCAAATTCATTTGCATATGTGACGGGACGTTTAGTTGGATAACGTCAAATTTGCAACGATATACTGTCAGAAATCCGACGTCATCACGTCACTTTTCATTGGCTGGCATTTGGGGTTTTACGCGGTTCACAGCGACTGTCGTTTAGTGCAAATACGGCAATGTTTTAACAAAACGAATAAAGGGATATCATGTATTATTGAATTTATTAAACGAGTTGAGGAAAAGGGATAAAATGCGAGGCTTGGCCGAGCATTTTATTCCTTTTCCTCAACTCGTTTAATAAATTGTTGACATAGAGGATCTTACACGAGTGCTCATGTATTATTGAATTTATTAAACGAGTTGAGGAAAAGGGATAAAATGCGAGGCTTGGCCGAGCATTTTATTCCTTTTCCTCAACGAGTTTAATAAATTGTTGACATAGAGGATCTTACATGAGTGCTCATGTATTATTGAATTTATTAAACGAGTTGAGGAAAAGGGATAAAATGCGAGGCTTGGCCGAGCATTTTATTCCTTTTCCTCAACGAGTTTAATAAATTGTTGACATAGAGGATCTTACATGAGTGCTCATGTATTATTGAATTTATTAAACGAGTTGAGGAAAAGGGATAAAATGCGAGGCTTGGCGAGCATTTTATTCATTTTCCTCAACGAGTTTAATAAATTGTTGACATAGAGGATCTTACATGAGTGCTCATGTATTATTGAATTTATTAAACGAGTTGAGGAAAAGGGATAAAATGCGAGGCTTGGCCGAGCATTTTATTCATTTTCCTCAACGAGTTTAATAAATTGTTGACATAGAGGATCTTACATGAGTGCTCATGTATTATTGAATTTATTAAACGAGTTGAGGAAAAGGGATAAAATGCGAGGCTTGGCCGAGCATTTTATTCCTTTTCCTCAACTCGTTTAATAAATTTTTGACATAGAGGATCTTACACGAGTGCTCATGTATTATTGAATTTATTAAACGAGTTGAGGAAAAGGGATAAATGCGAGGCTTGGCCGAGCATTTTATTCCTTTTCCTCAACGAGTTTAATAAATTGTTGACATAGAGGATCTTACATGAGTGCTCATGTATTATTGAATTTATTAAACGAGTTGAGGAAAAGGGATAAAATGCGAGGCTTGGCCGAGCATTTTATTCCTTTTCCTCAACGAGTTTAATAAATTGTTGACATAGAGGATCTTGCATGAGTGCTCATGTATTATTGCATTTATTAAACGAGTTGAGGAAAAGGGATAAAATGCGAGGCTGTGCCGAGCATTTTATCCCTTTTCTTCAACGAGTTTAATAAATTGTTGACATAGAGGATCTTACATGAGTGCTCATGTATTATTGAATTTATTAAGCGAGTTGAGGAAAAGGGATAAAATGCGAGGCTTGGCCGAGCATTTTATTCCTTTTCCTCGACGAGTTTAATAAATTCAATAATACATGAGCACGAATGCAAGATTCTATTTATCATATGACATTTAAAACGTATTTTATTCACGATTGTTTACAAAAATGTCAACATTCCGCCGTTAGTAAACGCGACGTCATTAAGGACGTCGTACATGTAACGTTACGGGACGTATCTAGCTAATTTGCATATTTAATCCACTAGTGGATTATCGAAAATAATACATGACGTTATTACACTCTCAGACGCGACGTCATATGATAAAACAACTTACTAGGGGTGAATTTCGGGAGATTTTTAGCTCGTCTGGACAAAGTCCTGGAAGAGCTATTGCACAACTCCCCGGCGTCGGCTATGGTGGTAGAGTCGGCGTAGGCATTTACGTTAAGGTTTTAAGAGCTCATATTTTCCAAACCATACCATGGATTTGGATCATGTTTGGTATGACGATAGATATAGGTCCATAGTTTTATTCAGCAATACCCCCACTCATGTTCATGGCCTCAAGATTAAGGTCGTTGACTTAGAATGTTTATGTTTTTGTGTGTGTGTGTGTGTGTGTTTTTTTCGAAATTTTTATGTTAATGTTTTTTTACTGCACATATTTTCCAAACCATAGGACGAGTTTGGTTCATATTTGGTATGTTGATAGATATAGGTGCAGAGTTGCATTCAGCAATTCCCTTGCTCATACACATGACCTCAAGGTCAAGGTCATGGACTTAGAATTTTTATGTTAAAGTTTTTCAATAGGTCATACTTTCCGAATCATATGATAGATTTAGTTCATATTTGGTATGATGATAGGTATATGTACGATCTTTTATTCACCCATGACCTCAAGGTCAAGGTCACAGACTTTGACAATTTTTGTGTTTAAGTTTCTTAGAGCACATATTTTCCAAACTATATGATGGATTTGGTTTATATTTGGTATGGTGACAAGATATGATGATAACATATGGGCCCACAGATTTATACAGCAATTCCATGCTCATGACCTCAAGGTCAAGGTCACAGAAAATTTATGTTAGAGCTCATATTTTCTAACCATGTGATGGATTTGATTTGATAGATATAGGCCCAAAGCTATATCAGGCAATGCCCCCACCTATGCCCATGGCCTCAAAGGCATTTTTCCAGGCGAGCTTTGCTGTCTTATGACAGCTCTTCATCTTGAAAATGTATCATGTATGTACTCATTAGAATCGCCTCACACAACGTATGTCATGAAGTTATCCCTAAGTTATTTCCATTGTGTTGACTGAGCTGACACTATAGTAAACCCCATCGTCTTGAACTATATTTCAGCGTTCTGAAGATTTTTGTGTCATTGAAAAATAGAAGTTAAGGTAATGATCGGGAATCGATACAATTAACCCACAGCTCCCATCAGAGACACCAACAGAAAGAAACACAAACATGAAACAACCAGACCCTAATGGAAACATCAATAGTGGAAAGCCGAAAGGACAGTTACCTTCCCTTAAAATGGCCAGTGGGCTATCCAAAACAAAATAATATAAGAGATACACACATTCAAAGACAAGCCATAACAAAAATAAACCGCGACAGAAGAACCACCTTGGAACGGTCAGTTCCAAAGTTTTATTCAGCAATACCCAGTCAATACCCATCCTATCAAGGTCGAGGTCACCAATATAGGAATTTTATATTAACTATTTACGCAACGTTTTCATAGGTTTGAAAATTTTCGAAGTCATATTTCGGTTTTGGTTGATATTTGGAATAGGTCTAAATTTAACAATACACCGATCTGGCCAATAATAAGGACATGGTCGGGAATTGAGAAATCTTATGTTAAAGTTTTACATTTAAGTACAAACAGGTTATATTTTCCGAACCATATGATAGATTTGGTTACTGTAAAAGATATTGACCCACGTTTTTTTTTTTTTTCAGATATACCCACATCCTTGCCCACGAACTAAAGTTCAAGGTCACGAACGTATAACTTTTATTTTTAAGTTTCGTGTTTGAGTTGGTAACAGCTCATAAATTTTCAAACTATATGGTGGATAAAAATAGAAATGAAGGCAATGATCAGGAATCGATACAATTAACCCACAGCTCCCATCAGAGACACCAAAGGGAAAGAAGCTAAAGCATGAAACAACTAGACTCTAATCGAAACATCAATAGCGGAAAGCCAAAAGGACAGTTACTTTCCCACAAAATGGCCATTTGCCTATCCAAAACAAAATAATATAAGCGCTACACACACTCAAAGACAAACCATAACAAAAATAAACCGCGTAAAGTTCAGTGCAGGTTGTATCCTATAAATTATTCAATCTTTGGTGTCTCTGATGGGAGCTGTGGGTTAATTGTATCGATTCCTGATCATTGCCTTCACTTCTATTTTTCATATTTTCTAAACCATGTGGTTGGTTTGGTTTATATTTGGTATGACACTATGACTCCATCGTTTTATTCAGCAGTAGTCAAACCCATGCCTATGGCATCAAGGTCACAGACTAAGACGCTTTTCCAGGCCAGCTACGCTGTCTGATGGCAGCTCTTTTTTGTGTCTATTAAGTTAAATATGATCATTTTACAGTTTTTAATATTCACACAAAAATGTCCGCGTATTTTAATTTAAATATAAGGCCAGGGAGGAAGCTGATCATATATGGGTCGCGACGTGGAAAAACGGACCCTCCGGTATGTGCGATCAGCAGTGTCTCGTATCAATTTATAGAATACAACCTGCACTGACTCTCTATACATCTGAGCATCTGAGTTTTCGCCTGGCACTCATGCTCGAAACCACTTTTCACATAGTGTGGCCCATTTCATGGGTATTAATCTTCTGAACATTGCGTTACATCTTTATAAAATTTAATATCGTGGTAAGATCGGAATATATCAATTGAATCCACGTTTTCCAAACGAAAGTGATTAAAATTCTCCTTCATATTAAATGTTGATGTATTATTTTACAGTGTATAAAACAGCATAAAGCGTTCATATTTCGCCTAACAATCATTTAATATTGACATATTATTTCTGTAAGAGGATACAGTAATAGTTCTTATAGATAACCAATAAAATGAAAAGGAAATCTAACACTTCATGTACATGTATCTCAGATGATAATAGTTCATAAACTATAAAGAAAGCCACCACAGTCGAAATGTGGAACCGGGCATGCGCACTCAGCGGAGTCTCAGATCAGCCCGCGCATTTGCAGTCACTGGGCGCTAAATGACTGCCCATTTCTCATAAGCGTCTTCATACGTACATTGAACTGACATTGTTTGTGTGGAGGTTTTACGTCCTCGTGAACACTATTTAGGTAATTTTGGAGACGATGCTTCCAATTTTATGGGCCCTTTACCCGACATTGTGACGAATTGACATCTCAAGCTCTACCACCCAAATAATCCGCAAGGATTTACACTCATGGTCGAAAGGACGGTTCGACCCTCACCACTTTGCCTAGGCAGTCCGGGCTCATCTGATAGTACTCATGTTCGGCTGGTTTCAGCTCTGCATGGAAAGCACCATGCAGCCCAATCTACTTCTCAAAAAGCACTATTGGCGGGATAAAGACTAACTAAGCGGATTCGCAGGCTCTGAGTTTGTGCAGTCTCCGCAGAGCAGGCATACCAAAAGGCGCCTTTTCGCTTCATGTGACGTAATGATGTTCCATAACTTTAATCAAGAAACCGCAAGACACGACAGGATGGTATATAAGTTTAAGCGTCTGATTACACCTGAATATTGAACTCCTCTTTCCAAGGGAGAAAATTTCCAGAACTTCCATACAAAAAAGTGTCTAAGTTTTATGGAAATAATCTCCTGCTCAGGAGCAAACTCTTTTGATGGAGGACACCTATTTGTTAGGGAGACAATTTGTTTTGGATGGATTTGTCACCCACGAAAATGTATCCACTCCTAGCAATAACAATGGCAGAGCAAAGGATGGCCAGGAATCTGACCGTAATACGTCATTATTCAAGATTCGTGCATTTCGGTTCAAGTTGTGAATACAGGCCGTAGACAACCAGCTTTGTTCTCCCGGAGTTTTATATATTTATTTATATATTTATTTGTATGTCTAAGTAAATCCTGCTTCCAAACCGTCATTATTGTCTAAACATTTACTGTTGGAGACTTCTCACCGCGACTGTTTCTAACATTTTTAAACGGTTTTTTTTTTGTTTTTTTTTAATAGCGATGTTCTTGCGGGCGTCGTCCCAGGTTTACCTTTTGGTTAACGTTTTTTTTTTGTTGTTGTTGTTTTTGTCTTCAAAATGATATATTACCTTTATTGCTTTCATGTTAGGGCTGTTGCTTCAATGGAGACATTTTTATCATAAAATAATTCATTATTTGCACCAAGGACCAAAGTTTTCGTGAAAATTGCCATTTTTTTTTCGAACATAAGTTTATTAAGAAGTTTGTTCTGTACTACCTCCCTAATTGACCTTTCAAGCTGGGTAGTGTAGTTGATAGAACGCTGGACTCTGAACCAGGGGGTCGTGGGTTCAAAACCTGGCAGAGGATTTCGTTTTCTAAAAAAAACAAACATAAACAGTTATAATTACTTTAATAAAAGTTGGTAGATTTTTTTTTGTCAAATATAAATTTCGATTTTACAATGCATAAGCTTGAAAACAGGATTTAATTCTTGTTCATATGTTATTAGGGGTACTGTTTGGTACTCTTTCAACTGCTGCAGTCTGTTTAGTTTTTTCACAAAAGCAAATTACTGTTTTTTTTTTGTTTTTTGTTTTTTTGACTAAACAGGCAAAATTGGAATTGAATTTTTTAAAATAATACAAAACTTGAAACGAGATTATTGTTCGGTGTTTCTTACGGGTACTATCTGGTTCTCTTTTAATTGCTGTGGTCTGTTGGGCTCTTTCACAAAAGATGAAAAAATAGTCCATAATACCGTAAGCCATTTTTCTTGTTACAAAATGTCAATAGTCAAGACAAAGCGTAAAACACACGAACTTCAATGGTACATCGACAACCTTTGAAAGAAGACACTTCTGTTTCGTCCCAGCGGATGTCGGTTATGGGGAATGGGAACACCTTCAGGGGAGGCAACTCCTGCCATTCTATTTTTGTCTCCCATGTTAATAGGGGTCAACTCTTAAAGGAACGAATTTGCTCATGAGGAGCAAATACTTTCCCTTAAGAGTAGACCACTTTTCCAGTGGGGCAGGGCTTATAGAAACGCGAACAGGACGTTCCGAACGTTTGTCTACCTTTGAAAAATGGCGGAAAAATCTGCAAGGTGTTCCCATTCTCCTTAAGCCATGTTTTAATGTACCCGGGTCTGTATAGATACTGTACTTACTGCCTAATTGAATCGAACCTGCGAACATTTAAAGAAATTGCAAATTGCGCGATGCAGTCCATAAACTAACGGAGTCTGCGAAAACGACAATTGCTGTGTTACATACATACAACAGAAATTGAAGTCTAAGACTATTTTGGTCAATGTAAATTTGTTATAGACAGGGGTCGTTCTAGACACATATCTTTAATCATAAATCTAGCTAAGAAGGGTCTTAATAGGAATGAATGAGGGGTATATTGTCGATCTTTTATAAGTGAGGGAATGTCCTAGCCAGCAAAGAATGCTTGGCCAACGTCGGACCGATAGCGATACGACGTTGCGTTGCAACGTCGTATCGCTGTCGGCCCGACGCTGTTTTGTGCGGGCTCGGACGTTGTATGATCACATCACTATAGCCTCATCGAGGCGATTCTTATGGTAAAGGTAGAAAAAGAAATTACACCTGTGGACACAAAAGCATTCAAACTTCTATGTAGTACCTATCAATGAATTTCTTTGTATCAAGTTAGTTTGACAAGCAAATGTCATTCATCAAAGTAGTCTAAAACTGGATCGAGAAATATACATTGATTGGTCTCATTTTGGCAAGCACTTTTTTCTTTTTTTTTTTTAGGTCTGAATGACATTTGAGATGTTTTCTGATTGGAAAGTGCCGGAATCTACTACGAAATATACGACACTTTGTGTTTTGAATGTATTCCTAGCTTGCAATCGACTGACAGGATGTAAGGAAATACTGAATGAAACATCAAATCAAAATGAAATGAAGCCCATCCAAGTTTGAACGGATTTGTGTCCACGGGTGTATACCTAAATATTTTGTTATTTTGAGCTATTGGACAAATTTCCTTGGGCTTCAAGGAAGAGTTCGAACTAGCCGAAGTTTGACTGTACTTTGAGCATCACTCGTTTCGTTTATTGCAAACTGTACTGCATTGCGTAAATAGAGGATCTTACATGAGTGCTCATGTATTATTGAATTTATTAAACGAGTTGAGGTAAAGGGATAAAATGCGAGGCTGTGCCGAGCATTTTATCCCTTTTCCTCAACGAGTTCAATAAATTCAATAATACATGAGCACGATTGCAAGATTCTATTTATCATATGACATTTATAACGCTTTTTATTCACGTTTACTTTGCAAAAATATCAATATTCCGCCATAATTAAACGCGACGTCGTTAAGGACGTCGTACGTGAAACGTTACGGGACGTATCTTTCTAATTTGCATATTTAATCCAGTAGTGGATTATCGAAAATATTACATGGCGTTATTACACTCTCAGACGCGACGTCATATGATAAAATATATTTATTAACGCTTTCTTTTAGCAACTGGTCATTTCGTGCCTAAGTCATTTCCTACCCAAATCATTGCATACCATTTTGATCATTTCGTACCCGCTTTTATTTTCAATTTGGTAATTTCGTACCCGATTTGCTCAATTCGTCTTTCTTACAAATAGCAACCGATTTAAGTATTTTCAAGCACATGAAATTACCAACGACTGACAGTATTCAGGTAAAAACTAAAAACTAATCGAACACCAAAAACGATGCAGTACGCTAACACCCGTGTCCTTAAATGGCGTATGTCACATATGTCGGAATTAGCATTTCTTCTTTCGACACTTGCATCCCTGTGCTTTGAATGAGACTCTTCCAACTTGAACTTGGTTGGGCACATCGAAGTCAAACTGCTGGTCTCTGGTCCAGCATTTCAGTGGTTTCTTGCTGTCGAGTCGTCACGGTTGTTTCATCTCTGTGGTTGTTTGATTTTTGTGTGCTCGGAGAAGTTGCACTGATGAAGCAGGAGGCCTTCATGCGGACTGAACAAATTATTTGTCTAAATCGGAACGGAGGTAGGGGTGTGGGTTGTTGCCGCTTGAGGTCGATTTATGCCCCCGGCGGGGTTCGTTTCGATGGCCGTTCCGGGGCGGTTCTTATGTCGCGGTTTATTTTTGTTATGGTTTGTCTTTGAGCGTGTGTATCGTTTTCATTATTTTGTTTTGGATAACCAATTGGCCATTTGGTGGGAAAGTAATTGTCGTTTTGGCTTTCCGATATTGATGTTTCAATTAGGGTCTAGTTCTTTCATGTTTGTGTTTCTTTCCCGTTGATGTCTCTGATGGGAGCTGTGGGTTAATTGTGTCGATTCCTGATCATTGCCTTCACTTCTATTTTGTACATAGGACGTTTAGACAAACTTATTAAGAGATGACACTGAAACGGCAGCTTCGGTAGCTCAGTGGTTTGCGCGTTCGATTTATTATCGAGAGATTGTGGATTCGAATCCGGCCACCGGAGGCGTGCTGTGTCCTTGGGCAAAACACCTTATGCCACTGCGTCAACTCCACCCGGGTGTAAATGGGTAGCAGTTGTGTAAAAGTCACTGTCTCTCTCTCGCGCACGCGTGATAACATCCGGAATGAGTGTTCGAGAGTGATTCAATGAGATTGAAGCTTTCATCGCAATCGAACTAAAATAAATTAGTATAAACTAAACAGTCAAGATTCCGTTCTCTCCTTATGATGACACTCTACCAAAAATACAAATGTAGGTGGTGAAGAAGTACAACAGTCACAGAGAACAGGCTATCATGGTTGACTACAGTCGAACTTCAATGGCTCGAACACCTTTGGGACCTCGAAAATCTGTTCGAGACAGGGGTAGTTCGAGCCACTGAGGGCTACTGTTAGGAGCATAACGATAAACTTTGGGACATCTTTTCGGTGTTCTAGAATAAAAATGTATGTAAATAAAAATGTATGCTGTGTGTACTCATTAGAATCGCCTCATATTTTCGGTGTTCTAGAATAAAAATGTATGTAAATAAAAATGTATGCTGTGTGTACTCATTGGAATCGCCTCATTGAGGCGATTTTAATGAGCACACACAGCATACATTTGCAAGATAAAAAACTAAAATCTCCTAAATTATCACCCACTGTTTCTTATGTAGAGGAATTTCCTAGGGGCTCAACAACGGATTCGACTCAGCTATGGTAAACGAGCCATCGGTGTTCGAGGCATCGAAGTTCTACTGTGCTTTGCTTCCCTCTTTAATTCCACGCCAGTGGGTCAAGTCTCAGATTCTATGACGGTTCCAGGGTAAAGGCTTACAGAGAATTAGAGAGAATTTAACTCTATATAATGTTAGTTGGTGCCTGATGCTCTGTCTCTGGTCGGGCCCATCGGAGGAGTCTAACTGTTGGTTTTCTTTTGCTCCAGCATTTCAGTGGTTTCTTGCTGTCGAGTCCTCACCGTTGTTTAATCTCTGTGGTTGTTTGATTTTTGTGATCCCGGAGATGTTGCACTGATGAGTTAGTGGGCCTTCATGCGATATGAACAAATTATTTGACTAAATTACGACGGAAATAAGGGCGAGGATTGTGACCACGTAAAATCGATTTAAGCCCCCCCCCCCCCCTCCCCCGGTGATGTTTCCATTAGGGTCTAGTTATTTCATGTATGTGTTTCTTTCCCTTTGGTGTCTCTGATGGGAGCTGTGGGTTAATTGTATTGAGTCCTGATAATTGCCTTCACTTCTTTTATACCATTACTCACTATGGAAAGCAAAGCAACCTGCTCTCTGCCCCGGATGACATTAAGAAAACACGCCTACATAAATATATTGGAAATTCAACCACCAAAAAAAAGGAAAATTTTCCGATGAAAAATTCGGATATTTTTAGTATTACTGCACAAAACAAAGATTGTAGGTAATCGTTAGAACCGCCTCGACGAAGCGGTTCTAACGTGTACCCAAATCTATGTTTTTGAGTAGAAATAAGAAAAAAAAATAGCATATACCCCTGTAAACCCAAGTTTTACTATATAAAAATGAGGTTTATGTGGGTTTAAATTATATAGGCGTTGTTTCGTGACAAGATGATTACAATGGTATAAAGGAATATAAGAATCTGTTATGGGGTTCTATTGTAGCCTCGGTTCCACTCAGCACGGTCATCCCTCCAGTTGGAAACACCCAACACTTACAGAACGCCATATTAGATTCTTTTTCTTGCACACCACCGCCAAATCTTCTTATTTTTTCTTTATCTCGCGCAATTTACTTATGTAGTTTGCCTGAGTAGGCACGCCAGGGTAAGAACAGAATCTCTATCCCAGACTAAAACCACGGATTTCCTTATCTGGTGTGCAAGAAATAAAAGTAACAACGATTCATCAAACATGAATAACCTGGCCGTTGTCTATTTTATAAGCTTACATGTCTCAGATTGGCTTTTATCAGTTACCTCCTATATCAATTGCATTGTAACACACTAACCTGATAAAGACATGCTATCTCAGGACAAGTGAGCTTTATCAGGTCAACGTGACATCGAACTTTTATGAATGGACCGAACTACTGGGAAAATGGCAAAAATGTTATCATTAATGGAAAATAAAATGAAAAATAAAAATACTTGAAAAAAAAAATCATAGGACAAATATGGTCAGCTGATACTAAGTATATCGACCGCCGGAATGCTGGGACGCATTGTGGACCATCGATAACTGATCGTGAATTGTCAATTTAAGAGTGCACTATGGGATAGACTGATAAATAGAATACCAAATTCGTATCATTTGATATCAAGTTTATCAGGCTCGGCTTCGATAAAGCATGTAGAATCGCTCGGCAAGCCTCGCAATTCTACAAGCGTTCTCGAAACCATGCCTGATAAACTTGATATCAAAAGACACTCACCTGGTATTCTCTATTACTCGGGTGCTAAAAGATATTAGAACATTAAGTTTTATGTCTGAATGTAATGTTAAGCGCATGCGTTTGTTGTTCATAATGAGTCTTTATTACAAATTCTGTAATAGAGCAATGTCTTGTTTTAGCTGGGTGTTTTTCCTGGAATTGTTCGCGGGGTCTCACCGAAAGACATCATATCATTAAAAACCGGATATATATATAATGGTATCATCCGTTTCATGTCAAACTGAAAAATTATGTCTTTGTTGGAAATTGTTTCAATTTTAGCATTGCATGTTGGCAGATATATTAATTTAGATATAAATCTTTGGCTTTTGAAATACTGATGACAAAATGGCTCTATTTCCGGCTTGTACATGCGCAGTGCCATAAAGCCGCCGATAGAATCTGACGTGCTGTAGTTTATGATTATATTTTACATGAAAGATCAATATATGCTAATTTATAAAGTCACAGATAAAGTATCTGATGGTGTTGACGTCCATTGGCGCATAGACCTGAAGACTGTTTAAGGGGAATGGGACCACCTGACAGATTTTTCCGCCATTTTTCAAAGGGAGACGACTTTCGGGACTTCCTGTTCGCTTTTCTATAAGCTCTGTCCCACGGAAAAAGGGTCTACTCTTAAAGGAAAGAATTTGCTCCTCCAAGAGTTGACCCCTATTGACATGGGAGACAAACATACTTTTGCAGGAGTTGCCTTCCCTGAAGGTGTATGCATTCCCCTTAAAGGGAAATATACACACGTGACAAATTGTCCGCCATTTTCCACAAGGGAGCCAACTGTTTGGACTTTATCAGATTAACAAGTCCGTGTAATGAATACACCTCTTAACCCCACTTCAAACAGAAAAAAGCGGGGTTTACGGGGGTATTCATTTTTTTCTTATTCTTGCCAAAATTCAAAGATGCCCCACTCCACCCAGGTGTTAATGTGTAGCAGCGGTGTAAAAGCCAGTGCCTCTCGCGCGCGCATGAAAAGTGCTTGAAGCTTCTTTCATCGCAATCGAACTAAAATAAATTAGTATAAACTAAATACATAGATTGTGGGTACCTGTTAGAACCGCATCGGTGAGGCGGTTCAAACGAGCACCTACAATCTGTTAATATTTGATGTAGATATATGAAAATACCAAACATTTTCTTCTGAAAAATGCTAGTTCCAGAGGCAGGAGCCTCAGATCTCCTGTTTTTTGTTTCAAAACTACGAAAAAAAAGAGGTTGTGTTCACGGAGATGTTGCACTGATTAGTTAGGAGGCCTACATGCGGATGTCTAAATCGCGACGGAAGTAAGGGCGAGGGTTGTAAGCACCCCCTCCTCCCGCACCCCCCCCCCCCGCCCCCCAGTGAAATTCGTTTCACTGACCGTTCCAAGGCGGTTCTTCTGTCGTGGTTTATTTTTGTTATGGCTTGTCTTTCAGTGTGTGTATCGCTTATATTTTTTGGTTTTGGATACCCAATTTGCCATTTTGTGGGAAAGTAACTGTCTTCTTGGCTTTCCGCTAGTGGTGTTCCATTAGGGTCTAGTTGTTTCATGTTTGTGTTTCTTTCACTTAGTGTCTCTGATGGGAGCTGTGGGTTAATTGTGTCGATTCCTGATCATTGCCTTCACTTCTGTTTTACTATGCAAAGAACGTTTCCTTGAAGAGTAAACCCCTAATGAGAAGGGGTGGGGGCAAAATCTTTTTGAAATACAGATAATGTCCTTTATACCGACATTTGATTTCACAACAAAACTCGTTACAATTTCAGCGCAACGAATCCTTAGCACAAGATCCGAGTTATTCATGAATATTGAATTTGCTACTCCAAACACAACTGTTGTGGATATTTGTTAGAATCGCCTCTTTGAGGCGATTCTAACAAATGTCCACAATATTTATTTCTTGGAGTGGAGTAATCTAGGGGAAAAGACCTTTTAATACATATTCTAATGCACTTGCGCATGTAACGCAACGTTTAATTGAATGGCGTCAAAATTTTGCGACACTATATCCTGCGGAAACCCGACGTCATGTAACGACACTTTTCATTTGGTTGATTTTAGGTTTAGCAACCCCCGTCAACACTGTATAGGTCATTTTGGAGACGATGCTTCCAATTTTGCGGGACTTCTACCCGACATTAAGATGAAATGACATCTTAATCCCTGTCGCCCAATGAAATCAATAGGATTTATAAGCATTTGACGGTCCTACTCGCACCGCTTTACCTGGGCAGGCTTATATTTCACAATTCGATTTGCCAGAGTGTGTAGTCATGTAACTGACTTCAACACTCGTAATAAATTGTTAACGGCTAACCTTCTTAATCAAGGTTATCGGTACCATAAACTACGCAAAGCCTTTTCAAAATTTTATAGACGTCATTCTGATTTAATTTCAAAATTCAATACTGGACTTAAATCTCTTCTGCAACAAGGTCAATCGGAACCCGAATTTAATGATGACTTAGTACATAAAATAAGAAAAATTTATAACCGCAATGACTTCAGCACCTAATTTCGTTGAATCATTCTTCGATATAAAAAGATTGGGTACAGCATAAATGTAATACGACACTGCATGCCTGGTAGTTAACCCAATCACGGTTGACAACTTTGCTTCCCACTTTAATTGCACGCCGGTGGGTCAAGCCTCAGATTCTATGACGGTTCCAACGTAAAGGCTTATGTTGATTGGTACCTGATGCTCTGTCTCTGGTCGGGCCCATCGGAGTCTAACTGTTGGTCATTCCATAATGTTGACCATAAGCTCCATTTCATATTGTTGACAATGAGCTCCATTCCATATTGTTGGCAATAAATTTCATTTCATATTGTTGACAATGAGTTCCATTTCATGTTGTTGATATTGGGTCCAATTTCATATTGTTGACAATGAGCTCCATTGCATTTGGTTGACGATGAGCTCCATTTTATATTGTTGACAATGAACTCCATTTCATATTGTTGACAATAAGCTCCATTCCATGTTATTGACAATGAGCTCCATTTCATATTGGTGACAATAAGCTCCATTTCATAGTTTTCTAAGAAGTTCTCCTATAGACATGGAGTGAGCAAATAATACCCATGTGTGTATTATCATGCAATGAAATAATGACGAATGAGCCTCATTTCATATTGTCGTGAATGAGCTTCAACTCATATTTTTCTTATTTCTGCCCCAAATATAGATTGTGGGCACTCGTTAGAACCGCCTCACAATATTTTAGAGCAGAAATAAGAAAAATAAGCTTTACCCCTGTAAACTCCAGTTTTACCATATAAAAGTGGGGTTCAATGGGGGTTATATTATATAGGCTTGTTTTCTTGATGTGCTAACAATGAGCTCTGGCATTTTATGTTGTTGACAATGAGTTTTATTTCATTGTTTTCTCGATAGTTCTCATGTATACAAGAAGTAAACAAACAACAGCCATTTTTGAAAATTTAGACAATGAACGTCATTATTGTGTCTATGTGGTTCAGCAGCGGCAATAGACTTTATTTCCCATTTTCCCGCTCCGCTTTAAAGAAAAACAAACTAGATAATTTAGACAGCGAAGCCTTTCTCTAAAAAGTAAAAAATGTTTCATTTTGCAGGATCTTTATAAAGAGATTAAATTTAACTATAAAATCATTCAAAATAATCGGAATGTGATTTATTCAGCAGGTTTTTGTGTGTTATTACGCCAAAATTGTCCCCGGGCGGGGCAGCATCTAGTTAAAATACAGAAATGCATTCAACGTAATTGTTGTAAAATACATCTGATAAAATTTGAAGATTGTGAAATTATAGCTTTTGGCGAGCATAGAGGTGCGCATTATCATCGCGTTGTTGAAATATCAATTTAAAAAAGAAATGAGCCGCGTCATAAGGCAACCTGTCTTTGGGGTCATGTGACCTGGGAAGATGCACACAAACCATTTTTTTATCATTATGATGCTTGATCTATGGAAAGCCTATGTAAGGTTCACTGAAGACTATCGGCCAGCAAAGGCTCCGATCAGACAGCGCATGTCATTACTGCACGCACCTGTTGGTAATAAGACTCACATACGACACGACCCATTATAACGTCGGCTGCAGAATATGCAGATGAGGTCAGAATTATAATTATTGAAGCTGAACGACATCCAGATAGTTCAAATGAGGCCAAATATTTCTTTAAAATAACCTACTGGCTCAAATTTCTATTCATTTATACTGTTTTTGCCATTACTGACGATGTTTTAGAGTTTGCTCCAGTTAAACCCAGCAACGATAAATCTACTCGAGCACCGAAATATGGCCATCATTAAAAATAAAATAATAATAATAATAAAACTCGTATTCACTGCATACAACCGAGCAACTCACAGCTTAGCATTTCATAAAAGTGCAGTTTTGTTTGTTTGTTTGATTTGAAGTTTAACGTCCCCGTCAACACTGTAAAGATCATTTTGGAGACGTTGCTTCCAATTTTGTGGGCCTTTTACCCGACATTGAGATGAAATGCCATCTCAAGCCCTGCCACCCAGTGAAAGCAATATAGTTTATAAGCATCGACGGGCCGATTCGCACCGCACTGCCTGGGCAGGCTTAGATCCTCTAAGCGGTTTACCAGTACTTGTGTGCGGGTCGGTTTGAGCTCTGCGTGGAAGCATCATGCAGCCCATCTATTTATTCAAGCCCCGATGGGCGGGGGCCGTCGGCCCACGTTGTAAGTCATTTCTAAAACATGTCCAGAAGCACATGATGGAAAGACAAAGCTTTCGGTGCGTCTTTGATTTTCGTTGCAAACAGCATCAGACGTTCGACGGGGAGAAGTCTTATTGCTAATCTGATGGTTGCGTGGTTGTTAACCCTTATCCTGCTGAATATTTAAATAAGCCCATTCCTGCCCATCAGCCAATCAGATTACATGATGTTATATTTTCCTTCAAATTCACAAACTGAATGACAGTGTAGATCCTGATCAGATGGCTTCTGCAGAAGCCATCTGATCTGGCTCTACACTGTTTGAAAAGATAGGGGTTGTCGGGAACAGCAGTATAAGGGTTAAAATCATGTAAACAAGAAAAAGTTTTTGAGCTGGAATTCATTATTCGCCTGCGTCATTTTTAATGACAGATTCTTTCTGTCATTCTTCGTCGTGCTGCATGTTTACAATTTTAACGTCCGAACTTCCGGCTTCCACTACTTTTGAAATATGACTCCGCGCAAATAGTCCGTTGTTTGTTGACTTTTCATGCTCGCTGTCTCAAAACTAATTTCTCATGGCATTATTTCCGCATTTTGATTACATGTTTTGTTTCATTTGTAATCAAAATACAAAAATGATCTTTCTTAAATTACAAACAAAACGGGAAAAGTTAATTGAATATGCATAAGGAAAGTTCTCATTTTATACAGCATAATGGGTCATTGGCGAATCTTGGAGGCGGCGTCTAACCACGGCCTTCGCTGCGGGCTTCACTGTTGTCGAAAGTTAGCCCATTTTTTTCCTAAATTAATTCCTATATTTCTAGCTGACGCCCCTTAATTTTGAACCGGGATTTCGAAATGAAATCTTCGTCAGATAAGTGATAATATTACATTCAGTACAAAATGGGTTATGATTAATTATATTTTTATCAATACGCCATTAAAGTACCTTTGTATATTTTTAGAAAAAAAAAAAAACAATATGTTTAGAGCTACAATCAGTGCACACCATTTAAGTATCTAGATAAACTTTGAAAAATAAAGAAAATAGACCGTATAGTAAGCTGTATTTAACTTTTGATTATCGGCCAAGCCGCTTTGTCTGGTCCTGACCCGCACACAACAGTTGCAGGCCAGGTTAAGATTTTACCCCTTCAACCCACGAGTTTCTCCAGTTCACTCTTCAGTCACTGAATTTGTACGCGTCCATTCTACACATGTAAATTGGGTGTCTAGTCAATAGTCGTCCCATGTAGAACCGAATGCGGTGTATCATTATGAGCCATCTCACCAGGTTCTACACTGTTTGCATCTGTAGGTATCTGTACTTGGCTATAAAGGGCTGAAAGGGTACAGACTCATAACACTTACATGACCTAATTAAATGCGAAGTACGTGACGCTAGAAACTTCACCGTACGGTAGCAAGGAAGCAATAAACTCCTAACAGTTATCACTGTCCAATTCTGTTGTATAGGTCTAAATAACTGAATATGTAAGCACAATGTTGTGATACATAATTAGTCACATGCCGCAAAACTTCAAACATCGCACAAAAAGTGTTTTCCATTGTTGTAGCGCACGACATAAGGCAGGTTCTTGACTAAGCCGCGAAACACATCTCAGTCAACAAGCTTTTACAAGAAAGTTGCGGCTATGTGTTGTCATAAAACTGGCAACTATCTCAGCAGGCACATGACGTAATTGTGACGTCACATCAACGTCGGTGCAACGTCATGACGTTGCATCGATGTTGATTTGACGTTGCTCTAGCGACGTGTGCCTGCTGGGTAGTCATTTGCATGTTGTTTTTTTTTATAATGTCCAAGTAAAATGAAGATGAAAGTGTTAAACAGCCGATTCACCTCAGTTTTGTGAACCAAACTAAAAATCAGCACTCCAGCGCCATTGTTCTTATCACTTAAGAAAGTAAATCTGAACCCGCAGAAAAGCGACCGACTGAAGTCGGTTGATTTTCTAAGAGTGCCCTAAAATCACCGTGTCATTCTGTCAGTCTGTCAGTCTGTCTGTCCGTCCGTAACCCGTTTGTGAAAATTGGTGATAGTGACTTAACCGCTTGGAATATTTAAACAATTTTTGTCATACTGAAAGATATCAATGAGATCTAACCAATGAACTTGCGAAATATTACATTCCATTTAGTATAGCCCCGCCGAGGCGAAAAATGTGAAAATTTTCGAACTGCTTCTCCTCGGAAGTCGTTGGACCGATTGAAGTCAAATTTCATATGCAGCCTCCATGGGATGGGGGAAACCAAAATTTGCTCATGGGGTCCAGGTCACAAGACCAAAATGGCCGCCAAGCCATATATGGTCTGTCTGTCTGTCCGTCCGTAACCCGTTCGTGAAAATTGGTGATAGTGACTTAACCGCTTGGAATATTTAAACAATTTTGGCATACTGATAGATATCAATGAGATCTAACCAATGAACTTGCGAAGTATTACATTCCATTTAGTATAGCCTCGCCGAGGCGAAAAATGTGAAAATTTTCGAACTGCTTCTCCTCGGAAACCCGTGGGCCGAGTGAAGTCAAATTTCATATGGGGCCTCTATGGGATGGGGTAAAACAAAATTTGCTCATGGGGTCCAGGTCACATGACCAAAATGGCCGCCAAGCCATATATGGTAAAAACCCTTCAAAAATAGTCTTATCCAGAACCACTGGGCATATTTCCACGAAACTTGATAAATAGCATCTGGGACGTAGGCCCATTATAAATTGCTAAAATGGTGACCCTTGGTTGACCTTGACCTTCTTTGTGCCTAGGTCAAACTTTGACACATACAGTCGAACTTCGATGGCTCGAACCCCTTCGGGACCATAGAAATTTGTTCGAAACAGCGGTAGTTCGAGCCACTGTTGCATACTTCCAGAAAATATAACAGGGGTATTTTTGGACTTCTTTTCGGTGTTCTGTAACATAAATGTATGCTGTGTGTACTCATTAGAATCGCCTCATTGTGGCGATTCTAATGAGTACACACAGCATACATTTGCAAGATAAAAGTAGAAAATCTCCTTAACTATCCCACATATCCCTTATTTTCTTATGCAGAGGAATTCCCTAGGGACTCAAAAACGGGTTCGACTCAGCCATGGTAAACGAGCCATCGCTGTTCGAGCCATCGAAGTTCGACTGTATGCTTTTGTATTGGAAAAGTGAGAATGCATTTCATCCTGCAAACCATTCAGAATACAGTACTAAAGTATAAGATATATCTTACGATAATGCGCATTTATTGGGGGAGCCGTTTTAGGTCCAGGTCACATGACCAAAATGGTCACCATACCCATATATGGTTACACTCATAAAGCTAAAAGCATCCGGCGGGTCGTGCACTTCAGCTGAAGCACTGGTTTTTCACAGAATCTGTCATTTCAGTGCCTTTTGGCGCTTTGATTATCCTACTGGTGAGCTGACCAAAGAATCACTATAACTGTAAATGTTGTTATTGCCTGATACGCAAAAACATAATGGCGGCGTTGCGTATTCGTCCGCCTAGATGCACACGACTTTTTTGAATGCAAACAAAAATATTTTATTCCTATTGATTCGATTTATATAGGGTGCCGTTTTACTATTTAATCCATATTTATAGATATCCATAATTCGATTTATGGCTATCCATAATTGAATTAAGTATATCCATAAATCGGTCGAATAATGGATATCCATAATTCGAATTATATATATATCCATAAATCGAATTAGGAAATCAGAGCAATTTATGGATATCCATAATTCGAATTATGGATATTACTTATTCCAAATATTGATATCAATGAATCAAAAAAAGAATATCCATTATTCTGCTGATTTATTGATATTCATTATTCGAATTATGGATATCAATAAATCGAATTATTGATATCTATAAATTGGGATGGATTATTGATATCCATATTTTGAATTATGGATATCCGTAAATCGATTATAGATCTCTATAAATCGGGCTGAATTATTGATATACACATTTTGAATTATTAATTCACCACAAAAGCCTTTGGTTTCAGCCATTATTTAATGTATTTGCCAAGACGAATTGTAGATATCCATAAATCGAATTATGGATATCCATAAATGGACCGAATCCTGAATATCCATAATTCGAATCAATGGTATCCATAATTCGAATTATGGATTTCCATAAATCGATTTGAATTATGAATATCCATAAATCGAATAATGGATATCCATTATTCCATTTATAGATATCCATAATTCGAATTATTGATATCCATATTTCGACTGATTTATGGATATCCATAATTCGAATTATTGATATCCATATATCGAATAATGGATATCCATAAATAATTACGTATATCTATAAATAGGGTATAAATAGTAAAAGGGTGCCCCGTAGATTTAAGCGTTCCCATCCCTCGGGATGACTCGGTTTCAATCGACCCGCAATCCTACATAGAATCCGTACCCATGAAAGAGACTCGTATCTCATGGGCGTGTTATTGTGATGTTAAATACAAAAGTGATGTACATGTATTTGCATCGCGGCTGCAATATGGACTATTTATTTATAAGGGAATAACATAATTCCCCAACCATGTGAAACCAGCTCTTTTGGGAAAGGGGGCAGATGAGAGAGAAGCATTCTCGCTTGTTACAGCCGTTTACAAAGATCAAAGGCAGGCACTTTGAGGTATACGCATTCATCGTAGCCATATATACAGACATGCCCAGTGGTATCAACGACGAAAACGGTGTTCCGAAAAGCACGAAATGGTAAACTAAGAACACAAGCTTGGTTAAAGCTAATAAAGCACACATCTTTGAGTACATTTCTCGCTCTCTTGAAGACAATGACAATCAATAAAAATCGATATCCCTAGAAAATGATGAAATTATTTTTCAGTCATTAGTTTCTCAAAATGTCACAGAGGGGAGCGCAAATCAAGAAAACATATTAAGTTAGAGGGCGACCTTAAAACAGCAGCGTACGTGATCGGGAAACAAGATGAATTGTTGAATCATTTGAGTCAACCCCTGAACAAATCAACAAAAGACAAGAAGGACCAGTGAAGATTTAGGTCAACCTGTACAGCTATGCAGTCCGATAGGAGTCTTTTCTGTTAGTTTTCAGGTTCCCCTGGATCAAGATGTTATTCTTACTGACAGTGGCGACTCTGATCAGAATGTCTGAATGCACAAAGTGGTCTCCGCTTTCGCTAGTCGTATTTGCCATTTGTACTGAATTTCTGTGAGCTGTCTAAAATTTTCTAGTTGAAATTGCTGTAAATTAAAGAGGATTATTATTGCATCAAATTTCATCGGAATTTAGAAATCAGAATGTATAATTTTGATTTAAATGAAGGCGGTAGTCTGAATCCTCTATACTTGTCTGTTAGAATTTAGAAATGTATCCAGACAGAATCTTAACCCATATACAGTAGAACTTCAATGGCTCTAACCCCGATGGCCCGTTTACCATGGATGGGTCGAAGCCGTTCTTATGTCCGAAGGGAATGCCTCCAAATACGAAACAGACAAAATTTAGAGAGACTTTCTTCTTTTATCTTGCAGATGTATGCTGTGTGTACTCATTAGAATCGCCTCGATGAGGCGATTCTAATGAGTACACACAACATACATTTCAAATATAGAACACCGAAAAGATGTCCCGCAATTATCTCCATTATGCCTCCTGGTATGGCACTAATATTAGACCTCCGTGACTCGACCTACCGCAGTCTCGAACAAATTTTCATGGTCCCGATGGGGTTCGAGCCATCGAAGTTTGACTGTATGCATAGTGTTTCAAAACTGCGACACTGGTACACAATGAATAACCTGATCAGACGCCTCAGAAGGTAATAATTCGCCATGGTTTTGACTGTTCGCTTTATGTAAAGAAAATGGTTGTAAAACAAAACAACGTTTCGCATAAACTTGACACCCACTACGATGTAATTGAACCTGACCAATGCTATTTAATGGAAGATTCTATTGGCCTGTTGATTAACTCTTATCATGCTGTTCACGACAACCCCTATCTTTGGAAACAGTGTAGATCCAGATCAGATGGCTTCTGAAGAAGCCATCTGATCAGGATCTACACTGTTTGACTTTGAGTTTATGAATTTGTAGCAATAAATTACATCAAATAATTTGATTGGCTGATAGACAGAAATGGGTGTGGCTTAAATGAATATTCAGCAAGAGAAGGGTTAAAGGGTTAGATAATAGGTGCAGGAGTACTTAGCCAAATGAGGAGAAGAACGACTTGCGCAGGTTTATTCGAACCGCATTTTTCTTCATAAAAATTTCAGGGGTATACTTTACTGCTGTTAATCCTTGATGCACCCAAAACTGTAGCAGATGCCAATTGAGCCGGTGCGCGCGACGAAACCTACAATTAGACATGTGCGACCATCAAAGACTTGGATCAGCCTACAAATCCACCCACTAGGACAAAAGTTGTCGTCATGGTATTAGTCAAGGTCTTTTAACGTGTAGTATATATGTATGAGATAACAGTATTCAAAATTGCCATTTGGGGAGTTAAATAGGCGGTTTTACGGTTGGGAATTTGCGACCTTAAAACGGACAATTTACCTCCCCAAATGATAATTCGGCAATACTGTTATACTTATTCGGTTATTACTTTGCACAAAATGGCAAGCGCTGTGAGCTGTGTAAAACCTAATGCCAGCCATGCAGAGCAACGTTACATGATGACGTCGGGTTTCCAACAGTACATTACAGTCCAGTCAAACGTCGCTTTTCATAAGATTGCGAATGTTTGGATCATTAGAGGCCGAAAATTTAATCAGCAATGCATACATGCTCATATAATCGTTACAACGAGGACCATATGTTATCCTCTTGAAATAAAGTTATTAAAATATTATTATTTTTAAGATTTAAGCGATCAGCGAAGATTCTAATCAGATTTCACGATTGAATCTTCGTTAGTCACTGTTACGGCCGACAGCTCCTGCTCTTTAACAACTGCACCGGAGAGTATACTCTTTTGGCTCATTGGCTCATATCTCACCGTACGTGGGATCTTTTTGGCTGTACTTTATTCGAGTCACACAATTATATTACTGTAGGCTTTGTAGTGCGACGGCACACTCTTATTTTTCAGAGAAAAAGGAGTGACTTTCCATTGTGAATCGTCTGTCTAGCTAATATGTGAGATAACTCAGCTCATAGGGTAGACGGAATTTCCCTGCACTCCTAAAATCAGTACAAAAAAGAAGTGGAGGCAATGATCAGGAATCGATCAACCCACAGCTCCCATCAGAGATACCAAGGGGAAAGAAACACAAACATGAAACAACAGACCTAATGGAAACATCAATAGCAGAAAGCCAAAAGGACAGTTACTTTCCCACAAAATGGCCAATAGGCTATCCAAAATAAAATAATATAAGCGACACAAACACCCAAAGACAAACATAACAAAAATAAACCACGACAGAAGAACCACCTTGGAACGGTCAGCGGAAACGAATTCCACTGGGTGGGGTGGAGGTGGGGGGGGGGGGCTTAAATCGATTTTACGTGGCCACAATCCACGCTCTAACTTTCGTCGCGATTTAGACAAATAATTTGTTCAGTCCACATGAAGGCCTCCTCATGGTCTCATGAATAAGAAAACGTTATCTTATACAGTAACGACATTCAACTTTTTCTACCTCTATATGCTCAATTGTCTTATCAATTTCACACACAGTCTGGCTTCCGTAAGTATTCTGCAAAGTAGAGTGAAACCTCAATGAAATGTACGAGTCGCATGTCGCATTTACCATGGCTGATTCGAGATCGTTCTTCAATGCCTTGGGATTTCTGTCTCCAAATAACAAACATTTCGGGAGGTTTTCTGTTTACTTATTGCGAATGTATTTTTATTTTGAATAGCCGTTTTGGCCGTTTTGTCTGAAAGTATCTGTCCTTTTGGCTTTCCGTTTGTTAAATTTTCATTATAATGAAGTTGTTCTTTTCCTTTGGTGCCTTGGAAGGGACGTGTGGGGTAATAAATTCCAGACCGTTGCCCTCATTTCTGTTTTTCTAATGCGTAACACCTTATATTTAATTTTGCAGAAAATATGCCATGTTATCCACATTATGCCTCATTACCAACCGTTTTGATGAACCCTTACTGATTAATATTTGTATTTATGACACATTTCCATGGTCCCCCAAAAATGTACGTGCTTCTGAAGTTCGATTTTGTTGATGTAAACACTGAGAAGTTGTCATTTTCACACACTCCGTTAGTGTGTGGATTGTATAGCGTAGTTTGCCGTTCGTCTAAATTCAAATATAAAGTCGTCCACATCACAAACTTTGAGCGGTATATATCAATATAAAGAAAAATATGCCAAGAAAAGTCTCAATGTATGGTTACAGTCTACAAATAGTGTCAAAAGGAAAAATAAATAGACGCATTATCACACAAAACAAACACCACAAAGTTATACGAAACCACAGTCACTCGGTTCTGCTTGCTCTTAACGAGTGGCTACAATGATTTAAGGACTATTACGTTGAAACATCAATGAATCAAACACCGATGGCTCGTTTACCATGGTTACCCCGAACTCGCTCTTGTGTCTCTAGAATTATTTTTCCATAGCTCCAAATATCCATATATTTATGTATGATGATTTAGGGATGGTGAAAAGTTATGTTGTGTGTACCCACTAGAATCGCCTTTATGAGGCTCGATGAGGCGATTCTAATGAGTACACACAGCATACATTTTCATTACAGAACACCGAAAATATGTCCAAAAGTATATCGTATACCTCCTGGCAGTCTCCTTCAGTGGCTCGAACTACCCTTGTATCGAACAGATTTTTGAGTCCCAAAGTTGTTCGAGCCATTGAAGTTCGACTGTATACGGAAACTAGAGGTACAGTACCACACCCACAGCAGCAGAATTCTCCTGCACTTGCGTATGTAACGCGATGTTTGATTGGATAAGGTCAAACATTTGCGACAGTATGTTCTGCGATATACTTTGGGAAACCAGATGTCATCATGTGACGTCGCTTTTCATTGGCTGGCATTTGGTTTTACTCAGCTCACAGCGCTTGCCGTTTTGTGCAAAATAGTACGGTTTATAACAAAACAACGGAATAAGTGCATTAGAATGGGGATAACTGTATTGAAAAATTGTCGGTTTGGGGAGGTAAATCGTTGGTTTTATATGTTCGCAAATTCCGTTTTACGGCTCCTCTTACACGTCGCCGTCAAACGAAATATCCGACCGTAAAACCGCCGATTTACATTTTGAATACAGCTATGCAATATAATCAACCATGATGATGATGTGATGTTGCTAAAACGTCATGTGCCAACACGAGTATTGCCGCCCAACTGTTTCCATAATGTAGATCTTGTCATAAATTCTTCCATTTCCTTGTAGCTTTCAGACACAGTCTAACTTATTGGCTATCTATGTAAAAGATTGCCTATATAAAATGGGATCTAGCGTATCATAACACAGGATTGAGCCTTTCGATGAGATATTGCGAAATAAAATCCCATTTCTATGATAGAGCCTCATTTTGTCTGCCCGAGTGAGCCCAGTACAATTTCACATTATTGGGGATAATATTCTAGCCTCATAGAGATGCCAAATCGATATTTTGTATAAGGAAAGGATCAAATAAGATTTGAAACGAAATTCTTTCCACCATATTTAACTGTATTTCTCTGTTTCTCGTCCCAGAATCATTGAGCGCATGAAATGCTATAAATTGATAGGGCGCGTTCGATTAATAGCGTGAATATTATTCATAACAGTTGACTCGATTAACCCTCGTACTCCCCTGCAATTTAGATGGTTAATGGCAATACAAGGGTCGCCAGTTCCAGGAAATATTATTTGACGTGTCGAACTGTCTCACTATACTACTCAACTAGTGTTTGGAAGTCTGTCCCATGGGTAAGAAATCAATGAATACATCACGAGACGCGGCGGTTATTGAAGTATTAAACCACAAAAACATAGCGTTCCAATGGTTAGAGCAGTAAGAAGGTAAAAACTGGAGAACAAATTAGTCTTGAACACCAGTGCTTAGTAGTTCAAAGCATCGTTGGCTCAACGAGCTCGTTGGTGACGAAAATATAAAGCGTTCTTACAAGTATAATATCTAACACAGTGGTATTCTTGTTTGAAAATATGTGAGATGCAAAAGCTACTAACATATTTTATTTTTCAGCAAGATTAGAATATTTTCAGGAAGAATATTAGAATATTAACAAATTAGCAGTTTATGACGAAATTATAACCAACTACATCTTAAGCTTTTGAACAACTTGACCTGATAAGGAAACCTTGAATCTTACACTAGAATAAAAAATCTTATCTAGCCCAGGTTATCATACCAAGGGTAGATAAAAAAAAATCAAACTCCCGTGTTCAATGTGCACAGTCTTTATAGCATTTTATGTATGCCGTCGTTAACGTTGGCGTCACTGAACGTTATGACGATGCTAAAAGCCACAGCAATGTCATCAAAATATGGCGGACGAATGTTATCGAAATAAAGTCCACGCTCATGCAGAAATCAAAGATATGCAAGAAAAAGAATTTTAAATGGGTGCAAGGAAGATAAAAAAATTCCATCCATCGACATCTAAGTGAACCTTGGGATGGATTTTTCTATCCACCCTTACACCGATGTAAAATGCTTATATCACCTTATACAATAAAACTTTTCTGTTAATGCGCCAGAAATATTTACAATTCCAGATCAACGGAACGCAGCGCATTTGGGCCGCGTTGTTAGAAACCCTGTTATAGCATTTGGGAACAACAGATGTGATGATCAGGCTGCGCAAATGCGCAGCCTGATCACCACATTTGTTGTTCGAGGCTTGGCGAGCACAATGCATGTACCTCTTGTTTTTAGTCTGTGTAGCTGAGCAGGCAAGTTTGTGTCTTTCTTGGTCGAAAACCCCGAGGTTAGATTTTCTCGCAACGGGGATTAATTCAGTCTTTCAAAACTTGAACTTCAAAAACAATAACTGGAAATAAGTTCTAAGACAGGGTTATCCTTGGTAAGCATGGAATACACCACAAAGCCGTAAATTATGGAGGGTACAAGTTTTTCTGGACCAGGCTAGATCTAGCTAGTTTCGGCCAATTAGGCCTCATCGGTGACCCTCAATATTTGAAGTTTTGTTCTCTTTACCATAGTTTAACTTGAATGGGTCACGCGACCCGACGTTACATCGAAATATAAACATTCTCTGTGCATTTACAGAAAACCACTATAGTGACGCCAAATTAAATCGCTGTTTTCTCTAATATGATTGGACGATAACGACGTTAAATTAGATCAACGGCGCTCGTTCTTCCGCTGTAAATAGGAAACATCGAGCAATTGTTTTTTTTTTTTTTTTTTTTTTTTTTTTTCTATCAGTTTTAGCCCTCCAACCAGACTTTTTAGTCAATAACGGATGGAAAATAATATATGTAATAAAGGTATTTTATTTAACGTTCATTAAGTTATTTTAGCCCCGCCAAGCGAATTTTTGTCTTCGAGCATTCCGTCATGACAAATTTTAACTGCGCATGCCGAGCCATTCAGAGGGGCCAGGGATATGGCTTTCTGTCTGAAGGTTCCTCTTGATTCACTGCTTGTATGAGCGAGCAGCGAAGGTTCTGGCGGGACTGCGCGGATGCGAAGGCTCGCCTGAACCTTCGCTGCTCGCATAGGCGATATGTACCAAAATCGCTTGACGGGGCCCGTTTTATCTAAGGTTCATGAAACACTAACGTCATCGGGTCGCTAGTAACCATTCATGTATTTTGCACGCGACCCGACGCCCGTCTTATATGCACTTCTTGAATATCAGGAATATTAGGAATATCAGGAAAAAATCATTACAAAACAGAACAAGAATCGTTTGTACAGTTGAGTGAGATATTTCTTGATATGTTTTCAAGTCAATAAAGAGATATCTTGCATATGGGTATGTCAAACTCTTTGAGAAGTCGAGTGAAGATCTGTAAATGCTGAACCAATCTTTTAATGCTCGTGTCAATTTCGATAGTGATAATAATAATAAAGGTCTCCTCAAATCAGATTAAGGAATCACGCAAGAAAACACCAAATTAAGCCATGTGACAGCGAAAATGCTAAGAAAAATGGCATATGCGAACGGTGAAATGTCAGGACAGACTGCGCAGGCGCAGGCTGACCTGATGCTGCACCATTCGCATAATGGCTTACGCTATGAAGAGTGAGCACGCGCTCAACAGTGAGCACGCGCACACCATTTCCGCTGGTTTCGCACGGCGCATGCTCGTTAATCACATTTGGAAGGTTTTTGTCCTTTTCCTTACATTTGAAAAGATGTGATTTCTGTTTTATGATGCACTCAGCGGTGCGTGTGCACAATTTTAAGATTGGTTTTAAGAGGCGATAAAACTTTGAAAGAAATTTGATGGTAGAAATTCTCTGATTGAAAATGGAATTGAAATAAAACCAGTCAATTCTGGAATAATTTACGTACATTTATGCAAAATTTCTTCTCTGATTTACGTCTGCTGAGCTTCAAATTTATCGTTTACTTTGGCATTTTGTGATTTAACTTCCTTCTGCTAGTTGAAAATCAATTCCATATATGGTGTTTTGCATTTGTTTGTTTGCGGTTTACTTTATTTGGTCCGTTGAGGCATGGATTGCAAAGTACACCTTTTCATTAAAAATGCATTACAAAAACACGCCTATACAAATACATGTACATTGTAAACTTTAACACCGAAAACACAAAAAATTAAGATGAAATAATGTGATCTTTTTATTATTTCTGCTCAAATTATAGATAGTGGGTACTCGTTAGAACCTCCTCATAGGGGCGGTTCTAACGAGTACCCACAATCTACATTTTAGAGAATCAATGAGGCGATTCTAATGAGTATACACAGCATACGTTTTCAAGAAAAAAGACTAAACTCGCCCCCAAATTATCTCTCATTATTTCGTATCTGGAACAATGGAAAAAATTTCGTAGGGACTCAGGGGAGGTGGGTGGGTGGGGGGACGTGGTTGGGCGAGGCGAAGGGTGTCGTGTATGTTGCGTCACTGGGGCGTCGAACTAATGCTGAAGCATATTGAAGTTGCACATGCGCCTTTATGAAGATACAAAAAGTACTTTTTGACAAAGTTACAGCATCTGCGACTTTGACATTTTAGACATTATACTTCAGTCGGCATGGTGGCAGTTGGAATATTGCAAAAGACGGTTCATTGTATTGTTTATTTGTATTGGAGTTTAACGGCCCAGTCAACACTATTTTAGGTCATTTTTATCCGGGCAGGCTTATACGTAAGCGGTTAACCAGTACACTACAACCTTTCGCCAGAAACTGACAACTGCCATTCTTGAATCAGCGGAAGGGAGAGAATGGTCATAGAAAAGATTTCATCATCAATTTCCACGAAAGAACGTTGCCTTCCCCGGCAGGTATACGGTAATTGTATAAATATGACTCTGACATTGCTAAGCGTAGACCTAGCTTTTTTGTAAAAGCTATACTTGTATTGGCTTAAAGTTTTGCAAAGCCTGCTGTCCTTGCAGCAGGTAAGGGTAGAGTGGGGTGGGTGTTGTCATTTCTTCAATTTAACATTTCCATTCACTTTCCTCTTTCTCCTCTGTCCCTCACTTCTGTCTCCTCTCTTGTTTCTTTGCTTTTCTCCCTTTCTCTGGGAGTCGACACAAAATGACCCACAAGGGTTGACGTGTCGTTAAAGCCCAACACACTCAATGAGTCGTAGGGACCCAAGAACTCGTTCAACTCAGCCATGGTAGTCGAGTCATCATTGTTTCAATAATTGAAAGTTCACCTTAAATAATGCTTCTGTATGAATGATTATGATAAATGCCCCAAAGGCCCGTCATCGAATTGGGTTTGTTTGGTCGATTGTTTGTCAATCGACCCAAACAATCGACCCAAAGTTACTAAGCATAGAGACTCTTCAGCGCTAAAGTTTGTTTGTTTGATTTTGGGTTTAACGTCCCCGTCAACACTTTTTATGTCATTTTGTATACGTTGCTTCCAATTTTGTTCGTCTTTTACCCGACATTGACATGAAATGACATCTCAAGCCCTGCCGCCCGATGAAACCAAAAGGGTTTATATGCATGGACGGTCGGACTCGCACCACTTGACCTGGGTATGCTTAGACCTTCTAAGCGGTTTACCAGTAATCATGTGCGCTTAGTTTCAGCTCTGCGTGGAAGCACCGTGCAGCCAAATCTATTTCTCCAAGCCTCGATGGGCGGGACGCTTCAGTGTTGAACACTGATTTATAGGAAATCGAGGTAAGGGTTATTTATAGACAGTAGCCGGGTTAAATTTAACTCTGTGAAGTTAGTGTATTGCGTAATAGGGTTATCTATAGAAATCTGGACAGGAATCAAGGGTTGGGCTTGGCAAACAGTGTATTCCCAGATCAGACGCCGCAGAACGCGGCGTCTGATCTGGGTCTACACTGTTGCTTACAGAATATACATTTTTACAGAACTGTTAACAGTCTAAGCCTCCGTCCATTACCATTTTTCCAGCCTACACTCAGAGACAATCGACACAGCAGTGTTGTCAGTGCTTTGATTTTTATACCATCGGGAAGTGAGTGAGTGAGTGAGTGAGTGAGTGAGTGAGTGAGTGAGTGTTTGAGTTTTACGTCCGACCGACAGCTGAGGTCATACGGAGACGGGACCTCGGTTTAAAGACCAATCCGAAAGTCTGGAGAAGCCCGGGATCGATCCTGCGACCCCTGGTTTACAAGTCGAGTAGCGTAACAATTACACCACGGAGACTTCTACCATCGGGAAGTCAAATGTATTCGAGGGTACATGTAAAAAGTGTCTTTCCCGCAAATTACATGCCTTATGTTTGACTTGTTGACATATGCCCAACAAGAAAATGTCGGGCCAAAGACGGGCCAACATTGATACAACGTGCTGACATCGTATTGTTGTCTATCCGACCTAGGCACGGCCTCCGCCCATCGGGGCTTAAAAAAATAGATGGGATACTTCCACGCAGAAATGAAACCGACCCGCACACGTACTGGTAAACCGCTTGGAGGACCTAAGCCTGCACAGGCATAGCGGTGACTCAACCCGCCCATGCTTTTAAACCCTATTGGTTTCATTGGATGGCAGAGCTTGAGGTGTCATTTTATCTCAATGTCGGGTAAAAGTCCCATAAAAGTGGAAGCAACGTCTCCAAAATGACCTTTACAGTGCTGACGGGGGCGTTAAACCTCAAATCAAACAAACAAACAAATTCCCAATCCGACGTAGGCCGTCTATTTGGTAATACCTGAACTTTGTCCCAGGTTATATTTAGGGTAAAGAGATTTGTTTTGTTTAAAGTGCCTTATGTTCCATTGCTTTTTAACAACGTGGAGTAGAAAAGCATATATTTCTCATATTTTAAAAATCGATCGAACGCAGTTATATGCTTCATTAAAATTCCTTTTCTGAATAATTTCGAATTTCTTATGGCCATTAACACGTGATGTTTGGACATCAGCGCCCATCAAACGTGTTAACAGGGTCGCGCCCGTGGAGATAGAAGCCTTGCCAGAAATCTATGTTGGATATTTAGATCGACCTGCAAAGCTGCAGTCATGACATTTACCTTGGGGATGCATAAGAACAGCGAAAAGTCAGATTAGCCTGCGCAGCTGCGCAGGCTGATCTGACATCTCGCTGTTCGCTGTTGCAATGGAGTACATTTGCTCGCTAAAGCTCAGCCTGATGAGAAATGGCAAAATCACATTCTAAGAGTAATAGAGACCAGAATAAATTAAATTGATCTCTAACCAAATCAAGATGATATGAGTCACTTGCCTCTCAAGAAATGTCACAGTGCTGAAATTATGTGAAATTACAAAGCGTCATTTTGCGAAGAAATTAGACAAAATTGTAAAAACATTGAGGTCCCCAGTCGAAGAGATTTTCTCAGAAAATATCACGATTTAAGTATGGGTTTTAAAGACGAACAATATATCACCGGCAACAACTATTTTCTAATGTCGGTTTTCGAGGCCTAGTTTTCATCTAATTTACAAGTCCATGTAATGTGAACCCCGGTAAGACCAACTTGTAAAGGTATAATAGGTTTGTTTCGGTTTAGGGTATTTTTTTCTGCTGAAAAACACAGAGTCGTGTAAACTACTATTATGACGGTAACAAGTCCCTGCATGGGCACGCTTGTAAACCCAACATAATATACAGGAAAGCGGGGTTTACAAGGGCATACATAACAAGTCCCTGCAATGGGCACGCTTGTAAACCCAACATAATATACAGAAAAGCGGGGTTTACAAGGGCATACAGTCTTCTCATTCTTTCTCAAAACATAGATTGTGGGTACTCATTAGAACCGCCTCAGTGAGGCGGTTCTAATGAGCACCAATAATCTATTTTCACCAGAAATAAAAATAATCAACATAAATTTCTGCTCCAAGACATAAGTTGTGGATACTCGTATGAGCCATCTCCATGAGGCGGTGCTAACGAGCAACCTATATACGTATGTATGGATTGGAAATAAGACAAATAAAGAAATCAAAGTACTGAAAGTACTGGTGGGTCGATCGTCTCTGAGTGTAGTTGGGAAAATAGTTCTGAGCTGAGAATCGAACTGTTCGTTTAACTTTAAGGAAGCACAGTAGAGCTGATCAGACATTGCGTTATGTGGCGTCTGATTATGTAGATTCTGTTTGCAAATGCCCAAGTGTACGAACACAATCCACCCGCCCCCGCCCATCGGGGCTTGAATAAATAGATCGGCTGCATGATGCTTCCACGCAGAGCTGAAAGTGCCGTAACATTGAAGTAACGTCTCGAAATGACTTATACAGCGTTTACGGGGCCGTTAAACCTTAAATCAAACAAACGAGCACAGTCCAGAATTTTCTTCTTACGCTGCGCTCTGACGTCTTAGGGTAGTACTTGGATTTTGTTCAACAGAGTGGGGATGGTGCAAATCCAGCCCCCTCCCATCTTTTCGAAATTATTTCAGATTCATACAGTTTTTCACCCTCTGCAAAATACCTGAAATTCGCATCCTCCACCCGCCCCTTTTCAGAGTGTCTGCGTACGGCCCTGAATCATGTTCAAAACTGTTGTTGCATATGGCGAACAGTGCCGACCTGATCAGAAGCAATGTTACCTATATCCGATCTTGGTCTACGCTGTATATCTAATAACCACCTTTAAAGTCTGAACTACTCATTTTTGCACTTCACCATTTCAGGGTTCTAAAATTAAGTTCTTAGCAGGAGTGCGAAAAGTATTTTTACTCGACTTGGCATACACTTGTATAACAGTTTTATAAATAGAATGTTCCGAAAGACGTCACGTGACATCGTGGCCTGGATTAAGATATTGTTTTTCTTTCATTACGCGAGCAACCTGGCATTCTTATACTATTTCGTTTAACCCTCAAATGCCACTTTTTAAGCAAAAAGTGAAGATCCTGTGCAACCTGCTGATCAGACGCCACATTCCGCGGCGTCAGATCTGGGTATTATCCAGCGCACGATTCCTGTCAAGATTCTATAGATAGCTCTGGTTGCATCGATAAAAATAGCGCAACGTTTCAAGGTCGATTCATAAAACATAATATTGGTTTTCCCAAATCAGTGATGGTCACGTGGTGGTCACGTGGACAACTGCATGAATTCCGTTTGGCCATTTAGTAAATTTGGTCGATCGTAAACCGATTGCGCTCGTCATCATTAACATTTCATTAGTACAATAATACGTTTTTCAAACCGATCGACCCAAAAATAACATCTGAAAAAAATGCTAGTTCTCTAGATATTATTTGTTTGTTTGATATGAGGTTTAACGTCCCCGTCAACACAGTATAAGTCATTTTGGAGGCGTTGCTACCAATTTTGTGGGACTTTTACCCGACATCGAGATGAAATGGCATCTCAAGTCCTATCGCCCAATGAAACCAATAGGGTTTATAAGCATGGACGGTCCGAGTCGCACCGCTTTGCCTGGGCAGGCTTAGATCATCTAAACGGTTTACCAGAACTCGTATGCGGGTCGGTTTCAACTCTGCGTGGAAGCACCATGCAGTCCGTCTATGTCTTCAAGCCCCGATGGGCGGGGCCGCCTATAGATATGATAGATCCCATTTTGGCACACGGGCGTGTTATCTTGTAATGTTTGAGTATTAATTTAGGTGAACCGGATCACCGCGCGTATGAATACATTATTGCGTTGCCAAGGACTTACTACAATATAGCCCTACAAGCTATTAACAGTGCCCATGAAAATATGGTTAAGACAAAGGTCACGAAAAATAGAAAGTGAAAAACAAAAAGAAAAATAAAGTGCTTTTAGAGTCTCAACTGCTTTTAATATATTCAATGCGAGTTTGCAATTGAAACTCAAAGCATATATTTCAAATAGTGCATAGAAGGGTCAGAAAAATAAGATAATTTAACAAGGGTGATTTAAAAATTTCTTTACCCTGTGTGAATTTCTAGGGCCAGTCGTCAAAACTAACGATTTTGATAGTCAACATACAGTGAAAGTGGAATTCCTATATTAAGACCACTTTTGGTACTTTTCAAAAGTGGTCTTAAAGGCCACATTTGAACAGTACAAAGATGGTCTCTTATAAGGAGACACTGGGTGGTTTGTTTGCTTGTTTGATTTGATGTTTAACGTCCCCGTCAACACTGTATAGGTCATTTTGGAGACGTTGCTTCCAATTTTGTGGGACTTTTACCCGACATTGAGGTGGAATGACATCTCAAGCCCTGTCGCCCAATGAAACCAATAGGGTTTATAAGCATGGACGGGCCGACTCGCACCGCTTTATCTGGGCAGGCTTAAATCCTCTAAACGGTTTACCAGTACTCATGTGCGGTCGGTTTAAGCTCTGCGTGGAAGCATCATGCAGCCCATCTATTTCTTCAAGCCCCGATGGGCGGGGTCGATCGGACACTGGGTGTATAAAAAAACAAAGAGAGTTTTAAAGGAAACCTTCTAAGTAAGCTTTAAAAAAGCAGTTTAAGTCATAATTTTAGGTGGTCTTAATTGCAGAATTTTACTGTATATCGTTAACACGTTGATCATTTAATATAGCAATATATATACTCCTTTTGCTGAAAGAATGTGAGTAGCTTTTGTAAATGCAAAAGCCACTCACATTTTTACAGCAAAAGAAAAATACCTCTGTATCAGATATTGCACCTATATCTTTAACTTTGGATCGATTTATAAACAATCGACCCAAGAAGCAAAGAAAGAAAATGAAGAAAATAACTGCTTAGATGTTAAAAGCTATGGGGCGCCGTTTTACTATTTATTCTTTATTAATAGATATCAATAATTATTTATGGCAATCCATAATTCGTCTTGGCAAATAAATGCAATATTAATGACTGATACCAGAGGCTTTTGCGGTGAATTATGGGTATCCATAATTCGAAACGTGGATATCCATAATTCAGCCCGATCTATACATATCCATAATTCGATTTATGGATATCCATAATTCGATTTATGGATATCCATTAATCAGCGGAATAATGGAAATCAATATTTTGATTAATTGATATCAATAATTGGAATTAGTGATATCCAAAATTCGACTCGATTATGGATATCCATAAATCGCTCTGAATTAATGATATCTATAGATCAAATTATGGATATCCATTATTCGGCTGATTTATGGATATCCATAATTCGAATTATGGATATCCATAAATCGAATTATGGATATCCATAAATCGAATTATGGATATCTATAAATATGGATTAAATAGTAAAAAGGCACCCTATAAAACCCTTTTTATTCGCGTTCGTCATCATTAACATTTCATTAGTACAATAATACGTTTTTCAAGCGATATTATTTCACGGTCAGCTGATATAAACTTCTTTCGACATTATCGTTTCTCTCAAAGAAATAAACTGCCACAAATAACAATACCTCCTATCAATTTACATGTCAACATTAATTCATCCAGTTCCCTCAAAGAAGGCATTACATCTCCCCAGTTTTATTTTTATGACATATTTTGGCAGCGGTGAATCTCTCTTTCCGTATATCAAAACATCATTAATGCCAAATTTCAGAGATAGATATATAATTACAGCAAACCTCCTATTTTGATTATAATAAAAGGTAGATTTAAGACTCTTTCATTTTGTTATGTGGAATTTTAAGATTGCCGACATAAAGCGATAAATCTTCGAAATGGGAGGTAACCCTGTTATTAATCTGAATGAAATTATGTAAGGCAATCTAAAAGATTGGGTGGGGATTTTGATAGCTTTTGTTCTCATGTATATAGCCGTAATTATTGGCCACGACAAGAGAAGATGTGTTTTAAACACCTGCGCACAGGAAACACTCAGATCAGTCTGCGCATCTATTCAGTAATAGGATAGCCTTTCCTGTCCGCCGGAATGATACAGGGGTGAAAGACTTTTCATCTAACTCCCAGAGAAGACTCATATCAGCCTGCGCAAATGCGCAGGCTGCTCTGAGTCTTCGCTGGGCACGCATGCCCAAAGACAAGTTTTTCTTGGCATGGCCAATATAAACGTAACCAATACGTTGAAATACAAAGGTCGTTGCTCTCAGAAATTTAGGAATATGTAATCAATACTTAACGAAATTTCACCCTTTCGAATCTTTTCAGACCGTTTTTGAAACTTAATAAAATCTTCTCACGAAAAGGTGACATACTTTCCATTTCCATTATTATGTTATTGAAAAGTAATCCATTGGATGCATGGAATGCACAACAGAGTTGAAAACAGGAGTTTTCGAAGCCAGGTCGATCAGGCCTCGTCAGTAACTCTCAAATTTTATTGATATTCCACAATGGAATCGATGATTCCAAAATGTCTATAAACATATGGTGAAGGACAGGGAGACTTTTCACGGCGCCAAACAATCGCTTAACACCGTATTAGCGAAGTTTAATATATTCTAATAGAATAGTCCCTTGTTAGCGTGGAAACCGTTCTGAAAATTGTAAAGCGCTGGTTTTTCTAAGCCACACTACGACCAATCAGGCCTAATCAGTAACCCTCAGATATTTTCGAAATTCCACAATACATCAATGATCCTAAACGACAAGAAAATATAATCTACACTATGATGAAAGGCAGGGAGACTTTTACGGTCGCCACACATTCCAAGATGTAGCTCAGTTGATATGTTCAGCTTCAACGTCCCCGTCAACAGTATTAGTATTTAGGTCCTTTTGGAGACGTTGCTTCCCGTTTTGTGCGACTTTTATCCATGGCATCTCAAGCCACGTCGCCCAAGGAAACCAATGGGGTTTATATGCATTGACGGTCCGACTCGCACCACTTTGCCTAAGCAGACTTAGACATTCTAAGCGGTTTTCCAGTACTCATGCACTGATTCAGCTCTGCGTGGAAGCACAATGCAACCCAATCAATTTCTCCAAGTTCCGATTGGCGGGGCCCTCTAAAAAGGTAATCCCTGCCCAACAAAACTGAGGGCGGGGAGTGTAGAGTGTACATTTTTTTTTCTGAGCCAGAATGCCTTGCTGTCAAGCTGGCTTCATTAGTGACCCTGAAATAGTTTTGAAATTCCAAAACAAAGGAATGACCCCAAAGGTCTAGAATATAAGAATCTTAAATAGGTGTGAGAGGTGGATGGAAAAATCCGTCCCTAGGGTCACTGTCCGGCATCACGAGGCTTGCCGAGTGATGCCGGATAGTGATCCCGAGGGGCGGGTTTTTCTATCCAACCCTCACACCCATATAGGATTCTTTTTCTTGCGTACCCTTCATTTCCTGGCGCGGATTTTTAATGCTGCAGTCACTTTGGTTACCGACGTCCACCATATTGTGATGGCACTAATGGAATGTTTAGTGGTGTAACGTAACGTGCTGTGACGTCAACCTTAACGACGGCGCATATGAGATCGTATTCAACCAGTGCATTTATCAAACACGCGAGAATGTTCGATTTTGGGTAAGAACACCAGGGTTAAAACAGAATTTCTATCCCAAGCTAAAATTATGGATTTCCTGGTTTGGTGTGCAAGAAAAGAAAATCTACACTATCACCCTGTTGCAGTGTACTCATTTCAACCTCAACAGCTATAACACTTTTTTGACCATAACCATTACCACATTATCGAGATAGGGGTAGGGGAAGTTCGAACTACTCAGGGTCAATGATAGCACCCGGCCATAAATACATGATGTATGTTGTATGTACTCATTAGAATCGCCTCACTGAGGCGATTCTAATGAGTACATACAACATACATTTTCAAGCTAGAATCAGAAAATCGCCCTAAATTGTCCTTTTAATGTTGATTTCTGCCATGGAACAACAAAAAGAATTCTCTAGGGAAGGGCAAATTGGATTTATCCATGGTAAACGAGCCATCCGAGTTCGAGTAATTGAAGTTTCACTAGTGTAATGCTCAATGCGTTGGTTCAACTTTATTCTTCATCACTAACCACACCCCCCTCACCCCCCCCCCCCCCCGTATATGATTTTTAAAGCAAGATGGTTAATGTTAAATGTGTACACCCTAAGTGGCCTCTTCTGGAATGCGTTTTAAAGCAGCAGTAAGGAATTTTCTACCAAGCCTCAATTATGAGTTAAGTCTTCTGATAATGTATCCCCCCACGCGTTTAACCTATATTTGCCGCCGCCTCAACCCCCCCCCCCCCCCACCCTACCCCTCCGAAAAAAGGACAATGGCAATGTATACCAATATTGGCGCATCACGTGATCAGGCCCCAAGTATTTTTCTAAAATTTACAAGAAATGAAATGAATCTGACACCCCTTTGTACATATGGAAGTAGATTTGTTTAAGGCTGTTGAAAGGAAGATGAGGCACCCCATGAGAAAAGCTGTTTTGCCATTTGCGAACAGCTCGGACCCATCAATACCGGTCCGATCGAACAACAACGGTGTTGATCAGTCTGCGCATGCGCGTAGACAAATCAACACCTTTGTGTTCCCTGCTCAGGAAGTACAATCCTTTTTGTCTCTATATCTGAAATTTCAAGACTCTTGCCTGTCTTTGTAACAGCGCAGGCTCTTTTGTGTCCGGCCATGTCACAGTCCCCGAAGACATGTTTTACCGGGACGAGGCTCATATAGGGGCTAATGGCGTCGCTACCTTCCATGTGGTAGTGCTTTACAATGCCTCTTAAATAGCATATATCCACGGGTCTGTTATTATACATCATAACCATAACTGGAGATATTGCCATATCGGATATTCAAGGCGAAGAGCCGTGAGATTCTATCTTTCCGCTGTAGTTTTTCCCAATGACGTATCGCCCCCAGACAGCCTCAGTTGACCCGAGATCTCGCGAGATCGGGCGAGATTACACTTATATGGTGTGCTGACAACTAAAGATCATCATTCAATTACAGCTGATAAATTCCTCTTTCCAGAACAACAACGGCTAATCAATACATTCTGACACATAAAATATTGAATACCGTCAGAGTTATTAGCTTTATGGAACCGATATGCAATTTGAGACGTATCCAATATGGCGCCTGTGTCGCCGCCATATTTTGTATCACTCCGCTGGATTGGCTGGAAAAAAACATCGCCGAAGAAAAAATCGATGTCCCATTGGGTAATTTAGTTTTCCTGCTTCCAGGAAAGATGATTGACAATCGCGATATACATATTCATAAAGTTATGATATTATATTAAATGTACATATTGATGAAAATAGCAATATATGGCAACGAACAGCGTGACGGTATTCGTTATTGGCTTCCAGGCGCACTAGTAAGAAACAAGAAAGTTAAGAGAAGGCGTTCTCTCCTACCAGGAGGTCTGATAGGTCTGAAGAAACGGTTGTTCTGTTTTATGTCACATTGCGTGTTGAAATATAAATTGAAATTATGATATGAAACTGACAGTTTTATTGAAGAACATAAAAGTTGACGGGTAATCAACTATGGAGAAGGAAAAACAGAAATTGGGGTGATCTGCAAATCCTCAAAACTGTCTGGAAATGAAGATGATCCATTATCATTGTATCATAAATGTCCTGATGTCAGGTTTTACTTCATACATTGATCAGAATTAATCTAGATAATATCATGATGTCATCGAATATATCCCGCTTGAACATTCCTGTGTCGAAGCAGGAAATTCTGTAATTATTTCTTGTATATCAATACATATTTAAGGTTTCTAGCGAATGATGTTTCAACAGTGCTTTTGAGAATCTACAAATGTATGGTGTTTTGGGTCAATACAGGCAAATTCCTATATTAAGACCGCCTTTGGGACTGTTCAAAATTGGTCTTTAAGACCACTTTTGAACAGTCCCAAAGGTGGTATCTTATTGGGAGACACTGGGTGTGGCAAACACAAAGAAAAAAATAACCGAAACTTTCTCAATAAGCTTTCAACAGCAGATTTTGTCTTAATTTTAGGTTGTCTTAATAGTGGAATTTTACTGTATAAGCAAATTTGAACAAGCGATGGACTCATGGATCCGTCTACACAGATATCATGCCTTTGTTACTTTTAGAGAAATATTCTATATATAGAGGATCTTACATGAGTGTTCATGTATTATTGAATATATTAAACGAGTTGGGGAAAAGGGATAAAATGCGAGTCTTTGCCGAACATCTTATCCCTTTTCTTCAACGAGTTTAATAAATCTTTGACCCGCAGAAGGGATGATTCTCCCTGAGTAAGGGGCCTCCAGTTAACGTCCCGATCCGGAGGACGGTGCTCTTTGTGGCATTCGTCGCTGCAACTTATGCGAGTGGAGCATGTTCGGACACGACAATTTTATTACCACTGCCGGGAATCGAACCGGAAGCCTCTAGCATAAGAGGCAAGTGCACTATCCACTGAGCTACCACGCTCCACCTTTCCCCGTTCCCAGCATGCATTATAAGAGTTTACTATCATTGCAGTCGCCGTGTATCGTTGATCATAATATTAGTGATTTCATACTATACCCCGTATCATCCTTCGGACCCTGGAGCGATATAGGGGTTTCGGGTTGATGCAAGGTATGGTTTGAAATTTGTGGATCTAAGGATGACATACATTAACATTACATGCATTTTATTTTAATGCGATTTTGTAACTACCTTATGAAATATTTTTAACATGCTCAGGAACCCTGCAGATCGGTACAGCCACATATAGAAACAGTGTTAATATAGATGAGACGGCAATATTGTTTGTCATTATGTCAGTGTAGTGATTTAATAAAATATCTATTGATAACAATGGGTGTTTGTTTGTATTGAGGTTTTACGTCCCCAATTACACTATTTTGATCATTTTGGTGACGTTGCTTCCAAATTTTGTGGGACTATTACTTGACATTGAGATGAAACGATAAGCCCTGCCGCCAAAAGAAACCATTGGGGTTTTAGGAAAGGCCTTACTCAAACCACATTTCCTGGACACGCTTAGAAAGTAAGGGGTTTACCAGTCCTCAAGTTTGGTCAGTTTCAGCTCTGCGCTGAAGCACGATTTCTCCAGATCCCGATGGGTGGGGGTAAAACAATGGGTGTATGTAAGCTCAAAGACGAAAATACGACTTCAACAATTCGGAGCTGTTTCTGTATTTGGTCAGTCATGTTTTTGTAACGAATTCCATTCGAGTTTTTATTTTACTTAGCAGTGAAATCAAAAAATAAAAATGATCTTTTCACACGAAAATTTTCACAGCGTGAAACTTAAAATGACCATGTCTTTTTTTCACAGCAGCAGCCCGCGGACTACTTTTTTTGGTTTGTTTTTTCGTATAAAATAAAAAGGAAGTTTGCTTTTGTTTTCGATAAATACCAATAAGTCATCGAATGTGTTGAAAGCATATTTTACACAATAAATTTTCACGAGTGCGAAACATGTTACAAACAGCTGTTCAGCTACAGTACATCGCCAAGCCACGTATAAAATAACAAGAAAATCTACTTTTTTTTTCGATATTATTTCTAGTATTCATCTCAAAAGAGGAAATATCCTCTAACTATTGTATTCTTCAGCTTTTTGCGACCCCATGATAATGATAAATGAGCCAGCGCACGACAAAACCTACAGTAAGACCTGTGCGCCAAGCGAAGACTCCGATCAGCCTGCGCATCCATATTGTCTAACCAGAGACTTCTCTTGCTGCATGAAGGAGTAATGGGCCCTTAGCTATCCTTAGAGCACACAACGAAGCCTCTGATCAGACGCGGATGCGCAGGCTGATCTGAGTCTTCGTTGGCGCACGTCTTATTGTAGGTTTTGTCGTGCGCTGGCTCAAATATTCTCACTCAAGACTCTTAACAAAATCGCCTTCATACAAGACCCTTTTTAATTAATAGACTTACTGTGGCAACCTCAAATATAATATAATGTCAAATGTAAAAACTCAGATATATGTGGATATCTTATAAGTTTAACTTTTTTGTTCAGATTTTATCTTGTCATAGACGAAAGTCAGTTTATTATCTTAGGCTTTCAAGCCTCCACGCGGACCAATCAAATTCTTGGTTGAACCACCGTGAAAGTGATGGTGAGGGTTGGAATCCCGTGAAGTTTACTTAAACCCACCAGTATCTTTACTGACCGTTCCAATTCGGTGCTTTTTCTGTGGTTCCTTCATGTTTTGTGTTGGTGGTTCTGATTCTTTCCCTAATCATATATGTTGTTACGTTGATGATTCTGATTTTTCCCCTTTTTGATTATTCATTTTAGTTAGTTTGTCCTTCCAGTTTAATGTTTGCCGTGTTGGTGGTTCTGATTCTTGCCCCCATTATGTATATTGCTCCTTTTTTATTAAGGTTCGGATATTCTGAGTCAGTAACTGTTTGGGCAAGAGCTGCTGACCCGGTATACCTTTTGTTCGGTTTGTTTACTGTCGTTGCTTATTTCCCTTGTGATATTTTGGGAAGAATTTGGGATCTGATTGTATCTGTTCCTGATCGTTTCTTTTTTATCTCATTTGGCATTGAATACAACGACTTATGCAACAATGCCTAATGTAACAAACTCAGACTATTCATTGAGGTATTTAGTTACATCATTAACCAGAAATAAGCTGCGTTGGTACCTTTCAAGAAGTACAGCCTTAACCTAACACCAAGCCCCCCACACCTCCCTTGACACCAAGATATATGGATATTTTATAAATGTATTTTTTTCACTTCAGATCACATCTTTTTATAGACGAAAGTCGGTTCCATCGTAAAGACTTACTGAGAATTAGAATTTAATTTTATGTAATGTTGGTTGGTGCCTGATACTCTGTCTCTGGTTGGGCCCATCGGAGTCTAACTATTGGTTTTCCTTTGCTCCAGTATTTCAGTGGTTACTTGCTGTCGAGTCCTCATCTTCATCTCTGTGGCTGTTTGATTTTTGTGTTCTCGGACATCTTGCACTGATGAGTTAGGATGAGTTGATGACTGCGGCCGCGTAAAATCGATTTAATCCCCCCACCCCGCCCATTGAAATTCGTTTCACTGATCGTTCCCAGGCGGTTATTCTGTCGCGGTTTATTTTTGTTATGGTTTGTCTTCAGTGTCTGTATCGCTTATATTTGTTTTTGTTTTGGATAGCCAATAGGCCATTTTGAGGGAAAGTAACTTCCGCTGTTGATGTTTCCATTGGGATCTGGTTGTTTTGTGTTTGTGTTTCTTTCCCTTTGGTGTCTCTGATGGGAACAATAGGTTAATTGTATCGATTCCTGATCACTGTATCCACTTCTCTTTTTATTACATTAGGCGTTGTTCCATTTGGCGTTGAGTGCAACGGCGCTGAGTGCAACGCCTAATGTAACAACGATTGGTGTAATAAACTAATTTTATTACATTTGGCGTTGTATTACATATGAGGTTGTCACAACTCGCAAATACAAGTACTCGTAACATTAAAGCCAGAAGACATGTCTTTTTGTGCGTTTTATTGATATTAAATTAAAATAGACTTAAGTTCTGACTGGTTTTTTCTTCAGTGTTCAAAGGATAGAAGCTTATTTCATAAGCTTTCATAAGCTATCCGTATCTTCTTAATCATATTACAGATATCATTTATGACACCTTCTTTTAGCATTTTAGTGTGACAGATTAAGGAGGTGTATCTTAATTAAAAAGAAAATCTACATCGAAATCATCAACATCAAAGTATGGCAGCAAAATCCCTGTCCCATATATAATGTCAGATCACGAGAGATCCAATATCATTTGATGTTTTATATATAATGGTATATGGAAACACTGCGTGCCTGCAGCCCATTATTTCTTTCTTTTGTCATTAATTCATTTTCTATTCTTCTATGATATTGGAAGAATAGAATTATTGTTTGGCTTAATTTCGCAATGTACTTAAAGCAAGATGCTTAATTCAACAGAGAGATAAGACGCAACTATCAAATGAACCGGCATACATAAAACTCTTTAAGGTGACTTTTGCAAAACAGCGATGACTCAAATCAGATTGCGCGTGCGCGCAGTCTGGTTTAAGTCATCGCTGCTTGCATAAGCCTTCAACAGACATATAAGGCTGTGTAAAAAGCGATCAGAAAAGTCCGTGTTCGAATCGAGCGGATAAGCAACTTGGTCGGAGTCTTCGCTTTCCAAGGACTGGCCTTCTTGAAGGTTTGGTCATGCTTCGTCTCAGATGGAATGGAAATTTATAAGAAATCAGCTTGAAAAAACAGCATTAAACCTTCTGCCGCAAAATTGGACGGTCATAAAACAGAGCAGCGTTGGCACATTAATCTTCTACTTAACCAATTCGCTGTCATCAAACGCAAAAAGTTACTTCAGTCCCTATAAAATTGTTATTCTGTAAAAGATATCAATGTGTTTTTATTCGATCATACAATTGTCAAAACGGTAATATTGCGAAATGAACAGGATTTTTCCATTATCGAAGAATATCCCGTATTCCGGAACCTCATAAAATTGCAAATACTAATTTTCAATTCACTTTATAAATTGCCATCCTAGACTAGGAATGTGATGGAAGAAAGTGTTATTTCTTCAATAAACATGTCACATCTCTTTGAATATTGCTACAAATATATTTACGGAAGCAAGGAGAAATTTCGCTGTTAGTTTCTTGATTGTATATTTCCGTTCTGCGCTGTTATATTGACAGGCAATGTCGTCATATCAATTGACTACAGGACTTCTGACACTCAGATCGCAAAAATTACTTTTCATTATGAAAGTGATATTTACAAAACTAAATTGAAGATAATTTGCCTGGATAGCACGCAGACAAAGAGCACAAAGGTTTAGAAGAGCTTCTCAGTATATGTCAAAGTTGCTTTTCCCCTGATGGTATGTTTAAGAATGTTGCACGCTGGAACTGGGGAAATGTTGGGTTGTTGCACTCTTCACTGTCCTTCACCTCTTGTTGCACTCTTCATCACTTGTGGCATCATCATCTTCAGCATCATCATCATCATAATCATCAACATCATCATCTTGTCTGAAGTCTTCGAAGGTAAGGATGACTGTTTTAATGATACTGTTTGTATTACATATATATGTGTTGTTGTATGCCCTACATGGGCCCATATGGCAAATAAACATATTCTATTCTATTCTATTCTTGTGGCACTCATTACGAAAACACTCCAATACAAATACATTGTAAACTTTATCGCCGAAAATTCGAACATTTTAAGATGAAAAATTGTGATATTTTTCTTATTTCTGCTCAAAATATAGATTGTGGGTACTCCTTAGAACCGCCTCATCGAGGCGGTTCTAACGAGTACCCACAATCTATATTTTAGATCAGAAATAAGAAAAATAGGGTTTACCCCTGTAAACCCCAGTTTTACTATATAAAAGTGGGGTTCAAGGGGGTCAAAATTATATAGGCGTGTTTTTGTGATGCTCTTCATAATGGTAACTGTAGCACTCTTTATCACTTGTTGCTTTTTTTTGGCTTCGCCACTTGTTTCACTCTTGATCCTAAGTTGCACTGTTCACCAGTTGCAACACTCTTCGTCACTTGTTGGTTGCACTCTTATTAATCATTTGGTGCAATCTATCACTTTTATCACTCTTCATCACCTGCAGCTATCTTCATCACCTTCAGCACTCTTCATCACTGCATAACTATTCATCGCGTGTTGCCCTGTCCAAAATTCCCGCACTCATCATCAATTATAGCACTCTTCAGCACTTGCTGCATTTTTATCACTTATTGGACTTTCATCATGTACAGGATTCTCCATCTCTTGCGGGACTCTTCAACACCTGCAGCATTCTTCGTCGCTTGTTGCTTTTTATCACTTGCATAACTTTTCATTATTTGCAGCACTGTTCATCATTTGCAGCACTCTTCATCACTTGTTTCTTTGTTCATCACTTGCAGCACTCTTCATCACTTGTTTCTTTCTTCATCACTTGTAGCACTTTTCTTAACTTGCAACACTCTTCATCCCTTGATGCACTCTTCATCACTTTGCAACACCCCTCATCACTTTTACCACTCTTGATCACGTGTTGCCCTCTCTATCACTTAATTACTCTTCATCACTTTGCAACACTCTTTCTCACTTTCAGCACACTTCATCACTTGTTGGACCCTATCTGTCACTTTGCACACTGTATCACTTTGCCCTCTCTATCACTTTGCCCTCTCTATCACTTGTTACACACTTCATTCCTTGACGCACTCTTCACCACTTGCTGCTTTGTTCATCACTTGTTGCACTCCTCATCACAACACTCTTCATCATTTTTTGCACTCTTAATCACTTTGCAACATTCTTCATCACTTGTACCGCTCTTCATCACGTGTACGTTGCACTCATTATCACTTGTTACACCAAAGGGAACGAAGCATTAAATAACTAGACTCTTATGGAAACATCAATAGCCAAAAGGACAGTTACTTCCCACAAAATGGCCGCTTCGCTATCCAAAACAAAGAGATAGAAGCGATACGCACACTCAAAGTCAAACTAGAACAAAAAAGCTTTATCAGGGACGTTTAAAGTAAAAAAAAACCTATCCCAAACTTCAGTAACTAGGCAGATGATTCACATGAAATAGGATGCCTGATTTTCTAGATGGAATAGTCGTTGGAAAGGTTGTAAACAAGTGTCACATCCGTATGAAAGCTGTAAACAAGTGCCATAGTTGTTTGAAGGACCTAAACAAGTGCTACTGATATTTAAATGGTGTAAGTAAGTGCCATGAAAGGCTGTACACAAATGCAACTGTCGTTGGGAAGGCTAAAACAAGTGCTACGGCTATCAGAATGGCTGTGACTAAGTACCGGAGTCGTTTGAAAGACTAAACAAGTGCCAGATTTACTCGAAGGGCTGTAAACACGTTCCACAATGCCATAATCGCAGAAATGAATTTACACAAGTACCACAGTCGTTTGAAATGCTTTTCACATGTCCCACAGTCATTTGAAAGACTTAAACAAGTACCCCAGTCCTTTGAATGACTATAAACAAGTGCCAGTCGTTTAAATGGATGTAAAAAGTACCACAGTCATTTGAATACTGTAAACAATAGCCTAGTCGTTTGAAAGGCTGTCAACTAGCACCAGAGGTTTTTTTAAGGCAGTGAACAGGTACCAGAGTCGTCTGAAAGGTAGTTAACATGTGCCAAAGTTACCTGCGAGGATGTTAATAAGGACCACTGTCGTTTGGCTTTTAACATTTACCACAACCATTTTAATTGTAAACAAGTATCACAAACGTTCGAAAGGCTGCAAACAGTGTCAGTGTAATTTGAACGGCTGTAAACAAGTAGCACAGTCATTTGAAATGTGGTACCACAATCGTATGGAAGGATGTAAAAAGTATCACAATCATTTGCAGCTCTGTAAACAAATACCACAATCATTTGGAGGCTGAAAACAAGTTCCACAATCATTGTAATTGCTATACACTAGTACCGCAGTCATTTGAAAGGCTATGAACAACCCTGCTAGCATTCTACATAAATCTACAGCGGGCCGTTAGCGGCCCGTCAGCTACCCTGACGGGCCGCTAACGGCCCGCTGTAGATTTATGTAGAATGCTTACTGGGAAGTGTCAGGTAATTGAAAGGCTATAAATATGCGCCATTGTCATTTGAATTGCTATAAACAAGTACCACAGTCATTTGCGAGGTTGTAAACAAGGGCATATATAGTCGTTTGAATGGCTGTTCAATTATGCAGCCGTCGTTTGTATTGGCTTCTTTGGCTTATATAAGTCGTAGAACATCAAACATGTGTCAAAATTCGCAGGTACGAGGGCTGTTCAAAAGAACATGTCACTTCCATTGTTTCTTTTTACTACAAACATTAAAAATTTTATACACTTGCTCTGCACTTCAAAATACGCCCAACCCACCTGAATACATCTTTTAGCTGGTCAATCCACTTTTGTAAGCAGTTTTTATACTCTTCAATGGGGACACCCATCAGATACTGACAAACCACAGATCCAATTGTATCTCTTTCCAGATAGATTGTATTTAAGTTTGGAAACAGAAAATAGTTGCAGGGAACCAGGTCTGGCGAAAATGGAAGGTGCGGTAGGACGGTGACCTTCTCTGACTCAACAACAACAACAAAAAAAAAACGTAAACAAAACAACTCGGTCAGAAGGTTTGCTTGTTAGCGGGTGTATTATCTTTCAAGAGTCTGCTTAAGCCCTGTTTTGGGGTTGCGGTTTTCATAGTACTTCTATTGTCTTATTACAACATTTTTATAGAGTTTTGCTGTGACTGTTCTACTTTTTGGCGCCGGAATTTGCATGACTGGACCCTTATTATTGAAAACAAGAGGCCCATGAGCCACAATGCTCACCAGAGCTCAGGGGGCCACTGCCCACTGGCAGCAATGTATTTTAATTAACCATGGAAGCCCTGTGCCCTAGGATGCTACAGATAAAATTTGGACCCAATAAGCCTCGTGGCTTCAGATTCGATGCCGCTTGAATGTGTTGTTGCAGGACAACAGATGACAATTTACAATATCCCATCTGTGGCAACAAATAGGCCAAAAAAGAACATTATTAAAGGAACATTGCCATGAAAGTGTGACAAAATATCTTGAAAGGCATTAATGTCATTTTTCAATTTTCCCCATTATAGGACAATGGAAACTCATAGCTTGGCATAGCAAACAAACCAAAGAGCCAAAGTTCATAGACCAGTGCTCAGGTGGACACTGCCCAATGGCAGCCATGTATTATAACATGATATGATTTTATTATAACAATTATAAAGTCTCCCAAACAAACCCCATACCCAAATGAGCACCCATGTGGACTGTATCTGAAATATTAGGTGTTTTATAACGTAGAGAGATCAGGGCATGGACCCAATGGAGCCCTGGTTGGTGTCACTAAATGCGTCTTATCAAAAGGAACAAAGACATATATAGTTTATCAGTGGGAATATGTATGGTTCCTGAAATGTAAGGCCTTTTAAGCAATGGAGGGAATCGGGCATGGCAGATCCCAGAAAAGCCCAAGATTGTTATCAATGAATAAGTCTTATCATAAGGACCAAGAGTATATACGGTTAAACAGTGGGGATCTGAATGGTTTCTGAGATATGAGGCAATTTTATGAAGTGGCAGGGAGAGAAATGACCCCTGTGATCCCCAAAGACGGGGTGACTGAATGTGTCTAATAACAATGAGCAAGAATATATGTGATTATAGGATGGGGATTTGAATGGTTTCTGAGATATATGGCCTATTATGAAGTTGAGTCTTATCATAAGGAACAAGAATAAATATGGTTATGGGGTGGGGATCTGAACGGTTTCTGAGATATATGGATTTTAATGAAGTAAAGGGGTGGGGCATGGCCTCTGGAACCCCGGGGGGTACCTGCATGCTGGTGTCACTGATTGCGTCTTATCACAAGGAACACGAATATATATGGTTTAGGGGTGGGGATCTGAACGGTTTCTGAGATATATGGATTTTCATGAAGTAAAGGGGTGGGGCATGGCCTGTGGCACCCCGGGGGGGGGGGGGCCTGCATGCTGGTGTCATTGATTGGGTGTTATCATATGGAACAAGAATTGTTACAACGCATAATGTAGTAATGTTATAATTACTACATTATGAAATTTTTACTACATTATGCGTTGGCATAGTCGACGCGAAATGAAATAAAATGTCGTTTTTACTACATTATGCGTCGATACTAAGAGGTTTGAGCAAAATGAAAGAATTATTACATTTTGCGGCGATGGGTGGCATACTTAATTTTACTTCATTATGCGTCAACAGTTTGTTTGTTTGATTTGAGGTTTAACGTTCCCGTCAAGACTATTTAGGTCATTTTGGAGACATTGCTTCAAATTTTATGGGACTTTTACCCGATATTGAGATGAAATGACATCTCAATCGCTGCCGTCCAATTAAAAGCAATAGGGTTTATATGCATGGATGGGCCGACTCGCAGCAGTTTTCCTGGACAGGCTTAGACCTTCTAAGCAGATTACGAGGACTCATGTACGGGCGGTATCAGCTCTGCGTGGAAGCATCGTGCAGCCCATCTATTTATACCCCCGGCATACGAAGTGCACTACACGATCATGTGTTGAGCCTTAAAACACAAATGAGGGAAAGACATCAGGCATGAGACCAAAATAGCGCAAGGCGTACGATTTTAATTCTACTGGCTTAATCAAATACAATGAAATTCCACTATTAAGACCACCTAAAATTAATACAAATTTTGTTTTTAAAGCATATTTGAAAGGTTAAAGCTACATTTTCTTTGTGATTTTGACCTTCAGTGTGCTTTTGTGGAAGACCGTCTTTTGGACTGTTCAACTGTGGTCTTAAAGACCACTTTTGAACCGTCTCAAATGTGGTCTAAATTGTAGGAATTTAACTGTATTGCTTCCTAAGTCTTTTCGAAGACAGCTATGTTCTACCATCATTACTTCATTATGCGTCGATATGGTGCATATCAACGCGAAATGAAATAATTTTTTTACTTCATTTCGCGTCGACTATGCCAACGCATAATGTAATAAAAAAAATCAAAATGTAGTAATTACTACATTACTACATTATGCGTTGTAACAAAGAATATATATGGTTTAGGGGTGGGGCTCTGAACAGTTTCTCAGATATATGGTATTTTGTGAAGTCAAGGAGTGGAGCATGGCCCGGGCGCACACTGGGTGACCCCTAAGTTGGTGTCACTGAATGTGTCTTATCATAAGGAACAAGAATGTATATTGTTTATGGGTGGGTATCTGTAAGGTTTCTGGAATATTTGGCATTTTACGAAGATGAGGGGGTTGGGCATGGTCCAGGCACATCCCAGGGGACCCCAACTTTGGTGTCACTGAATGCAACTTATCATAAGGAATGAGAGTATATATGGTTTAGGGGTGGGGATCTCAATGGTTTCTGAGATAAATGGCATTTTATAAAGTGGAAGGGGTGGGCATGTGCCTGGCACATCCCGGGGGATCCACAGGTTGGTGTCACTTAATGTGTCTTAGCATAAGGAACAAGAATATATATGGTTTAGGGGTGGGGATCTGAATGGTTTCTGAGATAAATGGCCTTTTATGAAGTGGAGGGGTCAGGGCATATCCCCGGCAAATCCCGGGGGACCCCCAGGTTGGTGTCACTTAATGCATCTTATCATAAGGAACAAGAATATATATTGTTTAGGGGTGGGGATCTGTATTGTCTCTGAGATGGATTTTAATGAAGTAAAGGGGTGGGGCATGGCCCATGGCACCCAGGGTGGACCTGCATGCTGGTGTCACTGATTGCGTCTTATCATAGGAACAAGAATATATATGGTTTAGGGGGTGGGGCTCTGAACAGTTTCTCAGATATATGGTCTTTTGTGAAGTCAAGGGGTGAAGCATGGCCCAGGAACATCCTGGGTGACCCCTAGGTTGATGTCACTGAATGTGTCTTATCCTCAGGAACAAGAATATATATGGTTTAGGGCGGGGGATCTGTAAGGTTTCTGGAATATTTGGCCTTTTATGAAGTTGAGGGGGGGTTGGGCATGGTCCCGGCACATCTCGGGGGACCCCCAGGTTGGTGTCGCTCAATGCATCTTAGCATTAGGAACAAGAATATATATAGTTTAGGGGTGGGGATCTGTATGGTTCCTGAGATATATGGCATTTTATGAAGTGGAGGGGGTGGGGCATGTCCCCGGCACATCCCGCGGGACCCCCAGGTTGGTGTCACTTAATGCATCTTAGCATAAGGAACAAGAATATATATAGTTTAGGGGTGGGGATCTGAATGGTTTCTAAGATAAATGGCATTTTATGGAAAAGAGGGGGCAGGGCATGTCCCCGGCACATCCCGGGGGACCCCCAGGTTGGTGTCACTCAATGCATCTTATCATAAGGAACAAGAAAATATATGGTTTAGGGGTTGGGATCTGTAAGGTTTCTGAGATATAAGGCATTTTATGAAGTGGAGGGGGCGGGGCATGGCCCCGGCACAACCTAGGGGACCCCCAGGTTGACATAAAAGCATAAGGCTGAGAGTAGTTTACACAAGGAACATGTTTATGTAAGTTTTGTCAAAATATCTGCAATGACTTGGCAGCAAATGCCATTTTTCAGTTTTCCCCATTGTAAGTCAATGGAAACTCTAAGTTGCCATAGCAACAAAACTAAAAGGCCAAATTTCATAAAAAAACACAAAACCTATAAAGGCAAATATGGTGAATATTTTCATAAAGTCTCAGCCTCCTAGAGCATATGGTTTCTGAGGAGATGATTTTTTTAAGTATTTTTTGTCTATTTTTTGCATTTTGGTTTCCATGGTAACCAATAAAAATGAGCAGAAGGCCTAAAATCATACGGCAGATAGTAGATTACCTATGGAACATTTCTATGAAAGTTTTGTCAAAATATCTGCAGAGGCTTGGTAGTAAATGCCATTTTTCTATTTTCCCCATTATAAGTCTATGGAAACTCTAAGTTGCCATAGCAACCAAACTAATGAGCCGATTTTCATTAAAAACACAAACTTTCAATCCCCCTGCCCAATGATGCTACAGATGAAATTTGGGCTGAATCGGCCCAGTGGCTTCAGAGGAGATGTCGTTTGAAAATGTTGACGAAGACGCAGACGCAGACGACACAGACGACGCAGACGACGACGGACAACTGCCTATCCTATGCTCTGGTGAGCTAAAAATTCACATACAAAGCCTTCTTTACCGTTCATATTCGTCAGGACGCCTCGCAATTTTGGTGGCCCAAATACGATTGGAATACTTCGGCTTTGGTTTAAAAAAATAAACCCAGGTCTCTTCACCAGTGACTAAATTGTCGATAGCCTTTTTGCTATATTTTTGGATATATTTTTTAGCACTTTTTTTTGCATTGCTATACGGGTCCTCTTTTGTTAAGCTGTCAATAAAGCGGGTATCCATCTTGCTTTTATTTTCCCAAGTTGTAAATGGTGCGATTCTAATAAGTACACCCAATATATTATAGAAAATCGAAAAGATATCCCTAAATTACTCGATGAGGCAATTCTAATTAGCACGCACAACATACCACCCATATTATTTGGGAGATCGAAAGAGGCCCCTAAATTATTCCTGTTATGACTCCTGATCTGGGGCTACGAGTTACCCTCAGTGGCTCGAACTATCTCCGTCTGGAACAAATTTTCATGGTCCTAAGGGTGTTCCAGCCATTGCAGTTCGACTGTGTTTTACCCATCTTTGCAAGGGCGACAATTTCTGTGACTTCTTGTCTGCTCTTCAGCAGACCGAACATCTCCGAAAAAGTGTCTATACGTGTCTATACACTTAAGGGGAATGGGAACACCTTACACATTTTCCGCCATTTTTCCATGGGAGACAACTTTCGGGACTCCCTGTTCGCATTTCGATAGGCTCAGTCCCACCGAAAAAGGGGTCTACTTTTCAAGGAAAGAATTTACTCCTCAGGAGCAAATTCTTTCCTTTAAGAGTTGACCCCTATTGACATGTGAGACAAAAACACTTTTGCAGCAGTTGCCTCTCCTGAAGGTGTGCCAATTCGCCTTAATGTTAAGACACTGAATTTAGATTATGGGCGAATTCTATCCTCTAAGAGTAGACGCTTGCTGAAAAGGGAGATAAAAATTGTGTTAAAACAGTTGCCTTCCCTGGAGGTTAATCCTTTCCGAGTGAATGTTTTCATGACAATGATTATACAAAACACCTTCAGTCCAATATCTGAATATTACAAAACGCTGCACAGTGATGCAATTTTCCACGAAGTCCCAAGACGGTTGAATCTCGCACTCCAAGGATGTTTTTGTGTAAATGAAAATAGTGATAAAACATAACAACAGTTATTGCTGAATAATTTATAACTAATTCAAAGAAAGGAATTAAAACAATAGCTCCTTTGAAGCGTTAATTGGTGGTGCAGTGGGGCGGCATGCACTCAGTTCCTTTTTGATTTATGGCAGAATTCAAAAACATTCGCATAGATATTGTGTATCAAAGTCATCAAACTGTAGATATAATTTAGTTCATGAGGGACGAAAGTTGACTTTTTAAGAGCATTGCTCCCCTGCGAAAAAATGCACTCCTTATATGTTTTGTCTAGAAGATATATCAACTTTGCATAATCCCAGCAGAAATGTGTGTATTAATAAGCAACGGGTGCTCCACCGGTATGATTATAAAGACAAGGTAAGATTATTTGTTACACTGTAAAACATAGCTCGCATCAAGCGGACACACCCATGCAAGTTAACCATTAAGACACCCAAGAAAAACATCTGAAAATGTCGTCTGTATATGTCGTCTGCTGCTCTTCTTTTTCGCAAACTCTTCAAACAAATAAGTAGAAGACAATTGCTGTAATCGGCGTTAATGCCTCCTTTCACCCCTTTAAAGATTAATGTCATAGTTTTCTTACCATCACGAAACTGCGCATATTTAAGAAATGAAATTTATTTTTCTGCAGTTCATGGAAGTATGAACGCAGTGGGTCGCGTGCAAAAGAAATGAACCCCGAAGGGGTTCATGTAAACTTTGCTAGCGACCCACTGTCGTTCATAATTTCATGAAAAGCAGAAAAAATAAGTTTATTTTTTATATTTACATTATTTGCCCCTCATCACTGGGCGAAAAAATGCTTGTAGGGCAAACTTTTACAGCTGAAAAACATTTACACGCTGTTTTTCTACAAAGAGCGGAGCAGCGTTGACGTCATCAACGCCCGTAGAGAACAATGGTTTAGAATGACGTCATTTAACGTCACTGAAAATCTGACGTATGAACGCAATTGTTTTCTATAGGTTTACATTAGACTTTACACTGGAAATGTAAATATATAATTTTGACCCCCCTTGAACCCCACTTTGATGTAGTAAAAATGATGTGTACAGTGGTAGATCTTATATCTCTTATCTCTGCTTTAAAATATAGATGTATAATGTACATGCAAAGACAAGAAATAGCAACACTAAACTACGTATGATTGTGGTTGCTCAATAGAATCGCCTCCTGAAAGCCATCCAATCGGCCCACTCGGCCAGCGCAAACGCCCAATTATAGAAGGACTAAGAACAATTCATCCCTTAAAATAATGAACTAAATAAATAATTCAAACATTACGAAATAAAATTTCGTTTAGTTCATAAGCGTGAAAAATGTAGGAAAACATGTTTTATAAAAAGTAATCCTTTGGAAGCAAGGACTATAACATAGTTCTAAAAACTGTGGTGTGTATAAGTTTTTTTTTTCTCTCTCTCTCTCTTTCCAGACTTATTAGTTTCGACAAAATATAGGCACCATCAGTAACACACGAATATTCTTAAAACTCCACAGTGGAATCAATGATTCAAAATGACTAGAAAATACAGTGAAACCCGCTATTAAGACCACCTAAACTTAGGACTAATTCTGCTATAAAAAGGTTATTTTGAAGGGTGCACGTAATTTTTCTTTGTGTTTTCTTCCTGCAATGTCCTCTGATCAGGGACCACCTTTGGGACTGTTCAAAAGTGGTCTTACAGACCACTTTTGGACAGTCCCTAAGGTGGTCTTAATATAGGAATTTTACTGTATAACCCGCACTATGATGAAGGACAATGAGACTATTCACGTAGTTCATAGAAGTACTGTAATATCTTATTTTCTATTTTTTTATATTTTACTACCGCAACAAACATTTAAAATCAGTATTTGCTGAATGTATTAAGACTCATTACGCAAACACGCCTATGCAAATACATTGCCACCTTTATCGCCGAAAAAAAATGAAAAATTTATAATGAAATATTGTGATATTTTTCTTATTTCTGCTCAAAATATAAATTGTTGGCACTCGTTAGAACCGCCTCATCGAGGCGGTTCTAAAGAGTACCCACAATCTCTATTTTAGAGCAGAAAGAAGAAAAAAAGGTATACCCCCGGAAACCGCAGTTTTACTATATAAAAGTGGGGTTCAAGGGGGTCAAAATTACATAGGCGTGTTTTCGTGATGGAAGCAAGAACAAGGCCTATTTTGAAGAGTTTGAACGAGTTACCTGGAGCAGACATTCGAAAAAAATAAAACCACTGTTAACTCCGCTTGTCTTTATATAAAATAAATTCAGAAATATATATACTTGCAATGATTTCAGTAACCAATTTCGTAAAGTCATTCTTCGAACCTCAGACTTTATGACGGCTCCGCTCAAGGACTTACTTAAACATTTTAAGTAATGCCGGCTGGTGCCTGATGGTCTCTGGTCGGGCCCACTGAAGTCTAACTGTTGGGTTTTTTCTACTGCAGCAATTCAGATATCTCATGCTGTCGAGTCCTAATATCTGTTGTATCTCTGTATTCGTTGGATTTCAATGTTCTGAAAGATGTTGCACTGATAGGTTAGAAATCCTTCATGCAGACTGAACAAATTACACGACCCCCGCCAAGCGAATTTGTGTCTTCGAGCATTCCGTCATGACAAATTTTAACTGCGCATGCCCAGCCATTCAGAGGGGCCAGGGATATGGCTTTCTGTCTGAAGGTTCCTCTTGATTCACTGCTTGTATGAGCGAGCAGCGAAGGTTCTGGCGAGACTGCGCGGATGCGCAGGCTCGCCTGAACCTTCGCTGCTCGCATAGGTGATAAGTATCAAAATCGCTTGACGGGGCCCATATGCTATCGCTTCCTCATAATTGTTTCATCTCTGTATTCGTTCGATTTCAATGTTCTCGAAGTTGTTGCACTGATGAGTTAGAAATGTATTTGTCTAATCCACGGCAGAACCAAGTGTGAGGATTGTGGCTACGTAAAACGATTTAAGACCCCCTCCCTCCCCGTAAAATTTTACTGACCGGTCCAAGGCGGTACCTTTGTTGTAGTTCATTATTGTTATAGCTTGTCTTTGCATGCCAGAACTGCTAGTTTGCTAGGGCTTTTGGATAGCCGTTTGGCCATTTTGTGCGTAAGAAACTGTCCTTTTGGCTCTCCGCTTGTGACGTTTTAGTAATAGTGAAGTTGTTTTATGTTGACATTTTTTTCCCTTTGGTGTCTTGGGATGGAGGTGTGAGGTAATTGTATCGATTCCTGATCATCGCCTTCACTTCTATTTTACAAGGGCGTTCAATAAGCAGACGTGTGCCTGTTGCTCTTTTTCTGGTCGGACTGTACAGTTTGTTTGTCTAGGCCACGACAGGGCTAGGGGTAAGGATTGTGGCAATGTAAAGCCCCGTCCCCAGTAAAAAACTTCCTTTTTACCGGCCGTTCCAACGTGATTCTGCTGTTGTGGTTTATTATTGTTATATTATGTATTGCTAATATTTTTATTATGATTTTTGATAGTTGCTTGGCCATTTTTGGGGAAAGTGACTGTCCTTTTGGCTTCCATGCATTTGTCACTTTATGTTATAATGAAGTTGTTTTGTGGTGTTGTTTCTTTCCCTTTGGCGTCTTAGATGGGAATGTGAGGTAATTGTATCGATTCCTCTTCTACTTTGTTAAGTAGATGGTTATTTTGATGACTTAAGAGTCGGATGTGTGTGTGTGTGTGTGTGTGTGTGTGTGTGTGTGTGTGTGTGTGTGGCTTTTAACAATTTTTCAGTCATATCACGATGGTGTCTGGTTGCGACAGGGATCTCAATGCTCACTTTTATAGTGCTGCCTCACTGAAGTATCATGTCCCAGACACATTTCATGATACCACACCCAGTCACATTATCCTGACACTGGGTCGACCAGTCCTAGATCTACCCCGTAAATCTGAGTGCCAAGCGAGGAGCAGCTAGTACCATTTTTAACGACTTTGGTATGTCGCGGCCCGGGATCGAACCCATGACCTACCGTTCCCCGGATCGGACACTCTACCAACTGAGCTATCGGGGCCGGTCGGATATGATAGGTCTGTAGTTTTAAAAGAGCTAAATGATTCCTTTCATTGGGAGAGTATTCACCATAGAATGCAGTTCCGTCCACCGTGTAGGCAGGCCATCCATCTGCTTCCAAATCATGTTACAGACTGCATGTATTTTTCATGACGCCATTCATTGTAACTAGCTCTGCTGGTATGTTTCTTTCTTTAGAGTCTCACAAGTTGCTATAACTTAGTCACAAAGCATTGGAAGTAGTCCCCAACCGAACTTGATGGACACTTTAATGTTGTTAAGGTTTCTATCGACTTTTTTGATCATCACGAAAACACGCCTGTAAAATTTTGATCCCCTCGAACCCACTTTTATATAGTAAAACTGGGGTTAACGGGGGTATATTTTATTTTCTTATTTCTGCTCTAAAATATAGATTGTGGATACTCTTTAGCACCGCCTCGATGAGGCGGTGCTAACGAGTACCCACAATCTATATTTTGAGCAGAAATAAGAAAAAATATCCAAATTTTTCATCTTAAAATTTTCATTTTTTCGGTGATAAAGGTTACAGTGTATTTGAATAGGCGTGTTTTCGTAATGTTATCTAAGACATTCTAAAGAGTACCCAAAATCTATGCTTTCCAGCAAAAAATAAATAAATTAAAAGAAACAGGAAAATATTGCACATTCCACGTTTCTCTTTATAAAATGCGGTTTAGTGGGGTCTTCGTTACATAGACTTGTCTGATGAGAGGTGTTGGGTAGTTGTATCGATTCCTGCCCAGTAAGCATTCTACATAAATCTTCAGCGGGCCGTTAGCGGCCCGTCAGGGTAGCTGACGGGCCGCTAACGGCCCGCTGTAGATTTATGTAGAATGCTAGCAGGGTGATCATTGGCTTCACTTCTGTTTTGTTAATATTGTGTTTTGAAATTTCCATTGTACTACAATAAATTATTTTATTTTCACCTATTTTCACCTAAAACGAAAGATCTGCGTACTATGTAACAAACATAACAGATATTTCATTTCGCTTTAATGTTGAAATTAATTTCCATTGTTGATTGAAATCATGATAATACATTGCCTTAAGCCGATATAGGTTTTATAGCATTGTAGTATATGTGTTTTATTGGTAATAAAGTTATGAAAATGATACTCTACGGTATTTTCCACGTGCTGCAGTTGTTCTGATAATGAAAGATCAAAGAGATGCCGCCACTGTCGGCATGCAATATTAATTAACGACATATCAATGTTAGGAACACGGCTCATTAAGGTCATATTTTATCGCCATAATTCATTTTATTTCATTGTAACAAGCTAACATGCGATGAAGTCACCTGGGAGGTGAGAAATAAACATTAAATATGATGTTTCATCTAAACCAAACGTATACAGGTGTCAGATTATTGTTAATGACAAAGTAAACATTTTAGATTCTTCCACATTCAAGCCATTGAAATAATACACGGTTTGCTTCTGATCTATAAAAATGACTTTTTTTATGAAAACTAATGTAAGTTTCTGCTACAGGCATAGGATGGGAGAGTACGTTAGAAATGGAGGTGGTTCTGGATACCCACAAAGCCCAAAATGTATGATTTGGGACAAAAACAAGGAAAATATAAATACCTTGCTTAACCCAACTTTTCCTATGTAAATTTGTGTTTTTTAAGGTTACTTTTGACGTTTATGTCTTAGCTCGCCTATTCTAATATATTGATTTTTTACCGCAAAAAAATGCTAATATTCAGAAAAAACTTTCGATATTTCTGCTAAAAAATAAATTTTGGGGACACGCTAAAACCGCATCGCCGAGGCGCTTCTATCGAGTACCCACAAACTATGTTTTTGAGCAAAAATACGAAAAATAATGTATACCCATGTAAACCCCAGTTTTACCATATAAAAGTGGGATTTCAGGGGGTCACAATCATTTTAAATGAAATTAAAACGCGACCCAAGGTTACGAGATGACGTTAAATCTACACTGATATCGCCATCTTCCCACATTCAAAATGAAACTACAATATAGGGATCAACCATGGTTTTTCATGCATTAACATTTTATCGCTGCCTTTAAACTCCTGGTACTTAAGTAAGTCACTTGTGCATTTCCCTATGTGAAAAACACATGATGCTCATATTACAATGCCCTTCAAAATCTTTTAGTGCTCCTGATGAATTCCATCAGTGCATCTATCAGTTCCTTCCTTCCTTGCTTACTAATGTCCTCAATCATGCCTGTCAACACTTTCAAGTTAATGTCTGTTATCAATTTCACCTCCTCCCTGCCCATAATCTCTTCATCATTATACTCTAAAGTGTCCCTTTCTGATTTAAATCTCTGACAGTGGAACAGAAAATGATCCACATTCTCTTTCATGTTGCATGTCTCGCACAAACTTGACTGATCTTTGTTTACCTTTGCCTGGTGATCATTTAAGATTGAATGTCAACACAGCAACTGATTTACTGCAGAGAAAGTCCTTCTGTCCCTATATCCATGACAGATCCCTTTTCCCACTTCCCCAAATATTTTCTGCAATACGTTCACTTTGTCTGAGCACTTGTATCCTCTTTCCCATTTTTCCTTTCCCTGTGATTTACACTCCCGTACTGCTTCTTTCTTGTCCAGGGTCGGTTTTACCTCATTGTTTTTATTCATCTCTGATGCTGCCGCCTTCGCTTGTTGATCTGCCAACTCATTCCCCTCAATATCTTTGTGTCCCGGTACCCAATGAACGTTGACAATATTCTCCCTATACCTTACATTTGTTAAACTCTCCTTGATGCTGAGAACTGTTTCAATCTTGTTAGTTGGCATTTCAGTACTGAAAGCAGTCTTAATAGCTGGTTGACAATCGGTCAGAATATGGACTACTCTGTCTTTGAAGTCTAGATCAGCCAAGAATTCTAGCCCGATCTGTATACCTACCAATTCTCCAGTATAATTGTTACCTATAGGAGAAACTCCCTTGTTCATCAAAACTGGTGTGCTGGAGTAACCGTCTAGGTAGACCACAGCACCAGCTCCAGTCGGACCGGGATTACCTAATGCTGATCCATCTGTGAACATTAATACATCGTTTTTATCACAATTGCTTAGTAGCTCTAATATATTTTCTTTCTGTTCTTCCTTGGAGAATGTGAATTCTTCCTTGTGTACACTTCCTGTCTCTTTGATGAGCCTCATCAATTCCTTGGTATATCTGAATTCCCTCTCAATGTTCTCAAACTCTAACATTCCCTTCAATTCCCTAAACCTAGACATCAATAAATGAAAAATAGTAGCTCTTCTACCCACAGTCTTACCCCCCTCTATCCATTCATCAAACTCTTCCCTGAGAGGATCATCTTCATACTTGGCACTGATTCTGATGACTTCTTGTGCTTGTCTTATCTTCAGCTGTACATTTGCCGGATCCCGAGGAAGCTGCTTGAACATGAGGCCGCTAGGCCGAATGTTCAAATATCTTCCGAGGGATCCGGCAAATGTTAATGCAATGAAATAACCATGGATGATCGTTGTTCTTGCCTAACTTACGAATCCGACAGCAAATTTTGACGAAAACGCCCCAAAGCTCCTTTTAAATTCCATATAAACTCAAATGCGATAGCAAACCAAAATGGCGGCCAGTTCAGAATGTTGTTTATAATGACGTTGTCATGCAGTGACGTCATCGAAAACGCTACGTTCAGGGCGATACCGTTACGTCGCTCAACGTAACGTAAGCAAAGCACGGCCCGTCTTGTGATATCAAAAGCTCGAAATCTATGTTCAAACAGCACGCGAATTTCATGATTTGAACATGGTTTTTGCTGTTTGAGCACGGCTTTCATTTGACAATGGCTTCAAACAGCCATGCGCATAGGTATTTATGCAAGAATACCAAGTAATATTAAAAATGACACCGACGTCCTAGGTGATATACACAATTGCATGGCATTCAAAAGAAACAATAATAAATAATAAAAGTTCGTCTTTCATTACTGACAATGACCAGTCTTAATCACATTTGTGAAATGTTACTGTTTGTGTGTTCCAAGGGAGCTGATGAGACCAATAGCTCCGAACTGTCTGTTGGAGATAGAGCAACAGAGATTAGAGGAAGACGGCTCTGTTGCTGATACCGCAGTTCTGGTTTTTGAGAAGTGCCCGTGTCTGCTCAGCTTCGCTGATTCTTTTTGCCTCATATTCACTAACAACCCCTTTTTATCAGGCCTCGCCACTTTGCTCTGCCCTGTGCAATTTGTTCCCACGACTCTGTTGTAAACAGCATTTAGTATTCAAAGTGAAGTAAGGACGTAATACGTCATTCAAGATGAAGGTGTGAAATAGAAAAAAAAAAGTTACCTAGGAGCCACGGACGTGGAACAGAGGCTTATCAAGTCGCCTAAAGAATAGAAATACAGTCCAACCTGTGTTAAACAAGCACCTCAGGGATAATTTAAATGTGCTTGCTTAAGACAGGTGCTTGCTTAATACAGGTGAATTTTAATGCATTTGCCTTTTTGGGAACTAAATGTTTGCTTGCTTAAGACAGGTTGCTTACTTAATAGAGGTGGCCACTAAGACAGGTTTGACTGTACTAAGTAATATGAAGGCGCACACAAAACACAGATCAATACATGTGGCTTCCGCCCATCGGGGTTTGGAGAAATAGATTGGGCTGCATGGTGCTTCCACGCTGAATCTGACCGCATATAAGTACTGGTAAACCGCTTAGAAGGTCTAAGCATGTGCAGGCAAAGTGGTGCAAGTCGGACTTACCATGCATAAAAAACTATTGTTTCAGATTGAGATGCCATTTCATCGCAATGTCAGGTAAAAGTCCCGACAAATTGGAAACAACGTCTCCAAAATAACCTCAATTCAAACAAAACATGTACTTTCAACACAAAGGCAACTATCTTAAAACCTGTGACTCGACCCTTTTGCCATTTGTTATGTTTGGCAATACATATGTTAAAAGTTAAATTCTTTCCAACATGACGGATATGTCATTATGGAAAAAGATGTGGTGTTTTGAGTTAGAACAGTTTTTTTTTTTTTTTTTTTGTTTTTTTTTTTGATAAAATCCAAGAGGCCAAGAAAAAACAACTACAACAAAGAAACCAAAAAAAACCAATCTTCCAAGCCTCGACGTCATTTTTCACAAGCCCCCAGTTACGTGTTGGACCGCGTCGATTGTCACAGCAGGCAATACATCGTCGTCGCATGCTTCAAATTAGTCTACGAATCGTGAGCTGAGGGGTCCTTCGACAGTCTTCTTGAAGTGCTGCACCAAGCTCGCCCAGAGGAGGATCGCGGCTTCTGACTTGTTTCCCGAGGATGTCCCATAGGTGTTCGATGGGGGATAAGTCTAGACTCATCGCAGGCCACGGTATTGTTCGAATATTTTGCCGTTGAAAGTAATGTGACGACGCGTGCCCGATGAGTCCTAGCGTTATCGTTTGAAAGTGAAATCCACGAGCTGGCGTCGAGCAAACGGTATCACCTGAGGAGCCAACACGTTATCACGATAGTACAGTCCTCTAACTCTGTCTTGGCACACATGTAAGTCTGTTTTACCAGTCATTGTGATTCCTCACCATACCATAACAGACCCTGCTCCATATCGACCATGAGCAACTCTGGCCGGGTCTGTATAACGTTCACCAGTACGACGCCAGACCAAGAAAGTCCAATTTAAACCGGCATTGGTCACTGAACATAACCTGAGACCACCGATTAGTGTTCCAACGTCTGCGCAAAACGTGGTCCATGGTGCATAGCTTTCAGCGGCAGTACAACTTGCGGTCGCCATGCCGTAAGGTCACTCGAGTGAAGGCGATTTTTGATCGTCTGTCTGGAGACATGAACCCCTCTTACTCGGCGCAGGTATTGCTGAGGATTTGTTGACGTTAGTCTCCGGTTGCGTAACGCTTGGCTGGCAACAAGACGGTCATCGCGTCCGTTAGTACTCTTCGGGCGCCCTCTGCAAATCCGCTTCTGATACTGTCCTACGATAACGTGCCCATAGTCGACTGACAACTGACTGTGACGTATTCATAACATTTGTCGTCTGCAACTGCGTACTTCCGGTCTGGAGCATGCCAACGGCTCCCCAACGTTGAGACTCCGTTAGCCGAATCATGGATCTAATAACGAATTTGTTTATGAAATCGTTTCATACAACACTTCAACAGTCGATGCAGAACGTTTTATCGAAATCTCGCATCAATAAACCGGTTTGTCACTAATGTTAAAATTCACGTGCTACCCAATGTACAATTATGCCCCCGTGCTACGCCACTCTAGCATAAAGATCATACTGCTCGACGATAGAATATACACACATGATGTCCAGTAGACATGGTATACCCGATATTTGATTTTTCAAATATTTAGGCTGATGGGCTCGACGGAACCCAAATATCCCCTACTTTTAGTGAACAGTTTAGAAAGAAGAGTTACTCAGGAATAGCCACGATTTATAAAACAGCCATTTCAAGCCAACGAAAGAAGAGAAGGCCTTTTGGTTAATTGTAGTAGTAGTGGTAGTAGTAAAGTGCTGGTGTTTTACGTCTCCATGGTCCCAAGGACGTGCTCCGTAGTTGCACTGCAAGACGCTTTTGGTTAATTGGCTTCGTGTTGTGTTTTAGTATGCACCTTCATGAAAGCACATACAAAAGCACAACACGAAGCCATTTAACCAGAAACAAACGTCACAGGAACGATCGGACGATCATCGGTAAAACTATTGGTGGCATCCAATCCGGTGTTTATGAAACACCATTCGGTGTTTATGAAACACCATCCGGTGTTTATGAAACACCATTCGGTGTTTATGAAACACCATCCGGTGTTTATGAAACACCAACCCTCCCCTGTACCCCAACATCTACGCCTTTTCATAGATAACAGAAAAATGGAAGGCAGGCAATGATCAGGAACTAATACAATCACCTTACACGTTTCGTCCAGGACGCCAACTGGTAAAAAGACCAACATAAAGTAACGACAGTAGAATTGAAACTAAGGCTGACACGATTAATCGTATTATCGATTGATCAATCGATAAATTCCACAAAAAGGATTATCATTTCTGATTTGCTTTTAATCGATTACTTCATAGGTACAATTTACTACCCAAATTTATGCCTAAAATAGAGGGATGAGTGGCAAACAGTGCATACCCTGATGAGACGCCGCATTCTGCGGCGTCTCATCTGGGTCTACACTGTTTGCTCAGGCCTGTCTGTTCAAATATACATATAGTAATGGGCAACATATGGTTAGAGTCATCCTCAGACAGAAAGCCAGACAGGTAAAATTATGACAAAAACCTTAGCGATTACTAATCGATTATCGATAGCAATGGCATCAGTGATAATCGGTTATCTTTGCAGCTCCGATTAGCCAGCCCTAATTAAAACATTACAAGAAGAAAACCAGTAGGACAGTTTCGTTCCAAAAAACTGACCAAACGTCATCAAACATAATAAAAATAATAACAACAACAACAACAAAACCACAAACCAAATAACGTACAAGTAGCTACAAAGGATCCAGTAACCCTTTCATGGAACATATTGTACCATCACCTGTATAATTTTGACCCCCTTAAACCCCGTTTTGATGAAGTAAAACTGGGGTTTACAGGGGTATATATTATTTCTTTTATTTCTCCTAGAAAACATAGATTGTGGGTACTCGTTAGAACTGCCTTGGCGTTTCTAACGAGTACCCGCACTCTTTGTTTTGAGTAGAAACATGAAAAATATGAGAATTTTTTATCTGAAAATTGTCATTGTTTGGCGGTACAATTTTCAATATATTTGAATAGATGTGTTTTCATAATGAATCCCTTGGTTCAATTAAGGTTTATGTTACCAAGAGCGTTCACTCCAAAGTTTATGAATACAAAGCACAGATTACTAAGGAAAAACGAAGATTACTGAAAACAGCCATCTCACGCCTTCGAACCAAAAGAAGGCGTTTGGGCATGAATGCAAGTATAAAACACATGAGAAAAATTGCGCACGCAAATCAAATAAGCACACAATAAGAAACTGCAAAAGAACGACCGCCTTTTGATGGTCAGTAGAAAACGTACGGGAGGAGTGTGTGAGGGCGTCAATTCACTCGTCTCTAACATCAACCCTGCTTAATGCAAAACAATAGCAATCTATCAAAAATTATTTTGCAAATTAAACAAAATGAAGGGCTATAGTTGCAATGCTTTTTACATATAACAAGTTAAACAGAAGCGTCAGTTGCTAATTCCCGAATGAATGATATCCCAGAACATAAAAAAGGTAACTCAGAAAAAACACGGTTTCTGAAAGCAGCCATCACAAGCCACCGGAAGAGGAGAAAGAGTAAATGACATAAAGGCGCATGCAAAAGCATAAAAAAATGTGTACTTACAAAATAAACCATCTTACTTTCAAGGAAATGCAAAGGAGCGATCAGCGGTAAAACTACTGGCGATTTCCACTCCGAAGTTTATGAAGCACCGACCTGCATTTCTTTCATACATAACAACAACCAATCGACAACAAACATTCTATAAATCCTACTCTACTACGGAACCCGGGAAGGGACAAGATTTTTGTTTTTGTATAAGTTGTGCACACAAGATAATATCTTGTTCGGACAACATATTATCTTGTGCGCACAAAATCTTGTTCGCACAACATATCTTGTGCACACAAGATATTAAGATCATATCTTGTCCGCACAACATAGGTCTTTTGCGGACAAGATAATATCTTGTGTGCACAAGATATTATCTTGTGCACACAACTTATTATCTTGTGCGCACAAGATATTACCTTGTCCGCACAAAATAATATCTTGTGCGCACAAGATATTATGTTGTGCGAACAAGATAATATCTTGTCCGCACAAGATAGTATCTTTTTCTCTCAACTTCCCAAGATCTATGTTGTGCGCAAAAGATAATATGTTGTCCGCATCAGATAAATTATTTTGTCCGCACAAGATAATATCTTGCGCACACAATATATTATCTTGTGCGCACAAGATAATATCTTGTTCGAACAACTTAATATCTTGTTCGCACAACATATAAAAAAAATTCATGTCACTTCCTGGGTTCCGTAACTTTCTCTCTATAAAGTGACGTTTGAAAAGTGTTCGTCGCACGGTCTTGGTAATGTGATGGCGAAAATAAAAAAAAAAAAAAAAAAAAAAAAAAAAAAACCCTCAAAAAAGCGAAAATCAAAACGGCGAAGCAAGAATGTCTCAACCAATCAAGGTAACACTTTAAGTAGCGAGTACTGTTTATTCCGCTATCAAGACCAACTGAAATAAGACTAATTCTGCATTTAAAACGGTAAAAATCTTCAGTTTTTTTCTTTCTTTGTGTATTCTATGCCCAGTGTCCACGACTAATATGGGACCACCTTTGTAACTGTTCAAAAGTGGTCTTAAAGTTACAAAGTGGTTTAAATATAGGAATTTTATTGTATATTGGTGTGCAAAGCTTTCTCTTTTTTTTTTTTTTTTTTTTTTCATCCTCAATTTTAACCAATTTTGTCCCGAATAGAATCTTTCGCCATATATCTATGCTAGCAGCAGTCCATTTCGAAATTTAGGGGTGTCAGCTTGGGCTATTTCTAGATATTTATTTAGAAAATGACATAACTTTTGGCAAACTGAAGGCCTGCGGCGTCTGATCCTGATTTGCGCTGTTTACAAGTGTCCCGTTTTGGGGGTTCCCATATACAATGGGATCATGCTGGGTGAGGCACTTGCGTCACTGGGGTGTCCAACTGAAATTGGTTTACAGCTGGGCAATGCCTGCTGTCCTTGTAGCAGACAAGGGTAGAGAGGGAATATTGTTATTTTTTCTGTTTCTTCGCTTTCTTTCATTCTCCTCTTTCCTCTGTCCCTCACTTTCATCTCTACCATGTCTTCTAAATCTTTTCTCCCTGTCCCTAGGAGACGACACAAAATGACCCAAAACTATCAATCTATCATGCTTAAAGACCGAAAAAAGTAATATGGTTCTATTTCGAAATAGGGGCCTTGTCATTAATCACGTGGCCTCTAAAGATCTAATTCAGATGATTTGACTTCTTGATGACATAGCCCTGATCTTGACACTATCATATTGTTTCTGTAATCATCGGAATAATATTATCATCTCTAAAGGCATGATTTTTGTCAGCCATATATTAGATACAAATTAAGATTCCAAAGAACGGCGCTCGTCCTTTGTCAACGACGCTCGTTCAATGGTGTGGAAGTCGTTCTCACTTGCAGTTTGCTATAATTCGGGCCACGCATCGAAAAAACAAATGCTGTACACTGTGTTAACCGTTGAAGAGCGGCTGATGCAGAAAAACCGATGTGGAGAGATCTTCAGTTTCAGCCGATCATATTGGCTTTTGCAGTTTGCAAAACTATAAATTGACCAGCGCAGTGCGTATTGGGAATACTCGTCACTGACATAAAAAGATGAATGTCCTTTGCTCTGTCCAGATATGGAGAATAATTAAACTGAGATCGCAAATATTTCTTCATAAATTTGACCGTGTCAAGGATCGGACGTTTATGATTCCGTTGCTTTTATAGCTTAATGTAGAAGAAATCAATATGAATCCCAGATTGTGCTTAGGGTCGTGATAATGCCCTTTCCAATCATTACGATACAATGGCTTCTTTTATAGCATTGGAACTAGAATAAGTTTTATGTTTTTTTTTTTTTATATTTTCCTTATTTCTGCTCCACACATAGCGTCTGGGTGCTCGTTTGAACCGCCCCATTGAGGCGGTTCTAAGTAGTACTCACATTCTATGTTTCTGAGCAAAAATAAGAGAAATGAAGTCAACCCTTGTAAATTTGTTCAAGTTTTGTTTGTCCGATTAACCAATTTGCCCACCGGTGGATTTCGTTTCCGCTGACCGTTCCAAGGCGGTTCTTCAGTCGCGTGGTTGGTTTTTGGGTGTTTGTGTCGCTTATATTATTATAGCCCCGCTTTGAAAAAGTGGGGGCTATATTGGATTTGGCTTGTCCGGAATTCCGTCTGTCTGTCTGTCTGTCTGTCTGTAATTTGTCCGAAATTCCGTCTGTCTGTATTATTTGATAGTGGGTACCTTGTTACCGCAACTCCTCTTACAGTTCTAGGTCAATCCTTTTGAAACTTTACAGGTGTTTTCATATAGGTCTGAAGATGTGCATATTCTTTTTTCATTATCCTTAAATAATTTTTTTCACTTATTTCGCCTTTTTTAACTTAGACTATTTTTGAGATCTACTAATGTTAAAATGTATAGGGAGTAGCTACCTTGTTACCGCAACTCCTCTTACAGTTCTAGGTCAATCCTTTTGAAACTTTACAGGTGTTTTCATATAGGTCTGAAGATATGCATATTATTTTTTCATTATCCTTAAATAATTTTTTTCACTTATTTCACCTTTTTTAACTTAGACAATTTTTGAGATCTACTAATGTTAAAATGTATAGGGAGTAGCTACCTTGTTACCGCAACTCCTCTTACAGTTCTAGGTCAATCCTTTTGAAACTTTACAGGTGTTTTCATATAGGTCTGAAGATATGCATATTATGTTTTCATTATCCTTAAATAATTTTTTTCACTTATTTCACCTTTTTAACTTAGACAATTTTTGAGATCTACTAATGTTAAAATGTATAGGGAGTAGCTACCTTGTTACCGCAACTCCTCTTACAGTTCTAGGTCAATCCTTTTGAAACTTTACAGGTGTTTTCATATAGGTCTGAAGATGTGCATATTCTTTTTTCATCATCCTTAAATAATTTTTTTCACTTATTTCACCTCTTTTAACTTAGACAATGTTTGAGATCTACTAATGTTAAAATGTATAGGGAGTAGCTACCTTGTGACCACAACTCCTCTTACAATTCTAGGTCAATCCTTTTGAAACTTTACAGGTGTTTTTATATAGGTCTGAAGATGTGCATATTCTTTTTTCATTATCCTTTAATAATTTTTTTCACTTATTTCACCTTTTTTAACTCAGACAATTTTTGAGATCTGCTAATGTTAAAATGTATAGGGAGTTGCTACCTTGTGATCGCAACTCCTCTTACAGTTCTAGTCAATCCTTTTGAAATTTAACAGGTGTTTTCATATAGGTCTGAAGATGTGCATGTGCTTTTTTCATTATCCAAAACCTATTTTTTAACTTAGACTGTTTTTCAGATCTAATAACGCGAAAAGTCTATAAGGCGTAGGTACCTTGTTAGGGATTTAACCCTCTCACAAGTCTTTACCTTTAATTCATGAGTCTTTCTCCTCTGACAGGGCTATAGCGGGGCTATAGTCAGATCCTCTGACAGTTCTAGTTTTATTTTGGATAGCCTATTGGCCATTTTGTGGGAAAGTAACTGTCCCTTTGCCTTTCCGCTATTAATGTTTCCATTAGGGTCTGTTGTTTCATGTCTGTGTGTCTTTCCCTTTGGTGTCTCTGGTGGGAGCTGTGGGTTAATTGTATCGATCCCTGATCATTGCCTCCACTTCTATTTTACAAGTGTATTTGTAGTCACTGCATAGACTTGTTCACATGGTGTGTGTCGCTAGAATGAACTGTTTTAAGCAACGTGACATAACACTCGGATTTGCTTGTGATGAAATTTCAAGATGGACATCATGCAGATCTTGGCCATAGACGGATCCTATCTTGACACCTCGGTTTGATTGGCGCATTTTGAGTGTGATATCTGAACGACAAACGTCATTTCGTACAATCATGTCGTACACCCATAATGGATAGGTCTTAGAATCACTTATTTCCGTTATGCCTTATGTAGACATTAATTTTTAATTTTCTTTCTTGTATTTATTGAGGCTGTGACATTTTAAAACCTACAAGTAGCAAAGATGCGCGACCGCCGAGTCTGGCTAGATCTTCGATTGCCTCCCTTTGAATAGCTCAGCATCTACAGAAAGTCCGTGCGGAAAGCGAAAAATCTGATCAGATTGCGCAGAAAAGCAGCCTGATCTGAGTCTTAGCTGGTTGCATGAATCGTCTTGAAAGGCCCTTCATGCACCGACTCATTGTATTAAATCCTTTGTAATCTTTTTATAGCCTTCATCTCGGACCCACGGCGAGTATAATTTTCTTTTTACATAGTTTAATGAGTTCAAATCTAGCCTTGATAAGACCCATTAAACTGATATTGTGCGAATAAAAATGATGAAATCTTTTTACAACATTTATAATTCATAACAACTTGATTCAGAAGTGGAAATATCAAAAGAACATCCAATTGTTGCCTGCGCAAGATTTTTGGCGTCCAATGGCAATAAAATACCGCTTTATTTTTCACATATCGTGTTAATTACTGTCAATAGTAATTGGATTAGAAGAAAATCACGCGACTATACAAAGAAATATGATAATCTTCATCAAAAATTAAAGTTCCACGGAAGACGAAGCCCGAGTGATTTGCACGCATTCTCGTATGCTTCTGTCTGTATTGTATGTAGTTTAATAATACTCTCAAACAATATACATTATCGGAATTACATGGCACGGCCCGATTGTTTCGAAATTGCAATTTATATTCCAATCTGTTCTAAATGTCAACATCGACGAAACGTCACGACGTTGCATCGACACTGAAACGTCGTTGTCAACCCGTTGTGTGCCTGCTGAGTGATTAGGTTAGATGTAGCCTTATGGTAACTTCTTTTTTTCAATATTTCTGTTGTCAAATCCATCAGAACAGTGTGAATTATTAATCAAAGATAACACGGCTTATTCCAGGATGCCACGAAATGAAATGGAATAATCAAAACTGAAAACAGTACATGCGATAAGAAGACATGCAACAATCTTATCGGTAATACAGCTTGTGCCAGTGAACGTTGAAGTTCACAATGTCAAGACAAAGTGTTAAAGACCGCCCCTCCCCACCCCAACCCCAACACCACCCCTCAACTCCACAAAAACGACAATACGCACGTGAGATATAACATGTGATTTTATGGTGGTAAAAATATAGATTATCTGATGAAAAATTGTGTGAGTTTTCTTATCTCTGTTTCAAACATAGGTTGTGAGTGCTAGCTAGAACCGCCTCATTGAGTACCACAATCTTACTTTTTTTGAGCAGTTAGAGAGGTACTAATACCTTGTGTTTCTTTGTTATGTTATATGCACGGGTCATTTGCTTGTCCATTTAGTTTGCCATTTACAATATGCCTTTTATGTGCTCTCTGTGAAATGAAAATTTATAGTAAAATTATTGTATCGTGTATCTTTCTGTGTTGTGATGGCTGAGTTCTTAGTTCCTGGCTTTTCCTGTGCAGCCTTTTCTTACATTAGTTACATTCCGCTATTTCGACCAACTAAAAGTATTTCGAAGGATTCTGTCTTTGTACTGTCTGCACCCACTGTCTCCTAGTAGGAGACCGCCTTAGGGGCTGTTCAGTTGAGACCAAGCTTGAACAGCTCCAAAGGTTGCCTTTTCTGAGAAACTTTTTCTTGCCACAGAGAAATTTCACTTATTAGGCCAACCGAAATTGAAACTAATTACATTTGGAAGGTTTCAGTTAGTCTGTCTTTGTGTTTGTCTGCACTTAATCTCCTTTAGTAAGAGACCACCTTTGTGACTGTTCAAAAGCGGTCTTAAAGACCACTTTTGAACAGTCGCAAAGGTTGTCTCAGTTTAGGAACTATACTGTATTTTATACACATATACAATATGTCAATATAAAATTGTATATGGCTGACTAAACACCTATAATTCTGTAAGTGTGACAATACGATATTTGTCAAAACACATTAATTTATAAAATACTCATATGTGAATTCGAGAGGGACATGTCCCAAATTGTAATTAGATACCAACATGTAAATTTCTATGTACGAAACATTAACCTTTTTAACCACGTATAACGAAACAGCTACCCATGCAAACTTTATTGATCCTGATGGGTCGGCATCATGAGTTCTGTGGTGTATTCTTTGCTTCCAAAGGATAACCCTTTCATAGAACATACAGTAACATTCTGCTATTAAGACATCTAAAATTAAGTTTTATTCTGCTATAAAAAGCTTTGGTTGTGTTTTCTGCGTACAGTGTCCTCAGATCAGAGACCACCTTTGACCACTTTTGAACAGTCTCAAAGATGGTCTTAATAAAGGAATTTTGCTGTTTGCCATTTACCCATTGTATGCGGGAAACCCCTAAAGGGGTACCTTGGCAAACAGTGTAGACCCAGATCAGGCGCCGCAGAACACGAACGCGGCGTCTGATCAGGACCTGCACTATTTGCTAACATAATTTTCTGTTAAAAATAGACTGAAAACGAAACGAATAGGTCTGACAGCCCTTATATGACAAATGGACTTGTCCAACATATAGCAATGGAAGAGTCCACTAGCATACAATGGGTTAATGGTTTTGACTTAACCATCTGTTGGCAACAAATGACAAGTCCAATTTCAAATATGAAAGTTCATTTAGAATTCAGCGATACCAGTTCAGTATCTATTATGAGTGTCTGTTCAAACATATGAAAGGCAGTCACCAAACCTAGCTCTGAGATATGCAAGACTCCTGGCTGAGCAGCAAGGTTGGTCGGATGGAATACAGTCCTTTATGACAGCCCTTTATGACTTCATGCACTAAAGAAAGTTTATGGTCCCCAGAGCTCAGAAACATTCCAGCTCCAGTTTAGATGTCTGACCATGTTTTAGCATGATGCGGCGGTTTCACAACGGTATGCTTGCACGGATCTAAAATTCTGGCGAAATTTCGTAGTGATTCCATGGATAAATTAGTTAGTAAAGGCAGTGTACTAAGTGATGATTTGGCCTCACAATCAGATGCTTTCCAGGATGGTGTCAGCGATAAACCTATTAGGTATCATTTTGATGGGAAATATTTCAACCTAAGAAGGGTGCAAGCTAAATTCAAGATTGCAGACATGGGTGATAGTCTTTGTTGCTGACATGGCAATGGGTGATCCAACAGAAGAGAAGATGTTTTGTTTGTTTGATTTGAGGTTTTAACGTCCCCATCAGCACAATTTTAGGTCATTTTGGAGACGTTGCTTCCAATTTTGTGGGACTTTTACCCGACATTGAGACGAAATGACATCTCAAGCCCTGTCGCCCAATGAAACAAATAGGTTTTATAAGCATGGCCGGTCTGACACTCGCACAGCTTCGCCTGGGCAGGCTTAGATCCTCTTATCGGTTTACCAGTACTCGTGTGCGGTCGGTTTCAGCTCTGCGTGGAAGCATCATGCAGCCCAAAGAGAAGATGTAACAAGAGCACCGCAAGCGGATGCTACGCTCGTCTGTTTTTTTTTTTTTTTTTTTGTTTTTTTTTCTGAATCAAACAAGGAATTGCATGTTCATATTATAAGGAGCATGACGGTATCTCAACAGCTACATGTAATTATAAACAGTAAATGTGACAATAAGAACATAATGTTTCAGTTATGGCCCTTGGTCAGAATGTAGCTCTTGTGATGGTTAGTATGCGTGTGAAGTTTCATGAGGTTAACTCAAATACTTTTGAAGATATAGCTTAGGTTAACATTTAGGTTAGGTTAACATTTTCTCTGTGTGTGTGTTTTTGTTTTTTGTTGTTTTTCTTTTTTCAGATTGAAGATGACGACGACAACAACGACAACGCAGACGTCGGAGTGACTACAATAGCTCAAAAGTTTTTATTTTCTTTGAAAAAAAAAAAAAACAAAAAACAGACATGGTACGGAAAAAAATGGTAAAAAGTGTTCTAAGAAAAATGTTGAAAAGGGGGAGATAATTAAGTCATTTTTTCAGAACGACGATATCAACGGCGACAACAGCAACGACAAAGCAGACGCCGGAATGACGAAAATAGCTCGAAAATTTTTCTTTGAAAACCAGACGAGCTAAAAATGTTTCCATTTGAAGTCCTGTATGGGGTGTGTGAGGTAATTGTATCGATTCCTGATCATTGACTTCACTTCTATTTTGCATCAATTATCTGATTCATGTGACAGCTATGATTTCACAGTCAGCATCACAAGAACTGAGAAGGTATGTCAGCCAGCACTTGAGAAGCCTTGGAAGCACATTGTCAATAGTTGTGCCCAATGTCAAGATTGCTAAATATTGCAGTATATTGAAATCCTCTATTAAGAACTAAAAGTGGGCAAACGCTCCCATGGTTGTCAAAAAGCAATACAAGGACATCCTCTAAGCTTGTCTCGATGGTTTCAATATACCAGCAGAGTCGTGGGAAAACATTGCACCGGGCCGAGCAATGTGTCGAAGTGGTGCTGGTCGAATATGAGGCAAAAAGAATCAATGTCCTTCATGATGTCCTTCAGTTCTGTTGTTGTGATGGTAGGAGGGAACGACGCATCAAATCGCACGGATACAGAGCTTTTCGAGGAGAAGTATGATCAATTGATCAGTCTCATTAAAATGGGAAACCAAGATTGCGATCTTTATATCTCCAAAATAGTTCCACGAGGTGACACAGACATTCAACATATCGAGACTTGCAACGTACTGGCAAAATCACGGTGTTTACCTCATACAAGCGACAGAGGATTATTTTTATGGACAATATGGCTGTCCGACGATACGCTACTATTCAAATGACGGAATTCATCTCGCAAATGCAGGTGTAAAACGACTACTCCATGCCATAAACTCTAAGATAAATGTAGTGGCAGACTCCGAGAACTGCGTTTACAAACGGAATGCGTTTCGTTACGGAGGAAGACAATCGGACCAAGGGATACATCGGAATTCCGGGAGCAGTGAATTAGAACCCCGTGCTGCGAGGAATAGACAGCACGGAAATGCTGGTGGGGGATATTACAACGAAGAGAGAAATAAGAGACAATACCGTAGATCGAGGAGGGAATGTTTTGCATGCCGTATGATTGGACACCTTGCTAAGGACTGTTGGAACAATAAATAGGAACTCGGCATTATTGCCAATCTAACAGGAGGCGCATCAATTTCTACTAAATATAATTTTCAAATTTTAGAAAACATTTGTGATGTTTGTAACTCATTTACATGTTCATGCGCCTGCAGGGATATTAGTGACATGACTATCGATGATAATATTAGTCGAGTAAGCTCTATAAGTGATAATCCAGAAAATACACAACCATATTTACCAGTCAACAATGACATTTATGTAAGAAGCCATTCTTTATCTAATAGTGCTGATAAGACAGAATCTAATGACAAGAATGATAGTAATCGATTACGAAATACTCAGAGTTATGTCTGTAATAATGCTTTATCCTTTAACTTGACCTCAAAAGGATTCAATTTTGGACATATAACTATTCAAGGCATTTGTGGAAAGCAGATGACAAATTTTTTAGAACTGAAAGCTATATTGACTGCACCAGAAAACAGGTCATTGCAAGTCTTTGGAATTAGTGAAAGCAAACTAAAAGATCATAAAATGTCACAATGTTTTTATGTAGACGGTTTTCAGAAACCATTTCGCAAAGATAATATGTCAAATGGCGGTGGAGGTATCATTGTATATGTGAGAAATGGTTTGAATGTTATAAGGAGAATTGATCTAGAAACTAATGATATTTCATGCATTTGGTTGGAAATTTTACCAGAAAAAGGTAAATCGTTTTTAATAGGCAATATGTATCGCCCACCAAATTCAAAAATTGAGTTCAATGATCGTTTTGAAAATTTTATCGATATAGTTTCACAGGAAAGCAAAGAATTTATTTTATTTGGAGATTTTAATAAGAATTTACTTCCAGATCATGTTGATATAGAATGGGAAAACTTTACAACTTCTTTGGGGCTAAGTCAGTTAATCTGTGATCCGACTAGAGTAACAGAAACATCAAACACCTTAATAGATCACATATACACAAATGCTGTCGAAAACATTTCAAAAGCACATGTTTGTCAAACTACAATAAGCGACCATTATGCTATTTTTGGAAGTAGAAAACTGAATAATTGCATAAAAACTAATACACACCAGACAATAACCTACCGCTCTTTCAAACATTTTGATGAAAATGCGTTTAAGTCAGATTTACAAGAAGTCCCATGGGAAACGGTTGAAAGATTTTATAATATAGATGAAGTCGTTGATGTCTGGAATTCAATGTTTTTAGAAATAGCCAATAAGCATGCACCAATGAAATCCCACAGAATAAAAAGAAAGTATCAACCAGAATGGTTAACACCTGAGATTTTAGATTGCATGAAACAAAGAAATAAATACAAGATTAATGGAAAAATGGATGAATATAAATATATAAGAAACAAAGTCTCCAGTATGATAGATGAAGCAAAAAATGAAGTGTACAAAAAAAAAGATAGAAGTAGGGAAGGATGACCCTCGTTCAATATGGAAAATATTTAGACAATTTGGAACAAGCAAAAAAGAAAACGTAAAAGATGATATCAAAATTAAAGCTGATGATAAGATAATTTCAAATGATCAAGATATAGCAAACATTTTTAACGAATTTTTCGTGAATATCGCAGCAAATTTAAGGGAGCCATTAAAACATTCTGACTTCGAAGAATTAAAACATCATATTAACTCTAAGCTAAGCAGAGGTGTACGTTTTGATATCCCACTAACAAGTTGTGCATTTGTTTGTAAATATTTGTCAACGCTAGATGTAACAAAAGCAACAGGACTGGACTGTATAGGACCAAGGTTGCTTAAAATAGCACCACAAATTCTAGCACCAGGCCTAACATATATTATAAACAAAAGTTTAACGACGGGTAAATTTCCTTCTTTATGGAAACAAGGCAAAGTGAATCCCATATTTAAGACAGGTTCGAAACAGGATGTAAACAACTACAGACCAATATCCATATTGCCCACTTTATCCAAAATTATTGAAAAATGGGTAAACAAAAATCTTATGAAGTATCTAAACCAACATGATTTGCTGCATCAAAGACAGAGCGGTTTCAGGTCCTGTCATTCAACTGAAACGGCTTTGATAGCACTTGCAGATTCTTGGCTACGTGCACTCAACGAAGGTGAATTAGTTGGATGCGTTTTGGTCGACTTTCGCAAAGCGTTCGATTTAGTTGATCATAAACTCCTTCTTGAAAAACTTCGCCTTTATAAGTTAGGCAATTTATGTTTATCTTGGTTTAAATCGTATTTAACAAATCGTAGTCAACAGGTAGTTATAAATGGAAATAGCTCTAAAAGTAATGACGTACTTTATGGAGTACCCCAGGGGTCTATTTTAGGACCCCTTTTATTCTTAATGTTTATTAATGATTTGCCTTTGACTTTAAAACATGCAAATGTATCTGTAGATTTATATGCAGACGACACGACGATTCACTGTAACGAGAAAGACAAGGCATTACTTGAAATGAAACTTCAACAAGCATTAGATGCTCTTAAAATGTGGTGTCTAGAAAATGGCATGATAATCAATCTTGAGAAAACTCATCTAATGTTTATCATGAGTAGACAAAAACGAAACACATTAACAGATAATTCATTGTCACTGGCACTAAATGGGTTAAATTTACAAATGACTAGTAATGAAAAAATCTTAGGTGTTCATTTTGACGAAAATCTGATTTGGAACAACCATTTTAAGCATGTTTCTAGTAAGATATCATCATATTTATGGCTTTTATATCAAATTCGGTCATTTCTAAGTGTAGAGCACAGGCTGCTATTTTATAATGCATATATCAAACCTCATTTAGAGTATTGTTGTGTGGTATGGGGTAATTCTTCCAATTATAATATTCAACTAATGGAAAAACTCCAAAGGAGAGCCTGTAAAACCATTCTTTGAAAAGACTATTCAACTTTGGATAATGCCAGAAATCAATTAAATATGCTATCTTTTGAAGAAATGGTTTTTATGAACAAAGCAAAGTTAATGTACAAAATAGCAACTAACACTGCACCAATTTATTTGGTAGATTTATTTCAAATGCGCATGAACGAAACAAGCTCGGAAAATTCTCAACTGAATTTACGATCGGTAGCTAACAAGAACATGCTGATACCTAAACCGAAAAATAACCTTTTCAAGAGTAGTATTTCGTATTCCGGTGCTCTTGTTTGGAACAGTATTCCTCTGGATATCAAAAATTCAAATACGATAGAATCATTTACAAGAAGATGCATAACATGGATGAAAGGTGATCATGATTCTTAAGACTTTTATTGTGATGACCTCCATCGCCATTTCACATTATACGTATAGTATGTTGAATTAATTTGCACAATAACATTTTCAAATTATTCTCAAATTAGCATTTCTCCTGAGTTTTCATTTTCTATAGATCACTATTGCTTCGTTAATAATGTTTTTCATTGTATTATATCATTTTGTATGTCCGTATGTATTATGTATTCATGTTGGAGGGCCTCAGGGAAGATTGGTTCCGGCCAACTGAGTAACCCTCGGTAAATAAAGTAATTACTTACTTACTTACTTACTTACTTACTTAATGAAGCCTAGCAAAAAAGTTTCTTAGCGCATCGCCAGAGCTAAGACATCATCAACAGAGCTTTCTTTCTCATATCCGTCTTGCTCTATCTGCTACGGACAGTTTAAAGCTGAGAATGGTCTCAACACACAAACAGTAGAACTCCACGCGTTTGATTATTAAGACTGGCCGTTGTCATTTTGTCCGTAATGACAGTTGGACTATTATCACAATTACATTATGGCGTCCGTGACAACCCTGTTTTCTAGTGAAATTCTTATGACATTCTTCGGCGATGAAACTCGATTTAAAATCATTTGATGATAAATAGAACCTTACACTATTGGTCATTTCGTATCAAAATTATGAAACTCGCAAGTGTCTGGCCTAACTTGCTTAGAGTCACGGTTGACTTCTTTTTTTCTCACATAGTTACCCCTCCATCGGGCCTCCATGGCCTAGTGGACTCTTAATCATTAGGTCTCTCACCGCTGTTGGTTCGAGTCTGGTTTGGGTCATATGTGAGACGCCAAGTTCTTCAAAGGATGGTCAGGTGTTTTTTTTGGGTACTCCGGTTTTCGCCCACCCCTGAAAAACGATCGGCTAGATATGGGTGAAATAATGTTGAATGGGCCGTAAAACCAAAATAAAAATGCACCCTCCATCGATGTTCCAATGCTGCACGTCTATTTTTTGTAGAATCCATGGTCTTTAGACTCAGTTCACCCTCCAACTGCTGCCTTAAGCTCTTCATCTGACCGGAAGTGACGTCCACTCTATTCTTTCTTCAATTTCGGAAGCAAAAAGTAAATACTGGGTGCAAGATCAGGAGAATAGGGTGGATGGGGTAAGAGTTTGAAACCGTTCCGCTTCATTGCGTCCACAGAAGACTCTTGCATTGTCATTTTGCAACAGCATACATTTTGTGTGTGTGTGTTTTTTTTTTGTTTTTTTTTTCAACGACTTTTCTGTACTACAGCTGCACGTATTAGCATAATAGTCCTCATTAATAGTCTGGCCATGAGGTAAATAGTCCACCAACAGAATACCCTTGCTATCTCAAAACACGGTTGCCATTACCTTACCTGAGTCTTGCATTTCTTTGGACGCACTGAACCGTAACCAGTCCATTGTTGACTCTGATTTTAATCTCTGGAGCAAGTGATAGATTCAAGTTTCCTCCCCGTTAATAATTCTTTCAAGAAAATTCTTTTCAAAAATCACTCAAGACATGAACACTCGGACAGCTCATTGTTCTTTACTAAGGCATTTTTGGCACCCAGCGCGCTGAAAGCTTCCTCATGCCCAGCCGTTCGTGTAAAATGGTAAAAAGCCATTTCTGAAACTTTCATTCGCCTGCCCTGCTTTACTAGTTCCCTTAGATTTTCACTATTGACGTCTTCAGCAGCGTTCACAGTACTTCCACTACGGTGCTTGTCTTCCAACGTTACCCGACCATGTTTAAAATCAGCAACCCAATTTTAACAGTTGAATATGAAGGGGCAATCTTTCCGTAAACTTCACACAATTTCTCATAAATTTCCTGGTCCGCCTTCTTTTTTTTCAAAAACAGGCATCTAATCACTGTTCTGTACTCAATTTGTGAAGAAAACTCAGCAACACTGACCCCTGCCATGTTATTTTACCTCGCACGGACTACAAATACTAGAATGTCCGATAAGATTTTGTGTAAACATGTATAAGGCAAATGATAATTAATATGTGAAAAGCGTGCACTTTGTCACGGATCAGTAACTGAGTTAGGCCAGTTAAATATTCAACGACCCCGTGGTCAGTGATGTTCTATCTGATCGAGGTTTGATGAGACATATGCTATCTACCGCCACCCTCATGGACGGTACAACTATAGATATGGTATCACACCAGTAGATGCATTAGCAACACGAGGAACGTGATCAACTTTAACGATACGTTTACTAACACAAATGGTGGGCCAATAACACTGTATCCAATTGTTTCCTAATGCTAAGGTCACAACCCCTTCCGATTAGGCTAAGGATGTTCTCCCGTCATGATTTTTAGCCATTTTGGCCTGGTCCCCGGCCGGACACCAGACATGGCCGGCCGGTGGCCGGAGCTCTCAGGCAGCATCGGGGAGGTGCCCGAAGAGTCATAACTCGAAGTTAAAATTTCTCCGGTGTCCCGTACATTTTCATAATCGGCCACATATCCTTAACACATCGTTTAGGTATCGTCCTATATCCGCCCGGGAATCGAGCGGTAATCGGCCGGTGTATGTAGCCTCCGAGGAGAACTTTTTAGAGTTTAGAACCGGACATGGGCCGATATCCGGTCGATGTCTGTTTACACATTCGAAAGTAACCCACCGATGTCTGATCGGCTTGAACCGGTGTGGACCAGATAGGTTACAGACATCGGCCGGTCACCGGCCGGCTAGAACCGGACATCGGCCGGGCATCGGGCGGACTATATAAAGACCCGTCAGTCGCCGTGAACAACATTATAGCGCGTTTCTACACAAGAGACATCGGCCATCACACCGCCCGAAATTCGGCCGGCCCTAGCTGGTACAAGCATCGTTCGTTGTCCGTAGGATACTCGGGCGATATTCGTACGATGTCCGGTGAATAGGCCGGTTATCGCCCGGACATCATAGGCTAATCCGCCGATTAGTATTAGATGTTCGGTCGGTATTCACTGCCACGCCGGCACCCAAAAAAATTCTCCTTAAAAAGACTCCGTACGATTACCAGACGGTCTTCGGACGGCCACCGCACGGCCTCCGGACGGTGCCATTTATGTAATGAAGTGCGACAATTTTTTTGACCGGTGTTGTCCAACGTCGGAAAAAAGGCCAAAACCAGCGATGTACTCCCGATTACCCCCTATCCCCGGATACCAGCCGATCTTTGTGACCATAGCATAACACCCAAGTTACCAGTTATCAAAGACTTACGTGCAAGTTTCAAAAACAAGCTGTTATTATAGACTCCAGATAAGGCGGGGTTTTTTTCATCCAAAAAGTACTGATATTTTTCTTATTTCTGCACAAAACTATCTTGTGGGTACTCAGAAGCGCCTCTTTCATGCAGAAATAAGCAAAATATTATTTGGATGCCCCCTCCTATCTGGGGCTATGTGTAATGGTGCGTGAGTGCGATGTCAACCCTACTGAAAATGAACTCATCAGTTACAGGAGCATTAGGTATAATTGCAATATGCATCCACATGCAAATACAGTCGAACTTCATTGGCTGGAACACCTTTGGGACCTCGAAAGTCTGTTCGAGACAGGGGTAGTTCGAGCCATTGAGGTTACTGTCAGGGGGCATAACGAGATACTTTTACAAATCTTTTCGGTGTTCGACAATGAATATGTATGCTGTGTGTACTCATTAGAATCGCCTCATCGAGGCGATTCTAATGAGTACACACAGCATACATTTGCAAGATAAAAGACTAAAATCTCCTTAATTATCCCCCACTATTTCTTATGTAGAGGATTTCGCTAGGGGCTCAAGAACGGGTTCGACTCATCCATGGTAAACGAGCCATCGGTGTTCGAGCCATCGAAGTTCTACTGTAGCTCCGAATAGGACATGTAAATTACTCCGAAAAGGTCTTGCAAGTACTCCGAATAGCGCATGAAGTTTACCCAGAATACGACATGCAAATTACTAGAAGAGGACATGAAAATAACTCAGAAAATAGACGTGGGACATACAACTTACTAAAGAATATGACATGCAAATACTCAGCAAATGACGTGCAATTACTTAAATGTGACAATGAATATGACACACATATTTCTCCGAATAGGGAACTTTCGATGAGAACAGTGACGAGAAAATAAACTTTTTTTATTTTTCCAAAATTTAAATCAGATGCTGATAACGCGTATAACTTTGGAATTGGATTTAAATATATCTTTATTAGATTATATAATCTGGCATGTCAGGAATTAGCAGAGATCATAATCTTTAGCGGCCCGATTCTTTTCGCAAATTTTCCATAAAGTCTTTTAACCTTATGAATACGGATTCAAGGGAGGTAACTCACACATAAAATGATTTTCCTTCATTGACAGAGAATACTTGAAGGGAAAACGTCCTAGTAAAGGCGGGAAATGCTTTCCTTTAACAATAGTCTCTGTTACCATCGATGTTCGATTATCAAAAAACCTTTATCCTGTTTTCTGAGTGTACTCTCCCTTTGTAAAATGTCGGATAATTTATTCTGGTGAATCTGTTCACCTTCACCAGAGGCTCATTAACTCAAATTGACGGTGGAAAGACAAAACAAATGCTATCTTGTATTCTAATAAGCGTCTGATCTGTTTTGATGTTTAATTTTTCAGCCAGCTCCATGACAGACCACTTTGTAAAAGAGATTAATCTATTACCTTTTATCTTCACCCTCAATGAATTTTCAACACTTTCTGGATAAATTTCATGTTTTGAAATGCATGTTTAGATATTTGTTTATTTAATTAAAACGTCTTTCAAGTGATTTCAGCATGTGCATAATTGTGTCACGTCAAGCAAAAACATGTCTTCAACCACGAGCGCCCAGCGGAAACTGAGATAAGTCTGTGCACCCGCTTCATGTTGGCGTATATTTCCATTTCCTATAAGATTTACTTTTTTAGGTATATACCACGTGACTGTGTGACAAGTCCGTGAACGGCCATGTCCGCACGTTGTCGTCAAACAGTTAGATCACGTGTTGCGGTTTTCCGACACTTTTTCGTCCAATTCGACACCTGTGTTTGATTCAATCGTGGTCAGTGTCGAATTCAACACTGTTAAAATCCACAATGTTGGCCGTCCAGACGCGACCCAATGATCTCTCTTACATACCTTTTTTGGTAACGGGAAAAAATGGTACTCGCCCGAGAATATATTGTCTCTTATTTCAGTTCAAATACGTAGATTGTTGGTACTCGTTGGAACCGCCTCATTGAGGCGGTTCTAATGAGCACCAGCAATCTGCGTTTGGAGTATGAATAAGAAAAACATCGCCAAATTTCATCTATTAAAGGCTTTTAATAAAGACGTGAAATATAGTTTATCTCACTTAATAATAGCGTACCATTCGGTCACTACACTATTTCTCATTCTCTGATAAATAAAGCTCATATAGTCATTTGACGTCGCGTCTGAGAGTGTAATAACGCCATGTAATAAATTCGATAATCCACTATTGTATTAAATATGCAAATTAGTTTGATTTGCCCGTAACGTTACATGCACGACGTCCTCAACGACGCCGCGTTTACTAACTTAGTGGCGGAATTTTGACATTCTTGTAAAAAAAAAATCGTGAATAAATTCGTTTTAAATGTCATATGATAAATAGAATCTTGCATTCGTGCTCATGTTTTTTGAATTTTATAAAACGAGTTGAGGAAAAAGGATAAAATGCGAGGCAAAGCCGAGCATTTTATCCTTTTTCCTCAACTCGTTTAATAAATTCAATGATCACTCATGTAAGATCCTCTATTTTGTCATTTGAATACCGTAATTATGACACACACGATTTTCATTTCCTATAACGGCCCCCGCCCATCGGGGCTTGAAGAAATATATGGGCTGCATGATGCTTCCACGCAGAGCTGAAACCGACCCGCACACGAGTACTGGTAAACTGCTTAGAGGATCTAAGCCTACCCAGGCAAAGCGGTGCGTTCGGACCGTAAATGCTTATAAACCCTATTGGTTTCATTGGACGACAGGGCTTGAGATATCATTTCATCTCAATGTCGGATAATAGTCCCACAAAATTGGAAGCAACGTCTCCAAAATGACCTTTACAGTGTTGACGGGGGCGTTAAACCTCAAATCAAACAAACAAAATCTCTCATAGGTGACTTTTCTTAATACTTGCTTACCAGTCGGTCACTATACAATTTCTTATTCACTAATAAATAAAGCTCATGAAGTCATTTGATTGCCGTAATTATGACACACACGATTTTCATCTCCTATAAGAATTTCTGAATATACGTATGCATGAGCCTTATTTGCCTCCCTAATTTGATCAAGAGAAGCGACAGTATATAATAACTTAGCGCTTAATTTCCATCAATATCTAAATACAAGAGGACGCAGGAGGCCGCCCTGTCACGTCCCTATAGACAAACTTAATGACAGAGTTTGTTAATTTGCGCGGAATAAGGCGGAACTATGAAATTCATATAAGCCCGTTGCCTAAATATAAAGTCTTTTGCCAGGATCTAATAATGAAGGAATTAGGGAAACAAAATTAAACCTTATAGATTCATATGTGACCCAAGGTTTGGGTTTTAATTTCTCTTTGTCGGAGAGGACGACCCTAATTTGATTGGCGCGTAAATCAATCTAATATGACACGGAGGAATTAAGCTGCAGAGTCTTGGATTATGCCTTATGCGTCGTTTCATCACGTGCAACCCGTGAAGACTGGCACCAGTCTGTACATATTAGAATTCCATTTCCCGTGTACTGTAGCATGTTTATGCCAGTTGAAGCTACTATGACAACAAAGGCTATATCGGTAATCGGTATACTGCACATATGCACTGGCTGATCAAAGTATTTGGTAGTCATCGCGACGGGACGACTTTTCCTCAAGCTGTATCTTCTTATGATCAATATTTTTGTTACAGATTTCTCAGGAACTGTATGCAAAGCCGTAAAAGGGTTAAAGACATGGAAAAGATCGCTTAACCCTGGCGTGTCTAAAGTGGAATGTCTCGTCTTTGAATTTGGACACGTCCATTCTTGTAAATAGGGGTGTTAGGTCAAAATCATTAACAGTATGACAAACAGTGTAGATCCTGATCAGCCACCTCATCAGGAACTACAGTAAACTTCCGCTATTAACCCCATCTAATATTGAGACTTGATACTGCTTTTAAAAGCTTATTTATTCTTTCTTCGTGTTTTCTGCATATAATGTGGTCTTATCTAAGCCCCCGCCCATAGGGGCTTGAAGAAATATATGGGCTGCATGATGCTTCCAGGCAGAGCTGAATCTGGCCCGCACACTAGTACTGGTAAACCGCTTAGAGGATCTAAGCCTGTCCAGGTCTGCGGTGCGAGGCGGACCGTCCATGCTAATAAACCCTATTGGTTTCATTGGGCGACAGGGCTTGAGATGTCATTTCATCTCAGAGTCGGGTAAAAGTCCCACAAAATTGGAAGCAACGTCTCCAAAATGACCTTTAAAGTGTTGACGGGGACGTTAAACCTCAAATCAAACAAACAAACACATATATATCTGTACCTGTCTACAGGACTGGAAGGGTTAAGAAAGACTGTCACCGAATGGGGCGGTCGTAATGAGCACCTACTGTCTATATTTAGAGCAAATACAACATAAAAATCCTGCCCCGCCCAACCGGGCTTGAAGAAATAGATGGGCTGCATGATGCTTCCACGCAGAGCTGAAACCGACCGCACACGAGTACTGGTAAACCGCTTAGGGGATCTAAGCCTGCCCAGGCAAAGTGGTGCGGGTCGGGCCGTCCGATGCATATAAGCCATATTGGTTCCAATGGACGGCAGGGCTTGAGATGTTATTTCATGTCAATGTCGGGTAAAAGTCGCACAAAGTTGGAAGCAAGGTCCACAAAATGACCTAAATAGTGTTGACGGGGACGTAAAGCCTCAATTGGGCCCCGTCAAGCGATTTTGGTACTTATCGCCTATGCGAGCAGCGAAGATTCAGGCGAGCCTGCGCATCCGCGCAGTCTCAACAGAACCTTCGCTGCTCGCTCATACAAGCAGTGAATGAAGAGGAACCTTCAGACAGAAAGCCATATCCCTGGCCCCTCTGAATGGCTGGGCATGCGCAGTTAAAATTTGTCATGACGGAATGCTCGAAGACCCAAATTCGCTTGGCGGGGCCCAATTCAAACAAACAAACAAACAAACATGTATCACTCGAGATCGACAAGCTTACTTGAAATTGCACCATTACATGCCTTCAACTTTTACAAATTACGTCATACGACAATGTTGTCAAGCGGAAAAAAGTTTTCGCATTTGAACATATTCTGAAAAAAAAATTGAGGTTAAAACCACTGGTATATAGTAATGACGCAAAATATTATAGCTATATAATAAAAGGCTTGAAGAATATTATTCCTGTTTGGGATATCTTTAAGAAAACACGCCTATACAAATACATTGTAAACATTACTGCCGGAAAAAAAAATCACGAAAATTTAAGGTAGAAAAATTTAATGTTTTTTCTTATTCATGCTCAAAAAAAAGATTGTGGGTACACGTTAGAATCGCCTCCTCGAGGCGGTTCTAACGAGTACCCACAATCTATACTTTAGAGCAGAAATAAGAAAAGTAAACCCCAGTTTTACAATATAAAAGTGGGGTTCAAGGGGGTCAGAACTATATAGGCGTGTGTCTGTGATGATCCAAGGACACTTAGGACAATTTTCTCTATTCTTGTAACGCGAAGTCTGATAGGATAACGTCAAAATTTTGCGACAGTATAGTAGGAAACCCGACGTCATCACGTAACGTCGCTTTTTCTGACTGGCATCTGGTTTTACGCATCTCACAGCGACTGCCGCTTCGTGCAAAATAGTACAATTTTTTACAATTTTTAACAATACAAAATTTTAAGTGATGTCTGTATTGAAAATTGTCATCTGGGAAGGTAAATCGTGGGTTTTGCGCTCGTAAATTATGTTTTACGGCTCCGCCAGCGCGTTTCGACCTCGCCCATCGGGGCTTGAAGAAATTGGGCGGCATGCGCTTCCACCCAGAGCTGAAACCGACCGCACACGAGTACTGGTAAAGCGGTTAGAATGTCTAAGACTACCCAGGCAAAGTGTTGCGAGTCGGACCGTCCATGCATAAAAAACCTTATTGGTTTCATTTGGCGACAGGGCTTAAGATGCCATTTCATCTCAATGTTGGGTAAAAGTCCCACAGAATTCGAAGCGACGTCTCCAAAATGGACTTAATTGTGTTGACGGGGAGCTTAAACATGAAATAAAAAAATACAGTATCGTACTGCATGGTATGTTGGTAGAATATGCAAAATAACATTGCAATGCATGCTTTTAGCAGCTGCAAAATTATATTGCAATATTGCAATGTGTACTGATAGTGCAGCATTGTACTACAAAGTATCTTCAGAGAATCTGAATCATTATATTGCAAAGTATGTCGGCTGACGATGCCGATTTATATTGAACAGCATTAAATTGTATTTCGTTGAATGTTTTGGGTTTCTGGTTTTACGGCCCTTTCAAGATTATTTCACTCATATCGAGCCGATCGTTAATCGGAGGTAGGCGAAATCCTGAAAACCCGGAGAAAAAACACATGATCTTCCCTTGCAGAACTAGACGCCTCACATGTGACCCGAGCCAGGCTCTAACCACAGCGGTGAGAGACCTAATGCTTAAGAATCAGCGCTCTTATCCATTAGGACACGAGGGCCCATTCGCTGAATGTTGGGTGAAGAAGAAAAAGCAGTATATTACGAAATATGCTACTATATGCTGAAGCATCGTATTGAAAAGCATATTGGTAGAATGTGCAGCATTATATTGCAAAGCTCTTAGCTTTTTAGTAGAATGTACATCATACCATTACAAAGCATGTTGGTAGACAGTGCAGAATAATATTGCAAAGCTTTTTAGTAGAACATACAGTATACCATTACAAAGCATGTTGGTAGAAAGTGCAGCATAATATTGCAAAGCTTTTTAATAGAATGTACAGTATACCATTACAACGCATGTTGGTAGAAAGTGTAGCATTATATTGCAAAGCTTTTTAGTAGAATGTACAGCATACCATTACAAAGCATGTTGGTAGACAGTGCAGAATTCGAAGCGACGTCTCCAAAATGGACTTAATTGTGTTGACGGGGAGCTTAAACATGAAATAAAAAAATACAGTATCGTACTGCATGGTATGTTGGTAGAATATGCAAAATAACATTGCAATGCATGCTTTTAGCAGCTGCAAAATTATATTGCAATATTGCAATGTGTACTGATAGTGCAGCATTGTACTACAAAGTATCTTCAGAGAATCTGAATCATTATATTGCAAAGTATGTCGGCTGACGATGCCGATTTATATTGAACAGCATTAAATTGTATTTCGTTGAATGTTTTGGGTTTCTGGTTTTACGGCCCTTTCAAGATTATTTCACTCATATCGAGCCGATCGTTAATCGGAGGTAGGCGAAATCCTGAAAACCCGGAGAAAAAACACATGATCTTCCCTTGCAGAACTAGACGCCTCACATGTGACCCGAGCCAGGCTCTAACCACAGCGGTGAGAGACCTAATGCTTAAGAATCAGCGCTCTTATCCATTAGGACACGAGGGCCCATTCGCTGAATGTTGGGTGAAGAAGAAAAAGCAGTATATTACGAAATATGCTACTATATGCTGAAGCATCGTATTGAAAAGCATATTGGTAGAATGTGCAGCATTATATTGCAAAGCTCTTAGCTTTTTAGTAGAATGTACATCATACCATTACAAAGCATGTTGGTAGACAGTGCAGAATAATATTGCAAAGCTTTTTAGTAGAACATACAGTATACCATTCCAAAGCATGTTGGTAGAAAGTGCAGCATAATATTGCAAAGCTTTTTAATAGAATGTACAGTATACCATTACAACGCATGTTGGTAGAAAGTGTAGCATTATATTGCAAAGCTTTTTAGTAGAATGTACAGCATACCATTACAAAGCATGTTGGTAGACAGTGCAGAATAATATTGCAAAGCTTTTTAGTAGAATGTACAGTATACCGTTACAAAGCATGTTGGTAGACAGTGTAGCATAATATTGCAAAGCTTTTTAGTAGAATGTACAGTATACCATTACAAAGCGTGTTGGTAGACAGTGCAGAATAATATTACAAAGCTTTTTAGTAGAATGTACAGTATACCATTACAAAGCATGGTGGTAGAAAGTGTAGCATTATATTGCAAAGCTTTTTAGTAGAATGTACAGTATACCATTACAAAGCGTGTTGGTAGACAGTGCAGCATTATATTGCAAAGCTTTTTAATAGAATGTACAGTATACCATTACAAAGCATGTTGGTAGAAAGTGCAGAATAATATTGCAAAGCTTATTAGTAGAATGTACAGTATACCATTACAAAGCGTGTTGGTAGAAAGTGCAGAATAATATTGCAAAGCTTTTTAGTAGAATGTACAGTTTACCATTACAAAGCGTGTTGGTAGACAGTGCAGCATAATATTGCAAAGCTTTTTAGTAGAATGTACAGTGTACCATTACAAAGCGTGTTGGTAGACAGTGCAGAATAATATTGCAAAGCTTTTTAATAGAATGTACAGTATACCATTACAAAGCGTGTTGGTAGACAGTGCAGAATAATATTGCAAGGTTATTTAGTAGAACATACAGTATACCATTACAAAGCGTGTTGGTAGACAGTGCAGAATAATATTGGAAAGTTATTTAGTAGAATGTACTGTATACCATAACAAAGCGTGTTGGTAGACAGTGCAGCATAATATTGCAAAGTTATTTAGTAGAATGTACAGTATACCATTAAAAAGCGTGTTGGTAGACAGTGCAGAATAATATTGCAAAGCCTTTAAGTAGAATGTACAGTTTACCATTACAAAGCGTGTTGGTAGACAGTGCAGAATAATATTGCAAAGCTTTTTAGTAGAACATACAGTATACCATTACAAAGCATGTTGGTAGAAAGTACAGCATAATATTGCAAAGCTTTTTAATAGAATGTACAGTATACCATTACAAAGCGTGTTGGTAGAAGGTGCAGCATAATATTGCAAAGCTTTTTAGTAGAATGTACAGTATACCGTTACAAAGCGTGTTGGTAGACAGTGCAGCATAATATTGCAAAGCTTTTTAGTAGAATGTACAGTATACCATGACAAAGCATGTTGGTAGAAAGTGCAGAATAATATTGCAAAGCTTTTTAATAGAATGTACAGTATACCGTTACAAAGCATGTTGGTAGACAGTGCAGAATAATATTGCAAAGCTTTTTAGTAGAATGTACAGTATACCATTACAAAGCATGTTGGTAGAAAGTGCAGAATAATAGTGCAAAGCTTTTTAGTAGAATGTACAGTATACCATTACAAAGCATGTTGGTAGAAAGTGCAGAATAATATTGCAAAGCTTTTTAATAGAATGTACAGTATACCATTACAAAGCATGTTGGTAGACAGTGCAGCATAATATTGCAAAGCTTTTTAGTAGAATGTACAGTATACCGTTACAAAGCGTGTTGGTAGAAAGTGCAGAATAATATTGCAAAGCTTTTTAATAGAATGTACAGTATACCATTACAAAGCATGTTGGTAGACAGTGCAGAATAATATTGCAAAGCTTTTAAGTAGAATGTACAGTATACCATTACAAAGCATGTTGGTAGACAGTGTAGCATAATATTGCAAAGCTTTTTAGTAGAATGTACAGTATACCATTACAAAGCATGTTGGTAGACAGTGCAGCATAATATTGCAAAGCTTTCAATAGAATGTACAGTATACCATTACAAAGCATGTTGGTAGAAAGTGTAGCATTATATTGCAAAGCTTTTTAATAGAATGTACAGCATACCATTACAAAGCGTGTTGGTAGAAAGTGCAGCATTATATTGCAAAGTTATTTAGTAGAATGTACACCACATCATTGCAAAGCATGTTGGTAGGGGTAGCAATATAATTCAAAGCACTCTGATAGCTGTTGCAGCATTATATTGCAAAGTATGTTGGATGTGCGGAATAATATTGCAATGGATGTTTGTAGATATTGAAGCGCATTTTGAAGGGAGTTACCGCATGATAAAAATTTATAATTTGTTTTCTAAATTCTGCTCCAAACGTAAATTGCGGATGCTCGTTAGAAGCGGCCACAATCTATTTTGGAGCAACAATAAGTAGAATAACGTATACCCCTGTAAACCCCATTTTTGTTTATAAAGTTGGGTTTTACACTGTGTACATTACAAGGCGGACTTGTTGAAATTTACGAATACTCGCCTATACAAATACGATTACAAAATCGCCGAAAAAAATGAAGTTTCAAGATGAAAAATTGTTTTTATTATTTTTCTTATTTTCGTTCAAAATATAGATTGTAGATACACGTTAGAACCGCCTCATCGAGGCGGTTCATCGAGGCGGGTCTAACGAGTACCCACAATATATATTTTAGAGCAGAAGTAAGAAAAATCAGGTTTACCCCTGTAAACCCCAGTTTTACTGTAAAAAAGTGGGGTTTAAGGGGTTCAGAATGATGAACTTTGGATGAAGCTGGGTTTTGCCATCGCTTGTCATTCATTTATTCATTTTTATGTAAAAGATGAGAAGAAATTGGGGGTAATTCGATAATAAAAGGATTTTTTGTTAAGGCTACAATATCTATATTGCGTTTATTAGACGCACTTAAGGCAAAATATTGCGGCAAAATGCGTTTTAGCTCTGTAAATTGACATCTCGGCTTTGTCGACTTCTTGAGGAGCTGTCAAAAGAATAAAGAATTATCATGATTTGACTTTCTGAGCACGGAAGAAAAGCTTTCAAACATGACAAATATTGATTGATGTCAGAAGAAAAGTTCGCTAACGATGTCAATTCTGGGCACTTGTCAGTTTCTTAATCCACGTGTTTACAGCATCGGCACAGCTAGATATTAAATAAATATTTCTCATAATATTGCCAAGACCTCTAGGGGCGCTGTGTCCCAGATATTGAGACAATTTCAGTTTTTCTAAAAGAAGGCAGTCAGACTGATTGGGTCCTAGTAACATACGATATTCTGAAATTTGGAATCTCAGCCTTTAAAGGTGCATTATTGAGCTACCGGGTCTCAAATTTTTTTTTCTGGTTTTTATCTTCAATACATAATCCTTTGTCATGTGTACACTTTTGGAGACAAATACAGCTTCAGAACTTTGTGAAAATGGTCGTTTACATTCGTGTTTACCCTTCGCTCTGAACATGTGTTCGGAATTTCTGTTCTAAAAATAAATCTGTCGCTTTACACATACATGGAGACAGTATCGTCTCTGAGTGTCGTTACTTATGACATGGTATTCAGCGTCATACTTTTTTCCGATTCATGCATGGCCTAAGCAAACAAGGCCAAAAATGACCGTCGCATAACGTCATATATCAGGGGGAACAACCTACGTCATAGCAAAGATGTCGTACCCATTTCAGGAGCGGCCATATTGGTGTAAATAGGGTAAATAGAATGCTTCAAACTTGATATGTACATTACGAGTCTTTAGAAAACATACTTCCGCTGGTAACGAACAATATTTGCATCCCATCAGTGAGATAATTCCACCTTGAAACATTGACACGGCTTCGATAGCTTCGCCACAAGATTTGAATCGGCGCTGTAAACAATGGTAGTTCCGACATCATTGCCAAATCAGCTTGTGTCGAATTATTTAAAGAAAAGGCCACATTTCTGATATAGATTTCAGTATGTTTGATTCTTTTATGACCAAATGCACCGACTGCGCCTACTTGTTGTGGCAAATGCCTTTTGTGTAGCAAACGCCGGCAAACCTACGAATGGTTATGACGTCACTGCTCTGACGTAGGTTGTCCCCCCTGTATATGGGGATTCTATTTTTGTCACGAACTAAAAATAGATCTAACTAGTGTTCGAAACCTAGTTAGGGAATCCCTCTCAAACTCGTTTACCTGTCATCATAATTGTTCGCATTTTTGCATAAAATGCATTCATTTGTATTGTTTTAAAGAAAAATACCGGCTATATGTATTTTATTTTTGGAAGCATTTTTTCCAGATAAATCAATAACGCACCTTTAAATCTCCCCAGGCAGTTGCACAGCAGAATTGTTTTTGCAAAGGCAAGTTCACTTAGGCCTTTACTGTGTCCAAAGTGAGGTGAATAGGAAAATGTGTATGAATGTGCCCCCAGAATTCAACGTTGAATACACGTTGAAACGCCGTTGTAACGTTGAAACACCGTTGTAACATTGTTCTAACTTTGAGTATATATTGTGTGCCTGCTGGGGCGGGGTTGGGGTGAAGCAGTTCGCAAAATCGGCCATTGCAGAGATGCACGCCCCGTTTGCAACATACGCCTTGATCGGATCGCGTAGTTGACCAGAATTTTCATTTTTCTTTGGCACATGCCGTAACGTGGCCTTTAGGCAGACCTGAGAGCGGAGACTTTGCTGGTGACATGTGATAACGAGCCTTAAATCAGATCAGAGCCATGCCGGCTTGTGAGATGTGACCACTAGCCATATAGCATATGTTGTCAGATCAGCACCTACTCTGTAAAGGGTGTTTGTTTGTGGCGTGTGATGACGACCCATAGAGCATATGCAGTCAGATCAGAACCTTATCTGTGAAGGTAGTCGGCTTGCGACGTGTGGTTATGAGCCATAGAGTATACTCAATCATATATGGGTCTTATCTATAAAGGAGGCCGGTTTGTGACGTGTGGTGAGGAGGCATAGAGCATACTCAGTCAGATCAGTGTCCGGCTTGTGACGTGTGGTGCCAAGCATACTCAGTCATATTAGAGACTTGTCTGTAAAGAAGATCGACTTGTGACGTGTGGTGACGAGCCATAGAGATCAGTGTCTGGCTTCAAGTGGCTTGTGACGTGTGGTGACGAGTCACAGAGCATACGCTGTCATATCAGAGCCTTGACTGTAAAGAAGACCGGCTTGCGACGTGTGGTGCCGAGCCACAGAGCATACTTAGACATATCAGAGACTTGTCTGTAAAGAAGATCAACTTGTGACGTGTGGTGACGAGCCACAAAGCATACTCAGTCATATCAGAGACTTGTCTGTAAAGAAGATCAACTTCTGACGTGTGGTGCCGAGCCACAGAGCATACTCAGTCATATCAGAGCCTTGTCTGTAAAGCAGACCGACTTGTGACGTGTGGTGACGAATCATAGAGCATACTCAGTCAGATCAGTGTCCGGCTTGCGACGTGTGGTGACGAGCCACAAAGCATACTCAGTCATATCAGAGACTTGTCTGTAAAGAAGATCGACTTGTGACGTGTGATGACGAGCCATAGAGATCAGTATCTGGCTTCAAGTGGCTTGTGACGTGTGGTGACGAGCCACAGAGCATACGCTGTCATCTCAGAGCCTTGCCTGTAAAGAAGACCGACTGGTGACTTGTGGTGACGAGCCATAGAGCATACGCAGTCATATCAGCGCCTTATCTGTAATGAAGACCGGTTTGTAAGATGATGTGACGAGCCATAGAGCGTACGCAGTTGTATCAGAGCCTTGTCTGTAAAGTAGACGGGCTTGTGGCGTGTAGTGAGAAGCCATTGAGCATACGCAGTCATATCAGAGTCTTATCTATAAAAAGACTTGTGACGTGTGGTGACGAGCCATAGAGTATATCCATTATCTGGAAAGAAGATCGGCTAGTGACGTGTAGTGATGAACCATAGATCATACCCAGTCATACCAGAGCTTTGTCTATGAAGAAGACGGGATTGTGACGTGTGGTGAGGAGCCATACAGCAAACCCAGTCAAACCAGAGCTTTGTCTGTGAAGAAGACGGGCTTGCGACGTGTGGTGAGGAGCCATACAGCATACGCAATCATATCAGAGCCTTGTCTGTAAAGAAGACGGGCTTGCGACGTGTGGTGAGGAGCCATACAGCATACGCAATCATATCAGAGCCTTGTCTGTAAAGAAGACGGGCTTGCGACGTGTGGCGAGGAGCCATACAGCATATGCAGTCATATCAGAGCTTTCTTTGTAAAGAAACCAAGCATGTAACGTGTGGTGACGAGCCATATGACATACGCAGTCATATCAGAGCATTGTCTGTAAAGATGACCGGCTTGTGACGAGTGGTGACGAGCCAATGAGCATACACAGTCATAACACAGACCTGTCTGTAAAGAAGAGCGGCGTGTGACATGTGGTGACAAGCCATACAGCAGACACAGTCATATCAGAGCCTCCTTTGTACAAGAAACCGGCTTGTGACGTATGGTGGCGAGCCATAGAACATACACAGTCATATCAGAGCCTTATCTGTAAAGAAGTCCAGCTTGTGACGCGTTGTTAGGAGCCATGGAGCATACACAGTCATAACAGAGCCTTATCTGCAAAGATCGGCCGGTGACGTCTGGTTGCGAGCCGCAGAGCATATGCAGTCATATCAGAGTCTTGTCTGTAAAAACGACCGGCTTGTGACATGTGGCGAGGAGCCATAGAGCGTATGCATTCGTACAGAGCCTTATCTGTAAAGACGACCGGCTTGTGACGTGTGGTGACAAGCCATGTAGCATAAAGAGTCATAGCAGAGCCTTGTCTGCAAAGAAGACCGGCCGGTGACGTGTGGTTGGGAGCCATATAACTTACGCAGTCATATCAGAGTCTTACCTGTAAAGAAGACCGGGTTGTGACGTGTGGTGGGGAGCCATTGAGTATACTCAGTTTGGTCAGAGCCTTGTCTGTAAAGGTGAGTCTTATCGGTAAAGAAGACAGGCTTGTGACGTGTGGCGTGGCGAGGAGCCATAGAGTATATTCAATCTGATCAGAGCCTTTGTCTGTAAAGAAGACCACATTGAGACGTGTGGTAGGGAGCCATATAGTATACGTAGGCATATCAGAGCCTTATCTGTAAAGAAGAACGGCTCGTGACTTGTGATGAGTAGCCTTAGATCATACACAGTCATATCAGAAGCTTATTTGTAAAGGAGAAGGCGTGTGGTGGCGGCCATAGAGCATACGCGCAGCCATATCAGAGCTTGTCTATAAAGAAGGCCGGCTTGTGACGTGTGGTTGGGAGCCATAGAGCATACGCAGGCATATCAGAGCCTTATCAGTAAAGGAGACCGGCTTGTAACGTGTGATGAGGAGACAAAGAGCATGCATTTTCAGATCAGAGTCTTATCTTCACAGAATACCGCATTACCACGTGTGGTGACGAGCCATAGAGCATACCAGCCATATCAGAGCCGTGTAAAGTAGACCGGCTTGTGACGTGTGGTTGGGAGCCATAGAGCATACGCAGGCATGTCAGAACCTTATCTGTAACGGAGAACGGATTGCGACGCTGGTGACGGGCCACAGAGCAAACGCATGCGTATCAGAGACTTATTTGTAAAGAAGATCGGCTTTTGACGTGTGGTGAGGCGCCACAGTGTATATGCAGTCAGATCAAAATCTATAATGAAGACCGACTTGAAACGTGTGGTGAGGAGCCCATTGAGCATACGCAGTCATATCAGGGCCTTACCTGCACGGAAGACCGGTTTGCGACTTATGACTTTGCCATAGAGCATAAGAAGTCATACCAAAGCATTGTCTTATCAGCCTGCGCATTCATATAGTCTGACCAGGGACTTCTCTTACTGCATGAAGGAGTATTGGGTCCTTAGCTATCCTCAGAGCACATACCGATGACTTTGGTCAGACTAGACTGCGCGGATGCGCAGGCTGATCGGAGTCTTTGTTGGGCACACATGTAAATTGTAGGAAATGCTGTACCTCGGCTACTCAGCAAACAAGCCCACACGGGCAAAACTAGACAAAGTGCCCAGTGGGGTTCGCCTTTAATTGAAAATGACAATGTCTGTAGCGTTGACTCTTTCCATATACAGTCCACTGATAAAAACTACTGAATTTAAACAAATATTATATAATTTATATCATATACAAAGATGAAACTGCTTGTCTTTGCTGAATAATGAAAATCAAAGTTTGTGGCAATTTGGTACAATTTTACCTAGAAACAACAAACATAAGAACAACAAAGCTCAATTAAAGTAGCTACAGAATACCATATAAACCAATACATTTTTATCATTTACTACATGCAACATTTATTATTGTCTGCATTTCAAGAGGAAATGTAACAGTTCTAGTCACTGTAGTTTCTAAGACAATAAGTTCACTGTATAATCTGACAAACCTGACAAGTCAATAAAGCATGAAATATAGGTCAAGGTCACTGTGTCATGGTGTATGCTGACACAAGTACTGCAGAAACATTAAGTAAAAATTTTGTTTGTTTGATTTGAGGTTTAACGTCCACGTCAACACTATAAAGGTCATTTTGGGGACGTTGCTTCCAATTTTGTGGGACTTTTACCCGAAATTAAGATGAAATGACTTCTCAAGCCCTGCCGCCCAATGACACCAATAGGGTTTATAAGCATGGACGGGCCGACTCGCACCGCTCTGCCTGGGCAGGCTTAGTTCCTCTAAGCGGTTTACCAGTACCCGTGTGCTGGTCGGTTTCAGCTCTGCGTGGAAGCATCGTGCAGCCCATCTTTTTCTTCAAGCCCCGATGGGCGGGGCCGATTAAGTAAAGTATGAGGGTTCTATTAACTATATATATAGTTGCTTAATTCCAAAGGGTTATGGTGTGATCTGAAAAAGTCAATGGAGCGTGAAATATAGACCAAGGTCATGTGGTCAAAGGGTATGCTAAGACGGCATGTCAAAGAGAAACAGTATGTGAAGTTTGAAGGTTCTAGCAACTATAATTCATTACGTAAACACGCCTATACAAATACATACCTTTTTCGCCGAAAAAAAAAATGAAAATTTACTGATGAAAAATTGTAATATTTTTCTTATTTCTGCTCGAAATATAGATTGTGGGCACTCGTTAGAACCGCCTCATCGAGGCGGTTCTAACGAGTACCCACAACCTATATTTCAGAACAGAAATAAGAAAAATAAGGTATACCCCCGGAAACCCCAGTTTTACTATATAAAAGTGGGGTTCAAGGGGGTCAAAATTATAAAGGCGTGTTTTCGTGATGGCTGAGATTCAAAGGGTTATGGTATAATCTGACAAAATCAATGACTAGTGAAATTTAGGTCAGGGTCACTGGGTCAATATGTATGCTGTCAGGAAGAAAGATAGGTAAAGTTTGAAGGTTCTAGCAACCATAGTTGCTGACATCACACGAACCAAACAAAAGATCATTAAACCTAAGGTACATTGTATCTTGAAAGTCTGTGATCTTGACCTTAAGGTCATGTCAATTGAAAAGAATTGCGGTAAAAAAAACCTTTAGACCTATATCTACCATCATGCAAAATATAAAAGAAATCCCTTGAATTGTCTTTAAATTATAAAGTCTTATAAACTTTAACACAAAAACCTGTGACAAAGTTCTATGTCTGTGATCTTGACCTTAAGGTCATAGCTATCAACATGGATGACAGTAATTGAAACTTTAGACCTATATTTATCGTCATACAAAATTAAAAAGAAACCATCAAAGGGTCTTCATGCTATAAGGTCTTATAAACAAAAACGAAAAATTTGTCCCTGTGACGAAACTCTATGTATGTGACCTAGACTTGAAAGTCACATCACCCAACAGGGATGACGGTAATTAAAACTTTAGACCTATGTCTACCATAATGCAAATTATAAAAGAAATCAATCAAAGGGTCTTTAAATAATAAGGTCTTATAAACTTTAACGCAAAATCTTTGATCCTCTATGTCTGTGACCTTGACCTTAAGGTCATGCCTACTGACAGAGACACAGCATAACGAAAGAATAAACTAACTAATAACGAACAGATGGAAAGTCAAAAACTATAACCTTTGATAACTTTGTATGCCAGGAGTATAATGAAAACAGTTAAAACAAAACTTTGACGTAATCAAAATGCCTAAGTCTTAATTATTGATCACTAGTCTTACCTAGTGGCTTAACCCAGGAGCTTAGATACTCCATATGAAAGGTAATACTATAGAGATATCCTGTACCAAATATGAAGAGAATCTAACATGTGGTTACAAAGATATGAGCAATCAAAAAAGGTTTAACACAAAGTTTGACGTAAAAGTTGACGAACGGACGGACAGAAGAGAGAACGAAGGAACAAACGAACGAACGGAAAGACGAAAACCATATACCCCCTGACATACTTCGTTTGCCGGGAGTATAATAATTAACAGGAGTTCAGTCGTCCCTCTTTATGCCGACATTCGTTATAACGGCGAAACTCGTTATAACGGCATTTTGAATGGAATGACTACTAAGCCAAAGGCTTAGCCTCGCTTCCGAGCGGCGTTGGCTTCCCTCGGGTTGGAAATGCACAAATGGAGTCAACAGCATGAAAGGGTCTTGTAATCTAATATTCCAATAACTAAATGTTATAGATAATTGTTAGAATGCCCCACCGAGGCGATTCTAACAAATATCTATAAAAATTGTTTCTTGGAGTAATGCTGGGGAAAAGGCCTTTTATTACCTATCATACTCCTAACTGGGATTCTTTATAACGGAAAATTCTTTATAACGGCACAATAGCATGGAACAAATACTGTCGTTATAATGAGGGTCCTCTGCATAATGAAAAACGACACTCCATATTTTTCTACTTCTGTGGTGTATTCCTAGCTTCCAAAGGATAACCCTTTCTAGAACATATTTAACACAAAACTTTGGCATAATCAAAATGCCTAAGTCATAATTATTGACCCCTAGCCCCAACCAGGGGCTTTATCCAGGAGCCTAGCTATTCCATATGAAAGTTAATGCTATAGAGATATCCTGTACCAAATATGAAGAGAATCTAACATGTGGTTACAGAGATATGAGCAATGAAAAAGTTTCACGCAGAATATGATGTAAAAGTTGACGAACGGACGGAAGACGAAAACTATATACCGCCTGACATACTTCGTATGCCGGGGGGATAAAATTACAAAACGAAAACACACATACAAAATTTTGACCCTCTTGAATCCCACTTGTATGCAGTAAAACTGGGGTTTACAGGGGTAAACCTTATTTTTCTTATTTCTGCTCTATAATGTAGATTGTGGGTACTCGTTAGAACCGCCTCGATGCGGTTCTAACGAGTACCCACAATCTATATTTTGAGCAGAAATAAGAAAGAAAAGAACAATTTTTCATCTTAAATTTTTAGTTTTTTTTTTCTGTGGTAAAGTTTGGTGAGTTTTCGTAATTATCAAGATGAGCAATCATGCTATTATTGATCGTTTTGAAAAAAAACTTGATTCCCGAGGAAATATTGGTCAAAGGGAGGAAACTCAAAAAAGGCCATTTCATATTGACGTGAAAAATGAGCAACCCGCGTGATATCAATTGAAGGATAAAACAATATCCCTTGATTGGGTATCTTAGAATTAACATCGCAGCAAAACCAGACAGCTATAGGAAGTCCATTTTCAGTGAATTATTATCTCGGAAGAAAGTGACGAGTCCTAATGCTCTTTTCGTTGAATGATAAATGAAAATTATTTCCGAAATATGTTTGTCAAAAATTCCGGACAAAAACACTGACTGAGGCAATTGCCTCTCTTTCCACAAGTGGAGTGATAAATTGAAAACCTATTGGAGTGTGCGGAGTTGTCACTGTTCGTGAGAAAGTCATCGCACAATGTGGCTCTCTTTCAATCACACTGGAAAGAAAGAAAGAAAGAAAGAAAGAAAGAAAGAAAGAAAGAAATGTTTTCGTGCAAAAGAACTGAATATATCGTTTTTCTTTCTTTCTTTCTTATTGGAGTTTAACGGCCAAGTTATCACTATATAGGTCATGTAGAGCCGGTCGGTCACAATATATAAACGGGTAACCATTACGTGGATGATCTATCCGTGTTACATAAAGCCCCCGCCCATCGAGGCTTGAAGAAATAGATGGGCTGCATGATGCTTCCACGCAGAGCTGAAACCGACCCGCACACGAGTACTGGTAAACCGCTTAGAGGATCTAAACCTGCCCAAAGCGGTGCGAGTCGGACTGTCCATGCATATAAACCCTGTTGGTTTCAAATTCATTGGGCGACAGGGCTTGAGATGTCATCTCAATGTCGGGTAAAAGTCCCACAAAATTGGAAGCAACGTCTCTAAAATGACATAAATATTGTTGACGGGGACGTTAAACCTCAATTCAAACCGAAAACCAAAACATAAACAGAAAAGAAAATCGAAGAAGTTTCATCTGACGAAAGATAGGATATAGTAGATAAGTTCATTCCAGCTATGAAAGTGTTCTAAGATACCTTATTAATCGACCGAATCAAATTAAATCTTCGTTAAAATAAGATAAGATTGAGCTTTTTCAACAATCTGTTAAATTTTAATGAGATTAAGATTAAACGAGAAAACCTATGCGCATGTCAATTGCGAACAACAGAGGTTCTGATCAGATTGCGCAATAGCGTAGTCTGATCAGAACCTTTGTGTTCGCTGCCTGTACTGTACATTACCTCTAGTATCTATATCTAAAATTTCAAGTCTTTGCTGTGCGCATGTCAATTGCGACCAACAAAGATTCTGATGAGACTGCGCACCTTTGTGTTCGCTGCCTGTACTGTACAATACCTCTAGTATCTTTATCTAAAATTTCAAGACTCTTGCTAGTCTGTGTAGCTGAGCACGCTGGTTTGTGTTTTACCTGGTTGCATCACCCCGAAGATAGGTTTTCTCATGACGGTGCTAAAATGATATGGCACTACGCGTTGGAAATACCTTCATTTGGAGCTGTTTTGTTAAGACGCAGCATGACTGTAAGAGTTTCTCCAACCGATCCGGTCTCAGCGCCGTAAAAGAGGTTGCATTACAATGAAGAAACTGTGCGCAAAAGTAGAATTTTAGGTGTTTTTATTTATTTATTTTATTTTTCTGATTTCTAGTCCCAAACATAGATTGTGGGTGCTCGTTTAGAGGCTGTGACAAGACGATAAAGCTATGTTTTTGAGAAAAAAATAAAGGTAATAATTTCTTGCGCACCAGATAAGAAAATCCGTTGTTTTAGCTTGGGATAGAATATAAGAATCTTAATTACATGGGTGTGAGGGGTGGATGGAAAAATCCGTCCCGAAGGTTACTGTCTGGCATCACGAGACTTGCCGAATGATGCCGGACAGTGATCCCGAGGGACGGATTTTTCTATCCACCCCTCACACCCATGTAGGATTCTTTTTCTTGCATACCCTCCATTTCTGAGCGTAGGTTTTTAATACTTGTTTGTCTGTTTTATTTGAGGTTTAACGTCCCCGTCAACACTGTAAAGGTCGTTTTGGAGACGTTGCTTCCAATTTTGTGGGACTTTTACCCGACATTGAGATGAAATGACATCTCAAGCCCTGTCACCCAATGAAACCAATAGGGTTTATTAGTATGGACGGTCCGCCTCACACCGCGGTTCCTGGACAGGCTTAGATCCTCTAAGCGGTTTACCAGTACTAGTGTGCGGGCCGGGTTCAGCTCTGCGTGGAAGCACCATGCAGCCCATATATTTCTTCAAGCCCCTATGCGCGGTTTTTAATACTGCTGTCACTTCGGTTGCCGACGTCCGCCATATTGTTAAGACACTAAAGTGATGTTTAGTGATGTCACTTATCGTGCTTTAATGTCGACCTCAACGACGGCGCAGTCAACCAGTGCATTTATTAAACACGCGAGAATATTCGATTTTGGATAAGAACACCAGGGTTAGAACAGACTTTCTATTCCCAGATAAAACTATGGCTTTCCTTATCTGATGTGCCAGAAATTCTGTTCTACCCCTGCAGTTCTTACCCCGGGACAGTGTAACAATCGAATATTCTCACGTGTTTGATTTGCACATCATATGCACCGTCGTTAATGTTGACGTCACAGCACGTGGAGTTGTTCACATGATTAATTTGTTCTGGTATGCTAATATTTCCCCCATACCGGGGAAATATTTAAGAAAAAAGATCAGCTTTAGAGTTGAGCAATAAATCAGTTTGGAGATCCGTTGTAAAGTAGATCAAATCACGAGCGCATAGCGCGAGTGATTCGGCTTTTTACAATTTTATAATTCACACACTAGATCTGATCTATTTCGATTCTAACACACTTAAAATGGACAACAATGTTTTTGTTCCCTTCAAATCCTCCCCACCTTTCCCCATTGTTAGAAGAAATCGAAATCCCGCCAAAATTATTGACTGTAATACTTCTATTTAAGTCCTTGTGTAATGTGATCAATGCAAGAAAACGACGTTTCACCGTCTAACGACAAAGAATCTACGAGTGGCGTCATGAAATGGCGACCCCCACGCTCTTCCACCCTGTGATTTATCATAGATTCTTTCCATTGCCTATATAGGCACGCTGTGTTGGAATTTATTTTCTAATACATGAATATACAATGGAACGACAAAGAATCTACGGGTGGCGTCATGAAATGGCGGCCCCCACGCTCTTCTTATCATAGAATGAAAATCATAGATTCTTTCCATTGCCTATATAGGCACGCTGTGTTGGAATTTATTTTCTAATACATGAATATACAGTGGAACTTCAATAGCTCAAACAACCTAGGGACTATGGGAATTTATTATACCTCATTAATATTCATGAGCTGTTCTAGAATTCTGATTGGTCGAGAGCATATCAGGCACAGGGCACTAAATTATCATATTGCCCAACAATATTCCCCTCTGACATCACTGCTCAAAAGTACAAGTGCACCATTGGATAAATAAAAATTTTAACATTCAAGTCTTTTCTTAATGTTAAATAACTTGGCGAATGAATGTGCACTTACTGTATTGCTTCTGGATAAGCCTGTCCAGGAAGTGTGGTTAAATAAACTGACCAGCTCAGTTTGACCGTAACAGTATTGACTGATCCATTAAATTCGAAAACATTCAAACAAAACAGTTACTCATAGCATACAGGTCAGAAGGCATAACTAACCCTTTTTGTACCAAATGGAATCTTCCTCCTTATATATAGCAGGAGTCCATTTCAAAATTTCGGGGTGTCAGGTTGTGTTTTTCTTTAAAAGTTATTTGGAAAATGGCTGACATTTTTGCAAACAGTGTAGGCCCTGATCAGATGCCGCGTTCTACGGCATCTGATCTGGGCCTGCACTGTTTGCCACGGTACTCGTTTAGGGGTTTCCAGTCCGAAATTGGTTAAGATATATATTTTCGAAGTGTGTACCCATTAGAATAGCCTCATTAAAGTTATTCTAATGAATACAAACAACATACATTTTCAAGATAAAAAACGAAAAGCACCTTAAATTATCCTAAATATACTGTCTGTTATGTGGGTACTTTTTGTCGCTTTTTGTTTTTGTTTACAAGGCAACTTTTAACAGCGTTTTTACCTGTCTGACAAAGTTATGGACCGAACACAATGAAAAATCCTATTTTTTTTTTTTTACCCTGACCTCTAAATGTCACCTTGACCTTGGAGTTATAAACCTATTTCATCTCATGGTGGTTAACATTTCAAAATCCACCAAGGTCCCTATTTTTGAACTATGACCTCTAATTTTGAACTTGCCTTGACCTTGGCCCGAACTATGGACCTGTGTTTTGACGGCAAAACCTCGTCTCATAACGGTACAGTTTTCTGCCAAGTAATTTCAAAATAAACTGAGGAATGATAAAATTATTGACCAGACAAAAAAGACCCTATTTTTGACCTCTAAGTGTGACCTTGACCTTGGGGCTATTGACCCAGATCTTGTGCACAACACATTGTCTCATACTACCTACCAGGGTATTTCAAAATCTATCAAAGAATAAAGAAATAAGGTCAGAATCTACTTGGTACAAATACCTTACCTTTTAAAAATGCATAAGTACAAAATCATTGGACCATGAAACTGGAAAGACCCAAGTATTTTGCTACCCTATTCACAGACATAAGTGTTCATGTGAAGTTTCAAGTTGCTACCTTAAATAACAAGAAAGCAGTCTGAAGGACAGCCAAATCCCCCACCACATTTTGTATCAAGGCTCAACCTTGTGACCTTCGCCTGTGACCTTGACCTTGAGTTGGCATGGAAAAATCACTGAGGGGGATAACTGACCAAGTTTAATGAAAATCCTTTTAGGGGTAAAGGAGATATGGAACCGACAAAAAATTCAAAGTTTTAAACTCATGACCTTCAAATGTGACCTTGACCTTGAGTCGGCATAGTTCATTTGTAGGTTCTGCACATCAGCTCACTGAGGGATATAATTGACCAAAGTTTAATGAAAATCTATTAAAGGGTTCAGGAGATATGTAACAGACAAGAAAAAGTTACGGATAGACAGACGGACGGACGGACAGACTGACAGACAGATGGATGGACGGACATGGGTTCTAAACATCAGCTCACTGTGAAGAATATTTGACCAAAGTTTAATGAAAATCCTTCCAAGGGTAAAGGAGATATAGAAAGGACAAAAAATTCCATGTTTCAAACTCATGACCTTCAACAATGACCTTGACCTTCAGTCGACATGGTTCATTTATAGGTTCTGCACACCAGCTCACTGAGAGGTATAATTGACCAAAGTTTAATGAAAATCTATTAAAGGGTTCAGGAGATATGGAGCGGACAAGAAAAAGTTACGGACAGACGGACGGACGGAAAAACTGACAGACGGACGAACTGACATGGGTTCTGCACATCAGCTCACTGTGAAGAATATTTTCCCAAAGTTTAATGGAAATCCTTCCAAGGGTAAAGGAGATATGGAACGGACAAAAAATTCCAAGTTTCAAACTCGTGACCTTCAACCATGACCTTGACCTTGAGTCAACATGGTTCATTTATGGGTTCTGCACACCAGCTCACTGAGACGAATAATTGACCAAAGTTTAATGAAAATCTATCAAAGGGTTCAGGAGATATGGAGCGGACAAGAAAGTGTTACGGACAGACAGATGGACTGTCGAACAGACGAAGGCCATTCCTATAATCCCCGCTCCGCGTCGAGGCGGGGGATTAAAAATTCAGATTCCCCGTGGAACAAATTGCCCCATCCCCGAGTCTAATAGGATCACGAATGTACAAACAGACATGCTACAGAAGGATGTACATATTATAGAAGGACATACCTTACATCTGTACACACATACAGATATGCCCACGCAACATGCCGATGGTGGGCATAAAAATGGGTAGAAAATGTGCCATGTGTATCAATATTCCCCTTACACCCATGTCCTGCGGAATATTTTGATATGCCATACCGACTAAAAAGTATCAACCAATCAGATAACTTGATGCAAAATATTGCAACAAATTCACAATCTAAATGACAATGTAGATCCTGATCAGATGGCTTCTTCAGAAGCCATCTGATCTGGATCTATATTGTTTGAAAGATAAGGCATATCCGGACTCAGCAGGACAAGGGTTAAACCAATAAGATGCCATTCTAAGCAATTGTCACCTGCTGGTTACTTTGTCATTGTTACAATGTGGACTCTGATCAGACCGCTACTCTAGAAGAAGTCTGAACAGGGTCCACACGCCACACAGTTTGCTGTTTGCAAATACAGAGAAATTAAGACCAGATAAAATTCTATAAGACTTTTTCTTCTTTTAAAACATATTTAAACGGCCCACGCCCATCGGGGCATGAAGAAATATATGGGCTGCATGATGCTTCCATGCAGAGCTGAATCCGACCCGCACACGAATACTGGTAAACCGCTTAGAGGATCTAAGCCTTCCCAGGCAAAGCGGTGCACACTAGTCGGACTGTCCATGCTTCATTGGGCGACAGGGCTTGAGATGTCATTTCATCTCAATGTCGGGTAAAAGTCCCACAAAATTGGAAGCAACGTCTCCAAAATGACCTTTACAGTGTTGACGGGGACGTTAAACCTCAAATCAAACAAAAACATATTTAAAAGTAACAGTCTTTTTTTCTTTGTGTTTTCTACACTCCGTATCTTGAACTAGTAAGAAGCCACAATAGAAATTGTTCGGTAGTGGTCTTAAGACCACATGTGAGCAGTCCCAAAGGTGATCTTAATATAAAAAATTTTACTGTATAGCAGACATTTTCAGATGCACTTTTAAGCTCATCTGAGCCAGCAGGCTTAGGGCTTTGATATTTGTTCTGTAGCCTCATCTAGTGGACATCAACTAAGAAAGATTGTTCAATTTAACGCCCTCGTGCCAAAAATGTCCTCGCCCAGAGGCCCACATGTTTTACATAGACTTATATAGGGAAAACCTATAAAAATCTTCTTATCTGAAACTCGAATGCCCTTTGATATTTGGTACACAACTTTGTATAGAACTCTACCAAAATTGTTCAAATTATAGACCTGGGGCCAAAAATGGCCCTGCCCAGGGGCCCAAGTTTTACATAGACTTAGATTGGGATAACCTTTAAAAATCTTCTTGTCAGAAACCAGAAGGCTCAGGCATTTGCTATTTGGTGCACTGCTTTGTCTGTCATCATTCATCTAGTGGACCTCTGCCAAGACTGTTCATATGATAGCCCTGGGGCCAAAAATGGACTGTATAGGGACAACTTTTAAAAATCTTCTCGTCTGAAACCAGAAGGCCAAAGCCTTTGGTATTTGGTACACACCTTTATCTAGTGGATCTCTGCCAAGATTGTTCAAATTATAGCCCTTGGGCCAAAAATGACGCCACCCAGGCTCCCAAGTTTTACATAAAGGTATATAGGGAAAACCTTAAAAAAATCTTTTCAGAAACAGAAAGGCCCAGGTCCTTGATATTTGGTATGTATCCTTGTCTAATGGACCTCTACCAAAGTTTTTCAAATTATAGTCCTATGGGAAAAAATGGCCCCACCCTGGGACTCACTTCTTGTCTGTCTGTAACCAGAAGGCCCAGGCCTTTGATTTTTTTGTACATGCTCTAGTGGACTTCTACCAAATATTGTTCAAATGGTGAGGGGTCCACTTGTTTGACATTGGCCAATGTAAGGAAAACCTTCAAAAACTTCTTACCTGAAACCAGAAGGCCCAGGCATTGATAAATGCTATGTAACTTTGTCTAGTGGACTCCTTCCAAGATTATTCAGCTTACAGTCATGTGGTCAAAAAAAAACCCCATCACCAGGTTGATTTGTTTTACATATATACTTCAGTGAAACCTTTAAAGATCTTCTTGCCTGAAATCAGAAGGCCCTGGCCTTTGATGTTTGGTTACACAGCTTCATCTAGTGGACATCAACTACAATGGTTCAAATTATAGCTCTGGAACCAAAAATGGCCCCACCCAGGGGCCCTCATGTTTTACACAGACTTACTTTATATCTGGAAAACCTTATGTTCTAAAATCAGAAGTGCCTGGCATTTGAGTGAGTGAGTGTTTGAGTTTTACGTCCTACCAACAGCTAAGGTCATACGGAGACAAGACCTCGGTTTAAAGACTCATCCAAAAGTCTAGAGAAGGCCGGGATCGATCCTGCGACCCCTGGTTTACAAGGCGAGTAGCGTAACCACTGCACCACAGAGGCTTCTACCTGGCATTTGATATTTGGCTTGTAGCTTTATCTACTGAACCTCTACCAAGATTGTTCAAATAATACCCCTGGGGCCGAAAAATTAAACAAAGTCTTAAAGCTGTATACCTTGTGAATTTTCAGCATTAAGTAGGTAGATCTCTTAGCTCAGGTGAGCAATAAAGGACCATCAAGGTCCTCTTGTTTTGTTGTTTTTGTTGTTTTCTTTGGTGTCATAAGTTAGTGTTAGGTCTGACCTGCAAGATTACACAACCTACATCCCTGCAGTTACATGTCACTAGGGCAAGGTCAAAGCAACGTCGGTGCAATGTCACGACGTTGCACTGACCTAGATTTGACGGATAAACCAGATGACGTTGTACTGACATTGATGTGAGGTCACAATTTCGTCATGTGCCTTGTGGGATGTTGTACATGTAAACAGTCAGGCAGGAATTGAATAAAAATAAACAACCTTAACTCGAAACATACTTTTAATTTTTCTCATGATTATCACAGAAATGCAGTATACATAAGTAACACGAAAACACAGTCACTGAAATGCTATCACTTAATGGGTTCACTGCAATTTGTGTCAAGTGCTGTGTGGTAGTGGTACAATGTCACCCAGTACTTCATCATTGAACAGTTTATATATTAAGTTCCTCTTAGGTCAGCCTCGGTAGCTCAGTCCAATGCTCCACTGACTGGTGATCAGGAGGTCGTGGGTTGATACATGTCGGATCGGCATCATTCTTTCCTGGAGATTGATCTGAAATCTTTTCTATGGTCATTCTCTCCCTTCTGCTGATTTAAGAAGGGCATCTGTCAGTTTCTGGCCAACGAATGTGTACCCTACTGTAACTGTTTACATATAACCCTGCCCAGGTAAAATGGACAAGCTCAATATCAGTGATCTAAAAAGTCTTAACAGGGCCATTAAACTCTAAACAAACAAAAAGAGCTAGTGTCAAGTGTTGTCTGGAATTAGTAGAATGTCACCCCATGCTTCATCACAGTGCAGATTATACACCTCAGTCTCTTTATATAAAAGATTTTACGTGAGTGTTCACAGTTTATTGAAATTATTAAATGAGTTAAGGAAAAGGGATAAAATGTGAGGCTATGCCGAGCATTTTATGCTTTTTCCTCTATGAGTTTAATAATTACAATAATACATGAGCGAATGCAAGATTCTATTTATCCTGTAACATTTAAAACTCGTTTTAATCATGTGACATCATTAAGAACATCGTTATAGAAAAAAAGACCATTTATGATCATTTATCTATATAATCTAAATGTCATTTTTTTCTATATAATCTTTACATTTTAAAGAACCAACTTCAAAATGTATCATATCCAAAACAGTGTTATAATGAACACTGTTATAATAAGGCTGTGGTGTATATTTATTTCCTCTCAGTACTATGAGCCAATATTAGTATCTTTGAAAATGGATTTCTGCACATGTACAAGGGTAGGCTGAAAAGTTCTGAGCCTGACCTAGAAGCAGGCATCGAACAGCCATGAAATTTTGTATTCATTAAATCCAAACCTTTATTACTTGATTTGACTCAAATAAGTTCATGTTTACCTGCAATAACGTAGAAATTCTAGACTTTGAAAATTGATACTAGCGCGTTTTTGAGAAAATGGACAAAATCTGGCATCGTGGTGTCGTGGTGTACATGTACCTCCATAAAAAGGGGTTAGCTCCTAAGGACATTCATGCCGATATTATTGCTACATTAGCGGATGATGCTCCTTTGTATGCAACCGTGAAAAGGTGGGCAGCAAATTTTAAGATGGGCAAGGACAGCCTTGAAGATGATGACCCGTGGGGACGACCCACAACGGCAACAACTGAGGAAACCATCAGCCAAGTGCACAGTGCCGTGATGAATGACAGGCGTTTAACTGTGAATCAGTTGGCTGACACTGTTGGCATTTCCCGTGAACGAGTAGAGAACATTCTACACAGTGAATTAAGAATGTCGAAGGTTTCCGCCAGATGGGTGCCACGGCTTTTGACGCCTGACCAGACTGAACCTGTCACAAGCCAACTTGGCTATTTTCGAAGCAGACCAAGATGGGTTTCTTGACCGTTTTGTCACTCAGGATAAGTGTTGGGTTCATCACTTTGAGCCAGAGACCAAAAGACAATCCATGCAATGGAAGCACCCAGGCTCACCCCCTCCAAAGATGGCAAAGGTCGTCTCCTCTGCAGGGAAGGTGATGGCATCAGTGTTCTGGGATGCCAAGGGTATAATATTCATAGATTACCTTCAAAAGGGCAGAACAATTAATGGGGAGTATTATGCAGATCTGCTAAAACAATTGCGAAAAGCAATTAAGGCTAAACAACCCGGAAAATTGACAAAAGGGGTCTTGTTCCATCTGGACAATGCGCCTGCTCATAAATCGGTTGTCGCAATGGCTTCTGTGCATGACTGTGGCTTCACACTTGTCGATCACCCTCCATATTCACCTGATCTAGCTCCATCAGATTATTTCCTGTTTCCAAACATGAAAAAGCACTTGGCTGGGCAGCATTATCGGTCAGACGAGGCGGTGATAGCTGCTGTGGAGGAGTTTTTCAGGGACCAAGATGAGACCTTCTATACCACTGGGATCCAAGGACTCCAGCATCGCTGGAAGAAGTGTGTGGACAGGAAGGGAGACTATGTTGAACAAACCATTGGATCTTGGTCAGGCTCAGAACTTTTCAGCCTACCCTCGTATATGCTGATAAACCAATCTTTTTTTTTTTTTTTTTTTTTTTGTGGGGGTGGGGTTTGGTTTAACGGCCCTTTCAAGACAATGTCACTTATTATGAACTGACCGTCAATCAGAGTCAGGCAAAAATCAGAGTTCCCAGACAACAAACACCTTAGCCCAGTTGTTCAAACCATCATTAGCTTAACAAGAGCATGTTAGTGACCTAAATATTAACTACTCTAGCACAAACAATCTCTAATGGCTATGTGAGCAGCTTTTGCAAATGAAAGAGCTGCTTACATTTTTTCAGCAAAAATATGTGCATAATTGCCATACTGAATGATCACAGTTTTAAGAATATGTCAACTAACGACATAGTTAGTTTTGAACAATTGCACCCCCCCCCCCCCCCACACACACACACCCATTCTGTTGCAAAACTTGGAGTCTCACGTGACCTGATTGAAGCTCGAAACCCACAACAGTTGCAGACTTAATGATTTTAGATTAAGAGACAATATCCACTAGATCATGGCCAAGTTCTGACAAACATAGGAGCCAGGACTTGAAAACCATACTAGTAACTACAAAGGCTGAAAATAAAATTAAACAACCAACGACCCACACTAAAGGCAACAGTTTGCAGCTCAAATAAATCCCAATATGGGGAAGTATTATAGGTCCTAATTGTAATAAAGGGCATTTTTCCATTTATTACTCCAAAAACAAATGAGGAAATTTGTTACAATCACCACAGTTTTAGGTCATATGATAAATGGTTTCAAAGTTAGGTCCCAACCATAATTTGCATGCATGTGAGTATACAATACAGCGAACACACACACACACACACACAAACACACACAGAGAGAGAGAGAGAGAGAGAGAGAGAGAGAGAGAGAGAGAGAGAGAGAGAGAGAGAGAGAGAGATATGCAACAATAATAAGAAGCAGTCAAAGCGACACACCTCAATTCTCAATTTTAAACTAAATTGTCAGCCTTTGCACATGCCACAGGATGGCTTTTGATAAGTAGTCTTCTAAATATATTTCAGCTACCTGTACGGAGGTGTGTTGTTTACCTAAGCATCTGATTGGTTCATCTAATATCTAACTGCCCTATCAAAATCTACTAACAACTTCGGCAAAACCTAGGCGGTAAGATTACAGTGCAGTCCTGAATCAATCCAGGCCATGCAAATCAAGTTATTAAGATTTTGAGAATCTTTCATGTGTTCTGGCATGTAAAACATGCAAGGTAACAGAATTTAATGCAAATATTCTTGGCCCAGTCACTGAAAGCTAACGAAGTTGTTAGTTAACACTGAGTTAAAACTATTCATTCAGTATGAAAACAAGAGCTGTCACTATAGGTGACCAATGCCCCCCCCCCCCCCCCCCCCCCCCCCCCGTGGGAGCCAATTTCTGAGTTTTTGCAAAATTTCAAGGGAAGATAATTCAGCCAAAAATGACAACAGAGTTATGGCCCTTGGTCAGAATGTAGCCCTTGTGACGGTGAATCAGTGTGTGAAGTTTCATTGGGCTAGGTCAAATACTTTTGAAGTTATAATCAAGGTTAAAGTTTTTGTGACGGAAAGACAGACAAACAGACATGACGGACAGACAGACAAACAGGGGAAATACTTTATGCCCCCCCCCCCTGGATCAAAGACTCTCAGGGAGGGGGGTTGCATAAAAACAGTTATATTTCTGCTTGAAAGATATGAGTAACTTTTTTCCCTGCAAACGTTGCTAACATTTTTTAGCAAAACTACCACTTTAGTGATTTTGTACTGGCTAAGACATTTAACGTTTAGATCACTAACAAGTTTGTTAGACCAGCAAGGCTTTGAAAATCCGGGACCAAAATTAGATTGATTCAAATAACTTTTAACAACACGGAGCAGTTGTTAAAAGCATTGTTAGCTTAACAAGCTCATTAGCGGTCAAACTGTTAACTGTTCTAGGAATACAATATCCAATATAGTGTTATTTTTTCTGCAAAAATATTAGTATATCCGTCATATTAAATGACCAAAGTTTTAACAATATGTTAGCAAATGACATCATTAGTTTTGAACAACAGATCTTGTTATGAGTATAATTGCCAGTCCTTTCATGCTCAACCATATGCATTTTTTGTGGAGAAAGATAAACAGACTTCGGCCATCATAGTTCTATGTTAGATATATTTATCTGACCCCATGGCTAAAAGCCTCATCAGCTTAATAAACACATTACTGGTCAACCATTCTATGAAGTACAGTATCTGGTACAGTGGTATTTTTGCTGAAAAATGTTGAGTAGCATTTGCAAAAGCTACTCCCATTTTTCAGCAAAAATCTGTATTTTTGCTGCTAAATGTAATTAGCTTTGCAAAAGCTTCAACCAATTTTCTGCAAAAATATGTGTATAATTTTGTTGTAAACAGTGATCAAGATTTAACAAATGATCCCAACGGGCCTCTGTGGCCTGGTGAATAGCAGCGCTGACTCTTTATTCATTAGGCCTCTCACTGCTGTAGTTCAAGCCTAGCTCGGGTCACATGTAGAATGCCAAGTTAGACATCGGAAGGTCAGGTAGTTTTTTCACTGGGTGCTCCAGTTTTCCACCGTCTATGATTAACAATCAGCTCGAAATAAGTAAAATTATCTTGAAAGGGCCATTAAATCAACCCCCCCACAAAAAAAGCAAAAACAAATGATCAAAGGTTTAATAAAGCACACACGTCATCATTACCTGTGAACAATTGGGCCATGATAAGAATATAAATAAAATAATAAATAATGATAATCATCATCTTGCATAATTTGTATCCAAATGTTCATGCACCCGAGAAAAAAGTCCGAAAGAATATAGTCCCAGCCACAGCACACCAAATGTATCTTCATCAAAAACAATGAAATGGTTAATTATCTTCTCAGGCCGGAGGTAACCCATCGGTGATACTGTTCCTTGTGAGTGATATCTGAAAAAACAAGCCAGTAATATTGTTGTTTTTGTTTGTGCTTTTAGCATTTAACCCATTTTGTGCTTAATGGAATTTCCCATCTTATAAATGTATATAGAAGTCTATTAATAGATCAGCTCTAGAAATGATTTTGCGCATATTAAATTACAGTTAGGAGGTCAGTTGTAAAGTAGATCAAATTATGAGCGTGTAGTGTGAGTGATTTGCCTACTTACAACTAACCGACAAACTGCGATTTATTACACAACAAATCACACACATGAGCTGATGTATTTCAATTCTAACACACTAAAAATCAACAATAGTTTTGATGTTTCTTTAAATTCTCCCAAAATTCCGGCATTGTTAGAAGTTCCACCAACATTATTGACTGTATCACACATATTTATGTCGTTGTGTAATGTTTTTGGTGCAGGAAAATAACGCTTCACCATCTTAAGTCAAGGAATGTATGAGTGACATAAAAAAACAAGAGGGCCATGATGGCCCTGAATCGCTCACCTGATCCACTATAAAAAGTGGGCCCCAGGGAGGGCCATTATTGGCCCAAGGGCTTTAATGTGCATAATGTTGAGGGAGGTCTTAAAGGTGAAGCTTCATACCAAACATCAACAAAGGCTATAATTTGAACAATCTTGGTAGAGGTCCACTAGATGACGCTTCATACCAAATATCAAAGACCTGGGCCTTCTGGTTTCAGACGAGAAGATTTTTAAAGGTTTTCCCTATAAAAGCCTATGTAAAACCAGTGGGCCCAGGCGCGGGGGCGTTTTTGGCCCCAGGGCTATAATTTGAACAATCTTGGTAGCGGACTACTTGACGAAGCTACTTACCAAATATCAAAGACCTGGGCCTTCTGATTTCAGACAAGAAGATTTTTAAAGGTTTTCCCAATATAAGCCTATGTAAAACCAGTGGGCCCCAGGGCAGGGCCGGTTTTGGCCCCAGGGCTATAATTTGAACAAGCTTGGTAGAGGTCCACTAGATGAAGCTTCATACCAAATATCAAAGACCTGGGCCTTCTGGTTTCAGACAAGAAGATTTTTAAAGGTTTTCCATATATAAGCCTATGTAAAACCAGTGGGCCCCGGGGGATGGGGCTGTTTTTGGCACCAGGGCTATAATTTGAACAATCTTGGTAGCGGTCCACTAGACAAAGCTACATACCAAATATCAAAGACCTGGGCCTTCTGGTTTCAGACAAGAAGATTTTTAAAGGTTTTCCCTATATAAGCTTATGTAAAACCAGTGGGCCCCGGGACAGGGCCGTTTTTGGCCCCAGGGCTATCAATCCATCCACTAGTTAAGCAGGAGAAGCTCTGGTGGCCATTTTGTTCACCCGAGCGGAACAGTATGAGCAATTTTGGTAGAGGGTCACCAAATGGACATTCCTGTGAAATAATTTCAAAATCCATCCACTGGTTAAGGAGAAGACGTCTTTTTAAGGTTTTTCTATTTATAGCTCTGGTGGCCATTCTGTTCACCCGAGCAGAACGGTTTGAGCAATTTTGGTAGAGGGTCACCCAAGGAACATTCCTGTGAAGTAATTTCAAAATCCATCCACTAGTTAAGGAGAAGAAGTTGTTTAAAGGTTTTTCTATTTTTAGCTCTGATGGCCATCTTGTTCACCGGAGTGTAACGGTTTGAGCAATTTTGGTAAAGGGTCACCCAAGCAATATTCCTGTGAAGTAATTTCAAAATCCATCCACTAGTTAAGGAGAAGTCCTTTAAAGGTTTTTTCTATTTTTTAGCTCTGGCGGCCATCTTGTCCACCCAAGCAGAATGGTTTGAGCAAGTTTGGTAGAGGGTCACCCAAGGAACATTCCTGTGAAGTAATTTCGAAATCTATCCATTGGTTAAGGAGAAGAAGTCCTTTAAAGGTTTTTCTATTTTTAGCTCTGGTGGCCATTTTGTTCACCCGAGCGGAATGGTTTGAGCAATTTTGGTAGAGTTTCACCAAAGGAACATTCCTGTGAAGTAATTTCGAAATCCAGCCATTGAATAAGGAGAAGAAGTCCTTTAAAGGTTTTTCTATTTTTAGCTCTGGCGGCCATTTTGTTCAACCGAGCGGAACGGTTTGAGCAATTTTGGGAGAGGTTCACCAAAGGAACATTCCTGTAAAGTAATTTCAAAATCCATCCACTAGTTAAGGAGAAGAAGTTGTTTAAAGGTTTTTCTATTTTTAGCTCTGGTGGCCATCTTGTTCACCCGAGCGGAACGGTTTGAGCAATTTCGGTAGAGGGTCACCCAAGGAACATACCTGTGAAGTAATTTCAAAATCTATCCACTGGTTAAGGAGAAAGAGTCGTTTAAATGTTATTCTATTTTTAGCTCTGGTGGCCATCTTGTTCACCTGAGCGGAACGGTTTCAGCAATTTGGTAGAGGGTCACCAAAGGAACATTCATGTGAAGTAATTTCAAAATCCATCCACTAGTTAAGGAGATGAAGCTGTTTAAAGGTTTTTCTATTTTTAGCTCCGGTGGCCATTTTGTTCACCCGAGTTTGAGCAAATTTGGTAGAGGGTCACCGAAGAAACATTCCTGTGAAGTAATTTCGAAATCCAGCCATTGGTTAAGGAGAAGAAGTCCTTTAAAGTTTTTTTCTATTTTTAGCTCTGGTGGCCATTTTGTTCACCCGAGCGGAACGGTTTGAGCAATTTTGGTAGAGGGTCACCCAAGGAACAATCCAGTGAAATAATTTTAAAATCCATCCACTGGTTAAGGAGAAGAAGTCGTTTAAAGGTTTTTTCTATTTTTAGCTCTGGTGGCCATCTTGTTCACCCAAGCGGAACAGTTTGAGCAATTTTGGTAGAGGGTCACCCAAGGAACATTCCTGTGAAGTAATTTCAAAATCCATCCACTAGTTAAGGAGAAGTCGTTTAAAGGTTTTTCTATTTTTAGCTCGGCGGCCATCTTGTTCACTCAAGCGGAACGGTTTGAGCAATTTTGGTAGAGGGTCACCCAAGGAACATTCCTGTGAAGTATTCAAAATCCATCCACTAGTTAAGGAGAAGAAGTTGTTTAAAGGTTTTTCTATTTTTAGCTCTGGCGGCCATCTTGTTCACCCGAGCGGAACGGTTTGAGCAATTTTGGTAGAGGGTCAACCAAGGAACATTGCTGTGAAGTAATTTTGAAATCCATCCATTGGTTAAGGAGAAGAAGTCCTTTAAAGGTTTTTCTATTTTTAGCTCTGGCAGCCATTTTGTTCACCCGAGCGGAATGATTTGAGCAATTTTAGTAGAGGGTCACTCAAGGAACATTCTTGTGCAATAATTTCAAAATACATCCACTGGTTAAGGAGAAGAAGTCGTTTAAAGGTTTTTCTATTTTTAGCTCTGGTGGCCATTTTGTTCACCCGAGCGGAACGCTTTGAGCAATTTTTGTAGAAGGTCATCCAAGGAATATTCCTGTGAAATAATTTCAAAATCCATCCACTGGTTAAGCAGGAGAAGTTGTTTAAAGGTTTTTCTATTTTTAGCTCTGGCGGCCATCTTGTTCACCCGAGCGGAACAGTTTGAGCAATTTTGGTAGAGGATCACCCAAGGAGCATTCCTGCGAAATTAGATCAAAATCTGTCCAGCAGTTTTGGAGAAGAAGTTGTTTAAAGCAAAAGTTGACGACGGACGCACGGACGCACGGACGACGGACAAAGACCGATCCCAAAAGCTCACCTTGAGCACTTCGTGCTCAGGTGAGCTAACAAGACATGTTTGTGAAACACGAACATGTCCCCGGGCATGGTCATTTTTTTTCAAAGTTGGTCACAGTTCAAAGTCACGGTCACAGGTCAAGATTTTTGGTTTGAGTGGGAAGCCCTTGGCACAAGGAACTTACATGCCAAATATGAAGGCTCTATCTTAAAGGGTTCGAAAGTTATGAACAATAATATTTTTTCTTTAAAGTAGGTCATAGGTCAAGGTCACAGGTCAAAAAAATTTGCATGAATGTAAAGCTCTTGTCACAAGGAACCTACATGCAAAATATGAAGGCTCTACCACAATCTATATTTTGAGCAGAAATAAGAAAAACACCACAATTTCTCATCTTAAAATTTTTCTTTTTTCGGCGATAAAATTTTACAATGTATTTGTATAGGCCTGTTTTCGTAATGTGGGCCCTCACTGATTGGCAGAGTCCCATATTGGGGTTTCCTTACTTGTGAGTAATTTTATGTTGTCTCCCAGAGAAAGGGAGAAAAGAGATATGGAGGAGAAGAAAGAGAGAGACAGGGGAGGACATGAGTTGTCAGAAGACAACATTGCATAGGGGGCCTAAGTTGGATGTGGGCAAGTTTTTAACAATAAAATTTCAATTTTGCAGTTTTTGCCCAAAAAATGACATTTCATTTCTAAAAGAGCTAAACAGACTGCAGCAGTTAAAAGAGAAACAGAAAGTACACATAAGAACCATTGAAGCGAATTAGGGGATAACTGTTTTCAAAATTGTGATTTGGGGAGGTTAAAAAGGAGGTTTTACGGTCGGAAATTTCGTTTTACGGCGACGCGTCAGCGGAGCCTTAAAACGTAATTTGCGACCGTAAAACCGACGATTTACCTCCCCAAATCATAATTTTGCAATACAGTTATCCCCATTCTAATGCACTTCTACGGTTGTTTTGTTAAAATGTATTATTTTGCACAAAACGGCTAGCGCTGTGAGCAGCGTAAAACCAAATGCCGGCCAATGAAAAGCGACGTTACGCGATGACGTCGGGTTTCCGACAGTATATCGCAGAATATACTGTCGCAAATTTTTGACGTTATCCAATCAGACGTCGCGTTATATACGCAAGTGCATTAGAATTCTTGTTTTAAGTCATTTTCTTTTGAATAAAATTTCAATTTTCTAGTTTTTGGTCAGAAGAAAAATCTTAACGGCATTTCAGAACAGTTTTGGCTTTTTTGTTAAGCTGAACTGAACGACTTTACCAATTTTCGTAAAGCCTCATTACAGGAACACATCTGTGAAAATATTTTTAAATCAGGCAATTTGCCTGGGAATAGAGTACTTTTAAGGTTTTTCCTTTTTCAACTCTGGTGGCCATTTTGTTCAGCGGAACAGACTGCTATTAGACTTTTAATAAAGTTAACATAGAACTTTAACCAAAAGGTTAACCTCGTACGATGCCAAATGTCCACCTGCCCACCCGGACATCACTATTTATTGGACATCCGTCCAAAATTCAATTTCTTATGTAAAAGATCTAAATAGACTGCAAGATTTGAGGGAGAACCAGAAGTTACCCCTAAGAACAAATGAACAAGAACTCCTCCGGTAAGCCTATGCATTTTATAACAAGAGGGCCCAATGGCCCTATATCGCTAACCTGTGTACCAGAAAATCATTAGTGTAGGAGACCACTTGACATTGCTACATACTAAATATCTAAGCTCAGGCAAAGCGGTGTCCATGCTTATAAACCCTACTGGTTTCATTGGGCCACAGGGCTTGAGATGTAATTTCATCTCAATGTCTGGTAAAAGTCCCACAGAATTGGAAGAGACATCTCCAAAATGACCTATACAGTGTTGATGGGGATGTAAAACCACAAATCAAACAAAATCTATGCCTTATGGTTTTGGAGAAAAATGATATTTTTATGTTTTTTCAAGTATAAGTCTATAGGAGCTAATGAGCCCTGGGGCTTGACCAATTTTGACCCAAAGGGCATGGTTGGCAGGATTTATGTAGGCGACCATTTTGTGTAGCTATATCTAAGGTCTGTACTTCATGGTTTCAAAGAAGATGTTTGAAGCTTTTTCCATTATAAGTTTGTTGGAGTTTAGGGGCCACAGGACTTGGATCCCAGGGGCATGATTGGCAGGATTCATGAAGGCGACCACTCGACATTGCTACATGCTAAATACCTAAGCTCTGGGACTTATGGTTTCAGAGAAGAAGATTTTTGAAAATTTTTTTCCCCATTTGAAGTTGTTTTTTTTTTTTTATTATAAGGGCCCTGTGGTTTCAGAGAAGAAGATTTTTGAAGTTTCTCCAATTGTAAGTCTATGGAAGCTAAAGAGCCCTGGGGTGGGGCCAATTTGGATCCAAGGGGCATAACTGGCAGGATTTATGTAGGTGGCCACTTGATGTTGCTACAAACTAAAAATCTAAGCTCTGGGCCTTATGGTTTCAAAGGAGAAGATTTTTAAGTTTTTTTCCATTATACGTCTATTGGAGGTGATGAGATGGGGCGAGGCCAATTTTGACCCCAGGGGCAGGGTTAGCAGGATTTATGTACCTGGCTATTTTATGTTGCTAGATACTAAATATCTAAGTTCTGTGCTTCACAGTTTCTGAGAAGAACATTTTTGAAGCTTTTTTCCATTATGAGTCTATGGGAGCTAAGGGGCCCCGGGGCGTGGCCCATTTGGACCCCAGGAGCATGATTAGCAGGAAATATGAAGGTGACCACTTGCCTTTGCTACAGGCTAAATATCTAAGCTCTGGGCGCTGTGGTTTCAGAGAAGAAGATTTTTGAAGTTTTTTTCCAATATGAGTCTATGGGAGCTAAGGGGGTCCCAGGGTGTGGCCCATTTGGACCCCAGGGGCATGATTGGCAGGAATTATGTAGGTGACCACTTGTCATTGCTACATGCTAAATATCTTAGCTCTGGGCCCTGTGGATTCAGAGAAGAAGATTTTTGAAGCTTGCTTCCAATATGAGTCTATGGGAGCTAAGGGGTCCCGGGGCGTGGCCAATTTGGACCCCACGGGCATGATTGGCAGGATTTATGTAGGTGACCACTTGCCATTGCTACATGCTAAATATCTAAGCTCTGGGCACTGTGGTTTAAGAGAAGAAGGTTTTTTAAGCTTTTTTCCATTATGAGTCTATAGGAGCTAAGGGGCCCCGGGGCGTGGCCCTTTTGGATCCCAGGGGCATGATTGGCAGGAATTATGTAGGTGACCACTTGCCGTTGCTATGTGCGTAATATCTAAGCTCTGGGTGCTGTGGTTTCAGAGAAGAAGATTTTTGTAAGCTTTTTTCCATTATGAGTCTATGGGAGCAAAGGGGCCCGGGCGCGTGGCCAATTTGGAACCCAGGGACATGATTGGCAGGAATTATGTAGGTGACCAATTGCCCTTGCTACATGCTAAATATCTAAACTCTGGGCCCTGTGGTTTCAGAGAAGAAGATTTTTGATTTTTTTTTCCATTATGAGTCTATGGGAGCTAAGGGGCCCCGGGGTGTGGCCCATTTGGACCCAAGGGACATGAATGGCAGGATTTATGTAGGTGATCACTTGCCATTGCTACATGGCAAATACATCAGCTCTGGGCCCTGTGGTTTCAGAGAAGAAGATTTTTGAAGCTTTTTTCCATTATAAGTCTATAGGAGCCAAAGGGCCCCGGGGCGTGGCCCGTTTGGACACCAGGTGCATGATTGGCAGGAATTATGTAGGTGACCACTTGCCGTTGCTACATGCTAAATATCTAAGCTCTGGGCCCTGTGGTTTCCGAGAAGAAGATTTTTGAAGCTTTTTATTTCCATTATGAGTCTGTGGGAGCGAAGGGGCCCCGGTGTCAGATAATATTTTGACCCGTGTAATATTTTGACCCGCGGGTCAATATATTACAGTCATATTTGACACCCCCTATAATATTTTGACCCGCCCCTAAAACTTCAGCAAAATAAATCAGAAGTGGACCTTTATCGATAAATGTGTATTGATAAGATAAGAAATGGGTATTGCAAGGAGTCTATTGCAGATCTGACAACATGGGTAGGGGGGTCAAAATATTATAGCTATAATAAAATGACCCCCACCCCCCAATACATATCTTTTTTCAACTAAGGAAATGGACTCAAAATAATAGTACTGGACAATAATATCAACAGATTATTTCACATTTGACAAACTTAATGCAGAATAATATTCTCTTTTGAAATGGGTGTTGCTGCCAAGAAAGGGTGGGGGGGGGGGGGGGTCAAAATATTATAGCTATAATAAAATGACCCCCCCCAGTACAATTTACAAAGTACTGGACAATAATATCATGTCAAGAAAATGGATAAAACAACATATTATATCACATTTAACAAGATAATGAAGAATAAGATTCTCTTTTGAAATGGGTGTTGCTGCTTAGAAGTGGGGGGGGGGGGTCAAAATAGTATACCCATAATAAAATGATCCCCCCCCCCAGTATCTTTTTCAACAAAGGAAATGGACTCAAAATAATAGTACTGGACAATAATATCAACAGATTATTTCACATTTGACATTGTAACAACCCCTCCCACATACTGAACCTTACTGAATCTAGTCTATTTCTAGCCATATAAAGCAATTTAAGTTTTAATTTAACTGTGTGAACTCAAATACCAGTACACTAATTACAAATAGTAAGGGCGGGTCATATTATTATAGCTATAATAATTTGACCCCCCCCCCCATTTAAAGTCATTAAGTTACAATCCCTCCAACATACTGAACCAGTGAACCTTACTGAATCTAGTGTATTACAACCCATCTAATTCAATGAAAAGTTTAATTAATTGAATGAACTCAAATACCAATATATCAATAACAGATAATAAGGGTGGGTCATTATATTATAGCTATAATAATTTGACCCCCCCCCATTTCAGGTCATTAAGTTACAACCCCTCCCACATACTGAACCTTACTGAATCTAGTGTATTACAAGCCATCTAATTCAATTAAAAGTTTAATCTATTGAGTGAACTCAAATGCCAGTATATCAATAACAGATAATAAGGGTGGGTCATTTTATTATAGCTATAACAAATTGACCCTCCCCCCAATTTCAAGTCATTAAGTAACAACCCCTCCCAAGCCCCCGCCCATAGGGGCTTGAAGAAATATATGAGCTGCATGATGCTTCCACGCAGAGCTGAATCCGGCCCGCACACTAGTACTGGTAAACTGCTTAGAGGATCTAAGACTGTCCAGGAACCGCGGTGCGAGGCAGACCGTCCATGTTAATAAACCCTATTGGTTTCATTGGGCGACAGGGCTTGAGATGTCATTTCATCTCAATGTCGGGTAAAAGTCCCACAAAATAGGAAGCAACGTCTCCAAAATGACCTATACAGTGTTGACGGGGACGTTAAACCTCAAATCAAACAAAAAACAAACAAAACAACCCCTCCCACATACTGAACCTTACTGATTATAGTCTATTTCTAGCCATATAAAGCAATAAAAGTTTTAACTAGAATTTGTTTTTCTACAAAAACACAGATGTCTCCCCCGTTTTTGACTGCTAAGTATAACCTTGACATTGGAGGTATTGAGCTGGGTCTTGTGTGCAACACATCGTCTAATGAAGATGAACATTTCTGCATAGTAACTTTAAAAATGTTCATAGAAAAATAAAAAAGTTATTGGCCGTAAACAAAAAAAGCACTTTTTTACCTTTGACCTCTAAGTATGGCCTTGACCTTTGCAGTACAACACATCGTCTCATGATGGTTAACATTTCTGCCAAGTAATTTCATAATCCATCAAAGAATAAGGAAGTTATTGACTGTCCTTTTTTTTACCTTTGACCTCTAGGTATGACCTTGACATTGGAGGTATGGACCTTGGTCTTGCACATGACTCATGGTCCAACTTCCAAGCCTCTAGCTCCAACAGTTTTTGAGATAGCTTGCTGACAAGATTTTATTAAAAAAAAATTCAAAGAGCAATAACTCTTGAAAGGGGCATAATCCGGATGAGAAAAAAATACGTGTCTGCTTATTTTCCATTAGGAATGCATATATGAAATTTCAAAACCATAGCATACACAGTTCTAAAGTTATGCTATGCATCACTTTTAGGATTCATTACAATGGGCACAAATTACCAAAATGACAAAGGGCCATAACTCGCGAAGTATTTTTCGGAATTTTGTCAAAAGTTAATCAGATAATATACTCATCACCACCAATATACTCAACAACTTTCAAGGCTCTAGCTCCAATAGTGTTTGAGATATTTTGCTGACAAGATTTTAATAAAAAAATTTCAAAGGGCAATAACTCTTGAAAGGGGCATAATCCGGACGAGAAAAAAAATACACGTCAGCTAATTTTTCATGAGGAACCCATATATGAAATTTCAAAACCCTAGCATACATGGTTCTAAAGTTATGCTATGCATCACTTTTAGCATACATTACAATGGGCACAAATTACCAAAATGACAAAGGGCCATAACTCACAAAGTATTTTTTGGAATTTTGTCAAAAGTTAATCAGTTCATCTACTCATCACCACCAATATATTCACCAACTTTCAAGCCTCTAGCTCCAATAGTTTTTGAGATACCTTGCTGACAAGATTTTATTAAAAAAAATTCAAAGGGCAATAACTCTTGAAAGGGGCATAATCCTGATGAGAAAAAAATATGCGTCAGCTTATTTTCCATCAGAAATGCATATTTGAAATTTCAAAATTATAGCATACACCGTTCTAAAGTTATGCTATGCATCACTTTTAGCATACATTACAATGGGCACAAATTACCAAAATGACAAAGGGCCATAACTCACAAAGTATTTTTCAGAATTTTGTCATAAGTTAATCAGTTCATCTACTCATCACCAACAATCTATTCACCAACATTCAAGGCTCTAGCTCCAATAGTTTTTGAGATAACTTGCTGACAAGATTTTATTAAAAAAATTTCAAAGGGCAATAACTCTTGAAGGGGGCATAATCCGGACGAGAAAAAAAATACGCGTCAGCTAATTTTCCATGAGGAATCCATATATGAAATTTCAAAACCCTAGCATACACGGTTCTTTAGTTATACTATGCATCAAAAGCGTAATGGACGGACGAACGGACGAACGAACCAGAACCAATATGCCCCTCAAACTTTTTCAAAGTTGGGGGCATAATAAGAAAGTTATTGACAGAACACAAAAAAGGCCCTTTTTTTACCTTTAACCTCTATGTATGACCTTGACGTTTCAGGTATTAAACTGGGTCATGCGTGCAACACATCATCTCATGGTGGTTAACATTTCTGCCTAGCAATTTCAAAATCCATCTAAAAATAAGAAAGTTATTGACCAAACACGAAAAAAGGCCCCTTTTTTACCTTTGACCTCTATGTATGACCTTGACATTTTAGGTACCAAACTGAATCATGCATACAACACATTGTCCCATGATAGTTAACATGTTTGCCAAGTAGCTTCAAATTCTATTTAAAAATAGGCAAGTTATTGACAAAACCCGAAAAAAGGCCCCTTTTTTTACCTTTGACCTCTAAGTATGACCTTGACTTTTGAGGTAACAACCTGGGTCATGCGCTCAACACATCGCCTTATATTGGTTCACATTTCTGTCATGTGATTTCAAAATCCATCTCAAAATAAGAAAGTTATTGACCAAATACGAAAAAAAGGCCCACTTTTTGACCTTTGACCTCTAAGTATGACCTTGACCTTTGAGGTACTGACCTGCCTCATGTGCACCACACATCGTCTCATGATTGTTAATAATTATGCTAAGTAATTTTAAAATCCATCTCAAAATTAGAAAGTTATTGACCAAATACGAAAAAAAGGCCCCTTTTTTGACCTTTGACCTCTAAGTATGACCTTGACCTTTGAGGAACCGACCTGCCTCATGCGCACCACACATCGTCTTGTGGTTGTTAATAATTATGCCAAGTAATTTTAAAATCCATCTCAAAATAAGAAAGTTATTGACCAAATACAAAAAAAGGCCCCTTTTTTTACCTTTGACCTCTAAGTATGACCTTGACCTTTGAGGTACCGACCTGCCTCATGCGCCCCACACATCGCCTTATGGTTGTTAATATTTCTGCCGAGTAATTTTAAAATCCATCAAAAAATAAGAAAGTTATTGACCGGACACGATTTGCCCATACATATATACATACCAACAAACTTCCAAGGGAGATAATTCAAAAAGTATAAATGCGAGAGTTATGGTTCTTGCGCACTGCACGTCGTCTAATGCTGATAAATATTTATACAAAGTTTCGTGACGATAGCTCTAACGGTTTTCAAGTTACAGAGCGGACACGAAAGTGTGACAGACGGACAGACAGACAGACGGACAGACAGACGCCCGGGGGAAAAACAATATGTCTCTCCGAAAAAAATTTTTTCGGGGGAGACATAATTTAACTGTGTGAACTCAAATACCAGTACACTAATTACAAATAGTAAGGGTGGGTCATTTTATTATAGCTATAATAATTTGACCCCCCCCCCCCCCCGCCAATTTCAAGTCATTAAGTAACAACCCCTCCAACATACTGAACCTTACTGAATCTAGTCTATTTCTAGCCATATAAAGCAATTTAAGTTTTAATTTAACTGTGTGAACTCAAATACCAGTACACTAATTACAAATAGTAAGGGTGGGTAATTTTATTATAGCTATAATAATTTGACCCCCCCCTTATTTCAAGTCATTAAGTAACAACCCCTCGCACATACTGAACCTTACTGAATATAGTCTATTTCTAGCCATATAAAGCAATTTAAGTTTTAATTTAACTGTGTGAATTCAAATACCAGTACACTAATTACAAATAGTAGGGGTGGGTCATTTTATTATAGCTATAATAATTTGACCCCCCCCCCCCTTATTTCAAGTCATTAAGTTACATCCCCTCCCACATACTGAACCTTACTGAATCTAGTGTATTATAAGCCATGTAATTCAATGAAAAGTTTAATTGAATGAACTCAAATACCAGTATATCAATAACAGATAAAAAGGGTGGGTCATTTTATTATAGCTATAATAATTTGAACCCCCCCCCCCCCCACGTGCATAGGCTGGTTCTCTCAATACCATTTTAGTCATGTGTTTTTTTTTCTGTTATTTTTTATCTTTTTTGTTGCTTTTTAGCCATTTCCCTTTAAACATGATTGCCCTTTCTTATATATTATAGTCATTATTCTTGCTGTAGATTTTCAGATCTAGAACTATCCCACCCCACCCCTCAGACACTGCCCAAGTGTAAAAATCAGCAGGAAAAAACACCACAATTGTCATAGTTTTACTGCTTAACAGTTACCTCACCATATTTGGTCATTTAAATGTAACTTTTGTGAAGTTAGGGAGGGGGGTAAAAATATTATAGGGGGGGTCAAAATATTATAATAATATATTGACCCGCGGGTCATAATATTATGACCCGCGGGTCACTTTTTAGGCGGGTCAAAATATTATATGACACCGGGGCGTTGCTCATTTGGAACCCAGGGGCATGATTGGCAGGAATTATGTAGGTGACCACTGGCGGCTGCTACATGCTAAATATCTAAGCTCTGGGCCCTGTGGTTTCAGAGAAGAAGGTTTTTGAAGCTTTTTTTCCATTATGAGTCTATGGGAGCTAAGGGGCCCCGGGGTGTGGCCCATTTGGACCCCAGGGGCATGATTGGCTGGAATTATGTAGGTTACCACTTGCCGTTGCTACATGCCAAATATCTCAGCTTGGGGCCCTGTGGTTTCAGAGAAGAAGATTTTTGAAGCTTTTTTCCATTATGAGTCTATAGGAGCTAAAGGGCCCCGGGGTGTGGCCCGTTTTGACACCAGGGGCATGATTGGCAGGAATTATGTAGGTGACCACTTGCCGTTGCTACATGCTAAATATCTAAGCTATGGGCCTTGTGGTTTCGGAGAAGAAGATTTTTGAAGCTTTTTTGTTCCATTATGAGTCTATGGGAGCAAAGGGGCCCCGGAGCATCCCCCATTTGGAACCCAGGGGCATGATTGGCAGGAATTATGAAGGTGACCACAAGCCATTGCTACATGCTAAATATCTAAGCTCTGGACCCCATGGTTTCAGGGAAGAAGATTTTTGAAGCTTTTTTTCCTTTATGAGTCTATGGGAGCTAAGGGGCCCCGGGGTGTGGCCAATTTGGGCCCCAGGAGCATGACTGGCAGGAATTATGTAGGTGACCACTTGCCGTTGCTACATGCCAAATATCTCAGCTCTGGGCCCTGTGGTTTCAGAGAAGAAGATTTTTGAAGCTTTTTTCCATTATGAGTCTATAGGAGCTAAAGGGCCCCGGGGCATGGCCCGTTTGGACCCCAGGGGCATGATTGGCAGGAATTATGTAGGTGACCACTTGCCATTGCTACATGCTAAATATCTAAGCTCTGGGCCCTGTGGTTTCCGGGAAGAAGATTTTTGAATCTTTTTGTTCCATTATGAGTCTATGGGAGCGAAGGGGCCCCGGGGCGTGGCCAATTTGGACCCCAGGGGCATGATTGGCAGGAATTATGCAGGTGACCACTGGCCATTGCTACATGCTAAATATCTAAGCTCTGGACCCTATGGTTTCAGAGAAGAAGATTTTTGAAGCTTTTTTTCCATTACGAGTCTATGGAAGCTAAGGGGCCCCGGGGCGTGGCCAATTTGGACCCCAGGGGCATGATTGGCAGGAATTATGTAGGTGACCACTTGCCATTGCTACATACTAAATATCTAAGCTCTGGGCCCTGTGGTTTCCGAGAAGAAGATTTTTGAAGCTTTTTGTTCCATTATGAGTCTATGGGAGCGAAGGGGCCCCGGGGCGTCGCCAATTTGAACCCCAGGGGCATGATTGGCAGGATTTATGTAGGTGACCACTGGCCATTGCTACATGCTAAATATCTAAGCTCTGGACCCTGTGGTTTCAGAGAAGAAGATTTTTGAGCTTTTTTCCATTATGAGTCTATGGAAGCTAAGGGGCCCCGGGGTGTGGCTAATTTGGGCCCCAGGGGCATGATTGGCAGGAATTATGTAGGTGACCACTTGCCATTGGTACATGCTTAATATCTTAGCTCTGGGCCCTGTGGTTTCCGAGAAGAAGATTTTTGAAGCTTTTTGTTCCATTATGAGTCTATGGGAGCGAAGGGGCCCCGGGGTGTGGCCAATTTGGACCCCAGGAGCATGATTGGCAGGAATTATGTTGGTGACCACTGGCCGTTAATACATGCTAAATATCTAAGCTCTGGGCCCTGTGGTTTCAAAGAAGATATTTTAATTTTTTCCCATTGTAAGTCAATGGGAGCTATATGTTGCCATGGCAACCACAATTCCAATCTGATCAGCCCAAAAACCTTATGCAGCCTTTCCCCCTACCTGATGATGCTTCTCATGAAATTTGATAAAGATTGACCATGGGATATTAGAGATATACTTATTTGAAATTGTTTACGGACGCACGGACGGATGCACGGACGGACGCACGACGGACAAAAAGTGATCACAAAAGCTCACCTTGTCACTACGTGACAGGTGAGCTAAAAAGAAATTTATCTTTTCCACTTTTTGAAAAAAAAAAAAACGTGTTTTCAACAAGTAAAAAAAAAAAGAAAAAAATGTCCTCAGCCATATAAATTCACGATTTTCTGGTTGAGAGTCCAACACTATCCACTGCACCAAGAGCTTGCAAGTAAACTTCAACCAGGGGAGGTAATACAGATGCAATTATTAACTTCCAAAATAGTCAAAGTTAAGCCAAAAAAACTTGAAATATATGTTGATTTTTTTTTCTAAAATATAACAAATAAGAGCTCGCCAGGTTGGTACACTGTTTTGTGGTGATTGAACATGAAATGAGGCAGCTCATGACAAAACCTACAATAAGACATGTCGGCCCCCGCCCATCTGGGCTTGAAGAAATATATGGGCTGCATGATGCTTCCACAAACTGAAACCGACCCGGACACAAGTACTGGTAAAGCGCTTAGAGGATCTAAGCCTGTCCAGGCAAAGAGGTGCCTGTCGGCCTGTCAATGCTTATAAACCCTATTGGTTTAAGTGAGCAGTAGGGCTTGAGATGTCATTTCATCTCAATGTCGGGTAAAAGTCCCACAAAATTGGAAGCAACGTCTCCAAAATGACCTTTATAGTGCTGACGGGGACGTTAAACCTCAAATCAAACAAACAAACAATAAAACATGTGCGCTCAATGAAGACTCAGATCAGCCTGCACATCCGTGCAGTCTGATCAGAGTCTTTATTGTGTGCTCTAAGGATACCAAAGGCCCCAATGCTCCTTCATGCAGCAAGAGAAGTCTCTGGTTAGACTATATGGATGCGCAGGCTGATCTGAGTCTTAGATCGGCGCACATGTCTTATTGTAGGTTTTGTCGTGCACTGGCTCAGATGTTTCCCTTCTGTTGATTCAAGACAGGGAGTTGTGAGTTTCCAACAAAAGAATGTGCATTTTACTGGTTAACCGATTATATGGGCCCCGGAAAGCGATTTTGGTACTTAAAGCCTATGCGAGCAGCGAAGGTTCAGGCGAGCCTGCGCATCCGCGCAGTCTCGCCAGAACCTTTGCTGCTCGCTCATGCAAGCAGTGAATCAAGAGGAACCTTCAGACAGAAAGCCATATCCCTGGCTCCTCTGAATGGCTGGGCATGCGCAGTTAAAATTTGTCATGACGGAATGCTCGAAGACACAAATTCGCTTGGCGGGGCTCATATGTAAGTCTGCCCCAGGAAGTGTGATTAGGTAAACTGACCAGCTAGATATGACCTTAATAGTATTGACTGGGCTGTTAAACTCCAAACCAAAAACTAATGCTTTCATTAGCTTTGGACAACTGGGCCTTAACAAGTGACTGCACAGAGGAACTGCATTAAAACCGCAGTATTTGTTCCCTATGATTGTGACTTTGTCGTTATTATTATGAATTTGTTGTTATAAAGAATCCCAGTTAGGAGTAGGATAGGTTATAAAAGGTTTTTTCCACTTCATTTCTCCAAGAAACAAATGATATAGACAGGTGAGATGATTTAAACAAATATCTAAAACATTTTTTTCTTGGAGTATTAGATTACAAGACCCTTTCATTCTAGGGATTTGATTTGTACATTTCCAACCCGAGGGGAGCCCACGCCGCTCCCAACAGAGGCTAAGCCTTTAGCTAAGTAGTCATTCCATTCAAAATGCCGCTATTAACGAGTTTTGCCGTTATAACAAATGTCGGTATAGAGAGTGAAAAACTGAAAAGCAAGGGGTGGCTATAGCCTTATCGCTTCCAGAGAATGACAAGACACAGATCAGAGGGAAGGTTTTTGAGCAAATCAGTATTGAAGACTTGAAGACGGAAGATGGATTAGATACATTGATTACATTTTGGATGAACATCTGAAATAGGATGACCTAGCAGACAGTCTTGAGAAATTTGAAGAATTTGAAGATTTTCACAGAATAAACAGTATGTCTATAACTGAGTACATAGCATCTTTTGACACAAGATACAGGAAGATTGAAAAACTGAAAATGTCTTTACCATCAGAAATTTTGGCGTTTAAACTTTTGAGAAAGGCAAACATTAGTAAAGAAGAAAAGTTGTTGGTTTTGACTGGTATGGATTATTCTAATAAGGTAACATTATATGAGGAAGCTAAGAAATCACTTAAAAAGTTCAAGGCTGATTTTGCAGAAGGAAGTTCAAGTCCTGGTTCAGGCTCTGGAATAAAACTTGAACCATCATTTTTAGCTGACAATGAAGAAGCGTTCTTGGAAGCAGGATACATCAAGCAGAATCGTGGAGGAAAGGCGGGTAAACCAGGACGAGGAGGTTTCGGTCGTGGCAGACAAGCAGACCATGGACAGCTTAGGAAAATGAATCCATTAGGCCCAGACGGTAAGACACTTACATGTTGATGTTGTGGCTCTTATAGACATTTTATTGCTGAATGTCCACATAGCTGGGAAAATGCATCTAAAGGCAGCATTCAAAAGAGACTGGCAAAGGTGAACATTGCAGGATGAAAATGTTGTGCTTTTCACGGGATATAATCAAGGGGACATTGCACAACTGGGCATTGATGCTCAGAATTGTGCTGTGTTAGACAGTGCCTGTAGTAGCACAGTATGTGGAGAGAACTGGCTTCAGAATTATATCAGTTCTTTGAATCAGATTGATAAAGAGAGAATTAAACAGACTGTTGGAAAGCGAACATTTAAGTTTGGAGGTGGAGAAAGGCTGAGATCAAAGGGAGAGTTCAAGCTTCCAGCAGTGATTGCTGGGAAAGAGGTTTTCATTAGAACTGATGTTGTAGACTCCGATATCCCTCTGCTATTATCACGACGAGCTATGAAAACAGCAGGGGTAAAGATGGATTTGGAAAGTGACACTGCAATGATTTTTGGAAAAGATGTTGCTTTGAATCTAACCACATCCGGGCATTACTGCATCCCCATAGACAGGGCAGAAAAGATACTAGCTGAAGAAGTGTTTTCAGTAAAACTAGGAGAGATGAAAAGTCATGAGAGATATGATACATTGCTCAAGTTGCATAGACAATTTGCACACCCACCACTTAAAAAGCTGAAGGCTCTAATGCAGGATGCAGGGCAATGGGAAGAGGACTTTCAGGGAATGCTTGAAGACATGGGTAAGACATGTAATTTATGTAAACGATACATGTAAACACCACCACGTCCAGCAGTCGGTTTACCTAAAGTACGAGCAGCAGAACAAATTTTTGAGAATGGAGACACTGTTTTTTACAAGCGCGAGGGAAAAGACAGATGGTTGGGACCCGCTAATGTCGTTTTCCAAGACGGAAAGGTAGTATTTATTAGGCATGGTGGAATATTTGTCAGGGTATCTCCAAATAGACTAACCAAAACATATGATAGTCAGATCAAAGCAGAGGTGGAAGGCCTTGACTGTAATAGCTCAGATCAACATAATGAATCTGATAAAATTAAGATGTCAAGTAACACAGAGACAAGTGTTTCTGAAACAGTGCCGACTCCACCTGACAATCCAGAGGCAATTCAAGATCAGGATGAAAGAATTGAAAGAGGCAGAATTAATCCAAGGCATGTCAAAGCTTATGATATTATCAAACACAAAGTAAATGATGAATGGGTGACTGGCACAATCATAAGTCGAGCAGAGTGGCGCAGTGGAAGCGTACTGGGCCCATAACCCAGAGGTCCGAGGATCGGAACCTCTCTCTGCTACCACTTGTTAACGCAATAAATTAGTCCATATTTACTCTAGTAGGTTTAACTTCTACCAGGGTAACCAATAAACCTACTAGAGTAAATATGGAATAATTTATTGCGTTAACAGAGAGGGTTGACTGTATTTACCTTTTGATACAATATTTTGGAAGACCAAAGCTGTCTTCAACCCAAACCCCACTGGGAACCACAAATGGTTGTTTATTTGTCTTCCCTGGTTCCTGTTCTGCAGGCAAGTCTGGAATGTCGATATCTGCTAGTACCGAGATGGACGACTGCTGCTCATCAGTGAGAACCATAGGTCTTGACAGGTCTGCACAAATGCTTATCTCCCCTGATGGAACATTGGGGTCTCCCTGCGAAAGAATAATATAGGTCAGAAACTAAATTTCAGGTACCTGCTAGCTTACTGGATCCCTGGAATAGAAACTTAATTTCTGGTACCTGCTTCTATACTGATTCTCTGGAAAAGAAACTAAATTTCTCGGTACCTGCTAGAATACTGGTTCTCTAGAATAGAAACTAAATTTCTGGTACCTGCTAGCTTACTGGTTCCCTGGAATAGACACTATTTCTGGTACCTGCTAGAATACTGGTTCCCTGGAATAGAAACTAAATTTCTTGTACCTGCTAGAAACTAAATTTCTGGTACCTGCTAGCATACTGGTTCCCTGGAATAGAAACTAAATTTCTGGTACCTGCTAGCGTACTGTTTCCCTGGAATACACTCCCAAGGGTGGCAACTCTTTTATGAAAAAAGTTTCTCTACTGCTGTCAATATTTTTTTAGGTTTTAACGCCATTTCAAGAGTATTCCTTTTATAGCGAGCTGGCTGTGAATCAACGGTGGGAAAAAAATCAAAAACATTCAGCATAGCTTCAGATAAGGCACTTTTTTCATCCGAAAATTACTGATATGTTTAGCTCACCTGAGCCGAAGGCTCACAAGGTGAGCGAGAGTATAGACAGGCATTCGTTTTCCGTCCGTCGACCACACATTTGAACTTCAATATCTCAGTTTTTAGCTGGCCAGTCTTGATCAAATTTTATGTGCCCCATCATTGGGTTGGGGGATTAACTGCATTATGTTTTGGGCCACTTTTGATCAGAACTGTGGTTGCCATGGAGAAAAACATGTTCCATAGACTTATGATGGGGAAAACGACGTCTCCAACTTTTCTCATCTATTTCTGATCCAATCTTTATCAAACTTGCAGATAACCAGGATGGATGGATGGATGGATATTTTGTTTAAAGACGCTCAAACCTAATAGGGCATATAGCGTCTAAAATAATTAGGTATTAGATATAAAATTGTTATTGACGTTTAAAAGTTAAAATATTAATGATTACAGTTTGTTAAAAAGTCCGATTTCTTTAAGAAAATTGATTAATTGATAAGATGGTATGTCGTTAAAAAGATCTTTCATTGTTGTAACATTAAAATATTTTGAGCGGATATGATAAAATTCTACACATGAAATGAGAAAGTGATTAACTGTGAACGGTTCGTTACAGGATACACAGAAAGGTGCTTGTTTGTTTTGTAATATGTAAGAATGAGTTAGTCTTGTGTGTCCAATACGCCATCTGGTAATTTTAGTCTGGTCTTTCCTACTGTAATTTGAGAAAGAGCATTTACTGTGAAAATTAGGTTCTATTTTGAATAATTTATTATCGGTTTCTTTTTCCCAAATAGATTGACATTTGTTTTTTGATATATTTATTAATGTTAGATTTAAAATCTGAAAAAGGAATTTTAAAATTTGTAACATTCAAAGATAAAGCAGATTTAGCTTCTAAATCCGCCAACTCATTTCCACGAATATTGATGTGACTGGGAATCCAGCAGAAAATAATCTCCTTGGAGAGAGAAAGATAGTGGAATTTTCTTAAAATTTGTTGAATTAAGGGATTTCTGTGCTGTTGATCTTTAAGAGCCTTTAGAACTGAAAGAGAATCTGAAAAAATGATAAATTGTTTTTCATACTGATCTCTAATATGATACAGTGCAACATCAATTGCTTTCGCTTCAGCAGTAAAAGTAGAGCTATTATCGGGTAATCTAATGCTATCAGTGAAATTCGGACTAATGACAGAACAAGCAACTTTCTCATCCTGTTTCGAACCGTCAGTGTAAATGGGAATGTGATGTTTAAAATTGGATTTGATTTCTAAAAATTCGTTCTTAAATATATGCGATTCTACTTCGGATTTTTTATTTTTTTCCAAATCTAAAATTATCATTGGTGGTTTCAACACCCATGGTTCTTTCGATGGAAAAGAAAACGATTGTATATTTTTAATATTTATATTGGCCTCTTCGAGTAACGGTTTTATTCTCAGGCCAAGAGGTTTAATAGCAGATGGTTTGTTATTGTAGAATCTTTCACAATTTGGATTAAAAACATATGTCATGTGCTGAATTTCGTGGATTAGCAGCTAATTTGGTAGCATATTGAAGAGACAATTTCTCTCTTCTTACATAAAGTGATGGTTCATTTGATTCAGCATAAAGACTTTCAATAGGTGAAGTGCGAAATGCACCTAGTGCTAGACGTAAACCTTGATGATGTATAGTATCCAAAGATTTTAAATAAGATTTCCTAGCAGATCCATAGACTATGGAACCATAGTCCAATTTGGAACGAATTAAAGATCTATAAAGATTTAAAAGAACAGTGCGACCTCCTCCCCAGTCGGAACTGGACAGGACTTTAAGAATATCAAGAGCTTTTAAACATTTAGCTTTCAAAGCTTTGATATGAGGAATAAAAGACAATTTGCTATCAAATAAAAGACCCAAAAACTTCGCCTCAGTGACGACTGGAATTGGACTGCCGTATATTGTTAAAACGGGATCTAAATGCAACTTTCGAATTTGGCAGAAATGAACACACTGAGTTTTTGTTTTAGAAAATTTAAAACCATTTTCTGTTGCCCAAGTTTCTATATTATTTAAACACCTTTGGAGTTTAAATTCAATGGTTTCCATATTTTTGGAACGATAAAAAATTCCAAAATCGTCAACAAAAAGCAAACAATCTGGGTCTTTTACACATTTAACTATATTATTAATTTTTATGCTGAACAAGGTTGGTGATAAAATACTACCTTGTGGTACACCTTGTTCTTGATCAAATGTGTCCGATAATGTATTTCCTATGCGAACATTAAATGTTCGATCGGACAAGAAATTTTGAACAAAAAGTGGCAATCGGCCTTTAAGGCCCAAGTTGTGTAAATTTTTCATGATGCCATATTTCCAAGTCGTATCATAGGCCTTTTCTAGGTCAAAGAATACAGCTACGACATGTTCTTTTTTGATAAAGGCATCACGTATAAATGATTCTAAGCGAATCAAATGATCATTAGTAGAGCTGTTTTTTCTAAAACCAGCTTGAAATTTAGTGATAAGCTGGTTTGATTCTAAGAACCAAACCAGCCTATCATTAATCATTCTCTCCATTGTTTTACATAAGCAACTTGTCAAAGCAATAGGTCTGTAATTAGTGGCTTCAGTATGATCTTTATTAGGTTTCGGAATAGGAATAATGGTAGCTTTTCTCCAGTTTTCAGGGAATTTTCCAGTGATCCAAATATCATTCAGAATATTTAATAATGTTTCCAATGCCTTGTTGGGTAAATGTTTTAAAATTTGATAGTGTATGTCGTCAGGACCAACAGCAGTATCATGAGATTTATGGAGAGCATCTAATAATTCTTTAGTAGTGAAAGGTAAATTATATTTTTCATGATTTAATGAGGAAAGAAAAAAATAAATTCTTTTTCTCTTGTTCCTGTTTAATATTTTTGGAATTTTTTTGAATAATTTAAGCTAGATGAGTTTTTCTGAAAATTTTCCCCCATGGCATTAGAAATGTCTTTAGCCGTTGAACACATATTTCCGTTCGATTTGATATGGACATGTTTATTTGATTTGTTTTTGCCACTAATTTTTCGAATCATGTCCCATATTTTCTTAGTTGGTGTTCTGGTATTCAGTTTGGAGACGTATTGCTGCCAAGATGCTTTTTTGGCCGATTTTATTGTTTTGCGAGCTTTAGCTCGCATGTGTTTGGCATGGGTAAGATTTTCTTTTGTTGGTTGTTTATTGAATTTTCGTAATGCAGATTTTCTTTTATTGATTGAAGTTTTAACTTCGTCATTAAACCAAGGTCTGTTTCTTTTTGAAAAAGTCGAGGATTTAGAAACACATTTTTCAGCAATATCAATCAATTCATCAGTAAAATCTTGTATATCATTTGCAGTTTTAAAATTTTCAGGTTCGAGTTTTTCATTACATAATTGGTTAAAGTTATCCCAATTTGCTTTACTTAAATTCCATCTGGGGTGACGATCCTCATGGGTCGATGCAATTTCTTCAATTACTATCAGAAAATGATCGCTCCCATGGAGATCGTCCACAACAGACCAATCAAAATCTAGATAAATATTTGGAGAGCAAATTGAAAGATCTAAAGCAAAATAATTTCTTGTGGGAGAATGAAGATATGTTGGTTGTTTAACGTTAAATAAACATAAATCATTTTCAGCAATAAAATTTTCTATGATTTCTCCTTTGTCATTTGTATCCAAGCAACCCCATAATTTGCTGTGACTATTAAAATCTCCTAATAGTATATAAGGACTAGGTAATTGATTTGTTAAATTTTCTAATTCTTTTTTAGAAAAATTATAGTGTGGTGGAAGGTAGACAGAACAAATCGTTATAGATTTGGATAAAGTGACGTTTACAGCAACAGCTTGTAAATTAGTGTTTACATCTATTTTCCTATGAGGAACGTCAGATTTTACCAGGATTGATGTACCTCCTGATGCCTTCTGATTATCCGTTGTGATATGATTGTACATATTGTAACCTTTGAAATTAATAGTATCTGTAGTTTTCAAAAAAGTTTCTTGGAGACAAATGACATTAGGAGAAAAAAGTGTAGTTAAAATTAAAAGTTCGTTAAATTGGCTTTCAGTCCTCGACAATTCCATTGAATTATTGATTTCTTAGGAGAGAAGATTTAAACAAGAAATTTAATCCTTTATCTTTTATTAGGCTTTGAGAACGTGGAGGGATCAACGTCCAACTCCATGTCCTCAAGGGCGACGTACTGATTAGACAGTTTTACTGGATCAGCAGACGCCCCTTTACTGTTTGGGTTTGATCCTTTATGCTTTTCTTTGCCGTTTTTTTTCTTTTTGATCTGCTGTCCCCGACGTGGATCGGGAGTGAGATCTGCTAGAATGTTTGCCGTTAGGTTGTGAACTGGTCTGTGAAGTTTGTCTAGATTCTGTTCTTGAATGATGAGTAGATGTTGTAGGTTGTGACGATGTAGTAGGTTGTGAAGATGTAGGTTTTGACGATGTGGTTTTGGGTTTTACAGAAGAGGTAATAACTTCAGAATGGGGTTTAATTTCAAAATCTTTCTCATTAAATTGTGTGGATGTTTCTTTTGTTTCAGGTTTGCTGGTAAGGGATTGTACAACTTTGGCGAATGTGTTTTCTGGTTTGTTTTGTTGAATGTTCTTTGCTTCCAAATAGGTGACGTTTTGAGTGACTTTGATTTTCATAATTTCTTTTTCCGTTTTCCAAACTTCACAGACGTTTGATTTGGATAGATGATTTTTTCCGCAGTTCACACACTTTGGAGAATTCTTGCAGTTGACAGTGTGGTGATCGGTACCACCACACTTCTCACACACAGATCCATCAGGGACAGTACAATCATTTTCATGATGCCCAAACCTCTGACAATTAAAACATCGCAGAGGATTGGGCACGTAGATTTCGACCGGTATTATTCTGTAGAAGATTTTTAGAGATTTCGGCAACGTAGTTGTGTTGAAAGTTAGCAGTAGAGTGTTGGTGTCTATTAGATTTCCGTCTTTTTTAATTTTAAATCGTTTGCAGGCCGTAACTCCTTGCTCTTTCAAATAGTCGACAATGCTGGCTTCAGATTCTTGTTTAAGCATTCTGTCACGGAGTATTCCTTTACATGAGTTTAATGTTTTGTGCTCCGTGACAGAGACGTTAAGGTTGAAAAATTTGTTTATTTTTAGAAGATTTTCGGTTTGAGATTTACGATTAATTTCAATAAGGAGAGTTCCGTTTTTCAATTTTTTAACATTTTTTGGTGTTCCAATTAAAGCTTCAATTTGTTTTTCAATGACAAAAGGTGAGAGCGTAGTTACGGCCTTTTCTTCGTTGCTGGAAACCACTAAAAATCTTGCGAAATTTTCATTTGCTTTGAAATTGAATGTAGCCGGTTCAGGGTCGTCATCGGATAAGTCTAAAAATGCTCTTTTCCTAGTGTTGGATCCCATGGTGATAATAAAAGATTCGATAGCTATGCGCCCCACCATCCTTGGAGCCCTACAAGGGGACGTTTAATGGAAATGGATCTCCTATTTCCAACGCCTAGGCTACATTGCTATTATACTCGATGACAGGACCAGAGTCCTTCCGCTCCACTTCTGTTTTATGATTCCCAACTATGCACCCAGATTTCAAAGAAAAATGAGGAACAGTTGGGACCCATCCCCACCCATATTCTCTCCCTCACAGAAGTTTCTGCTTAATTTCCCCAGTACAAGCCCACCGATTGATCCATCAGCCGCCGCCCATCAAACAATACTCAAAGATAGAGGAATAAGACAAAATTACACCCGGTTTGTACCATAAAGATACGTAAAAAAGAAAGAAGGAAGATAAGGACAAGCTGTGCGATTCTAGAGCTTGGCACGACTGAGCCGATTGATTCAGGCCGGATCTAGCCCAAACCCCTCGTCTATCTGAAATATGGGCCAAAATGATGTGTTGAAAAGCTGGAGATCCCTGGGCTTTTCTCAATCATCAGGATCTCTTCTTCCAGCATACGAGACGCCCCCGACGGCAAACAAGTGGCTCCTGTTTCAACAAGGAATTTCATCCCCATTCACTACAGAAGGAAAGTGATCTGTATATTTTATTCCCTACAGACAAGGGAGGCCGAAAACGTTTGCTTAAATAAAAGCTTGGCTCTGAAAACAGGAGATCCTTTGCTAAATATGAGATCCACGATTATGGTAAGAAATTATTGAGGTGATAAGTTTCAGAGAGAACAAAGTATTTTATAAACTAATAAAGAATAAAGCTGTGTTAGATGATGACGAACACTTCAGAACTTAGTGATAAGTATCCGATTCTGTTAACCTTGATGTAACATAAATGACTTTTGGGGTAACATGAAATGACAAGTTACTTATTTAGTAACGTATTTAAAATGCATCTTTCATTGATGTGCAGAGTGAAGGAGCATGAAAAAGTGACACATACACAGTACAAACATATACAGATGAGATTTTCTTCTTTGCAGTGCGCGACCCACCAGCAATGATGATACACGTACAAATGCAGCGTGGTAGTAACATGAGATAGTAAAGGTTTAAAAGGATAGATCTCGCGTAGTGAATTGTAAAAAAATTGGTAAGATGCATTTGAATAAATTGAATTACAAAATAATACAGTCGAACGGACGATTGTTCTGTATGTTGGAGGCTTTTACCCAACTGCCACAGAAGCTGAAGGCAGCCACCTATTTCGAGGAACCGGGTGGTCTCGGCAATGGGACTGTTTTCGGTGGGGTCTTACCACTCTGCCACACTCCCGAAGGCAGCCGCCATATTTCTACCCCCCGGGTTGGCGCGGGGCAGCAGATAACCAGGAGAGGCATACAGTCTACGTTGAATTCGAATTTGGGCCTCACAGGCTTTGGAGTTACCTGCGCAGCCCAGGCCTTGAGCATAAAAAAATAGGCGAAAAATGGTGTCTTTTTATTTTCTTAGCTGTTTTGGATCTGATCTTTTTGAAACTTTTAGTAAACAAGGACAAGCATAATATCTCAGATGAGTTTGAATTTGGCTAGAATCTGACAACCGGTTTCTCAGTTACTTTCCCTTGAGCGTGAAAAATTGCACTATAGGCTTACAATGAAAAATGACGTCTCCAAGTTTTCTCAGCCATTTCTGATCTGATCTTTATCAAACTTGCAGATAACCAGGAGAGGCATACCGTCTACATCGAGATCCACTTTTGGGCCTGGCAGGACCAATGGCTTTAGAGTTACAGGCACTTGAGCATAAATATAGGTGAAAAATGGTGTCTCCACTTTTTCTCAGCTGTTGTCGATTGGATCTTTTTGAAACTTTTAGTAAACGAGGACAAGCATAATATCTCAAATGAGTTCGAATTTGTCTTGAATCTGACAACTGGTTTTGCAGTTAGGTTCCCGTGAGCATGAAAAAAATTACCATAGTCTTACAATGGAAAAACGACGTCTCCAACTTTTCTGAGCCATTTCTGATCTGATCTTTATTGAACTTGCAGATAACCAGGAGAGGCATGCAGTCTTTGTCAAATTCGAAATTGGGCCTCACAGGACCTAGGGCTTTGGAGATACATGTATCTGTCCTTGAGCATAAATATAAGAGAAAAATTGAGTCTCCACTTTTTTCTCAGCTGTTTTCATTTGGATCTTTTTGAAACTTTTAGTAGGACAAGCAATACATCTCAGATAAGTTCGAATTTGTCTTGAATCTGATAACCGATTTCGCAGTTAAACCCCTTAAGTGGGAAAAATTTTAACATAGGCTTACAATGGAAAAATGATGTCTCTAGCTTTTCTCAGCCATTTCTGATCTGACTCTATCAATCTTGCAGACAGCCAGAAAAGGCATACAGTCTATGTTGAGTTCGAATTTGTGCCTCACAGGACCAATGGCTTTTTAGAGTTGCCTGCCCTTGAGAATAAATATTAGCAAAAATGGTGTCTCCACATTTTCTCAGCTGTTTTCGATTGGATGTTTTTGAAACTTTAAGTGAAAAAGGACACATAATATCTCAGATTAGTTCTAAGGTGAGCGATCATTGCCCGCTGGGCGACTTGTTCGTATTCCTGCACGCATACATGTTGTGGGTACTCATTAGAGGCACCTCAGCGAGGTGCTTCTATTGAGTACCCACAACATGTTTTCATGCAGAAATAAGAAAAATAACACGTGGATACCCCTCTTAACTGGGGCTATGGTTCAGGAACCTAATGTTTAAGAGTCAATGCTCATATCCACTAGGCTATGGACTCTTGCCACTATGGCGCGATGAGAGGTGTTTTATCTTATATTGAAACAAATGGACTGGTTTTGTATTCAATTTTTTTTCCAGCATTACAAAACTACTTCGACATATAAGTTGAAGATATCTGAACATTGAAATGGTGTTATTTTCCATATATGACATCTCATTAAGCTATCAAACCAAATTTTCATTTCTCTTATGGAACTTAATTTCTTTACATGAAAACAAAGGTCAAACGAAGGTTTGAAATACATTTTAAATTCTATTGAAACAATCATTTAACAAAACAATATACGAGGGTAGGCTGAAAAGTTCTGAGCCTGACCAAGAAGCAGACATCAAACAGCCATGAAATTTTGTATTCATTAAATCCAAACCTTTATTACTTGATTTGACTTAAATGAGTTCAAGTTTACCTGCAATAACGTAGAAATTCTAGACTTTGAAAATTGATACTAGCACGTTTTTGAGAAATTGGACAAAATCTGGCATCATGGTGTCATCAAGTACCTCCATAAAAAGGGGTTAGCTCCTAAGGACATTCCTGCCGATATGGTTGCTACATTAGGGGATGATACTCCTTCGTATGCAACCGTGAAAAGGTGGGCAGCAAATTTTAAGATGGGCAAGGACAGCCTTGAAGATGATGACCGGTGTGGACGACCCACAATGGCAACAGCTGAGGAAACCATCAGCCAAGTGCACAGGGCCGTGATGGATGACAGGCGTTTAACTGTGAATCAGTTAGCTAACACTGTTGGCATCTCCCGTGAACGAGTAGAGAACATTCTACACAGTGAATTAGGAATGTCAAAGGTTTCCGCCAGATGGGTGCCACGGCTTTTGAAGCCTGACCAGACTGAACCTGTCACAAGCCAACTTGGCTATTTTTGAAGCAGACCAAGATGGTTTTCTTGACCGTTAAGTCACTCAGGATGAGTGTTGGGTTCATCACTTTGAGCCAGAGACCAAAAGACAATCCATGCAATGGAAGCACCCTTGCTCACCCCCTCCAAAGAAGGCAAAGGTCGTCTCCTCTGCAGGGAAAGTGATGGCATCAGTGTTTTGGGATGCCAAGGGTATAATATTCATAGATTACCTTCAAAAGGGCAGAACAATTAATGGGGAGTATTATGCAGATCTGCTAAAACAATTGCGAAAAGCAATTAAGGCTAAACGACCCAGAAAATTGACGAATGGGGTCTTGTACCATCAGGACAATGCGCCTGCTCAGAAATCGGTTGTCGCAATGGCTGCTGTGCATGACTGTGGCTTCACACTTGTGGATCACCCTCCGTATTCACCTGATCTAGCTCCATCAGATTATTTCCTGTTTCCAAACATGAAAAAGCACTTTGCTGGGCTGCATTATCGGTCAGACGAGGAGGTGATAGCTGCTGTGGAGGAGTTTTTCAGGGACCAAGATGAGACCTTCTATACCACTGGGATCCAAGGACTCCAGCATCGCTAGAGGAAGTGTGTTGACAGGAAGGGAGACTATGTTGAAAAATAAGGCACTTTCAGCATGGACAAACCATTGGATCTTGGTCAGGCTCAGAATTTTTCAGCCTACCCTTGTAGAAATAAAAAAACTGACAAACTGAATTTTAGCATACATGTTGCAGCTTTATTCAGATAGCAAAGTTTCAATTATTTAACGGAATTTCTTGTATGACAAATAAAAATGGTAATTTATATATTTTATGATAAACAAGATGTGTTGGTGAACATGTCCCCGGGCCAATGTCAATTGTTTCTTTAAAGTAGGTCATATGTCAAATTTTTTTGTCCGAGTGGGAAGCCCGTGTCACAAGAAGCCTACATGCCAAATATGAACCCTGTATCTGGAACAGTTCAAAATTTATGACCAATGTTATTTTTTCTCTTTAAAGAAGGTCACAGGTTTTTCAAGTAGGTCACAGGTTAAAATCCCAGGTCAATTTTTTTGTATGAGTGGGAAGCCCCAACACGCCAAATATAAAGGCTGTATCTGGAATGATTAAAAAATTATGACCAATGTTAATTTTTTCTTTAAAGTAAGTCACAGGTCAAGGCAAAAGTAAAAAGTTTTTGTATGAGTGGGAAGCCCTTGTCACAAGGAACCTACATGCCAAATATGATGGCTGTATCTGGAACAGTTATGACCAATGTTAATTTTTCTTTAAAGTAGGTCACAGGCCAAAATTTTTTGTATGAGTGGGAAGCCCTTGTCACAAGAAACCTACATGCCAAATATGAAGGCTGTACCTGAAATGGTTAAAAGTTATGACGAATGTTATTTTTTATTGTCCAACCAACAAACAAACCAACAAACAAACAGATGACCCCGCTATCGCTACCGGGGACATAAAAAAAGTGTGACTAAATTTGACCACTATTGAGCTCATTAAGCTAACGAGGCTTTGAACAACGGGGTCCTGGTCCTAGACTTACTGTTATTTTTCTAGCTGGAGCAACATTTTCCTCAAGATCGTACGACAGCAGAAGTTATGAAGAATGTTTATTTTTTATTGTCCAACCAACAAACAAACCAACAAACAAACAGAGATCAACCCGCTTTCGCTACCGGGGACATAAAAAAATTGTGACTCAATTTGCCCACTAACGAGCTCTTTAAGCTAACGAGGCTTTGAACAACGGGGCCCTGGTCCCAGACTTACTGTTATTTTTCTAGCTTGAGCAACATTTTCCTCGAGATCGTACGACAGCAGAACTATCTCGGTACCATGACCACCATACATCCCTTTAAAGAAACCTGGCTTTATCGGAACATTGGCAGTTGTTGGTAACACTGGTGGGTGGAGTTGTTCAAGTTTCAACAAAGGTCTGAAATAAACAATTTACATGATTAACCCATACAATGCCAATCATGACAACTGTCGTCTGCTTTGTCGTCTGCCAGTTACTTTAAAAGTAATTTTTGCAAACAGTATGGACCCAGATCAGACTGCTCCTCTAGGAGCAAATAAATCTGGGTTCAAACTGTTTGCTTGCATGCAAAAATATGTTTGCAAAAAGAAGCAGCAGACGACATAAATAAATGACATTTTCAGGTGCAGTTGTTCTTTGCATCTTAAGGATTAAACTTAGAATGTTGAACAGAATTCGGCAGCAATTCACTCTAATTTATATCAGTTTTCAGAGAAAATCAGACTTGACATTTGATGTGATTCACATGAAACTAGAGAAAGCTACCAATGTGTCACGTATACCCCCGGCCAGTGCCACGCTCTGATATATTTATCTATCTGTAATGTGAATGAAGAAGTCAAGCTAAAAGCTAAACCAAACATAAAAATTTCTAGATGGACCGAGGGAGTGAGGGCATCGAAGTTACTGATGGGGTGAGGGCATCAAAGTTACTGAATGGGTGGGGGCATCAATGCTACTGAAGCAGCAGGGTGGGGTATGCATAAATGAAATCTTTTGACTGGTATGCAACATCGATGCAAGTATCAACTGAATTTGACTGAGAGTTTAGAACATATAGGCATCTATAAACTTTGTCATAAAACTCTAACCAAGTGTAAAATTTCTAAGTCTGTGACCTTGAGGTCAAGGTCACCGTGGATAGGGGAAGGGACATACACATGAAATCTTTGGACAGGTATGCAACATTGATGCAAGTGTCAACTGAATTTGTCTTAGAATTTAGAACATACAGCATCTATAAACTTTGTCATAAAACTTTAACCAAATTTGTTGACTATTGGGTCATTGGACATGATGTGATGCTGACCAGAGAATACCAATACTGACCTCGTCTTTACCTCGGTCAATTCTGGTATTCTTTGGATGACATCAGATCATGTCCAATGACTCAAAAGTCAATAATTACATAATGTGATATAAATATTTTTGATGTTTTGTTAAACTTAGTACAGTACATCTCAAAATATAAAGGGAGACTACTTCAATGACTTTTAATTGTGTTTTGAACACTACCTCACCTTGATTTAAGGGGAATGGGAACACCTGGCACATTTTTCTGCCATTTTTCAAAGGGAGAAAACTTTCGGGACTTCCTGTTCACTTTTCTATAGGCTCAGTCTCACTAAAAAAGGGGTCTTCTCTTAAAGGAAAGAATTTGCTCCTCGAGGAGCAAATTCTTTTCTTTAAGAGTTGACCTCTGTTGACATGGGAGACAAAAACACTTTTGCAGGAGTTGCCTCCCCTGAAGGTGTACCCATTCCCCTTAATACACATGCAACTTTGCATCTCTTCTTGATTAATCGTAAAATCCAGATTAGAGAAACCTAAACAATGTTGGGATAATTTTTTCTTTTCTCTCAATAAAAACATATGTTGCGAGAACTTGTTAGAATTGCCTGATCAAGGACCCATAACACAGCACGCTTTAAGCATTTTAGCAAGAAAAAGAAACTATCTTTGTAAGTCCTCCCTTTGTTTTTAGGTTTAGTTTTTTTACAGCCCTTTCAGGATTCATTTCACTTTTTTCAAGCTGATAATTAATCAGTGTAGTACCCTGACCTTCTGTTGCACAATTTGGTGTCTCACATGTGGCCTGATCAAGGCGTGAACCACAGAGGTGAATGACATATGATTTAGAGTCAACGCTCTTAGCCATTAAAATTATGAAGGCCCATCTGTTACATAGAGAATACCCGGTCCGTGTCTTTTGATATCAAGTTTATCAGGCAAGGCTTCAAGAACGCTTATACAATCACAAGGCTTGCCGAGCTTTTTTAAATGCGTTCTCAAAGCTGAACCTGATAAACTTAAAATATCAAAAGTCACGAATTTGGTCTTTTATTTATCGGTTTATCCCCTTGTAAACTCTTTAAACTGGCAATTTACGATCAGTTATTGATTGTCCTCAGTGCATCCCAACATTATGGTGCAGAATATAATCGGTCAGTATATTTACTTTCAGCTGACTGTTATTTTTCTTTTGATATTTTTTTAATGTAATTTTTCCAATTTTCCAGTAAAAATAACATTTTAGCCTTTTTTTGCCGTTAGTCCACTTCATTCATAAAAGTGCAATGTCATGTTGATGTGATAAAGCTCACCTGTCTGGAGATAGCATATCTTTATCAGGTCGATGGGTTACATAGAGATTATCAAATGGCATTTTTCATATCATACCCCATATCAGCCCGAGACTCCCATATCAGCCCGAGGGCCAAAGGCCCGAGGGCTGATATGGGTTGAGGGCTGACATGGGGTATGATATGAAAAATGCCATATCATAATCTATTTATCATACATGTCACTTTTCCATTGTTTACCGATTCACTAGAATTTCTTTGCTCGATAATATTATCCAGATCCAAAAGTTTGTCAGCAATCCCCTGCATCATTCTTTCGCCCATTTTCCCCTCGTATTCGCTGCGCCGTGTCGTGTGTTGTTTTTTTTTTGCCAAACAGTTCGAACAGACAAAATACTGCAAATTGCAAATGGCGTCCTGAACAACAAATGCGAAATGCCGCAAAAGGAAGAACGCCGCGTGTTCCGAATAGGGTGACGTCAGAGGTATGATAAAGGCTTAGGGGTGCGATAAAGGGTTGTGATATGGATTTTTGGGGTATGATAAGCCCATGCGATATGCCAGCACGTGCAAGCGTGATACGTGCATTGGTGTCACGTTCGTATCGCATATTCAAAAACTAAGTATTTTATACTAAATGTATGATAAATAGAGATTATCATATGGCATTTTTCATATCATACCCCATATCAGCCCGAGACTCCCATATCAGCCCGAGGGCCGAAGGCTGATATGGGAGTCTTGGGCTGATATGGGGTATGATATGAAAAATGCCATATCATAATCTATTTATCATACATTTCACTTGTAAAAAAATTTGTTCAAAATAAATTGTATTAATTGCATCTGCCTAATACCAAAGTTACAATGAGAATCTCATTTTCTTCGGTCTAGCTATGTAATTTAAGAGATCCAAAAGTCTGTCAGCTATCCACTGCATCGTTCTTTCGCCCATTTTCCTCTCGTATTCACTGCGCTGTGCCATGTTATTTTATTTATTTATTTATTTTTTTTGCCAAACAGTTCGAACAGACGAAAATATTGCAAATTGCAAATGGCGTCCTGAACAACAAATGTGAAATGCCGCAAAAGGAAGAACGCCGTGTGTTCTGAATAGGGTGACGTCAGAGGTATGATAAAGGCTTAGGAGTGCGATAAAGGGTTGTGATATGGATTTTTTGGGGTATGATAAAGCCCATGTGATATGGCAGCACGTGCAAGCGTGATACGTGCATTGGTGTCACATTCGTATCGCATATTCAAAAACTAAGTATTTTATACTAAATGTATGATAAAATGTAATATATATAGGGGTACTGATAATTCTCTTTATCATACATTTAGTATAAAATACTTAGTTTTTGAATATGCGATACGAATGTGACACCAATGCACGTATCACGCTTGCACATGCTGCCATATCGCATGGGCTTTATCATACCCCAAAAAATCCATATCACAACCCTTTATCGCACTCCTAAGCCTTTATCATACCTCTGACGTCACCCTATTCAGAACACACGGCGTTCTTCCTTTTGTGGCATTTCACATTTGTTGTTCAGGACGCCATTTGCAATTTGCAATATTTTCGTCTGTTCGAACTGTTTGGCAAAAAAAAAAAAATAAATAAAATAACATGGCACAGCGCAGTGAATACGAGAGGAAAATGGGCGAAAGAACGATGCAGTGGATAGCTGACAGACTTTTGGATCTTTTATTACATAGCTAGACCGAAGATAATGAGATTCTCATTGTAACTTTGGTATTAGGCAGATGCAATTAATACAATTTATTTTGAACAAATTTTTTTACAAGTGAAATGTATGATAAATAGATTATGATATGGCATTTTTCATATCATACCCCATATCAGCCCGAGACTCCCATATCAGCCCGAGGGCTGATATGGGAGTCTCGGGCTGATATGGGGTATGATATGAAAAATGCCATATGATAATCTCTATTTATCTGGAACTATGATCAGTATCAACTTACTCTAATTTCCTATGCATTTTCCATTTGATATGTATCAAATCATCATGTGTTCCTCTTTTCACAGCATCTTCGTAGAACAGTCTCCGCTCCTGATAAATATACAAGCGGTTGAGAAAAAGGTGTACGTGTTTGATTTTTACGTCCCACTAACAGCTAAAGTCATACAGAGGTTCGTCCTTAGTTTACAGACTCATCCGATAGTCTGGACAAGCCCGGGATCCACCCGTGATCCCTTGTTCATGAGGCGAGTAGCACATCCACTAACCCAATGGGGCTTCTAATACCAAAAATGTTTTTAATAAAAAGGTGACCATCAAAGGCTCTGGTGAGACTGCATATATGATATATGTAGTCTCACCTGACTCTTTGAAGGTCGCCTATGTGGTAAGTGATGAAAAAAAGAACTTATCACAAAAGTGACCAGTGAAGGCTCTGGTGGGACTGCACATATACCTTTGCTATACTGCAAAGAAATTTCCAGGCTTTTGATTGGACAGCACAAGGGCAATTATTTTCCATACACCCAACAAACAAAAAATATATACCCCTCTCGCGCTTGTTTTCCCTGAATTGCAATGTGTTTGATTGTTTTACATTCATTTGGTACTTTATTTCATTGTTTACTGTTATAAAACTCTCATTTTAACATGACGTAAACATTCTCCAACTGAGCGCTGTCATTAATGTAGTGCGTGCAGGACGGCGCGTTTGATGAAGTTACATAAAACATCTACTTCTCACGACGTTCCATTGGAATGATGTACAAAATGTCATGAAAAAGCTTGGCTGCATAACAAATTTGTTAACTGCTCGGGCAAATATCGCTCTCAGGTGGGGAATATGATCCCATGTTTCCCGTTAAGAATCAAAATAACTTATTATGTGCAGTCTCGCCAGATTCTGTGATAGTCGCCTAAGTGGTCAGTACTGAGAAAAGTGTATTTATTACAAAGGCAACCATCAAAGGCTCTGGTTAGACTACACATTCAGAGGACCATGGTTATAGCAACAATATTTGTTCCTTATCTTTTCAACATTATAAACAATTTTCCACTATAAAAGAAACAAAACAAAACAAAAAACAGAAGCAATAAATAGGTACTAACGGGCCTTTTCGCTTAATTAGGCCAAGGAACAAATGTTTAGGACATTTGTTAGAATCACCTGTGATTCTAACAAATGTCCGAAACATTTGATCTTCGAGTATTAGATGCAATGTTCTTGAATATCTCCATAAATCCATCTCATATTGAGCTATGGATTCTTTCTGTTGAAACTCGATAGAACGAGTTTTGTCGTTATATTGAACGCCAGTATGAGGATAATTGACTGTATGTGCAATCTCACCAGAGCTTTAGCTGCTTGCAGACCTATAGAGGAGACCTTGCAAGAAGTCATGCATCTAGCCATATTACAGAATTGTGCCGTTATAATGAATTTGCCGATATAAAGAATCCCAGTAAGAGGTATGATAGGTTAGAAAAGCTCTTTTTTACATCATTACTCAAAGAACAAAATTTATAGACATTTGTTAGAATTGACTCGGTGAGGCGATTCTAACAAATATCTATAACATTTGTTTCTTGGGAGCATTAAATTACAAGAATCTTTCATGACTATGGATTCGATTTGAGTATTTCCAAGCTCTGGGAAGCCCACATTGCACAGAATCGAGGCTAAGCCTTGAGCTAAGAATTCATTCCATTGAAATTGCCATTATAGCGAGTTTTTCCGTTATAACGAATGTTGGTATAATGAGGGTTGAATGTAGTTGGCTGTGCATGTGCAGTTGTAGAACATACATGTAAATCAGAAAATGTCAAGAGCCTTTCTCCGATGTGTTAGCTCATACTAGCCATGTCATCAGAAAATCTGTTTTAGCCATCTTAGAAACTGTGTGGCTTTGTACAATACCTCAAGTGTTTGTTTCAACTTATGCCCCAGCAACACCTGAGGTCATATGGAGGTGGGACTTTGGTTTAAAGATTCATCTGATAGTCTGGAGAAGCCTGGAATCAAACTCATGACCCCTGCTTTATAAGACTAGTAGCTTTACCACTACATTATGGAAGCCTATACCTGAAGTTTGCATATCTAAAATTCTATGACTCTTGCTAGTCTGGGCAGCTGCCTGAGCAGACCATTGTCTGTCTAACCTGGTCACAAGGGACAAGTTCATGTAAATTTCATGTTGAGTTTTCTTATTCCTTGAAATATGTGTATGGAAAGGCTGATCTTATTTTATGATTTTGGTTTTATGACCCTTTCAAAATTTTACCCTTATATCGACACCATACCCCACTGTCAATGAGAGGTGGGCAAAACAGGAGTGCACAGAGAAAAAAACCTGATTTTTCAATGCAGAACTTGGTTTGTTTGTTTTGGTGTTTTATGGCCTAGTGAACACTGTTTAGGTCATACTGAGCCAGTCAGTTTACCTAACCACACTTCCTGTGCTGGCTTATACATAAGTGGTTAACCAGTACTGTGCACATTCTTTTGCCAGAAACTTTCAACTGCCCTTCTTGAATCAGCGGAAGAGAGAGAAATAGAGAATACCAGGTTTGTGTCTTTTGATATCAAGTTTTGATAGCAAGGCTTCGAGGGCGCTTGTAGAATCACGAGGCTTGCTGAGCGATTCTACATGCATTCTCGAAGCCGAGCCTGAAAAACTTGATATCAAATGACACGAATCTCGTATTCTATTTATCAGTTAATCCCATTGTACACTCTTACATTTTTTGCCAATTTTTCCAGCAGTCCAGTTCATAGAAATGCAATGTCACGTTGACCTGATAAAGCTCCCTTGTCCTGAGATAGCATATCTTTATCAGGTCATGGTGTTACAATGCAATTAATACAGGGGGTAACTGATAATGACTGTTTCATGAGCAATCTCTACAAAAAGTGTTGTCAACACCAGCAGGTATGGAACCCACATTCTTCTGCTCACCAGTCAGTGCACATCCAATTGAGCTACCAAAGCCAGCCAAAGAACTTGGCATCTTACATGTAGCCCAAGTGACAGGATGAGCTGACTTTACTATGTTTTAGCGCAAGTACCTTTTCCAGTCCTTCTGGATGTCTATGAATATCACCCCCACTGCAGTGAACAAATGCCTGTCCTACACCAGATTCATCTGTACTGCCCTAGAAACATTCAATGAGGAAAACACATCAGTGGAATATGAGTCTAGAAATATACACATGTACAATAAATTGATCATTCAATTTTTTATGAACCCCATGACTTGAACCCGGAATTTAGTTGTTTGATTATGTCTTCCGCTTCATTGGGCAATGGGTCCAAACAGCTAAGCCTACCATTATCAGTGGAAGAAAGACATCTTAGCTATAAAAGTATGACAGTTTTCTCACCTTTGCTCTTTATATTCATATGGATTGTGGTTGCACATTAGAACCGCCTCTGGTTAATGAGTACAGACAGTCTATGTTGTTGAGAAAGACAAACTAAACAAACAAATGCTATTATAAACCCCACATTTCTATGCATAAAGTGAGTAGTGTATGTTATAAAGACTTGCTAATGTGATGTTAGGATAAGCTGAACATTGAAAAAGAAAATGCTACTGGTACTCAACCTCCAGACCCTCCTGTAATTCTCCTTCCTTACAGTTAGTTTGAGCAATATCAAAGAAAATGATGATCATTCTCAATCTCTAAGGCTTTGGTCATTACACAATTCACATGAAATGTCAAGCCTTATTTTCTGTGAAAAATAAGGAAAAACATAGATTGTCATCTGTACTTGATGGGTTGAAAAGCAATGTCATACTACACCACAACCTCTTTATAGCACAATTAATGAGGTCAAAAGCAGATCCCGTGTTAGTCAAACAACCATGTTATATCAAAACAAAAAATGTATTTTTCTTTAAAAGCAATACATTTTTGGGATCCATCTTGAAACCATGTTATATCCAAAACCATGTTACAACTAGAATTTGTTTTTCTCCAAAAACACAGATGTCCCCCCCTTTTTGACCTCTAAGTATGACCTTGACATTGGAGGTATTAACCTGGTTGTGTGTGCAATTCATTTCTGCAAAATAACTTTAAAAAGTTCAGAGAGAAATAAGAAAGTTATTGACCGTACACAAAAAAAGCCCTTTTTTACCTTTGACCTCCAAGTATGGCCTTGACCTTTGAGGTACAACACATCGTCTCATGATGGTTAACATTTCTGCCAAGTAATTTCACAATCCTTCAAAGGAGAAGAAAGTTATTGACTGTACACAAAAAGGCCCCTTTTTTACCTTTGACCTCTAGGTATGACCTTGACATTGGAGGTATTGACCTTGGTATTGCACACGACTCATCGTCTAATGAAGGTATACATTTCTGCAAGGTTACTTTAAAAAGTCCATCCAGAAATAAAAAAGTTATTGACTGGGCAAAAAAAAAGACTTTTTTTTACCTTTGACCTCTTAGTATGACCTTGACCTTGGAGGTACCAACCTGGGTCTAGCATGCAACACATCTTCTCGTGATGGTTAACATTTCTGCCAAGTAATTTCACAATCCATCCAGGAATAAAAAAGTTATTGACTGAACACTTAAAAAGGTCCCTTTTTTACCTTTGACCTCTTAGTATGACCTTGACCTTTGAGGTACCAACATGGGTCATGCAAGAGACACATCGTCTCATTGAGGTTAACATTTCTGCCACATAATTTCAAAATCCATCTACAAATAAGAAAGTTATTGACCAAACAAGAAAAAGGCCCGTTTTTTAACTTTGACCTCTAAGTATGACCTTGACCTTTGAGGTACCAACCTGGGTCATGCACGCAACACATCCTCTCATGATGGTTAACATTTGTGCCAAGTAAATTCAAAATGCATCTAAAAATAAGAAAGTTATTGACCAAACATGAAAGAAAGGCCCTTTTTTGATCTTTGACCTCTATCTATGACCTTGATCTTTGAGGTACCAACCTGAATTATATGTGCGACACATCCTCTCATGGTAGTTAACATTTCTGCCAAATAATTTCAAATTCTTCCTAAAAATAAGAAAGTTATTGACAAAACATGAAAAAAGGTCCCTTTTTTACCTTTGACCTCTAAGTATGACCTTGACCTTTGAGGTACCAACCTGGGTCATGCACTCAACGCATTGCCTCATGGTGGTTCACATTTTTGCCAAGTAATTTCAAAATCCATCTTAAAATAAGAAAGTTATTGACCAAACACGAAAAAGGCCCCTTTTTTGACCTTTGACCTCTAAGTATGACCTTGACCTTTGAGGTACAGACCTGCCTTATGCTCGCCGCACATTGTCTCATGGTGGTTAATATTTCTGCCAACTAATTTCAAAATCCATCTAAAAATAAGAAAGTTATTGACTGGACATGATTTGCCCATACATACAGACAAACTTCCAAGGAAGATTACTCAAAAAGTATAAATGGGAGAGTTATAGTTCTTGCGCTCTACATATCATCCAATATTGATTAATACATATATGAAGTTTCGTGAAGATAGCTTTAACGGTTTTCAAGTTATAGAGCGGACACCAATTTGCGACACACGGACACACAGACAGACGGACAGACACCCGGGGGGAAAACAATATGTCCCTCTGAAAAAAATATTTTCGGGGGAGACATAAAGATTAGTGTTATAATGAGGTTGTGGTAGAAGCCTCTGTGGTGCAGTGGTTACGCTACTCGCCTTGTAAACCAGGGATCGCAGGATCGATCCCGGGCTTCTCCAGACTTTCGGATGAGTCTTTAAACCGAGGTCCCGTCTCCGTATGACCTTAGCTGTTGGTGGGACGTAAAACTAAAACTCACTCACTATAATGAGGTTGTGGTGTATTATTATAACACCATTTGAAGGTATCCCAGCCCCTCAGGTTTTATTTCCGAATCTACATAGCAATGAAATAATGCTTATTTTTGTGCATTTAGAGTTTTGTTTGTTTGTTTGGGGTTTAACAGCCCACTCAGCACTATTTAGATCATATCAAGCCAGCAAGTTTACTTAACCGCAGTTTTCCTGGGCAGGCTTACTGTAAAAATCCTAAAAACTTGGACACCTTGATGACTTGCTGTAATTCTCCTAAAACTTTAACAAATTTGTTACATGATCCTGCAAGGAGTCCAAAATACAGACACTGATCAGATTGCTCCTCCAGGAGCAGTCTGATCTGGGTCTGCACTGTTTGCTTAGGCCTATCTATTGTTAACAAGTACAGTGCAAATTCTTTCGCCAGATCCCTTCTTGAATCAGTGGAATGGAGAGAGTGGCCATAGAAATTATTTCATTAATTATTTCCACACAAGAATGAAGCCGACCGAGCAGGTACCCAACCTGTGACCCAATAATCACCAGTCAGAAGCACATCAGACCGAGATACTGAGGCCACCACATTTCCAATTTTGTTTGTGTTGAGGTTTTATGTCCTCATCAACACTATTTAGGTCATTATGGAGATGTTGCTTCCAATTTGGTGTGACTTTTACATGACGTTGAGATGAAATGACATCCCATGCCCTACGGCCCACAGAAACTGCATTGGTTTAACGAGCGGTCTGAATTGCACTACCTTTTCTGGACACGCTTAGACCTTCTAAGCAGTTTGCCAGTACTCAAGTTAAGTCAGTTTCAGCTCAGGGCAGGAGCACCATGCAAGCCAATCTATTTCTCTAAGTCCCGATGGACAGGGTCATCAACATTTACAGTACTCACCCCTAACATTGTACAAGGGTGTTGTTCACCGTAGCCCTTCAAACATATAACATGTGCAGTACGATCTTTCAGAGCAATCTTAAATACCAGTTGACTCTGTAGAGGTTTCCTCACATCCTTCAGGGAATATAAACTTTTGGCCAGTATACATCCTGGTTCAAACTGCAATGGGAAACAATTCTTCTTCTTGATTATTTGGTTAAACCCTTTTGTACCAAATGGAATCTTCCTCCTGATATATGGCAGGAGTTCATTTCAAAATTTAGGGATGTCTGGTCGTGTTTTCATCAAAATTGATTTGGAAAATGGCTAGACTTTTAGCAAACAGTGGAGGCCCTGATCAGACGCGGCATTCTGCGGCGTCTGATCTGGGCCTGCACTGTTTGCCAGGGTACCCGTTTTGGGGTTTCCTGTACAAAATGGGTTAAACAATATTTATTTATTTTCAACAAATAGGCAAGTTACAACAGTACATGTACAAATCGCAATGACAGGATTTGAAAACAAGCGAAGCGCTCATGTGAATCATCGCCTGATTATTTATAGTTTATCAACGACCTTTGAGAGCTCAACGTTCAAGCGTGACAAGACTATTCCATGATTTAGGGGTTTCGGATTTCTTTTTTCACAGATTTTAAAATTATAAATAAGTTTCTTTTTATAATGCCATTATGTAGAAGTCGTGGCCAAGTGGTTAATATGATGCAGTACGAATCTCAGTAAAATTATATCGCCTAATGTATAATCCCAACTGAAGGCAACTTACCTAAAACACGGACTAGTCCAAAATTAAAAGTGCTGTCACGTCTCACTGCGTTTTGAAAGACTATAACCCTTATCCTGCAGATTTGTTTGTTTGTATTGGTGTTTAACAGCCCAGTCAACACTGTTTAGGTCATATCAAGCTGGTCAGTTTACTTATCCACACTTTTCCTGGGCAGGCTTACACATTTATAAGCGGCTAACCAGTAAAGTGCACATTCTTTTGCCAGAACTGACAACTGCCCTTCTTGAATCAGCAGAGAGAATAACCGTAGAGTCTAGAGAAGCACTGATAGTACTGGTTGGTTGACTGTCTCTGAGTGTAAGCCGGGAAAACAGTCCTGAGCTGATGCTTAAACTGTTTCATATAATCCTGAAATTCAAGTATTTTAAGCAAACACGGTACTCGATAGCGCAGTGGTTAACGTGTTCGACTCATGATCGAGAGGTTGTGCGTTCAAATCCAACACCCTGTATCGAGGTATGTCCTTGGGCAAGACACGTAATGACACTGCCAGACTCCACCTAGGTGTAAATGGGTAGCAGTGGTGTAAAAGCCACTGCCTTTCTCTCTCGTGCGCGTGAAAACACCCGGAATGAGTGTTCGAGAGCAATTCAATATGCTTGAAGCTTTCATCGCAATCGAACTAAAATAAATTAGAATAAACTAACCCTTAAATTCAAGTATTTTAAGCAAACACGGTACTGTAGACCTGTCAGATCAACATTTATGGTCATTTAAACTCATAATTTTACTCAAGTTCAACTCACTGCCATTACCTGGATGTAAATCAGCCCACCATAGCAAGAAGATGTTTCTCTCCAGACACCCAGACAATAGCCATACTTGTACAGCACTGGAAAAAAAATCAAAGAACTGACAGCACTGATGGGTTGATTGTCTCTGAATGGTCTTGATCTTGGTTGGTTGGTTGATTTAGGGGATAACTGTACTGAAAATTGTCATTTGGGGAGGTAAATCGGAGGTTTTACGGTCGGAAATTTCGTTTTACGGCGACGCGTTAGCGGAGCCGTAAAACGTAATTTGCGACCGTAAAACCGACGATTTACCTCCCCAAATGACAATTTTCAATACAGTTATCCCCATTCTAATGCACTTATTCAGTTATTAAGTTAAAAACTGTACTGTTTTGCACAAGGCGGCAAGCGCGGTGAGCTGCGTAAAACCAAATGACAACCAATGGAAAGCGACGTTACTTGATGACGTCGGATTTCCGACAGTATATCGCAGAATATACTGTCGCAAATTTTTAACGTTATCCAATCAGACGTCGCGTTACATACGCAAGTGCATTAGAATTGAGGTTTAACGTCCCCGACTTATGCATATCAATGCATCTGTCACTGTCAACAGATTGCCTTTTGTCATTTCCAGCTTATTTGTTTCATGTTTTTTTGTTGTTGTGTGTTTTATTTTTGCAGTTTTTGTTGTATGTTTCATTTGTAATTTATTTGTTGTTCAGTTTGAAAATAAAGCTTACAAATATAGACTAGAAATGCGTCCATAGGACACGGATGCCCCCGCCTGAAAATATGTCTATGTTCGTATTCATCCATAGAAAGTTATTGACCATGTTTAAGTTTTGGACCCTTTTTTCACATCTGACCTCTAAGTATGACCTTGACCTTGGAGGTAAGGACCTTGGTTTTGTGTGAGGCAGATTGTCTCATGATGGCCAACATTTCTGCCAATAAATTTCAAAAATCCATCCAGAGTTAAGAAAGTTATTGACTGCCTTTAAGTTTCGGACCATTTTTTTACCTTTGACCTCTCAGTATGACCTTGACCTTGGAGGTACGGATCTGGGTTTGCACGTGGCACATCGTCTCATGATGGTTAACATTTCTTCAAAGTAATTTCAAAATCCACCCAGAAATAAGTAAGATATTGACTGTGTTTAAGTTTCCGACCCTTTTTTTGATCTTTGACCTCTAAGTATGACCTTGACCTTGGAGGTATGGACCTGGGTTTTGCACGTGACACATCGTCTCATGATGGTTAACATTTCTACAAAGTAATTTCAAAATCCATCCAGAAATAAGAAAGTTATTGACTGCGTTTAAGTTTTGGACCCTTTTTTTACCTTTGACCTCTAAGTATGACCTTGACCTTGGAGGTACAGACTTGGGATTTGCACGTGACACATCGTCTCAGGATGGTTAACATTTCTGCTGAGTAATTTTAAAATCCATCAAGAAATAAGGAATTTATTGACTGGGTTTAAGTTTCGGACGCACTGACATTCCAACATTTTGGGTTTAAGGGCTATTTCATTTGTTATGTTCTTTTGTTTGGTTTAGGGGCTAACCTCCTTAACCTTTTGTTTACGGAATAAATCTATTATTTTACACTCATTTTCTATTGTTATCTAATCCTAATACTAGCCCCTAAACCCTGGATGTCCGCACGGACGGACGGACAAAGGGACGGACAGGGGCAATGCTATATGCCCTTTCCACCATTCTTCGAAATTTCGAATGGAGGGGGCATAAAAAAGTCGTACCTCGTTTTCCTGGTTTATATTTAGGGAATTCCCTTTGTGTATATTTAGAATTACTAAGCAGTAAATTGCACGACCCGCAGAAAAAGCTACCGACTGAAGTCGGTTGATTTTCTAAGAGTGCCCTAAAATCACCATGTCATTCTGTCAGTCTGTCTGTCCGTCCGTAACCCGTTTGTGAAAATTGGTGATAGTGACTTAACCGCTTGGAATATTTAAACAATTTTTGGCATACTGATAGATATTAATGAGATCTAACCAATGAACTTGCGAAATATTACATTCCATTTAGTATAGCCTCGCCGAGGCGAAAATGTGAAAATTTTCGAACTGCTTCTCCTCGGAAACCGTTGGGCCGATTGAAGTCAAATTTCATATGGAGCCTCTATGGGATGGGGGAAACCAAAATTTGCTCATTGGGTCTAGGTCACATGACCAAAATGGCCGCCAAGCCATATATGGTAAAAACCCTTCAAAAATAGTCTTCTCCAGAACCACTGGGCAGATTTCCACGAAACATGATAAATAGCATCTGGGACGTAGGCCTATCATAAAGTGCTAAAACGATGACCCTGGGTTGACCTTGACCTTTGTGCCTAGGTCAAACTTTGACACATATGCTTTTGTATTGGAAAAGTGAGAATGCATTTTATCCTGCAAACGATTCAGAACACAGTACTAAAGTATAAGATATATTTTTGCTCCTTACGATAAGGCGCATTTATTTGGGGACCGTTTTAGGTCCAGGTCACATGACCAAAATGGCCGCCATACCCATATATGGTAACACTCATAAAGCTAAAAGCATCCGGCGGGTCGTGCACTTCAGCTGAAGCACTGGTTATCTTTGGTGTCCAGCTTCACTAGTTCAGTTACTGTACTGATCTGGCTATAAGACAATTTGGCTATAAGACAGGGGGTATTTTTTGGCCTTTATTTCAACCCACACCACATCATGTCTTTGGTATATGAATTTTGTTGTTGTTGATTTGAGGTTTAACATCCCCGTCATTTTGGAGATGTTGCTTCCAATTTTGTGGGACTTTTACCTGACATTGAGACGACATGATATCTCAAGCCCTGTCGCCCAATAAAACCAATAGGGTTTATAAGCATGGACGGTTCAACTCACACCCCTTTGCCTGGGCAGGCTTAGATCTTTAAGTGGTTTACCAGTACTCCTGTGTGGTCGGTTTCAGCTCTGCATGGAAGCATCATGCAGCCCATCTATTTCTTCAAGCCCTATGGTGGCCATAAATCGTTTCCATGCCCTTCATCAGAGTGTGGGTTTTATTTTCTAGTCCTTTGGGATCACTGATTACTGCAGAATTTTAAAAATATTTGAGGGTCCCTGATGAGGCCAAATTGGCCGAATGTATCTAGTCTGGCCCAGAAAAAAACAAGAGGGCCATGATGGCCCTGGATCGCTCACCTGATTCATAGAGTAACAAGGGGGCCCCGGGCAGGGCCATTTTTGACCCAGGGCTATAATATGCATAATGTAGAGGGAGGTCTAAATAGGTGAAGCTTCATACCAAATATCAACAAAGGCTATAATTTGAACAATCTTGACAAAGGTCCACTAGATGAAGCTAAACACCAAATATCAAAGACCTGGGCGTTGCGGTTTCCGAGAAGAAGATTTTTTTTAAAAGATATTCCCTACATAAGCCTATGTTAAACAAAATGGCCCCAGGGCTAGGGTGTTTTTGGCCTCAGGGCTAGAATTTAAACAATCTTGATAGAGGTCCACTAGATGAAGCTTCACACCAAATATCAAAGACCTGGGCCTTGCGGTTTCAGAGAAAAAGATTTTCAAAGGTTATCTCTTTACAAGTCTATGTAAAACCAAAGGGCCCCGGGGCAGGGGCATTTGTGGCCCGAGGGCTATAATTTGAACAATCTTTGTAGAGGTCCACTAGATGAAGCTCCATACCAAATATCAAAGACATGGGACTTGCAGTTTCAGAGAAAAAGATTTTTCAAGATTTTCCCTATATAAGTCTATGAAAAACCAAAGGGCCCCGGTGGGGGGGGAGGGAGGGGGGGTGGGGGGGCATTTTTGGCCGAGGGCTATAATTTGAACAATCTTGGTAGAGGTCCACAAGATAAAGCTTCATACCAAATATCAAAGACCTGGGCCTTGCGGTTTCAGAGAAGAAGATTTTTAAAGATTTTCCCTATATAAGCCTATGTAAAATCAAAGAGGGGGGGGGGGGGGGGGGGGGGGGCATTTTTGGCCCAAGCACTATAATTTGAACAACTTTTGTAGGTGTCCACTAGATGAAGCTTCATACCAAATAGCAAAGACCTGGGCCATGCGGTTTCAGAGAAGAAGATTTTTAAAGATTTTTCCCTATATAAGCCCATGTAAAATCAAAGAGCCCCGGGGCGAGGGCATTTTTGGCCCTAGCACTATAATTTGAACAATCTTGCTAGGGGTCTACTAAATGAAGCTTCATACCAAATATCAAAGACCTGGGCCTTGAGGTTTCAGAGAAGATTTTTAAAGATTTTCACTATATAAGCCCATGTAAAACCAAAAGGCCCTGGGGCCCGGGCATTCTTGGCCCGAGCACTATAATTTGAACAATCTTGGTAAGGGTCCACTAGGTGAAGCTTCATACAAAATAGCAAAGACCTGGGCCTTGCGGTTTCAGAGAAGAAGATTTTTAAAGACTTTCCATATATAAGCCAATGTAAAACCAAAGGGCCCGGGGTGGCGGCATTTTTGGCCCGAGCACTATAATTTGAACAATCTTGGTAGGGGTCCACTAGATGAAGCTTCATACCAAATATCAAAGACCTAGGCCTTGTGGTTTCAGAGAAGAAGGTTTTTAAAGATGTTCCATATATGAAGCCCTTGTAAAACCAAAGGTCCCTGGGGCGGGGGCATTTTTGGCCCCAGCACTATAAATTGAACAATCTTGGTACGGGTCCACTAGATGAAGCTTCATACCAAATATCAAAGACCTGGGCTTTGTGGTTTCAGAGAAGAAGATTTTTAAAGATTTTCCCTATATAAGCCAATGTAAAACCAAAGGGCCCAGTGGCGGGGGCATATTTTGTCCCAGCACTATAATTTGAACAATCTTGGTAGGGGTCCACTAGATGAAGCTTCATACCAAATATCAAAGACCTGGGCCTTGTGGTTTCAGAGAAGAAGATTTTTAAAGATTTTCCCTATATAAGCCTATGTAAAACCAAAGGGCCCCGTGGCGGGGGCATTTTTGGCCCCAGCACTATAATTTGAACAATCTTGGTAGGGGTCCACTAGATGAAGCTTCATACCAAATATCAAAGACCTGGGCCTTGTGGTTTCAGAGAAGAAGATTTTTAAAGATTTTCCCTATATAAGCCTATGTAAAACCAAAGGGCCCCAGGGCGGAGGCATTTTTGGCCCCAGCACTATAATTTGAACAATCTTGGTAGGGGTCCACTAGATGAAGCTTCATACCAAATATCAAAGACCTGGGCCATGTGCTTTCAGAGAAGAAGATTTTTTAAGTTTTTGGTGAAAAAAATCTATTTTTGGCTCCTGTGACCTAGATGTGCAACGGACCGGAACCATTTAAACAACTTTGAAAGGGGACCACCTAAGGATCATTCCTGTGAAGTTTGGTCAAAATCCGATCAGTGGTTTAGGAGGAGATGTCATTTAAAGAAATTGTTTACGCACGCACGGACGCACGCACGACGGACGACGGACAAAAAGTGATCCCTAAAGCTCATCTCGTCACTACATGACGGTGAGCTAAACAGAAAACTCCACTGTTGTAGACTTTGCTTCCAAAGAATGATGTTTTTTATAGAACATCTACTAACAAATCATGATACCAGTCAGAAACAGTTACCTCCCTTCCATTATCTACCTTGCTAAATCATATGCATAGCTTCAAGGTTTATAACCACTCTCTGACAACTGCGTCAGAGTGTCGACTCTTTGGCTCAGCGGTTAGAGCACTGGACTATCTCCCAAGCGGGCCGGGTTTGAATCCCACCATAGACGGGGATTTTTTTTAGGCTATGCTTCTTTCCTTTGTTACGGCTCTCATGTGGTCCGTAACAACACATACCTTTTGAATAAATCTCCCTGAATGAAGCATCCCATCCCTCCTTGGCTGTAAAACCAAATTCTGAAAAAACGTTTGAAACAGTGATAAGTCATATAAAACTTAAATGTTCCGGTACATACAGTAGGCGGCCCCTGCCCATTGGGGCTTGAAGAAATAGATGGGCTGCATGATGCTCCCACGCAGAGCTGAAACCGACCCGCACACCAGTACTGGTATACCGCTTAGAGCGAGCGGCCCAAATAGCTCAGTTGGTAGAGTGTCCGCTCCGGGGAACGGGGGGTCACGGGTTCCATCCCGGACCGCGACATACCAAAGTCGATAAAAATGGTACTAGCTGCTCCTCAGTTGGCACTCTGATTTACGGGGAAGGGCTGGGACTGGTCGACCCAGTGTCAGGATAATGTGACTGGGTGTGGTATAATGTAATGTGTCTGGGACATGGTCCTTCAGTGAGGCAGCACTATAAAAGTGAGCATTGAGCTCCCGGTCGCAACCAGACACCGTCGTGGTATGACTGAAAAACTGTTGAAAGCGATGTTAAACCCGAATTCACACACACACACACACACACACACACACACACACACACACACACACACACACACACACACACACACACCGCTTAGAGGATCTAAGCCTGCCCAGGCAAAACAGTCCGAATCAGACCGTACATGCCTATAAACCCTATTGATTTCATTGGGCGGCAGGGCTTGAGATGTCAGATGTCATTTCAACTCAATGTCGGGAAAAAGTCCCACAAAATTGGAAGCAACGTATCCAACAGGACCATTACAGTGTTGACAGGGACGTTTAATCGCAAATCAAACAAACAAACATAAAGTAGAACTTAGATGGCTCGAACACTGATGGCTTGTACAACATGGCTGAGTCTAACCCGTTTTTGAGTCCCTGGGCAATACATCTTCATAAGAAATCATAACGATAACACACCTGTGTGTTATGCCACAGTACATTTTTTCAAACCTCAAAAATGGCAATTTTTCTGACGAAAATTTCTGATATTTTTCTTATTTATACTCCAAACAAGGTTTTGGGTGCTTGTTAGAATTGCATCATTGATGGGGTTCTAACGAGTACCCACAACCTATATGTTGGAGCAGAAATAATGTATACCCCCATAAACCCCAGGTTTCTCTATATAATGTGGGTTTAGCGGGGTCTTCCTTCCCCACAAACTTGTTCTTGTGATGTAGTGCGGGATAATTAAGGAGTTTTTCGACTTTTATCTTGCCAATGTATCCTGTGTGTACTCATTAGAATCGCCTCAACGAGGCAATTCTAATGCGTACACACAGCATACATGTATATTATAGAACATCGAAAAGAAGTCCGCAAATTATCCCTTTAATGTCTCCTGGCAGTAGCCCTCAGTGGTTCGAACTACCCCTGTCTCGAACAGATTTTCCTGGTCCAAAAGGTGTTCGAGCCATTGAAGTTTGACTGTACATGTAGTTTGAGCAATAAAAGAGAAACAAAAAAAAACATGTCAAGAAGCCTTATAATCTCCAAATATAGAATTTGCAAATTTCAAAAGCATTAAATTTGTAACTGACAGAAAAAATAAAAAGCAATAATTAAACTACTACAAACCTATATACCAATCAAAATGCATCCATCCAACAAGAATGACCATTATTATTATTAATGACGAAAGTGCCACAAATTAATCTTTTCAGCCCTCTTTGAAGGACAGCCCCTATTGTGAGATTGGCCCACAATCAGGCCATTCAGGGACTGACAGACCCATGATCAGAGTCAATCATACCTGTATATACTGCCATATGCCCTCAACAAACATGAACTGCCCCCGCCCATTGGGGCTTGAAGAAATAGATTGGGTTGCATGATGCTTCCACGCAGAATTGATACTGACCGCACACGAGTACTGATAATCCGCTTAGAACATCTAAGCCTGCCCAGGAAAATTGCTGTGAGTCGGCCCGTCCATGCTTATAAACCCTATTGGTTTTATTGGGCGGCAGGGATTGAGATGTCATTTCATCTCAATGTCGGGTAAAAGTCCCACAAAATTGGAAGCAATGTCTCCAAAATGACCTAAATAATGTTGATGGGGACGTTAAACCACAAATCAAACAAACAAATCAACAAACATGTACAAAAGGCTTCTGGGCTTGATGGTCTGAATGCTAGGGTGCTTAACCCACTGCAGGTGGAACTCTATAGGGGTACCTTGACAAACAGTGCAGGACCATTTCAGACGCCGCAGAATGTGGCATCTGATCCGGGCCTGCACTGTGTTTTTGCTGATAGGCTTTTCAGTCAACCACAGAAAATAAAACAAAAAATATACCTGACACTCCTTAAATGACAAATGGACTTGACCAACATATAGCAATGGATGATGAGTCCACTATAATAGAGTGAGATAAGGATTTGGGTTTGAATTGAGGTTTAATGTCCCTGTCGACACTTTATAGGAAATTTCGGAGACATTGCTTCCAATTGTGTTGGACTTTTACCCGAAATTGAGATGAAATGACATCTCAAGCCTTGCTGCCCAACAAAACCAATAAGGTTTATATATATGCATTGGACAGTCCGACTCGCACTGCTTTGTCTCGACAGGCGTAGTCCTTCAAGGCGGTTTACCAGTACTTATGTGCCATCAGTTTCAGCTCTGCATGGAAGCAAGGAATGTTGTGCTGAAATATCTCCTCTGCTGACCTTAATCTTCTCAGGGCACTGTACCTGATGACTCGCGACAAGCAAATGTTACTCAGGTCTTAAAGAAAGGAGAAAAATATGATTCTGCAAATTACAGACTGGTGTTGATTACATGCATCTGTTGCAAAACCCTGGAGCAGATACAGTAAAATTCCTATATTAAGACCACTTTTGGAACTGCTCAAAAGTGGTCTTAAAGACCACTTTTGAACAGTCCCTAAGTTTGTCTCTTAAATACGAAGAGAGAATGACTGAAACC